>JARYHS010011408.1:140583894-140773015 GCA_031002005.1 Vandiemenella viatica
TTGCCGAAATGGGGTATAAGCGACAATGTTGGTAGTAAAATCGCGACACACTACTACATAGATGTGCTACGTACAAACTCTCGAGGCGGACTGCCTGCGCGTAGCTGCCGGCCAGCGCGAGCGCTTATATCAGCACATACCTCTCCGATTACAGCGCACGGCTGTGCAGCTAGCCAGACGCGTATATTCACTTCGCTTTATTACAATATTACGGGGATTTATTTGGTTCCCTTACACGTTACAAAAATCATCAGACAGACGAGTTAAAGTCAGGTACCGCCATACTTATGCTTACATCCACAAAGACAGACGCAGATACACATGTCCAAGTCTACAGAGAGTTCAGTATAGCTACCGGCAACAATCATGGAAACGAAAAAGTGGTTTAGTACTCTCTTGCCTGGCTGAAAAACAGAAGTCTCCTTACATGTCATCAGCCTGGCGAAATACAAGGTGTGCAAAAGATGGTGTGTTTTCACCATAAATCTAAGTGTTTATACCATAAATAGTGTTCATCACGCCCCAGTTGATTACATTTACCATCAACATGTCTCTCCCACACCGCAACCCTTTCTACCATTCAGTAAAAAGTGACCCCAGTACCATGAGTTGCAATAGACACTTGACTATCAGACAGATATCATAACCCGCATATTCAAACTAGGTCTCAGCCACAAATCTATACATCTCCATGCACAAGCACAAACAAACATAAGTGGAGGGACAGCAAAATCATACACCCAGACAGACGTTTTTATAGAAGGTATCACCATATTTACGCATACAGACACAGAGAGAGACGCACAAACACTCACATTTCCATGCCTTCAGCGAGCTAGACACAACAACCAGCCCCCAATCATGGCGACGCAAAAGTGGGGTAGAACCCCCATGGCTCATAACTGACCAAAAAATCATCAGTAACATATGTTCCAGGCATCATACTCTTCACATCAACATCATCTCATTTATTTCGCACTACAGACCTCACTACCATCCAGTATCATGTGTGCTAGGTACAAAACTGTTCACATCAGCCCCGACACGTCTATCCCACACCTAAGCTTTTTCTGCCATTCAGTAACATGTGACCCCAGTACCATGAGTTGCAATAGACACTTGACTATCAGATCTCACCCACAAATCTATACATCTCAATACACTAGCACAAACAAACATAAGTGGAGGGGACAGCAAAATCATTCGTCCAGACAGATGTGTTTATAGAAGGTATTACCATATTTACACATACAGACACAGAGAGAGACGCACAAACACTCACATTTCCATGCCTTCAGCGAGCTAGACACAACAACCAGCCCCAATCATGGCGACGAAAAAGTGGGGTAGAACCCCCATGGCTCATAACTGACCAAAAATCATCAGTAACATATGTTCCAAGCACCATACTCTTCACATCAACATCATCTCATTTATTTCACACTACAGACTTCACTACCATCCAGTATCATGTGTGCTAGGTACAAAACTGTTCGCACCAACACGTCTATCCCACACCTAAGCTTTCTCTGCCATTCAGTAACATGTGCCCCCCATGTACCACGAGTAGCAGTAGACACTTGGTCATCAGACAGATATCATAACTCCCATATTAATACTAGGTCTCAACCAAAAATCTGTACGTCACCTCACACAAGCAAGGTATCACCACATTTACGCAGAAAACACACAGAGATAGAGACGCATACACACGTACATTTCCATGCCTACAGCGATCTCGACTCAACAACTAGCCCAATCGTGGCAACGAAAAAGTGGTACAGAACACCCATGACTGGCCAAAAATCATAGAAAGACACACACATGTCAATGCATTCGCACAGTTCCATTCATCACCACACATAACTGGAGGAAAAAACTGAAGAGTTACAGGATGTGTGAAGTTTGAAATCACAGCCACATCTCGCCCACACCGCAACCCTTTCTGTCATTTAGTAATATGTGCCCCCCATGTACCACGAGTAGCAGTAGACACTTGGTCATCAGACAGATATCATAACTCCCATATTCATACTAGGTCTCACCCACAAATCCATATGTCACCTCACACAAGCATACAGCCAGAAAAACGAGATAAAGGAAGGTATCACCACATTTACGCAAAAAAAACACACACAGAGATAGAGACGCATACACACGTACATTTCCATGCCTACAGCGATCTCGACTCAACAACTAGCCCAATCGTGGCAACGAAAAAGTGAACAGAACACCCATGACTGGCCAAAAATCATAGAAAGACACACACACACTCACATGTCAAAGCATTCACGCAGTTCCATTCATCACCATACATAACTGGAGGAAAGAGACTGAACATGCTAGATCCAAACTGAAGAGTTACAGGATGTGTGAAGTTTGAAATCACAGTCACATCTCTCCCACACCGCAACCCTTTCGGTCATTTAATAACATGTGACCCAGGTACCATGAGTTACAATAGACACTTGTCTATCAGACGGGTATCATAACCTCCATATTCATACTAGGTCTCACCCACAAACCCATACGTCTCCACACAAGCACAAACATATGGGAGGAACAGCAATTCATACGTCCAGATAAATGAGTTTAAGGAAGGTATCACCATACTTACGCATACAGACACAGAGAAAGACGCACACAGACACATATATCCATGCCTACAGCGAGCTCAACACAACAACCAGCCCAATCATGGCAAAGAAAAAGTGGGACAGAACCCCCATGGCTCAAGACTGACAAAAAAAAATCATCATTAACATGTGTTCCAAGTAACAAACTCCTCACATCAAAATCATATCATTTAACTCACACTACAGACCTCTCTGCCATTCAGTATCGTTGGTAATATGTACAAAGCTAATTTCATAAGTTACCACATACATACAAGTAATTGCAGGAAAGGGTCCCGACACACGACATCCACACTGAGGTGTTACATGATAGGCAGATGATAGCATGTCTTTACAATACATCTCAGTGCTCACCACACATACTTGATTTTTAATGTGCCATCAGTATAGCTGGTGGCTGGAACTAAGCTCTTGGCAATGTTTGGTCAAAAGTCATTTGTTAATAGCAGCTCATCAAAGACAAATTTTGGGTGAACCTGCCCAGGCGGGCGCGGCGGGAGGTGGCCACCCTTCCTCGCAGCGGACGCGTACATCGTGTTTTAGTAGGTCGGTATACCGGCGCATATTACCGCCTCGAGCGCAATGAAATTCCGGTCTTCAGTGCGGTCCTAAAAATGCGGTTACCGGTAGTAGGTCCCGGTCGGAAAACTCCGGTAAACCATCGCGGTCCGCGCTTTTAGACCGGCGTATTACGGTATTTCTGTCCGCAGTGGGGAAGGGTGGCCACCTCCCGCCACGCCCGCCTGGGCAGGTTCACCCAAAATTTGTCTTTGATGAGCTGCTATTAACAAATGACTTTTGACCAAACATTGCCAAGAGCTTAGTTCCAGCCACCAGCTATACTGATGGCACATTAAAAATCAAGTATGTGTGGTGAGCACTGAGATGTATTGTAAAGACATGCTATCATCTGCCTATCATGTAACACCTCAGTGTGGATGTCGTGTGTCGGGACCCTTTCCTGCAATTACTTGTATGTATGTGGTAACTTATGAAATTAGCTTTGTACATATTACCAACGATACTGAATGGCAGAGAGGTCTGTAGTGTGAGTTAAATGATATGATTTTGATGTGAGGAGTTTGTTACTTGGAACACATGTTAATGATGATTTTTTTTTGTCAGTCTTGAGCCATGGGGGTTCTGTCCCACTTTTTCTTTGCCATGATTGGGCTGGTTGTTGTGTTGAGCTCGCTGTAGGCATGGATATATGTGTCTGTGTGCGTCTTTCTCTGTGTCTGTATGCGTAAGTATGGTGATACCTTCCTTAAACTCATTTATCTGGACGTATGAATTGCTGTTCCTCCCATATGTTTGTGCTTGTGTGGAGACGTATGGGTTTGTGGGTGAGACCTAGTATGAATATGGAGGTTATGATACCCGTCTGATAGACAAGTGTCTATTGTAACTCATGGTACCTGGGTCACATGTTATTAAATGACCGAAAGGGTTGCGGTGTGGGAGAGATGTGACTGTGATTTCAAACTTCACACATCCTGTAACTCTTCAGTTTGGATCTAGCATGTTCAGTCTCTTTCCTCCAGTTATGTATGGTGATGAATGGAACTGCGTGAATGCTTTGACATGTGAGTGTGTGTGTGTCTTTCTATGATTTTTGGCCAGTCATGGGTGTTCTGTTCCACTTTTTCGTTGCCACGATTGGGCTAGTTGTTGAGTCGAGATCGCTGTAGGCATGGAAATGTACGTGTGTATGCGTCTCTATCTCTGTGTGTTTTTTTTGCGTAAATGTGGTGATACCTTCCTTTATCTCGTTTTTCTGGATGTATGCTTGTGTGAGGTGACATATGGATTTGTGGGTGAGACCTAGTATGAATATGGGAGTTATGATATCTGTCTGATGACCAAGTGTCTACTGCTACTCGTGGTACATGGGGGGCACATATTACTAAATGACAGAAAGGGTTGCGGTGTGGGCGAGATGTGGCTGTGATTTCAAACTTCACATCCTGTAACTCTTCAGTTTTTTCCTCCAGTTATGTGTGGTGATGAATGGAACTGTGCGAATGCATTGACATGTGTGTCTTTCTATGATTTTTGGCCAGTCATGGGTGTTCTGTACCACTTTTTCGTTGCCACGATTGGGCTAGTTGTTGAGTCGAGATCGCTGTAGGCATGGAAATGTACGTGTGTATGCGTCTCTATCTCTGTGTGTTTTCTGCGTAAATGTGGTGATACCTTGCTTGTGTGAGGTGACGTACAGATTTTTGGTTGAGACCTAGTATTAATATGGGAGTTATGATATCTGTCTGATGACCAAGTGTCTACTGCTACTCGTGGTACATGGGGGGCACATGTTACTGAATGGCAGAGAAAGCTTAGGTGTGGGATAGACGTGTTGGTGCGAACAGTTTTGTACCTAGCACACATGATACTGGATGGTAGTGAAGTCTGTAGTGTGAAATAAATGAGATGATGTTGATGTGAAGAGTATGGTGCTTGGAACATATGTTACTGATGATTTTTGGTCAGTTATGAGCCATGGGGGTTCTACCCCACTTTTTCGTCGCCATGATTGGGGCTGGTTGTTGTGTCTAGCTCGCTGAAGGCATGGAAATGTGAGTGTTTGTGCGTCTCTCTCTGTGTCTGTATGTGTAAATATGGTAATACCTTCTATAAACACATCTGTCTGGACGAATGATTTTGCTGTCCCCTCCACTTATGTTTGTTTGTGCTAGTGTATTGAGATGTATAGATTTGTGGGTGAGATCTGATAGTCAAGTGTCTATTGCAACTCATGGTACTGGGGTCACATGTTACTGAATGGCAGAAAAAGCTTAGGTGTGGGATAGACGTGTTGGGGCTGATGTGAACAGTTTTGTACCTAGCACACATGATACTGGATGGTAGTGAGGTCTGTAGTGCGAAATAAATGAGATGATGTTGATGTGAAGAGTATGATGCCTGGAACATATGTTACTGATGATTTTTTGGTCAGTTATGAGCCATGGGGGTTCTACCCCACTTTTGCGTCGCCATGATTGGGCTGGTTGTTGTGTCTAGCTCGCTGAAGGCATGGAAATGTGAGTGTTTGTGCGTCTCTCTCTGTGTCTGTATGCGTAAATATGTGATACCTTCTATAAAAACGTCTGTCTGGGTGTATGATTTTGCTGTCCCTCCACTTATGTTTGTTTGTGCTTGTGCATGGAGATGTATAGATTTGTGGCTGAGACCTAGTTTGAATATGCGGGTTATGATATCTGTCTGATAGTCAAGTGTCTATTGCAACTCATGGTACTGGGGTCACTTTTTACTGAATGGTAGAAAGGGTTGCGGTGTGGGAGAGACATGTTGATGGTAAATGTAATCAACTGGGGCGTGATGAACACTATTTATGGTATAAACACTTAGATTTATGGTGAAAACACGCCATCTTTTGCACACCTTGTATTTCGCCAGGCTGATGACATGTAAGGAGACTTCTGTTTTTCAGCCAGGCAAGAGAGTACTAAACCACTTTTTCGTTTCCATGATTGTTGCCGGTAGCTATACTGAACTCTCTGTAGACTTGGACATGTGTATCTGCGTCTGTCTTTGTGGATGTAAGCATAAGTATGGCGGTACCTGACTTTAACTCGTCTGTCTGATGATTTTTGTAACGATAGTTCTGTCCAGATAATCAGTGGTAACGACAATTCTGCCCCACTTCATCGTTTTCATGATGCTTGCTGTTAGTTCTATTGACCTCGCTGTATGCATGTACAAGTGTGTGCGTGCGCGTGTGTGTGTGTATGTGTGTGTCTTCTTCCTCTGTGGGAGTTCTATCTTGGTGCTGGTTTTTCTGTCGACCTCGCTGTAGGCATGGAAATGTGCGTGTGTCATCCCTCTGTGGATTTGAGTCTAGAATTATGCTCACTATCAACGTGTGCTTCTAACCATTGATTCAGGGCTTAGGCAGTCTCCCATTTCATTGTGCTCTTTACAGTTTACTGCCGTTTGTGTTGACATACGAATTGTGTTCCTCACGTTTTTCATTACATGCACTTCGGGATAAAAATCATTTAACAGAGAGGGTGATGAGGGGTGTATCAGAGAAGCGAAGGACTTGGGTACAAATCCACAGTCAGACCACTGCTTGTGTGTGTAGTATGGAGTCCACATTTTTTGTACAAAAGATGGCAGCTATATTTATCTGTGGAAAATATTCAGTAAGTGACATAATAAAGGAGCTGGGGTTGGGATGTCATTGGAAGATAGGAAGAGTGTCAGGGGCTGTAGGTGGCGTATAATGCTGTTAGAATGGATATTGGTGGAATAATTCTGAATCGTGTATGGGGCCTAAGTTGACCAAGACCACAATCTGGCACTAGACTTTAGGTGATGAGGCCTGAGTGGATAAAATATCTAAACACCCACTTTGACCAGTCCACATTTTTTGTACATCAAATGCAAGGTGCAAAGGAGGGCAGCTAGATTTATCTGTGGAAAATATTCAGTAAGTGACATAATAAAGGAGCTGGGGCTGGGATGTCATTGGAAGATAGGAAGAGTGTTGAGGGGCTGTAGGTGGCGTATAATGCTGTTAGAATGGATATTGGTGGAATAATTCTGAGTGGTGTATGGAGCCTAAGTTGACCATGACCACAATCTCGCACTAGACTTTAAGTGATGAGGTCTGAGTGGATAAAATATCTAAACACCCACTTTGACCTAACAATTTACGACAGTTCAAGTGTGAGCGCTATCTTAGGCGTAATAGAACCTATGGTGACGTTTTGGATACTTGTTGATGTGTGGGGGTCTTCTATGAAAATGTGGGTTATGATGTCTGTTTGATGATCAAGTTAGCTAAGGGTATTATGTCACTTTTATCGTGGTTAGTTGGATGAAGCATGAAATTACAATCAAATGTCACACTTGGTCCTGAATCCGAAGGTTGGCGTTAGATGGGAACATTTTAAACCGAATGGAGAACTCCCCTGGGTCCTGATTTATTGAAAAATAATTTCCTGGAAAAGGGGAGAATTTTCTTGGAAAACTGCAGTAGAACCACCTTAAGTGAACTTGGAATCCCTGCTACTGATTAGGAGAAGACTTTGCGAAAGCACTGCCTTAGCGTGACTCGATTTTTATCACATAGGACTGGCGTACTTCGATTCGACAGGGGTGAAATTAGTAAGATTAACAGACGTATTTCGTTCCTGGAACATACGTGCTGTGCTGTAAAATACAGTTAAAGGTGTCAATCACTGATGTGTCACAAGGGATTGATTGGAATTTTAGACAAAGTACAGCTAAGGACACTCAATTTGGGTGGGTAAATAGTTGTGGCAATGAGAAAATGACATATAAGTAGATTTACACGGGCGAGAACTTAATGTTTTCTTTTCGCCTAGCACACCCCCTCGGATCGAATTCCCGAGTGCTGAAGTTACTCACATCATTATTATTAAGTATTTGCATGAGAATGAATTTATTCTAGCTAATTAGACACACCAACAGGACGGACATGACATTCACAGACACACAATTTCATTACCCCTAATTTTGAAATTTGTCCTGGTGGAGGAACATCAAAGAGGCACCGGCTGCGGGATGTAATCAGCCATATGCTATATGGAAGGCTCTAAACAGACTAAGAACTGAAGTGTCCCGATGTAAATATAATATTAAAAAATGGGGGTACACTAATGACAACGATCTATGTGAATGTGGCGAGCTTCAGAACCCACAACATCTTCTGATATGCAGGAATCTCCCTGAAACCTGCAATATCGACGACCTTTACAGGGCAAACGAGAAGGCCATCAAGATTGCGGAATTCTGGTCACATTCTATATAATTGTGTTTATAGTTAATATTAATTAATTAATGTTATTTGTTTATTCAACTTGTTATGTCCTGGACACGAGAAATATAAATAAAAATATAAATACCCCTAATTTAATACATCCTTTAAAATACACGGACTGTAGGTGACACTCGTGAGTTATATTATATTGTTCATAATGAAAAAGTGAGTTTGTTTCCCGTCTCTTCGTCGGTGAATTAATTTTTAATGTCTGCCTGCTTCGATGAACGGAATTTATGTTAACAGCGAGGTCTTTAGAGACGGGAAAGGATGGGAAGGAATTCGGCCATGGCCTTTTGAAGGTAGCATCCCCGGCATTCACTTGGAGTGATTTTGGGAAACCATGGATGCCTGGAACCTCCGTCCTCCCGAATGAGAGGCAAGAACGCTAAATAATTTCATGAAAACAGGTACACATAGAATTTATATCTGGAGTTTATGACGCTTTTTTTCCCGTTAAAAGGAAACATTTATGCTTTTCGAGGCGTGGAAATTACGTAACTTTGCGGCTTTTCCACAAAACACTTAAACACCGCGGCCGGACTCGAAGTCTTTAGAGACGGGAAAGGAAGGGGGGCAAGGAATTCGGCCATGGTCTTTTAAAGGAAGCATCCCGGCATTTGCCTGGAGTGATTTTGGAAACCACGGAAAACCCAAATCTGGATGCCCCGGAACCGCCGTCCTCCCGAATGCAAGGCCAGAACGCTAAATAATTTCATGAAAACAGGTACACACAGAATTCTTACTCGGTTTTATATCTGGAGTTTATGACTGTTTTTTTCCATATCGAACGTTAAAAGGAAGAATGTATGCTTTTCAAATTATTTTTTTAGGCGTGGAAATTATGTAACTTTGCGGCTTTTTCACAAAACACTTAAACACCGCGGCCGGACTCGAACCGGCGACCTAGCCCCAACACTGCCGAGGTCGTTTTAATGTGGACTTTTTTTGTTTTTAGTAAAATTGCAATGATTTACGCTTAAGTACCGAAGAAATATTTTACTGTGTGTCGATAGTAGCCAAGATGTTCAGTGCTTGCTTAACAGGACGCTAGGAATACATATTTCGTCACGCTTAGTAAACAGAGATAACAGTCGTTGAAACAGTGTACACATTTCGCAAAGCGCGCCGGAAATAATGCCACCGAACGCCATCTAGCCGCCACCAAATGAACTAGAAATTAAGCCCTTGGGAGATGGTGCCATCTGTGCGGCCGATCTGTGAACTAACGGCGGCCATCTAGGTCACCCCAACGGGGGGCGGCAATCTTGACCGGGCGGTGCGCTCGGCGGCCATCTTGGTCACCCCAACTGTGACGTCACGCGGACGAGTGGAGTCTCTTCCGGGGCCGGCTTAAGATCTTTTGTCCCAGGAAAGACATTCTCCTCCTACTTACGATTTAGTTATTTTTTCAGAATGTGAAGATAATCTGCAGAAATCGGTACACAACCTTCATAAGAGTAAAACGTAAGAGTACGAAATGGGGATTTCCCTCAATAAAACCAAAGTTATGGGCTTCACCAGGAAAGATCACAATAGAACCAAAATTTCAATAGGGAACCAAGAGAGCAAGTATCGGTATTTAAAACCTCAGCTTCACTCTAGAAAACGATGTGCAGCAAAAAATCTGAAACCTCACGAAAGTTACAGGAATAATACACAGCACCTTCAAACCATCTCTTATTTCATGGATCACAAGAATAAGACTATATAACATCCAAAGCTGTCCTACCGTACGCCAGCGAGTCGTGGACACACCGCAAAGGAAATGAACGGAGACTAATGACCGCCAAATGCGATTCATGAAACGAACAGCTGGTTACGCACTACAGGATTCAGGACTGAAAAAGAACGACTGACATCCTTACGGAACTCAAAATTAAACCAGTTCTCCAAATTGAGAAAAAAAAACCAGCACATCTTGCAGAGACCATGTACTACGAATGAAGACAGACCGGATCGCATGAAAAATCCTCAAATACCAACCCACAGAGAGGAGAGATGTAGGAAGACCACCAAGAAGATGGACTGAGACCGTAACAGGTCACCAGGCCTGATTTTGAAACGTTTCGTGTCCAAAATAATTGGCGCAGGAGCATTGTAGGTTATATGTCAGAGAGATTTGGTTCATAAGAGTGTTTTCTGCATCACATTTGAGAGCCTCGTTAATACAGTCATCGCGGCAGCTCGCACAGGGGCGCTGTACGAACAAAGCGAGGAGCTTGCGGTTGCACGTCCCACTGGCTGCACCTTGATTCATTCAGCGTCGTCCCGGTTAGCCTGCCATGCGTAGCGAGCAGCACTCAGCAAGCGGTACGATTACATCGAGCTCTCTGGGTCTTTTGACCTTGCGGCTTTCTCCCTAAAACGCTGCAGCCATCGTTTGATAACGATTTATCCTTTCCATTAAAATGCTTCGGTGAGCGCTGAGATCCTCGTTAAACGTTTAAGGTTACAGCCTGCTGCTGTTTAATTACGACTGTTTGCCCCAACCATCTAGTAAGGCATGTTGATGCGTCACCGTACTGTACACGGGAAAGTACGATGAAAGCGGGCTCAAATGTCAATCCCGATGTAACGGAAAACCGAATTAAGGTACCGAG
Organism: Vandiemenella viatica; assembly: GCA_031002005.1. Classification (NCBI taxonomy): domain Eukaryota; kingdom Metazoa; phylum Arthropoda; class Insecta; order Orthoptera; family Morabidae; genus Vandiemenella; species Vandiemenella viatica. Next base: position 140,594,943 of record JARYHS010011408.1, read on the forward strand.
CGTGGCGGTGTAACGGATAGTGTTCTCGCCTCGCATTCGGGAGGACGGCGGTTCGATCCCCGTCCGGGCATCCAGATTTGGGTTTTCCATGGTTTCCCAAATCACTCCAGGCAAATGCCGGGATGCTTCCTTCAAAAGGCCATGGCCGAATTCCTTCCCATTCCTTGCCCCTATCCTTGCCCCCCATCCTTTCCCGTCTCTAAAGACCTCGATGTTGAGAGACGTAAATACAATAAAAAAAAAAAAACTAATTAAGGTTTTTGGCATTTTGGTGAATGTTGAGACGTAACTCAATTTACGACTCACAATACACTGCACAAAGAAAATAACATTTGCACAATGCTTACACAATATGCTGACAGATTGCACTCTTACGAGTATTTGCTAAAACTTATCATATGACAATCAGAGATAGTAATTGGTCTGTCTGAGTTGTGACAAATTACTTCCACAAAAAGTGTAGAAAAAATAAAAGAACTATGACGGTATAATTTTGTTGTTGTTGTTGTTGTCATCAGTCTTTCGACTGGCTTGATGGAATCCTCCATCCTTTCCTATCTTAGTATCTTATGCTAATCTCTTCATCTCTACATATTCCTTACAACCCACATCCTCAATTATCTGCTTCGTATATTCTAATCTCTTTCCTCTACAGCGCTTACCTTCGAAACGGTATGATACAAACGCCTTATTTCTTTCATATTTAGATCTAAGAGCCTAGGATAACATTTAATTGAAGTAGGACAGTACAAAAGTGTGTTGATGATATTACAACTGAGGTATTTTCGACGTCCAATAGTTATAGCGAAATATCATTTAGTAAAGATAAGATGTATACAGAAAACCAATTCAATGAAGTACATATCTTGCAAAGCATCCCTTTTTAAAAAATAATATTGTCGATTCCGATTAATTACATTTTTTGTATACAACTGTAACCTTCAGATCAACCATCTGACACAAATCGGGAGAAGTTAATTCTTAAATAACCCAACTTCAAACTAAATCAGATTCACTCATTTGAGAGCTTGTACCTGATACTTAAGATAAATGGGAAGCAGATGTGCGGCGATGGTATCAACATATCATACTAGGTGGAAATATTACGGAATTATGAAAACAGTTTTTCACTTACCGCAGAGAAATATATATCTACGCCTATGCCATTCATTCATAACTTTGTGTATTGGAGCCTTGAGATGTCTGTCAAATTTTTTATTTCAAGGCTTCAGCGTGAGTTCTATCATTTGGCTTACGGTCAAGGTTCTTATTCGATATTTATTGACAACAGCCGCATAATTAATTAATCACCTATCCCTTCACAGAAACGGAGTTGGCAGGACTGGCCCAGCAAGTGTCTCGGCAGAGCTGCCAACTGCTGCCATATAAGTCACATGCTCGGCGGAAGGTTAATTCTGATACAGTGGCTCGCTCTCTATTAATAGCAGCGGCCGTCTTAGTTGTGTTGGTCTTGTTTTTCCGCGAGTCTAGCGGACAGCTTGAGGTTGTCGTCGAGGAGCCGGTTATTACAGAAAAAGTACCGCGACCGGCTATGCTGCGCGATCACTCTTCCAGAAACAAGAAAGTGAAGTCGCTTCCGGGATCTGGAACAAACTGCCCAGTTCCAAGCGTTTACTAAGTTTACTTTCAGCTGCTGCCTTGAACACGGTAGCAAGTTGTGAATATGTTATCTTGGCAAGCCTCGGCAGGTTAAAGGTTAGGGTTCTGCTCTGTTTATCGACGATCGCCGGTTCGAGGCCATCCGAGGGCAAAGGTGTTTAGTGTAAGCGTTGTGTGTGTCGTGAAAAATCAGATTCATTAATATGCACTTGATGATGATATAAATACATGGCTAAATGGTATTAAGGCCGACTGCCTTATTTTTAATTTTATTTTTAAAGTTATCAGTGTACACGAGCATCACGTTTTGAAAGACCGGTTAGTCGTTTCGATTTGCATTTAAGTTTCATGATTTTATTGGAACGCGATAAGACATTTTGTAATCAAGCATGTTCTGGAAAATAACATGATGGACAAACATTTATTACCTTCCAGAGTCCTGCATCATTGGTTCAGATAGTTACGGCACATGGTATTAGCAGATTTCAAACCACGTGATGGCAGAAAGTTTCGTCATTTGGGATATTGCCAACAGGATAGAGAGGTAGTTTTGCACGATTCATAATCATTAGATTGTACACCAAAGTCCTGGTTATATTACATACCTCCTAGAAGTGAGTGGGGTAACACACTGTTGGAAATGAGAGGGCGAAACACTGCTGATGGTGATTGATACGTTAAATTTGGAAGCACATTCGGAGTCTTTCGGAAGAGCAAACTGAATGTCTCGCCTTCTCCCTTCCTATCTTTTCATACACACAACATATAACAATACATTACATCTAACAACAGTGCTATTATAAACACTAAGGAATGGAACTGACCAACCTATCTCTGTATCTGACGCAACACTACTATTAAAGAAGTCTCGTATCTGCCTCAGGACAGAGTAACATACTTTTTATTCGCTTTATAGAGAGAAATAACAAATAATTTTAAATCCAATATAGGTATCCTCTTCTTGCATATAATTTTTTTTTCATTACTATGCCTTAATGGGTTAATGAGAGGTCGCAATCGAGAGCGCAAAGTCAACGTTCGGTGTATTGGATGATATTAGTTACTTTGACGTACTCAGGTGCAGATACAATAAAAAATTAGGAGTATCTATCGAGTCCGTCTCAAAAAATAAAAATTATGTGAAAGTAACAATCCTAGGTTCGGTTTAACGAGCTTTGGTGGCAAAACTTTCACTCTGTCAAAAGAAAAGAAGTTGCAAGTGGTATCACAAAGCAAAATGGGGAACAAAATGATATAAAAGACATACATTAGTAGGAAGCTGAAAATGCCCAAGTGGTGCTCCAACGTAATCAAAATTTTTTACAAGCTAGAAGAACTGTAGCTCTCAAATCAGAACTAGAAAAGTGTTAAGGAAACATTTATTAAAAAGCCCTCTATGGAAGTTATTTGTTTCAAGATAATATCAGATTGATTTAAAAACTTTTTGGAAGCGGAAGAGAATTTTCTCAGTCAGCTGAAGGATGTGTCCCACGATTCCACGAGCATGTGCTCAAGCCTCTGGCAGTGACGACATTCGTTGACACTCCGTGGAGGTGAGATTAGAGTTCTTCTTTTTTTACTCAATATTTCACTGTTTAATCATATCTCAGAGAATCATCTCATCTTTACCACCTTTTCACAACATTTGAAGGGGTCGGCTCCCATTGACGAGTTTCAGTCATCATTGGTGTGGTCAAATTTGGAGCTATAATTTTACGGCCGCATGCATTGCATTTTATTCTTACTGCCAGGTCATACTACATAGACCTACTAATGGTGGAAGTGAGGTGTTGCCATCTGTCTGCGAACTATGTAATTACGTTCTGTGTGTGGTAAATGTACTCTTTGTGAAATGCATCGTTTATGAGGTGGAGATTGAGGACCGTCGTGGCATTCGTTTGATGGCTGCGAAGAACCGCATAAAAACAACTATCAGGACGGCCAGTACGCGGGGTATTGGGTTCGTGCCCGTTCCCTTCATATCCTCCCTATCCAGCATTGGCGTGTCAGCACGCTGAGCTACGCTGGCGGGTTCATCAGGGAACCGTCTCGAAGAATTAAATTTGATAACTTAAGTAGCAATTGACTCAAAATGTATAACAGGGTTGCCACAGAAATTATCATATTGCTTGGCCATGATCAAAAACTTCGGAAAGCCACCAAGCTCGCCAGCCAATCATAATGAAGCCTTTCATAAAACTACAAAAAAATTAACAATCATGGAAAGCGTGCTTAAAAATCCTACACTATCAATAAACTTACAGCAATCCAACAATTACAAACACGGGATAAAACAGAATAATACTGAATTAAAACTTGTAGATTGTTGAAATACTATTGTTGAAACATGGATACAGTATCAAACTCTAGAACTGAAAAAGGCTACGCTTGCGAACCATCCTTACAATTTAATTAAAATGTTATAAGTTAATAAAAACGACAATTTATCATCACAAATGTTTGTTTAATCAATGATATATCGTATGCTATAGCTTTACTATATAGTCCTGAATATTTAGTTATCAAATATGGCCCATTCTGTATACTCTAAAACAATTTTCCAATGATTTATTTCAAAAGACATAAAGGCTACAGTACGATTATGTCCTCTTTGTATGTTGACTGCTCTAAATTAGAAAGTAGATCCCTGGATATACCTTCCTTCCGTATATTTATAATCTCCCTTTTGCCTTGCGCTTTAATGTTATTTACGAACAAAGATTAACAGTTAAGACGCTAATCTGAAATGTTTGTACTTAGTGTATATCTGAGGTCGTAGTCTAGTCCTTTTTATCTCCAAGCACATATCATTTTTTACATCCGGTTACACTATAGTCTTATGAACTTTTATCAATTCGAGACTCAACTTAATCTCACATCAGTGCTACTCTCATTTCCTGTCTTCGATACGCGATTATTTAAACTATTTTCTCTGATAACGTCATCTTGAGTCACAAGCCACTTAGAACCGTTAACTAAGATTTAAAGCGCCTTAATAGCATCTTCTAATCATTAACAATCATTTCAATCATTTACTGATGTGTCCTCTCGTGGTGGCTTCCCACGGCCCATGCAGCTGAATTGTACTGATGAGCACGCGCCACAGGTTAGCCCTCGCCACCTCGGAGCCACACACCGCAACTTTGCATAGTGTCGTTTCAGCCACCCGGACGTCTGATGTTTACCGACTGGGAGACGGATACAGGCGCGCCATCCGTGCCAGGAGAGGCGGCTCCTTTCCCACGGCCCGCTCTTTATAGCTTGACCGGTCCGGCCGGGAAATGCACGGGACGTGGGAAGTCACGTTTAGAGTACAGCTTGAGCAGTCCTCTCCAGGTCGAATGATCTTGCGCAATTCTCTGCCAGTTAACTCCGCCAGCCCTGCCTGTGTCCTAGTCCCATCGGCTTGGTGGCCTTCATTTCGATCTGTGGTGATTTCTTGGGCTCCACTCCAATGGTTCGTTCCCACGGCGCGTTGTAGGCAGGTCGCGCCTTTCATCTTCTACCGCCTGGCTGTGGATCGAGGCGCTCTGTCCCTGTTAACATAAGTGGCAAAGCTGACAGGCGTTCCCTAACACGCGCGTTGTGAACGAGGCTTAACACTGTTTTTGTCCATCTTCGGTCTCTTGTCCACGCAATATGGGCGGTCCATTGCCAATTCAAGGATGCCGTCTTCTCTAAGATGTCTGCGACCTTCGTAACTGTTCTAATATCGATTGGTATTTTCTTGTCTTGTTAAACCAGGCATAATTGTTTGGACAGTGATTAGTTTACCTTTTGTAAACTCATTTAGTCTCCAGGTCTCACAGCCACATGTTAGCACAGGACGAATACACTGGTCATAAATTATTTTCTTTAGATTTGTAGGCATATTAGATATGACATCCAAAATCTTGCCATCCCTACTTGATGCGACGGAAAATTTCAGGTAATACGTTACCTGTCATGTTTACAAGTTTGCCAAGATAAATGTACTCACCGACATTTTCTAAAGATTTATTATCTAGTTGTACATTCCCCTCTGTTGCCCATTCGTTACACATATTTTTTGTTTTTGAAAGATTCATTCTTAGGTCAAATGCTTTACACTCGGAGACGAGGTCAGTAACCAAGGTATGGAGTTCGTCAATGTCCAATAATATCGGTATAATTGTTAGTTTCCTGTTTCTACTTGCAGAAAAAAATAAGTGCTTGATTCAATGCAATTTACCATATTAGATATTCCGACAAGAACGTACGTCATGTGCAGAGAAAGTCTTCACACTCCGGGGGAAAAACAGAGCAGCCCGCCCTTCGAAACGGGGCCTCCGTTCTCCGATTGCGCAGGTTAATTATGCTCCTAATTTGCATGATGAATTGGAAGATGAAGCTGGCGAGCGAGCCGCCTCCGTGTTCCTCTCCGAGTGTAACAGCCCGAGACCGAAACCTGTTCCGGCAGCAGCGCCACACAATCTCACATGGCGATTTCAACCCACTCGAAAGATAGGCTGCTATAGAGCAACCATTTCCTAATATATCATCACCTTCTCCACAATCACAACACGGAGGCGGTCGGGTACATAAACAGCATTCTCAGACTAAAAGAAAATCTGAGTGCCAATTAAGCAACGGAGAGACATTTGCAGAATCTTAGATAAAATTTTAGTTTAGCCTTTTTAGAATGTCTGCAGCATGAAATCTTGAGAAATGCGCCACTTCATAGCGTGGAAAGTTTCAACCACCTGTTGGGCGATCTTTATCATGTAATGGGAATTACATCTGCCGATTGTCCGCCGACAGATAAACTACCGGAACAAAGCGTGGTGGATGAGCGGTAATGCTCAGGCCACGGGTTAGAATACCCGTCCGGCCGTCTAGATTTGGGTTATGTATGGTTTTCCCATATCACCCCAGTCGAATGCCTGGATGCTTCCTTTAAAAGGCCGTGGCTTAAATCCTTCCCATATCCTTGCGCTTAATTAATCCTTCACTGCCTCTAATGACCTCGACGTCGGCAAGGCTTAAGCCAAAAAAAAAAAAGAAGCTATCAGACAAAGAGGTAAATTATTCCTTCACACCACACACCGAAACTATTATTCTGAGATCGGAAAGTCTTTTTAATAGATGTTGGTTAAGGGAAAGGAAAATAAAGGAATTCAGGCGCAGACTTTTGAGGGATCTATCCTGGTATTCACCTGAAATGATTTCGAGAAACCATGAAAAACCGAAACCTGGTTTACTGGAGCGGGGATTTAATTGGCACCCTTTAGAATGCCACCAAGCTTACTGTTGTGTATGGCGTGCTTTTCAGGTTTCCCATATTTAGGTTATGCAATAACCGGGTCAATGAACCCATAATCCAGCACACTACAATGCAGCTACTGTATAAATTGTTTATTATTGTTGTTTTGTAAAATAATTGGTAGTATGTACGGTCTTACACTTCCTTTCATCGCGATATAATTGTGGCACTAAAGAGACAAAGAAAATTGGAAATCAACAACTGAGATTACTTGTACAATTATAGTTTTTATTTTTAAAAAAATACGATGTCGATTATAAATGATGTCTTTCTACAAACAAGTATATTAAAATTTAGAGATACCCGCAATTTCAGAGTAACCTATAGATTTCCAGTTTCAGTGTGTAAATAACACTAGACAAAATCAGTTAAGCTACTCAACACCCTTAGATGATGTATGGAGATATTTATTTAAAATCCGAGAAAATTTCAGGACAGCCAATTGCGTGGATAGATTAATGTATGTAGAAATATGAGTTATACAAATTCTTATAAACATGGTAAATCCTTTAGCGTTCTATTAACAAGTGCATCAAGGTTACTTCCGGACTCAAATTTTTTATTTATTTCCACAACAGCTTCCTTAACTCGAGAGCTGAATAACAATCGCATAACTATAGAAGCTATGTAAAAGATATTTGTATTTTTTTTTACATCCCGTCCTTATTGTTAAACAAATTATTAATAATTTCAGAACTGATTTGTTCAAAAGTTTAAAAGTCTTATTCATCTTAACGATGACAGACATTAATATCCAACCGATGACAACAAAAAACGCTTAACATCAGAAGTTCTTCTACTGTAGCATTAAACGAAACTGATCATCGTGCAGTATTTTAATTCTGTTGTTCACAATCTCCGAGGAAAACTGATAATCTCTTTCGACGCTGTTGGTTCTGAAGTGAGTTTTTGCCAGTTATTCGCGTGTGTAAGCTGCGGTTGGTCTCCCGGTGCGCGGCCTCCCACGGCGCTGAGAGTTCAGATGGTATCTTGAAGACTTTTCGCGTGCTGTATACCACTACGGGCCAGCAGAACTCGAGTTTTATGGGCAGGCGAACACCTGGATCGTTAGCCAGCAGTTCGGCCAACATTCGAACACGTACTGAACCGCCGAGATGGTAAACCGCGAGCAGCTATAAAGTCGTAAACATCCCTTGAATTTCTCTTTTATATCTCAGTCCAGCAGAATGTTGGTAACCACTTCGACCTTTTGTTCATTCTTCATTGCCACTGCACCCAATATATGTATTTTGTTTACAATTAACTGAATGCAGTCCTTGTTGTAGTCTCCACACGTATGAACTGGCTACAAGAGATTTAAGATTATCTAGCTGTTACTCGCGATTTTGTAAACGTGGACTCAGAATTTTATTGGTAGAATTGTATATAGACAGCTGTAAGTTACATAAAGGGTGTTCCAAAATTCACAGTAAGTAGTGTCTGTACATGAAATTCATAAACAGATCATACAAAAACTGACAGCGAAAGAAACAAAGCCTGAGCGACCGATATAACATTAAAGACACACACGCTACCCGTCTGTCTGTCATCATTCGGTTAGTTTTCAAAACTTCGCGAAAAATATATTATTTATCAAAACTTGGTATACTATGTCCTTCATAATGATACATAGTATTTCGCTGTAAAATTTTTTCTAGATGTGTTATGCCATTTAGTCGTGAAAATTTAAGAAACTAAGAGGCAGATTTCTTTATGCATTTATAATATTAGTGTAGATTATGCAATAGTTCCAATGAAAGGAATGCGCTCTGTTTATACATCCACCGTTAATCATATTAGACACTGGTTCTACAGACTGGGTGACATACCAGATTTGAGCCATCACGTCTGGGAACATTCCTGCCTTTTACGCTCGACTTTAATCTCCTTTTCCTCCTTAAACTGGAGTCTTGTGTGCCTGTAATTTCCTTTGTACATAGCCGGTGTTTCTGGTCCCTTATACTTTCTTCCTTACTTTACATCGTCCATAAACTATGGTCTTATTCTCCCTCTAAGGCAACTTTCTTCCACGGAACACTCGACCAAGATGATGAAGGAGCATGAGTAATGGATTAAATGTCCAGCCACTTTTTGTTTCCACAATAATTTTTTAATAGCACGGTACTTCTATTTATTCTTAGTATCTCCTCCTACTTCAGTCTTTCTCTGTAAGTGGCATCTGCATCATTATAATCTAGCATCACATCTCCACATCTAGAAGGATATAAAAAATTTATTTTCGGCTTTGTATAGAGTCGAATCTCCGAGGTATAGACACACGTACTCCACATGAAACTTCTCACAATCCTTTCCTTTATTCAGTGAAATAATTTTTTATGTTGAAAATCTTTTAGCATTAGTTGGATAATGCATATAATTCCTCAATGTGACTGTGGTAGATAAATTGATATCACCTGGAGATACAGCTGATGGAAATGATTACTAGAATATGTTTTTAATATTCATCTTCTTGCTACAGTACACTACTTTAAAAGTTCTACTTTCACCGAAATTTTAGATGACACTGTCGGGGAACTTTTAAAAAGCAATGTGCTCTTCAAAATGACACAAAATAATAATTAATATGTAATGACATAAAAACGCACTTGTTTCACTGCTACATCCCTCGGAAATAGGTGGTGCAGTTGATGAACATGTTATATGTGTTATTTCTTCCATGTATTTCAGAGATCAATATAGTATGAGCAAGTTAGGTAGAAACCCAGTCTGGACAACAAAAAATCTTATCATATTTTTAACCAACAATTTCACAAAGTATCGTACTACTGAACAGAGGAAAAGTATTTGGATTAATTACATGAAGTACTTATTTACACTTTATCTACAGTCTGAGTCACAAAGTTTCATCTACAATAAAGCAGTTATAGAATTCCTGTGTATACTGACCAGTACTAGTACGATGGAAAAAAAATATCTATAGGAATTAATTCGTGACCTTATTTAATTGATTCTAGTTATTTTAACACAGGTTCTAAAGCACAGCGGGTAAGGAAATATGTCAATATTAAAAGGTAGATCATCGCAATATAGTCATTATATTGTAACAAGTACTTAATGTAAAGCCAGACCAACCGTTATTCCAAGTTTGGTATACTTTTGTATCGGTTTTGGCCAAGGACGATACCTCTCTTCTTGCGATATTGATTCCATAGAACATCACTGAGAAGATATCGGAGGTTTACACGCTATCTTGGTGATAAACTGGCAGCAGTTCTAAAAAATTTAAACTACCAATCATGTTGAGCAATTAACTTTCCCAATGACCGACATTATGCACACAACTTCTCCATTTGCCGGTGTTGTTAAACTCACGGTATCAGCTGTTCCAAGGACCGAAAAACCTGCTTTATACTCAAGGGCAAGAAGATTATATTTAATTGTTATGTGTTTTACTTTTCGATTTTTAAATGATATTTTAGTTCCACCAACTGCACAGCGCAAAAGTCTTGTTGGATCTTTCAAGCTGTGAGGAGATTGTTTATATCCCTACAGATAAAAGCATCCCTGCTGAAGGGTAGGTTCAGCCGTAATTATGTTGTTTCCAGGAGGTTTTAAAAATTATAAAAAATGCTGTGTATTATGAAAACTTGTAAGATGTTATTAATTTGACGTTTATAGATATTTCAACTGCCACAATTGTGTGTTTTAATAGTCCATTTAGAAATTCCGTCTGCTTAAAAATTAAACGCGATCTGGACTTTATTTCGGTATGGTGCGATCAATGGAAATTTGCACTAAATTGTAAACAGTGCATAGCAGTGGGCATTACTAACAAAAAGAATACTTATGTTCAGGAGAAGGCCTACAAAGTAAACAGCTCAGTTGCCGACATGTTTGATTCCATTATGTACTTGGACGTAACAGTACAAAAGCAACATGAATTGATACCTGCCCATTACTTCGGTCGAAGGCAGGGCAAATTCTAGGTTGCAATTCATTGATCAAATTTCCAAGAATCGTTTATACACAGAAGATCGCGTACAAAAACTCGTGCGACCACGTTTGGACTTTAATTACGCCGATTATGATTCTTATCGAAGGGATTGATTTGTAGTAAGTAGAAAGTAAAGATCAGAGCCGATCGATTCTTGATTGCTTCACGCAGCCTTTACGAAAGCGTCAGAGTATTGAAACATAAATTGGGTTGCGATTGTCTGACAGACAGACGACGTAGATCTCGATTGAATTTATTGGTAGACATGCGTGCGATCAATGCAACTTATTTACGAAGTACTTCTTCCACCGGCCTATTCGGGTGGCAAAGATGAGAAAGATAATTTAGATAAATTATGTGTCGTACGGAGGCTTATATTAATTCTTTCGCGAAGTGTCCCGACAGCGCATTTGAATTTGCCCACATAGAACAGCAGTCTCGAATATGCTAGCTCAAAAATGCCTAATTAGTGTTTCCTGATTATAATAATAATAAAAAAACCCTCTGGGAAGGTCTCATTGTTGGTTTTTTTTATGACGATAATTAAACTGTGTTACTTATATCTTTGTTATTTCTAAATATCTATTGTAACTGTAGGCAAGTATTATGTGTCCCACAGGCTAGCTCAGAGTCGAAATGTGGCCCATCTCCAAAATTGGTTGTGCAGCTTTGATGTAGACCTTTTCGCAACTCGGTTCTCGAAGTGGCGATTGAATGGTAGGCCTACTATACCAAGTGATTTCATAAATCGGAGAGAACAGCTTCAATTCGTTACTATGTTTAATCTCGTACAACAACTGTCTATCATACTTGGACAGCCTAGTTTTTCTGAATGACGCCATTTCTGCCGACAGGACGCGACAGCGCGCGGTGCCAATACGGAAATGCAGCTCTGGCGCAGTCGCTGCCGGAGGCTCCGAGGGACGACGACCGCAAGAAGTCCCCCGGCCGTCCCGCTCGTTGTATGTAAATTCGGTTAAAGGTCAGAGGCTGTTGGCGGAGAGCATCATGCGTTTGGAACCGGTCACGCTCGCTCGCTGAGTCGCTTATCACGGAGTCAACGACTCTGGAGGAACCAACACCTGGCCGCGCGGGCCACCTGCGCCGAACCCACTCACTGAGCAGAGCTGCCGGAGCGTGCAGGCCGGATCAAACACCTGGCGGGCCCCGCAGGCAGCGCAGGTATTTCTGCGCGCACGTACCCGCCACCACCATATTATTTTTCTAAATAAAATACAGCCGTCTCGGCAGCGTAGGAGAGCTATTGTACTGACTCCGCATGCAGAGGGTCACCGGTTCCATTCTGGCCGATGGCAGCGGTGATTAAGGGTTGTGGGTATTGTAATGATCCGCGAGAGACAGAGGTGCGCGTGTTTCTTTTCTCGTCTGGTGTGTGTCGGTCCCCGGTCCCAGGGGAGGTTCTGCTGGTGTTTGGGGAACGCCAGCCCCTGAGTGTTTCCATTAAATGTGACTTATGGCATAACAGCCTCGTGACAAGGCCTGCGACTCAAGATGGAGTGGGAGCCTGGGCTGTTTTAGTAAACAAACAAAATAAGAAGTAAATCGGTATCCTAGAACGAAGGGTAAGGGGAAGCCAGGAGTACAGCCAATAGGAACAATTTGTATTTTTATTACAAAAAAAGGGTGGTTTTGTTGCATGTTTCCGAGCCAACCAGCGGAAAAAGCTTCCCTCCAAAGACAGTGATTGGCAGACGTCATGAAGAGGGGGCGGAAAACGACGCTTCTTGGAGGCAGCGCGAGAAGACATGGAGGACTTGTTGACTACCGACGGAGAGGTGTAGATCGACCGATCAGCTGACTACTGGGGACAGCAGTGAGGCAGCCGGCCGTGATGGAGAGCTGGTCAACCCACCGACTGCACAACGTAGATTCGCCTGCACGGTAACCACCATTCAGAAAAAGGAACTTTTGCATCATCGTCGTTTTTTACCCTAGTTATCGCCCCGAGACAGACTCTCTTGCTCCACCGAGAAAGTTATGTACCCTTGTGTTGCAGAAAGAAAATTAATCTTTGTAAAATCTTGTCAAGCAAACAATTAAAGTAAATCGTAAAGTCAGATTGTGAACCTTGTTCTCAATAGATCCCATCCAATCACGTAATGTGTCATTTGACTTTATTAATAATTCTAGTTGTTCAATAATTCATGTTTAAGTAACAATACTTTGAGATCTGGATGTCGCTTCCCTCAGAATAGGGTACACTCCAATCTCTGGCGCCCACCTGATTTTTTTAAATCTTAATATTATTTGGAAATGAATAACTGGTAGTGAACGGCCACAGTAAGGTCGAGAAGTTGCTTCCTAACATAGGGAACACTTCAAATTTATGCCACCCAACGTGGGGCTAACGAAAAAAAAAAAAAAAAAAAAATCGAACGGATGCCCAAGTTTCAATTCCAATATTATTTTAACATTATTCTTTATTTCAGTGCAGTGCCAAACCAGGTGGAGAATTAAAAAAAAAAAAGAATCATATGATCTATGTTGAACATACATGTTATGTTATGTCATGTGAATTTTGTTTTATTTAGTTTGGAATGCAGATGAAAGCAGGATGGAGAATATTATATGTTTGATGCTTTGTTGTTTTTTTTAAGTCGATGTTCAAAGAGTGTTGAGTTGGCATAGGACTGAAATTTGATTTGTTGGTTTCTGTTCGCCTTTTGTGTTGTCTTGATCTTTTGTGTGATGGTCGTATATTTTTTGTTGTTATGGATTTTTTTTTTTGAAAGTTACGTTGAAATAACTTCCAAGGTTGGTCTGAAGGTAAGAATTTTCATCTGACCAGCGTTGAAAAATTCTGTGTTTGAGTGTAGAATATCTGTTTGACTATGCTGAGACTAGTATGAGTTTCTTGCTTTCAGTATTTTGGTGCGGTCCAAATCTTTATGCATTTTGGTAATCGGAAAGTTTTTTGTTGTGTGTTACTGATTTTCCGGGTTAAATTCGCGGTGTGTTTGCATTGATTAAAATGTTAATGGTTGTAAATGTGGTTTACGGAGAGGTTAATATAATGTCTTCTGTAAAGAATTTTATAAATCAGTGAGCGGGATTCGAAAATTGGTAACGCGATCGTAGGCTAATGAATTAAGTGAATGTTACTCAGGTCAGGAAAATCAACCAACATGTCGCAAAGTACAAATGCGTCAACTTCTGAAACGATAGGATCTATGAATGTAGAAAGCGAACAGTTTCCAGTTGATGCCGTGATAATGGAAGCTGAAAAAAATCCTTGTCCAACCGGAAGTTAGGACACAATCACGTGCCCTCCAACTAATGAAGCGATTCAACAATCGGTAGCTCAATCTGAAATTGATACTCAGAGTACGGGTTGCGAAAATGTTGCATGTCATCCCATGATGTTGATGTTTAAAACTATGTTGGAACAACAGTCGAAGATTATTTGCGAACAAATGAGCGCGAGCATGAACGAAAAATTTGGTTTAATGCATGAACAACAGAAAGCTATGATGGAAAGACAAAATGAAACCGAAAACCGGATAAGCGAAAAATTTATGGCTCTCAGTGAAAGCTTGAAAATTGATATAAGTCTACAGTTGAATGAACAGCGAATCGCCATTTGCGAACAAGTAAGATCTGATTTCAGAAGCGGGGATGCCGATATGAATAAGATCGAAACTGAAACTGCACGTCAGTGCATGAAAAAAAAGTTTGGAGAGACGGATCGAAAAATGACGGAGCATTCGCGTAAAACAGTAGACCAGGAAATAAAATCTACAATGAGTGTAGTGGAGCATGAAGACATTAAAAACACTGTAGCTGTGGTTGTTGATAAGTGGAAAAACGATGCGAATAATTTGAATGAATTGAGGATCAGTACGAGGGAAAATCAAATGATTGAAGATGAAGTTTCTAAGGAAACGGAAACAAATGATCCTGGAAGACAATCTGAGGATGATTTGCGAACTGTAGAGTCTTGCGGAAAATTTGCTGAAATTGAAAGTATCGTCGGAAGAAAAGAAGAAAACAATGCGTGTGAAAATAGTAGCTTTTCACGTTCGATTACCGAACTCGAAAAGAGTATGTTGAAGGATGAAATTAAGTCAATTCGGCTACAGCTGTCTGTCAGTGGAACAATAACAAACAGAGAAGAAAAGATACAAATACATCAAAGATCAACAGTCTGCAGCGAACGAGAATACATAAAGTATGTCAAGTTCTTAAAAGGTAAATGAAACATCTGCCGGGATAATGGGAGAGTTTCAGAGTCTTAGAACCTTGCGGAAAAACAGATGTGTTAGGGGGGCTGCTTTCCTCCGGGTGCCTGACCTCACAGCTGGAAGGGCGGGTGACACAAGCGAAAAAAAGTTCTGGATCACTGGCCCACGCTAGAAAAGGTATTCGACCGGGAGTCCTACAGAAATATTACAACAAAGAGAAAACAAAGCTGTACAGGATTGCCGATCGTAAATGAACAGCACTGCTTGGAGTATCGAGCGAATAGGAATAATAATAATTTGGAAAATAAAAAATGGTTGCAGATTGTGCATGGCCGCTTGAAGTGTTAACGAATATATGAAGCATTTTTGGTCGCCCGATATTGGAAATATCGTCATGCAAGAATATAATGTTTGTAGTTTGCAATAAGTGAGTATAGAATAGTAACTGTAAAGTTAATTTTTCGTACTGATAATTAACCAATCATTGTAGTATATGTTATAAATCAGGTAGACGTTGTTTCATCAAAAATTGTAAAGAACGGAAGTTAATGTAGCAATTTCGTTGAAAAAGAAATAATAATAATTGAGATGTATGAGTGGACAGAATACGGAAAAATTGATCGATTGATGTTCCCAAGTTTAGAAGCTTTCCATAAAAAAAAGACCCCATTATTCATAATACTAAAAGAAAATATCCTCGACGAATTATAAAAAGAGAGAGATTAGTTTAATTACGTTATGTTATACTAATTCGAGACGGGTTTGCTGAAATGTTTACAAAGGTAATAAAATCTAAAATAATACGTGGCATTAAGATGTAGTTTATAATCGGAATGATAATAATTGGCGGTGTGTTGATGTTGAAAATCGTAAGAGACAAGAGAAAGGAAGAGCTCGTGATAGTAAGAATGATGACGAAAATTTGCGAGAAATGATATTGAATGATTGGTAAGGATATATGCTGACCGAAAGACCGTTGAAGGTAAAAGGGGCATAAATGATGTGTTGACGGATGAAATCGTCAATTAGAATTCAACAGATGACAGATAAAGTCATTTAATTTCGTCGTGGAAGCTAGAACGAGCGCGGAACTATAGTCGCATTACGAAAGTAGAGAGTGGTCCAACACGCTGAGAATTTTCTGAAAAGAGGATTGTAAACGCTTGATAAAGAATATACATAGAACACCGGTTAGAAGATTTCACGAAAGAAGTAATTGGGGCTTGATAAAAATTAAAGTGGTTTGAAAAGAAATGTGAACAATCATGAACCCGTCATGAAAGATTTTCCGAGGATGCAATAAGAAAATAATTTGAAGATGTGGTAAACGATAAAAGATAATTATATTTACTTGAGAAGTTAAAAAGTAACTGGTCGTACTAAGATTGTTTTGCTGTCTCAGAGTCCGGAAATTTTAAGTATACAGATGGGAAAACGCCGATACAGAATGAGTTGATTGTAAAATAGTTTGAAAAACGTAGAAGTAAAAATAGTTAAGCACTAGAAATAAGCCAACGGATCGTTGAAGATTTAAGTAGTTGACGATAATCTAGAACCTAGTTTATTATTGTGATAAGAGATTTTAGGATTAATAAGATTAATTTTCCTGCTCTAGCAGTAACGAAAACATTCAGTTTTGTTTCACCGGCATTGTTTGAATCAACTTCTTTAATAACGGCGTGGTAAGTGATACGGTCGGTGACACACAATTAAAAAAAATCAATCACGGGGTATCAACACGACTTAGAGAGGGAAGGAAGGGTTTTTCCCGAAAAAGGAACCAAGGATCTTACAAAACTCAGCTAGATAAACATTAGAAAGACGTGCTTCTGTACTGGTCAGAGGATAGACATTCATGTAATTACGCTACACATTGCTGTGTGAGAACTCAAACTGTATACTAATCTTGGAAGTTGGTTCAATGAAGGTATGTGGTCAGAGAAACCACTGGTGAAAGAGTAAAATAAAAAAAAGAGAATATTAAAAAAAACTTATTTAGTAAGGTTTTGTGGTAAGGGTACGCTCATCACAAATGATTGTGTGAAGGATTATAATCAAAAAAAAAAAAAAAATAGTTTAATGAATATAGAATTGTTAGAAAACATTAAGAGAATGTGAATGATAGAGTATCTACAAGTGAATTAAGAATTTTCCAAGTTGTACGTATGTCCATTTATTTTCATGTTTCATTGTTTAATTATAGATGCAACATTGTTAGATAAGTAATTAATGTAATATGTTTATAAATTAGATGACGTACTCCATCTGGTTTCGCTCCACACTTGTTCGGGGGATTGAAACGGATGCTCAAGGATAATACGCTCTTGAATCATGTTAAATGACATATTAGCTGGGATGATTGAAAGCAGGGTATTTTATTACTCAATTTGATATTTTGTTAGTAGGTATGTGGAGTGGTCACAAGGGACAGAGCAAGACAGGGCATAATTAAATAGTGATGCTGGCTATAGCGAGTGTGTTTAATGAACAATTATTAAGGAATTTAAAATTATTCAGTGAATAATTTTAAATTATCGGAGTTGGTGGATAAAGTTGTAATGATCCGCGAGAGACAGAGGTGCGCGTGTTTCTTTTCTCGTCTGGTGTGTGTCGGTCCCCGGTCCCAGGGGAGGTTCTGCTGGTGTTTGGGGAACGCCAGCCCCTGAGTGTTTCCATTAAATGTGACTTATGGCATAACAGCCTCGTGACAAGGCCTGCGACTCAAGATGGAGTGGGAGCCTGGGCTGTTTTAGTAAACAAACAAAATAAGAAGTAAATCGGTATCCTAGAACGAAGGGTAAGGGGAAGCCAGGAGTACAGCCAATAGGAACAATTTGTATTTTTATTACAAAAAAAGGGTGGTTTTGTTGCATGTTTCCGAGCCAACCAGCGGAAAAAGCTTCCCTCCAAAGACAGTGATTGGCAGACGTCATGAAGAGGGGGCGGAAAACGACGCTTCTTGGAGGCAGCGCGAGAAGACATGGAGGACTTGTTGACTACCGACGGAGAGGTGTAGATCGACCGATCAGCTGACTACTGGGGACAGCAGTGTGGCAGCCGGCCGTGATGGAGAGCTGGTCAACCCACCGACTGCACAACGTAGATTCGCCTGCACGGTAACCACCATTCAGAAAAAGGAACTTTTGCATCATCGTCGTTTTTTACCCTAGTTATCGCCCCGAGACAGACTCTCTTGCTCCACCGAGAAAGTTATGTACCCTTGTGTTGCAGAAAGAAAATTAATCTTTGTAAAATCTTGTCAAGCAAACAATTAAAGTAAATCGTAAAGTCAGATTGTGAACCTTGTTCTCAATAGATCCCATCCAATCACGTAATGTGTCATTTGACTTTATTAATAATTCTAGTTGTTCAATAATTCATGTTTAAGTAACAATACTTTGAGATCTGGATGTCGCTTCCCTCAGAATAGGGTACACTCCAATCTCTGGCGCCCACCTGATTTTTTTAAATCTTAATATTATTTGGAAATTAATAACTGGTAGTGAACGGCCACAGTAAGGTCGAGAAGTTGCTTCCTAACATAGGGAACACTTCAGTATTAATGTCGTGTTTGTTCTGTGGTGTCTATTATTAGTCGGAAACAAAGTATACTAGAGAAACCGAAAATACTGGATGATTCGTTCACACAGTGATCACGACAAATAAATTCCATCCCATTTTTAATGTAGCTAGTTACCAATATTCAAAAGGGTTAATACATCCTGAACAAAATCAACATGTATTTTCAAACTATAATTTAATCATATATATATGACCCAGAATAGATACTATTATGTAGCAGGATATAATTAAAACGAAAAATAACCAAAAAAAAAAAAATCAATTAAAATCACAGTTGAGCTGGCTGTATGGTTGTAGAAGCCAAAATCAATTATATGAGAAACCTAAAACAAAACTCTTTCAAAGTATCATAGCTAACAGCACAAATTCCTATTTTAGTCAGAATGTATCTAAAAATACATTACAAGCATTTAGGAGCAAGAAGGTCTGAAAATTTCTGCTGAGTTGCGGCCAAGGTTAGTTTCTCGTTTTTCTCAGATGATACTCATACTGAGACACCTTAAACTCCATACAGTTTAATGTTACAGAAAACCTTGACTGGCTGCATTCTAAGCATGGATGCCTACTATGAGCATCATACATCACGACTGCGCAAATTTTATGATAGATGTTGTTTTTTATGTTAAAATTATGTTGTTAATATTTTGTATTAAATATTCAAATATAAAATACTAATTCGAGTTTATAAGTGTCTGTGTAACCGATGGCGATGAGAGCGGCGGCAATGAATAATTACCAGACAACAAAGCAGAAATTCGTCCATGTGATGTAAGCAGGGCTGGGGAGAGAATGAAGCGTAAATCGTATATAAGTTAATAAAACTGCCACAAGAGGTAATTTAACGTATTATATATACCATATTCAATAGGCGGAGATAATATTCGGAACTTATTAAATTTTAAAAAAATTGTTAAATGATAAGAAAGTGAAAAATAAAAATTTAACGAGTTTAATTTGTAGAAACCATTTGAAGAGAATAATTGATAAATAATTGGTGGTGAGAGGACAAGTTCTGCAGTTGAGAGATATTGAGGTTTATTTCAGGTGAAATATAAGAAGAATTCAAAGATTTATTTAGGAAATGTGACAGGAGAACAATCTTACAAAGTCGGCTAAGAGAAAAGATAATATAGAATGTTCTTAATTCTTTTGAGGGAATAATAAGATCTATAGCAAGATAAAGAGTATACTACATTCATTAAGACTTACGATTGGAGTTATAAAATATGTAACTAGTTCTGCACCTCAGGACTGGATAGTTTCAATTCATAAATGATAATAAGTAAATAAGATTATTCACACATACACGTCGTTGTACATGTAGGTATGATACATAACCCCTGTTACAGTATAAAGAATGTGTCACATACTTTCGACTTCCGCATATGTCAGGTACCTGTGTAACCAACTTCAACACTTGTATATCTTTGAAGTATAGCGTATTATGGAAGTATCTACATTGGTGAATGCTTGTGAACACGATCATCTTCATTCTTGTGAGAAATGTGCATTTCTAGCCAGCTTTTACCATAATTCTGCGAAAACAGAAATCGGTACGTTACTTGAAACTTTATCCTACTTTTCATTATCATCATTTTAAAAAAGTCATTACACTACCAATTTGTTATGAAAACAGCATTTTAAATAGTGATAGTGTCATTTATAACCAAAATAAGAAAATGCGGAAAATAATTCTGTCATAGGAACTTTACTAAAAATTTATAAATAACAAAGCATTAACTTTTCTGGCCGACGCACGGGTTTCTGAATGGATCCAAGTTGCATTTATCACTTGTTCCAGTTCGATCTCGGGCATTGCTGCTTTCAATTAAGTTTTGTGACTATCCTGTGTTATCTAAAATGTTATCCTAATTGAATGAAGCGTGCGATATGAAGAAAAAAAATATACTTCAGCTGAATTTATGTCCGATTGATCAAATGCCTTTTTTGTGTTTTAAAAAAGAGGTAGCTGGGAACTGAAATCAAAGTTAAGAAAGTTTGGTTTCTCCTTTAGGAAGACTTTCCAGAAAAAACTGGTGTCTGCCTAGTTTTTGTTTGTTGGTAGCATGTTGCTTTGATGAAACGATACAGAATGATACGTAGCGTGCCCGGAATAAATAATAATAATAAAACATACTCATTGGAAAAAATTGGTGAGGTGATGAGATTTTCTACATGCAATGCACTCAACAGAATGTGTTTAGGATAATACTGACGCAAAAGGCAAAACAACAGTTTTATTCGCCTACTAGTAAATTCGAATCAAGAGGAGGTCTCAGATTTCAGTTTACAGTTTTAAATTCTCATTTATTTCCCTTCCTTCTTTGCTAGAAGATGTTCTTCTCAGATTCAAAGACTAACGCGTTTATCGTGTTTGTGGTTTATTAGATTAGCAGGGTGCATGATAAATTTTGTAGACATTTGCCCTTCATCACGTTTTAACTAAAAAAAACTAATGTTTAAGACTTTAATATCCGGTATGCGCAGAACTGCAGAAAACGAACCTATTTTCCAAATCACCAGAGGAATCTTTTTTTTTTATTGTATTACGCCTCGTTGATGTCAGTGTCATTAGAGAACTGGGACAAGGAAAGGGAAGGAATTGGGTCATGGCCTTTTAATGGAACCATCCCAGCATTCATCTGGAATAGTTTGAGGCAACCATGGAAAAAACAAATTTGGATAGCCGGATGGGGATTCGAACCCACTTCTTCCAAAACGTGAGGCCAGATCTTTACCGCTCACACACCACACTAGGTAATATCATTTTTGAAATAATTATATTGTAAACGAAAGTTATAAGTACAGATCTATATTTTTACTACTGTAATGAATTAAAAGGTACAGTGCCATTAGGCACTAAGTGATCCCACGGTGTGTGTGAATATTGCCGGTGCGTCGTGTCAACGAACAGAAACGTGACGGAACTAAAGCGTCCAGATTTACACGCACCTTGGGGGGTGCTGACAACGGCCTACTCAACGTGGACATAAAGCGGATTTATAACCCCCATAAATAACTGAGACCCGCTTTCTATTTTCGCACGTTTCGGAAAGTTCCCGCCGAAAGCTGGCGCAGACTAGCAAAAGTAAACCTTAGTGACCTTTCCTAGTAAATGAGTGCTTTATGAGAGTAGGGGAAGACGATCCAGCCAATAGAGAAGCCGCCTCAATTTATTGCCGTGTTGGTGTTTTTTCTTGTCTGTTCTGGGGCCAATGTGACGCTGTTCCTTTGGCGCGGATTGCGGTGATTCGCCAAGAGCCGGACCCGACATCGCGTTACGAGAAGTACAGAGTCTTGCTCGGAGGAGAAGGACGGACGACGAGACACTCTGGTTCTGATCTTCATCGAGTACAGCCGTTCAACGACGCCGGAGCTGGGGACACTGCATTCACGCGGTGCGGTCGAGGAAGCTGGACGACCTCATGTGGTGCGGGTCTTACCTGGTCGCTGACCTGGGCTGTGAACAATGGTAAAAGCTACGGCCCGGACGGAAGCTCATGCAATCGTTCCACCCAGTAATGACCCTGAGATTTTGCAATGACCCTGAGATTTTGCTCTAACTGTTTGACATTCAATGATATGTAATTGTTAACCTCAGAATAAAAACAAACTTCGTGTTTGCCTAATTTCACAATAATAAATTGTACACCCAATTTTCAATTTTCCTATTCATTATAATAATATTTCATGTGATTAGCTGAAGATTAAGTATGATTTTTGATATTCCAAATTGATAATTTTGCTAATGATAAAACAGTATGACCCAAAAGTAAACGTCCCCAAGGTAGACGTTACAACATGGCACCCTAAACGTGGGGCTTTCGAAGATAGAACGATTGCAACAGTTTTCAGTCTATTATTTTTACTATCAAATGTTTAATTTTTATTTCAGTGGAAACCAGATGATCCAGCAGAAAATTTTATTTTATGATATATGTGATATGTTAATGCTATGCCATTGAATTATTTTATTTTAGTCCTGCAACGGAGATGGATGCAGTTTGAAAATCATACTATATGATGTATTGTGTTGATACATGGTCAAATCGACGTTGAAAAATTGTTTGTTTGTCAATGGTGGAAATATGATGTGATGATTGTCTTTCATTCGATATGTTGTTGTGTTGTTGAAATATGATTTTTGGTTTTCTTTCGATTGTGATGTGGTTTTGTCTAATTTTGGTAATGGATCTGTTGAGACGATTTCTCGAGACTGGTGTTTAATGGTAAGATTGTTTCGTCGATTCAGCGTTGAAAAATGGCATGTTTGATTTTTGAATGTCTTCTGGGACGGCTATTACTTTTTATCTTTTTCGTATCTTGCTTATTCGTGTTTTATGTGTGCTGACGTGTCGACAGAATATTCATTGTGATTTACCTGTGGTATCGGGAGTAAAATTACGTTTGCTGGAAATCATATGTCACGAGAAGTGTTACTGCACGTATGTGTTTTTAAGTTGATGGTTGATTTTAAATTAAAGTGGGCTGACATCTATTTTTGGTTTGATTTCTTTCCATATGATCACTAAGATCTCGCGTTATGCTGAAATTTTTTCTAATTGGTTTTATTGAAACAAATTCCAAATACTAATAATACGAGATCTATGTGCGCAAAGGTAAATTCTGTGATTGAATTTTTAATGTCTTGTGGGGATATGCGGAGGCTGGTCTCAGTTCATTTTCTTTGATACCGTTGTGTGATCGAAATTTCTATTGATTCTGATGATCCAGTTGCTTGTTCAAGTTGTCTATTTTATTTTCCTTGTGGTATTCGCGGAGTGTTCGTGGAGATTGAATTACGGGGGGCCGTAAAGATAATTTAAAGGGAGGTTTGACTAACTTTTATGGCGTAAACGATTCTCTAAATTAACACTGCTTTCAAATGCGATTGCTAAAAGTTGAATTGAATGCTGCTCCGGAGTGGAAAGTTTATTAAAATGGCACAAAGTTTGAATCAAACGGAGTTAGGAAATCTTGACGTAGCGATGGAAGGAAATCACGCGAATTCGATAGATAACTCCGCGATCGTGAATTTTGAACAAACTCCTAGTGAAGCTGGTAATACATTTTGGGACGAGTCAACGAACCCATTGCAAAGCAAGCAGGACGTAATTCTAGCGCCTCCGCTAAATGATTTAGGTATTTCTGGCCAGATTTTGGAATTGTTACTCCAAATGAATGAAAACATCACTGCCCGAGGAACGCAAATGAAAGAAATAATCAAAAAAATGGATGCCCATAGAGCGGAAATGAATGAAAAACGTACTGCTCCTAGCGAACAGCAAGAAAAATCCAAAGAGCAAATGAACGGAAGAAATGAAAAAATTGACACAAAATTGGATGCCTTCGGAAAGAAACAGATTGAAATAATGGAACAATTTAAAGTTGGTTTGCGAAAAGAAATGTCGGAAGTTGATGGCTGGAAAAGTAATAGTAATGGTCTGGATGGAATAAGTATAATTCTTCAAGAAAATAAAATGACTGAAGATGAAAGTTCTAAAGAAATAGGAACCAGAGATATGGATAGAGAATCTAAATCTGATGTGCGCATAATAAAATCAGGCAGAAAATTGGTTGAAACTGGGAAGAAACAGGAAGACCGCGTGTGTGAAGATAACAGTTTTGCATTTTCAATTACCGAATCTACAAAAATCAGGATGGTTGAGGAAATCAAGTCCATCAGGCAACAGCTATGCGCTATCGCACCCAAACCAGGAAAAGGAAAAATCATAAAAATGAAACCAAGATTATATGTATATGGTGAAAGAGGATATTTGAAATATGTAAAATTTTTGCAAGTGCAAGGAACATTTGACGTGAGGCCAGAAGATCTGGATACTTTGCATCTCCGACGGAACCGTAAATGTTACGATACACTCCAGGTAGAACATCGCAGGGGGTCTGTCCTAACGATCCAACAGGCCTTTCACAGAGAGCTAAAAGGAATTCCCGAGACGACTGCAGTGCCAGAACATATGTTTCACCAGAATGTTTGTGTAGACATAGAGACAACAAGTGACCAACAAAACCGTAACAGATCGTTGATCGTCGATGAACAGATATGTTTGATGCATCGAATGATTTTTAGTATCGATGTGCGTGAGAGTACAAATTTTGATTGCGAAAAATGGATTCAAAGATTACATGGCCGTTTAAAATATTAAAAAGATGACGGAGACATTTTTGAAATACCAGATTTATGTAAATGACCGTGCAAGATTTTGGTTTAAGTTTGTTGTAAGTGAAATGTAAAAGCAGTACAGATGACGTAGTTTTAAAATTTTGTATTTCTAACTAAGGAAATGCATCAGAATCCGTAGTGGTAATTTTAAATTGATAAAGTAAAGATATTTTAGTCTAAGAATGACATTTTAGTTTGTTTGTAGAAAGCATTTCAAACCTATGACGAGCGGCAACAATAATAATACAACCCTAGAGTGAAAAATGAAACGTTGATTGTTTATTAATATAAAACTTCCATACGCAGCAAAAGCTATTATAAAAATAATAATAATAATCCTCAGAGAAATTGTTAGAAGTGAAAGATCATGTTTGATTACGGTTTCAATTCGAGACGGGTTTGCCAAAATAGTCGCGACGATTGTAAAATCATTAATATTACGTGTCATTGAGTTGTGGATTAAGATTGGTTGGAGTTTGACCTATTAGAAGAATAAATATTAGCAGTGTGTTGATGTGTTAAAATATTAAGAGCAGAATGTAATGACGTGTTCACGATAGCGCAGAGTAGATAAAGTTCGTTAAATGTAGATAAAGAAATGATCGTCTATGAAGAGTTTATATAAATGAAACAAAATATTGCGGACCGTGAAACCGAAGAAGGTATTGGCCAATATTATTGTAATGACGAAAGAAATCGTCAGTTTGAGTTTGGAGGGTGACAGATAGTCATCGAACTTAGTAGTCTAAGCTAGAACGAACATGTACTTAATGAAAATAGGGATTGTTGCAACACGCTAATAATTTTAAGAAGAGGAAAGTCGAAACCATGAATAGATGAAACACTAATGACACGAAGTTAGTTAAAGAGAAATTGCTAAAGATGTAATCAGTGGCGTAGCTAGGGGGGGGGCGGTGGGGGCGGTTCGCCCCGGGTGTCACCCGTTTGGGGGTGACACCCGCATTTTGAAAATAGTAATCGAAATTAGTTTGATACAAAAAATATATATATATACGGTATATATATTTTTGATAGACTTCTTTTATCCTTTGGTGTCGAAACATGTCTACCTTTAATGTTCTGAATATTTCTTTTTAAGTTGATCTATCGCTTTTTCAAATACGATCCAGTACAGTAGAGTATAATAATATTATTGGCTACACCGCGCTCTTAAACAATAGAGCATCGCTCTGTTGCTCCAACAATCACAGGAACTCGTTGTGCTTGCCGTCCGTCACAGTTGTTTGGTTTGTTACGAGCGGCGGTGGATATAATGTAAGTTTTCTTGTATTAAGAGAGGAAGTTTTAAAATTAAAGGATATATCTAAAATTGTTAAAATCATGGTAATTAGGCAGTTAAATTGTAATTCCTCGAAATTATTTCAAGAAAAATGTTAGATTTTCCTTTGAAAATGAAAAAAAAAAAGCAACCATGCGTATGCTGGAATACGCGTAGTCTAGGCTTCAAAATTGTTTTGCTTTTTTAGAATTCCATTAGCTTTCTAGCTAAGATGCACAAGTGACTTAAAGTATTTTCTAGTAATTTTTGAATTTATCATCTGACAGATTCGAATTGAGTACACTTCGTGTTATCCGATATACACTCTGCGTACCTTCCTTTTGTCGACAGTGCACCTATACTCGACATGAAATCATATCATGTTCGAATTTATGCAAATAAAATGATTCGGGAAACTGCATTAAACTAGCAATACGGTCAAGTTTCAAGTCAATCCGGACGAGTCCAAGTGTTATCGTCTGTCGGTAATCAGTTTTTGTAGGGCATGTGTTTAAAACAGTCGGAACCGCGTATCTTGCTAGCGAAATCGTAACATTAGTAAGGGGACATCCATAAATTACGTGAGGTGTTTTTCCGAATTTTAGGACCCTCCTCCCCCCCCCTCCCCCTACGGATCGCCCTCGCAAATTTTTGAGACCTTTTTTTTAGGTTACACCCACACTTTTCGACGAAATACCCCCCTAAAATCGACATTCGCGTCATTTGTAAACATTTTTTTTTTAGCTCTACAGTCCAACACAATTTTAAAAAATCTCACGTGAGAAGTGGTGAGAGTTCGCTGCACCCCGCCCCTATTTCACCTCACGTAATTTATGGATGGCCGCTAAGCACTTTAACTCTATTTTTATGTAAGTTTCATATACTTTCTACTGATTGAGAATATACAAATATGATCGCGATCAAATAAATAAGCGTATGATTCTCTAAGAATTTTCCATCATAAATTTACAGAAGAAGATTTCTATTATGGGTAACCTCTTTGTCGAATACACGTACCTATATTCTTATGGGTTCCTTAAATCGACAGGGATGTCGAACTTCTGTTCCTGAACAAAAATTGAGCTTTAATCATAAACTGAACGAACATTCGAGCCGTTTACATCTTTATTTATACGCTACTGAGCGGTGCTAGAAATCTAAAATTTACACATGGAGATGGGCTTCGATTCATATCATATTTAGGAGTATGTAGCTA
Organism: Vandiemenella viatica; assembly: GCA_031002005.1. Classification (NCBI taxonomy): domain Eukaryota; kingdom Metazoa; phylum Arthropoda; class Insecta; order Orthoptera; family Morabidae; genus Vandiemenella; species Vandiemenella viatica. Next base: position 140,622,262 of record JARYHS010011408.1, read on the forward strand.
CTTATTTCTTAGACGGGTAGTAAAATACTTCACTTATTAAGTACATCATGTAAAGGCGGCAGATATCTCAAAGGCGTGTTCTTTTATTACCTGAACGTTGTTTTTTTTAATTTGATTTTATATTTTATTTATTCCTCTATTTTTATGGAGGAACTTAATGTAGAGTTGCTTCTCTGACTATACAGTATCCCCCAGGGTCTCACAACTTGTGGGACCCGGATCCTGGGTTTGCTCTAATGGGACTCCATCTGGGTCTGGAATTGCTTCTACTTGAATAAGCCACTTCTGTTAACTTTCCTCTCAATATCCCTTGGTCCTCAAAATACCGAAGTTGTGAAGTCATTTAAATACAGCCTATGTTAACGTTTCAATAACAAATGGGTAGCTTTCGACTTTTTTAAATTTATAGCGAAATCTTATGGTCGCCCTATAGTTACACTGGCGGAAATTAAAATCACAACACGCATACATGAATGGTAGAATTTTAGGGAACTTTGAAATTATATCCAGGGCCATACCTAAAAGAAATAATAACAAATGGAAATGGATCAGGCTAAGTTATTACCTTTTACAGCTGTTAGTGAGAAATGCGCCCAACTTGAGCACCAATACATTCGTGGATCCTTGCCGGCATTGACACAACAAGTGTTCGGATGTCTTCTTGGTGTATGTCTCACTACGCGTGCATGTCTTTTGCAGTCAGTTGTTGCACAGTTTGTGCTGGGTGACCATGTGATCTACTGTGTCTACTTCTGGTATCCTAGAAATGCTCTATTTGGGACAAATCTGGGAACCGTGCTGTCCATATTGTGATCGAAACTCCTTGCAAGGCTTGTGTGACGATGGCCGCAATATGAGGACGGGCACTGTCTTGGAAAATACGATTCGGATGTTGAACATGTAGGGTATCACAATAAGATGCAGTACCCCGTCCACATAGTGATGGGCTGTCATTGCCTTCAACAAAAGCCGACTCAGTCATGCTATCGAAACTGATTGCCACCAAAACATGACACCGGTGACGGATCTTGCGTGAGGTTCTGAAATCACAGCAGATAAGCCGTTCCTCCACTACGCCTGCGAACATGTCGTCGATTATCACTTTGCCACAGACAGAATCGAAACTCGTCTCTAAACACAAATATACAATTGTGTTTCGCATTATACCAGGGTAGATGATGATGGCAATGAAATTAGATTAATGGGACACAATGCACAGGGGCCAGAGAGTGTAACCCAACTTCAAGCAATTAGTTTACAATCATCCAGGGAGGGGCTGAGGCGGGGTGTGACTATGTGTAACCACTACTTGGATCTGGCCTGCAGTCAACCATTTGCCAGCAACAGCCACCCACACAATTTGGCAGTCTTCACGTGCTGTTATCCATCTGTATGGACCTGTGGCTGCTCTAGGAGTATTAGAGATTTTTTTCATCACTGTGTAACAAGTCGGTATACTGACATTGCACTGCGGCAAATCGTTCTGGAGATTTCACGATATGATGCACCCTTTCAAAACACGTCAATTCTCCAACCTCTCTCATTGTTAGACATTTGGGTGTAGAGAGTTAGAGTTGTCACTCTTCGCCTTGTCATACTTAGACAACAAAAACTTGTGGGCAACCACGTGTCATGTGACACCACACTGTTCGCCACTTATACGCTAAAAAAAATAAAAAAAATTGCAATTTACAAAATATATAGCACCGTAATTCTCACATTATTACATGTAAAACTTTTAATGTTAAATCATTTAAACTCTTTATGCGGGCATATTTGGGGCCAAATTTCATTCGTTTATCACAACACCGTCTGGGTGCTGGGATTTTAATTTGCACCAGTTTGTGTATCAGTTGCTAAGTGTAAAGGTCGAACTGCATTTCGCCAATACTGGCCTGTACCGTAACTGCAACGACAGCCGGCCGAGTGACGGCTCGCCCCCTCGTGTCCAAACTTTTCCATAGCCCGCCCGTGTTCCTACCCGGTCTTTAGTCTCCTTTAACGTTTAAAAGTGATTGTTTCAGGGAATCAGTGTTGGGAATGAGAGGTAGGTTTGACACCCTACTTTATAATAGAGTACTGTATTTTATTTTGCACAGTTTTGGTACGAATGTACATTAAAATATTTTTTATCTGACTCACGTAATCACCTAACTGGTTGATATTTTATGTACAAAAATAGTATCCCAGCGCAGTATTAACAGTATCAACGCAATCTCAATGACATGTCAATCACTCGCACTTGACGTGTTTGTTTTGTCTGAGGTTCTTTTCGATTCACTCAATACTTTTTGTTAGTGAAGAACGAGATTATAACATATCTTAATTTAAATATAAGTCGTAAAGATTGTGTATAGTAAAAATAATAATTTCATGTTATCTCAATGTTCTAGCCACAAAGTTTCTTATTTGGAAACTCACAGTGCACCTATATCGTAGTCACCTAACTTGAAAAGAAGACCTACAGATTAAAGTGAAATTCAAACCACCGAGCGTCCTTCGCATTAAAAGATAAAAGCTTTGCCATTGGTAAAAGTCAGTTTTAAGGCCCGCAAAAATTACAGACGAGACCGGGATTTGAACCCGGACCTACAGTTTTCAAATCGCACGCAAATCGCAATCAAAAGACACGAATCCACTTTTATGTGTTTGAATACATATTTTTCAGTACTTCTAGATTAGTCTTGCCAGCGGCGGCCTTAACCGTTGCGAGGCTCAGGGCGGAAGATTTTCGCGAGGCCCTTATCTTTTGTGCAAAGTAGGTGAACTGAAAGTAGGTAGTTCGGTATTTCCTATGACTGACGAGAAATGCAAACGTTACGGATATATATTTTTTGAATCTAAGATATTATATTTGAAGATTTATAAAATTCAACAAAACATAAAAACGACAAACCATTAATGATGATAAACTAAGGTATGTAAAAACCTTGAAATATATATGCAGGGATTTAAAAATAATGTTTCCTGCTTTTCCTAAGACCAAAATCTTTAATTAAAGCACAAGCTTTCTTTTAATAGCTCGTTTACTTTTTGAACTACCCGACTCAAATTTTTTACTGGCATCAGGATCACGCGAACTCATTTCATAAATCTTGTTTTGCTCATAAAACTAAATTAGAAATAATTTACAAATAGTTTTACGCAGTTTTTTTTAACAATTCAATCTTTACTGTAATTACTGTTAATAACGTAAGATTCACTAAACCTTAATATCATTTAATGTTTATTTACCTACTGAACGATTTTGTAAAGTATACAGGTTCGGCCTAACTAGACTAATACTGGTCCGCACAGGCACCGCAACGACTCTATTCTCTTATTATTGGCGCTCACTCGGATGAATTTCTTCAAAGGACACTATATGTCGTCCGACACTTGGCCGACATCCGGCGGTCATTAGTTTGGTTTAGTTTTTGACGGTGAGGTCCGGTGTCAGGCTGGTGGGTGTGGAGAAGTATATGGAGGTAATTCGGAAATTTTTCTAGTCGGGTTGTTGCGCGAGGCCCCGAAAGAGCGAGGCCCTGGGCGATTGCCCTCCTCGCCACCCCCTAAGGCCGCCTCTGAGTTTTGCGTCTGGTTACTGCGTGCGATTCGGGTGTGGGAGGTTCGGTTACAAATGCGGATTTCAGCTGCAATTTTTGTGGGTCGTAAAATTGGTCTTCAACTCTGGCAAAGCTCTGATTTTTTTTTAATGCGAAGATGCTAGGACTCTTCCTACATTTTACGAACATCTGATGAACATGGATGAAAAAAAAAAAAACTTTTTTTTAAGGCAAATAATAACATGAAAACAACATTTATTTGTAAGGGAAGGTAAATTTCCGAACTCTCTCGATGCGCTTCTCCACATCTAGCAGGCCGATACCGATCCGCACCGTCAAAACATAAACCAATCCAATGACGGCCGAGTGTCGGACTGAGACCCGATCTTCAGAGGCCTCTCTAAAACCACTTTCGATCACCGGTGAGCAACACGTGGCTAAAATCTTGCCATATTGACTATTGAACATGAAGTAACTAAAATTGATAATTTTGAAGATGTGATTTACGAGTTTGCAGCTGTTAAAGCTAAAAAGAGAATATTGTTTTTAGTTTATTGTGTTTTTTTAAATGAAGTTAATATTACAATTTTATTAACTATAATTTTTAATAACAATAAATGTTTATTTAATTATATTTTATTAATATGATATTTTACACTTACAAGATATTATATTTTACTTAATTTTGAATTTAAATTTTCGAGGGGTGACACCATCGATATCCGCCCCGGGTGTCACCCACGCTAGCTACGCCACTGCCCCTAATACGTTTTACGTGTTCAAATAAAACTTCCATCAAGGCGTTGTGTAGACCGGTCTTTAGACTAAACGCATAAGCGTATTAACTGAAGCTTTCATTTAATGAAAAACCACAAACAAGAAATGTGAAGGATTTGGAATGTATTACAAGAGTAAAGTGAAAAATGATTGCTGAACTAGATTAATATACTATGTAAATGACAGTTGTAAAGAAGAGGGAGGACAACTAGCAAAAAGAAATTTTTTCGAAAATGGAAACTTTAGAGTGGTCGATCATTTGCCTAAAACCCCATTCATTATCAAGTCAGTGTCCAGGGCGGGCAACGATGAAATAGTAAAGTAATAGTAGAGTGCTATGACCTGAGGACGTAGCAGGCCGACCAGCAAGTCGCCAGTTACCAAACGCTTAGGCGCTAACACTTTTACAGCATTAGGAAAGTATTTTGTAGAACTGTATATATGGAGCACCGTCCATTATAGAAGCGGAGCTTTGTCTACAGTTATTCTTCTTTCTGTATTCCTGAAGCATTGGATATTTGATACCACAGAACGACAAAGAAATTGAATTTAGCGCACAATAACAAAAAGCGTGTAATCTAAATTATGGGTGAGAAGTGGAATCTGTGTGATAGTTTCGTAGAAAGTATACTGGCTCATATTGTAAGACATGTAAAACTGATTAACCTTATGTCGGAGGCAGGGGGCCCAAAGCGAAACTCAGGGGGCCCAAAGCGCAACTCAGGGGGCCCCCAAGCGGAGCAGTTCAGAGATTTTTTTTTAGCTCTACCGTCGTCTAAGGGGGCCCCTAAGACACAGGGAGCCCCCTCACTAAGTGGCCCTCAATGCTCAGGGGACCCCTCAACCACTGTTCAGGGGACCAAGAACAACTAAGGGGCCCCAGCCTCAGCTCAGGGGGCCCCTACCAGCAACACAAAGCAAAAAATGTCGCCCATCTGGCCTGAGGGCCCAAAATAATTTTTTTGCACTGGGGTCCTTGTTGGCCTAGCAACGACACTGGTCGGAGAAAAGAATCTGAGGAAGAATAGAGGTATACGAACATCTAGATATATTAAACGGTCATTAAAGGACATAGGTAGTATTTTGTAGTGTGTATGTTGACATGAGAAGTGCCTAAAAAATATCCGTAGAATGAAACTTGTGACTAGTGTAATAAAGGAGCGCCCATTAATTACGTGAGGTGTTTTATTAGATTTAGATCCCCCCTCCTCAACGTGAGATTGATCTCTTAAGTTTGGAGACTTTTTGGCTTCGCCGTTCTTTGAAGGGCGGCTAACTGCAACAAAAAGACGCGAGATCTCTATCGACCCTCCCCCTCCTCCTTGGCAACATTTGGCGAGATTTTGCAGGACCCCCTCCGCTCTATTTGAGTCACGTGATTAATGGACGCCTCCTGAGGGGGGTTACTGGGAGTCATTGGAAAATAGGAGGAGAAAGAAACTGCTAGTAGTGTCTTGGCATTTTCTGACGTTGAGGCCTGAGGGATATTGGAAATACGAGGACGAGGTAATGATTCCCTTACTTACAAATGAGAATTTCTTACTCCCTTTGGCCTGATATCCATTGTTAATGTCCATGGTCAATTCTTCCCTTCCAGGATCAACTCCAAATTCTTCTCACAGAATTAATCACCATTTTATGAATAACTTCCCCTTCATCCCGCATTTCTAACGACTCCCAATACGCCTGTACCATACTGACCAGTGCCATCCTTTGCACCCCCTTCAACTTCCTGTGCTTCATCCTCAATTTCGATCCAACCTTACCGAAGCGAGTGCTTGACCCAAGCTTTTTTATTCTAAACACTTTCCTCTACACGGACGCGTCAAATAATGGTAATATACATCTCTTAAGATTCGTAGCCCCGTTCAGTTAACAGAGGCGGCTCAATGACAGTCTCCTCTATACCCACTCCGCTGCCCCTACCACTACACACGGGATGAGTAATTTATCACTCACCTGTATGAAAAGAGATCAGCTTGGAAAGGTAGGGAGGGAATGGCGAAGTGAGCAGCGGGACCAGGGGAAAATGACCTTGAGTCGCCAGTTTGTAATGAACAGGATATAGTATCGGAAATAGTCTTTTTTATACATACGGTAGGTCACAACATTTACCATTTTCCCTGTAACACTCCCTCGGACATAAAAACTGTGACGGCATTTGGACGAATCTGCAGACGCTACTGATAGCAAAAACAGTCCCTGTGAGCACTATTTTTGCAGACAACCAGAGTAGGGAAATTAAACGACGAGACAATCGATAGTCGTCAAACATAGCTTTGGAGATTCCAGATGAGGAGGTACAGATCGGACATCCTGCATGTGGTAGCGACGCACTCGTCCCGGAGATATCGTTAGTTAGGCCTCGGCGGATCAGACACGCCCCGGATCTCGCGGTAACAAGAGACTCCACTGGACAGACACCTGACAGCCGTCTCCGGGTAGGCCTACGCGCTCGCTCACACTTGTTCGGAATAATATGCATTCTTCAAACATTCCGAGGAGCCGGCGCTGGCAGTGTAGGGGCTACCCCGCTGGCCTCTTATTGTAAGAGTCGGCGGTTTAGGTCCGCACTCTGGCACGGGAGGTCATATTTAAGCGTTGTGTTGTTTTGTGTCGTCCTCACTAACGTGTTCCAAATCACATGATCTGGTACAAAAGTTAGTATAAATTAAATTGGAGCAGGCTAAATGGTTGCAGACGTCTGAGGTCATGTTAAAAAATTAAAAAATAACTTTGAGGCATCCAACTAACCGTGTTTCTTAGCTCTCATTTAAGAGAGATCGAGATCTATCCTGAGAAAGAAATGGTATAACCATTACAATTAAACCGGTTTTATGAACAGTTGGCTGCGTTTCAGTGCTTCGATAACTTACTTGGGCAGTATGTTGTCGAATATACAGTGCAACTCACGAAATAACTTGCATGTCAGATAATGCTGGTTTCAACTGGGCCGAAACTGTCTGGCACAAATACGTGGCAACACAAAGTTCGTAATTACAGTTATAGTTGTCAGACGTAACTCTTACGGAGGATTAAAGGATAACGATAGTGTAACCAAGTCTTCTGAATAAATCAACACAGACGTTAGGTTCATTATGCTCTTTTTATCATTTGGAACAATTGTATTATCGCATGATAACCACTCTTTTTTTTTTGAGAGAGAGAGAGAGAGAGATTTCAAGACTTGTAAATGTTGAGGTCACTAGGGGTGGAAGAGCATTTGGATAAAGAAACGGGAAGGGATTCAGCAATGGCTTTTCGAAGAAACTATTGCGACATTTGCGACGACTTCAAGAGACCATTGAAACCTAAATCAGGAGGGCATGATTTGAGATCTAAACCGCGTTCTCTCAAATTCCTAAACCGAAGTAATTTGTCACATCTATTTAGTTTTATAACTGCGTACTGCAAAAAATAAAAATAAAAAATTGCGGGGTATGTTCCATTAAGCACTTTTAAAGAACTAAAAACACGTTTCAACGTTTATATATTTACCCACTTTTACAATCCTAATCTTTTTAAATACAATCGCCAGTAGTACCGATCAAAATTCGGATCTATCGTTTGAACACCATAACATTAGACATCTGGAATCAATCATGGTCATCAAAACTAGACCTTTTAACCGTGGAGGACAAAATGGAAGAGACTACGTTACACGTCTAGAGTACACAGCAGTATTTCTCAACCTTTTCCAATTTTAGGACCAGTAAAATGTCAAAAACAATTGTTCGGTCCACTAACATATACGGTCCCAAGTTTTACCTATGTATATGTTTTTAACACTTGGGACATCTGGACATCTTGTACCTCTAACATAAATCTAAAAGCGTTTTGTATCGTAATATATTCCGTCTTAATAGTTACAACAAAACTTAATATTTAGTAACCAAAATAATTGAATGTTTGGGCATAGAGGGTATGATCAGATTTTTTTTTACTTAAAAATAATACAAGGAACTTTGCGTGATCAGGCATATCAGGGGAAAAAAAACCGAAAATAAATACCTCCTAGCTTTTATTTTGGAAGGCACACTTACCACTGTATTTTTCACAGATCCTGCCTATAAATTTCACAAATATCCATATTCGTTTCTCGAGATTCTTCAGCCCAATGACCGAGCGTTGTGGTGTAACGGTTAGCGTTCTGGCCCCCCATTCGGGAGGATGGCGGATCGAATCCCCGTCCGGGCATCCAGATTTAGGTTTTCCATGGTTTCCCAATTCACTCCAGGCAAATGGCGGGATGCTTCCCTGAAAAGGCCATGGCCGAATTCCTTCCCATTCCTTGCGGCCGCCCCCATTCTTTCCCGTCTCTAAAGACCTCGCTCTTAAGAGACGTTAAGCAGTTAAAAAAAAAAAAAAATCATCCCAATGAATGATTTGTAATGTTCAATAAAACATGTGAAAATAAACTTGTCCATTCATTGTCGCCGTTGCTAGACAATTATTACATTACGGCTCTTCAACATTCCAACAGTCTATAAGCGCAAGACCTATACACAAACTGATCGGAACAACTTTCTATCAATGGATGGGTGGAAATTTTAATGGCATAAGAACTTAAATTTCTTCTTTTACTTTTGAAGCAGATACATTCCGTTTTTGAGGTGGTGGGAAGCTTCACAATCTTGCGGCGTTGTTTCCTTTGAAATATACAGCACACGACATGGGAATCAACTTTATTGTGCAGGAAATGTGACAGGCTCTGTTCAGGTTTCTCGACCTTCACGCACCAGGCTAATCTAACACTACTAACTTGAGCATAGCTCAGTTGGGAGCCCATATGTAAAACTAAAGCAAGTAGCGAAACAGTTCTTGGCACTAGACGTTATTTCCCAACTCTACCCCACAGTCTGGCACAGAGAAATGTGAGCCAGCGTAGTCAGCCGCAGCCATGGGAAGGTCAACTTCATTTGGGCTACGCTACAACTCGCGTTCCAACTGAATGTTTTTATTCGTTTAGCGCCGACAGTTGAAAGGATGATTCACTTTACTGAAAATGAACCTACCACTGAAAACATAAGATTTTTTTCCCTGAAGTGGTTTAATTGTGTGTGCTAGTGGGGGGGGGGGGGGATTAGGTTGTCTCTTCACCACATGCATTTGTAAAAACAACATTTCGACAGGTAGCCTGCATTGTTCGTCAGGGCAAGCAGTTTTCGTCGCTGACAGAAGATTAGCTATCGACGGAAGCTACGTTTCACCTGATAGAGACAACAGAGCCAACAATAGGCCGCGAAAGTGAATATTATCAACTGTTGCTGGTAAATTGTGTGGGTGGTTGTCAGCTCTAGAGTGATAGCCATTGCAGCACGCGTGTTACCATTTCATCAGCGGCGGATACAGGAATCTCACGAACCGGGGAAAAAACAGATTGTCGCCCTTCAAACACGAATTTGCCACCCCCTTGAAGTTGCCGTCCGGGGCGAGCGTCACGGTTTGCTCCTCCCCCCCCCCTTAGATCCGGTTCGACATTTCATCTTCAATTTTTCCGGTTTACGTAAATAGAGAATCCAGCAGACGCCACTTACCACATGACATGGCATGCGTTTCCAGGAACACTTTTCCTACTATCTTCAACAGCTTATAATGCTTATCGAATTATTAAGTGAAATGGCCGGGTTAGGACCTGAAATCTCTTATGGAAGATCTAAAGCGGAATAAAACGCTGATCTCAAATATTTTGCTTCAGGTATGGTGCTTTAAATGTCAAATGTATTCAGAAGCAGAATAAAAAATTCAAAAGAAACCTCTGCGAACATTAAGGTACTTTCTCTGAACACACATTTAAAAAGTAAAGCCGGAATCAGCTCTCCCCCAGCTGAATACAACACAATGGACCGATTTTTATAGTTCTTATCCTGCATACTAATTGATAAATTTAAAATTTACTACGTTTAAATCGGAAAATGGTAATTTTTTGACAAAAAAAAGGTATCTTTTGGATGGGATGACGATGACTCACATTAAGGTGGAAACACTAAACCGCTTCGAGTAGTCTCAACGATCCCCCTGTGGATCTTTGTTGGAAACGTTTCGAGCAGACAGACCACAGAGTTCCGCTTACTCTTTTTACTCAAACAGGATTATTTTTAACTTGTCAAACAATAAAATAAAACTGCAAGAAGTCATGTCGATTAAATAGTGATCTCGACAAATTATAAGAACGTCCGCATTATCCTAAGAACAGTGAATAAAGTGCGAAGAATCGTCAGATTCCTTTATTTCTCAACAAACCAAAAATCGACTAGACTAACGTTTACATTATATCTGACGCTTCCTGCGGACGCGATGAAACTGTGCTGTTGGGGAGTGCACTGCACCAAACTAATGGGAAATATTTATTACATTTATTACTGAAGGAGAAAATAAGGCAGAAAAATTTACAAACAATCCTTACAAGTCCCGCTATTACTTAATCAAAACACATGCAGCTATGCAATAAAACATAGCTCTTTAATGCCAATTCAGGAGGAAAAAAACAAACCTTGCGCTGAAACTGAGAGTACACTAAAAAAAAAAACACAAAAAAATGATTTTTTTTTTTTTACTTTGAAAATGAGGAAATATACCACGATCATTCGACGAGTTTGAGCGGGCTGGTGGTTCAGTGGCAAAGGCGCTTGCTTTCAAAAGTTTGGGGTCCGGTCTTTGGTTCAAATACCAGTTGGGCCAGAAATTTTTAAGTTTAGTTTGATCACATGAGCTCTGCCAGAACTATCCGTGGCTCGGATTGCATGTTAAACATTAGGTCCAGCCATGATCGAGGGAAATTGAAACTCTCGTTAGGTCAGAAAACTACACGAATTCACTTTAAACCATCCAAAGAGCTAAAGTACCAGACAATTCTCCGACTTACCTTAGTCTCTTCTCTGACTGCTGCTGCTCACCAAGTCTCGAACCTGTAACAAACACAGAGCAAGTCTCAGAATAGTTTGCCGATAAACTGCAACTAAGATTTTCAAAATAAGTAGCTTCTGTTGAATTACTTTATTTCAAACTGCATACCAGAGTATAAAGAGCCAATGGTTCAAGTGAAATTGAACAACTAAATTACTTAACCATATTTTTTTAATCAACACATTTGGTACACGACTTCTGCATGATGATAAAATATTGGGAAACTGAATAGAGATGAATACAAAACTGCGGTGATAAGTATACTCCGTTTATTTATTAATAACGTTCCAATGCCCGCATTTTGATACCATGTCTGATTTTCTTTCAAACGTCTTAGAGCGTATTGCGAACGGTAATGCGAACAAAACAGACAATGCCAAACAACTGAATATTTCGGTCACCACAAAACCTATTTTAGTATAGAAAAAGCAAACCTTTAATGGAGTCCATTATACTGAAAATAGGTCAGTATTTTGTAATTTTAACCAGCCAGAAAGGTCAAAAATAGAAACTATATTTTTAATCATATTAAATCTGTTTAAGTTTCTATGCTGGTGCTGTTATTCCAAAGAATGTTCGTTAAAGTAATGAAATTTTGCAGTCATATATCGGAAAACCTTATGTATCATTTGAATGACTAATTTTTCGTTGTGTTAGGCAACGAAACATCGTGATCTGTTTGTCAGAGAGGAACCGTGCAATATTGACGTTAGTGATGCAATAGATGGACCAGGATGTAATTTACTGAATATTTTCTGCAGACAAAATGTTTTTTCCTCCCCTCTTAAAAAAGTTCCCACCCCACAAAAAAAAAAAAAAAATTGTTTCCTGCTCCAATTACGTGCATGTGTTTTTTACCTCACAAAGTAGCTATCAATAGCATTCATATTCAAGATGCCTAAATTTTTAATAACATTATATGGACTTATACATTAATCAGCCAGAACATGACTATTTACCTACTATAGATATAAACCCGTCCAGGCGATAGTAGCGTAACCTGACGAGGAATGACTGCTAATCGGACACACGCACGGTGCATGTAGTATCAGTGAGCGTGCTATCCGTGTTTAGAATGGGGAATGCGCGCGTTCTATCAGAGTTTCACCGAGGGTAGATTGTGAATACCCGGAGGCTCAGCACGAGCATTTCGGAAACTGGACGACTTGTCGGATGTTCGAGGAGTGCTGTGGTGAGTATCTTCAACAAGTGGTGAAACCACGTCCAAACGCCGAGGGGTTGGGCGGCCAGCCCCTCATTACAGATTTCGGACGTCGTAGGCTGGGCAGACTGGTAAAACGGAACAGGCGGCGAACTGTGGAGGAACTAACATCAGACTTTAATGCTGGGCAGAGTACAAGTGTGTCTGAACACACAGTGCATCTAACACTTAACGACAGGCCTCCGCAACCTACGACCCAAGCATGGGCCAATGTTAACACCACGACATCGGCAACTACGACTGAAATGGGCACGTGACCGTCACTGTACGTTGACGCAGTGGCGGAGCGATACCTTCTTCTTCATGCTGATGGGAGGGTGCGAATCCGTCGTTTTACAGAGGAACAGCTTCTTGACACCTGTACTGCGGGACAGAGTCAAGCTGGCGGCGGCTCAATTATGCTCTGGGGAACATTCACGTGGGCATCCATGGGTCCAGAGGAGCTCGTGCAAGTACCATGACTGCTAATAAGCATCGTACACTGGTTGCAGATCACGTACACCCCTTCATGACGACCTTGTTTCCGAACGGCAGTGGCATTTTCAACATGATAATGCGCCATTTTACATGGCGAGGAGTGTGTTGGAGTGGTTCGAGGAACACTGTGGCGAGTTGGAATTTATGTGCTGCCCCCCCTCCCCCCAGATCGCCAGAACTGAACCAGATTTAACACGTCTGGGATGCGATTGAACGTGGCGTCTAAGCTCATCGTTCGCTACCCGTAATTTACGGGAATTAGGTGACTTGTGTGTGCAGATGTGGTGCCAACTCCCTCCAGCGACATACCAAGGCCGCATTGCTTCCATGCCAAGACACCATAGTAATACCTGTTATCCGTGCCAAAAGCTAACGTACCGGCTATTAGGTTGGTGGTCATAATGTTCAGGCTGATCAGTGTAGAATCCTTGACTGCTATTAATATATTTCACTTCTACCTTTCATAATATAAAAGATACTGTCGGAAGAGCAGAATGACTTCTATATTTGCTGATCTCTCCAATGGGTTAGCGAAAGTGCTGTTCGTTCCTTTCGGCAATTCAAAATGGAAATAATGTGGGCTATAAATATCCTTTTCTATTATTGATGTTAAGAATCGTGCTTCTGTGTACCCATAATTCACCATTTTCATATCATATACCTTGTTTTATTTCTTTTTAAATCAAGTTTTAGTGTGGTTCACATCTACAGTCAATTATTTCTCGATCTTTAACCAGTCAAAAAGAAAATACCTCCTTTTGAAAGAATATATTGAGAAACTTCAGAATTATATCAAAGTAAACATAAGTAATGTCTTTATTTTGATATCGATATCCACAGTAATTAGGAATTACCGCTTTACTATCATGGTCTCTCCATCAATGGACCAATTCCTCTATAGCTTCTTTGATTCTCTAGCGTTTATCTGTACAGTGGTACCGGTTAAAATAGATGAATTAAATAGTTGATCCGTATAGCACTATTCCCCAAGAAACTGTTGATATATGATCGAGAACCAACAGGGCGCGTATCCCGCCTCGGTACCGACATCCTTACATCATTACGGGTAGTGAGAAACTACAGTTTCACTTGGAAATCGAGTCACTTTTGAGTTCTGGAGTACTTCGAATAAAAAGAAAGCTTCTCGGAAGAAAAGGACAAGTTAACGGTACTTACGATTTTCTTCCGTAAACTGTGTTCGAACCAAGGACTACTCGATCCCACTCAGCCAACAGAGGATTATTTTGTAGAGGAAAAATCCAACAACTGTCGTTTACTCTCGCGCACTGGCGAATCCACACACAATTTGTTTTAAATTGAATTTTTATAAATAATAATAATTCATTGTCTAGTGGTCAGCGGAGCTTGCTTTCAAAGTTTCAGGGTCCGGTTCCGTGATCTAATTTCGGTGGTGGCCAGCAATTTTTAAGAGTTCAACCTGATCATGTGAGCTACGCCAGGACGTTCCATTGTTCGGATTCCTGGTTAAACTGTAGGTTCAATCTCGACAGAGGCGGAATGCGTGGCAAATCTAAACTCTTGTCACCAGGGAGCATGACGAAACAATTTTTGAAGAGAGTTTATTCGTTTATTTCAGGTGGTATATCCTTGTAGACATGTACGAAGAAATTACTGCTCGTCTTAGAAAAATTTCGAATATTTCTTCAAAAACTTTTGTCAACAGATTTAAATTTTTATTCTGTGATATGATTTTATTTATTGAAAAGTGGTCTGAAAATCCAATTTGTTAAAATTACTGTTTTAATTATTACATAAAAACCATAAACTTCGTTATCACCACCACAGTTTTCTTGTTTACTTAAGGAGAATAAATATCACCGTAAATTGGAAATTTTTTTAGAACTTTAGCGAGTTAAAGGAAGAATTAATAATATGTTTAAACTCCAAAAATTTGAGTTTTTTTATTCTAAAACTTTTATGATTTGGATGGCTTTATGCTTTCATCTGAAAGCACTATCTGATTTTCACTACCGCCTCTATTTTCACTACCGCCTCTATTTTCACTACCTCGTCCTCCACTACTTTTCAAAATTTTGTCATAATCGTGTCTGGGCTAGTGAGAATTATAACAGCACACAGTTTGAAATTTATCGGTTAGGGGTCTCAGATGGAGAAATGAAATTCCACAGTGATGCCTTCTTTTAATCAGATGGTACAGAATTCTACAAATGTATTTGTTGAATAAACAAGAGGCCTTCGATGTTCTATGTATTGTTGCGTGATCGTATCCGTGTGAGTAACCCTCTTTTATCAAAAATTGCGGCGAGAGAGCCTAGAAGCTGTTATTGGGTACAAAGGCCGCTATTTGTGGTAACTAATTGCGAGCTGCAGATGGATTGACGCAAGTGGCCAGGCGAGAGGATTCCCCTAGTGGCTGTGACGATCCAGGTGAATGCGAGTCTGTCGACACAACTCGTCAGGCACCGCCCACCAGTGAGCAGACAACGGAATTCGGGCTGCTGCGATGACTAGGTATGAGGCAAGCGAGAGACCTGCTTCCTCCTGAACGTCTCATCCCAGAGGAGTATGCGCATAGGAATACCGTCATTTTAGTTTTGTTTTTTGTTTTTGACCAAGCCTCGTCGGTGTCGAGGTTATTAAGAAAGCTGAAAAAACAAAGGGGCTGGTGCAGATAATATTACTACAGATATCTTACATATAGCCGGATGTGAAATTGTACCTTATCTTGAAATATTATTTAAATTAAGTCTGGATACTTGCTGCTTACCACAGGACTGGAAAAGTGCGATAGTAGTACCGGTACATAAAGGAAGGGGGTGAGAAATAGAGTCGAAAATTACAGGCCAATCAGTTTGACTTCAATGATAGGTAAATTAATGGAAAGATTGAAATACAACCACATCATAAATATATGTGAGAAACGTAAGTGGTTTTCAAGTAGTCAACATGGGTTCAGGCAAGGATATTCATGCGAATCTCAGTTGGTGGGATATATGCAAGATATTTCAGATGAAATGGACAAGGGAGGCCAAATTGATAGTGTAGCACTAGACCTGTCAAAGGCGTTTGGCAGAGTGAGCCATAAAATGGTAGTAAATAAGTTGAAAACTATTGAAGTGGATGAGAAAGTGATTTTCGCGGTAGAAGAATTTTTAAAAGGTAGAAAACAGAAAGTTAGGATGGGA
Organism: Vandiemenella viatica; assembly: GCA_031002005.1. Taxonomy (NCBI): domain Eukaryota; kingdom Metazoa; phylum Arthropoda; class Insecta; order Orthoptera; family Morabidae; genus Vandiemenella; species Vandiemenella viatica. Next base: position 140,638,356 of record JARYHS010011408.1, read on the forward strand.
AATGCGGTATCAAAGGAAGTGGAAGTAAAAATGGGAGTGCCGCAGGGTAGCGTATTGGGACCATTGCTATTCATTATTCTAATGAATAATTGTGTTGATTGTTTACTATCTGAAATTAGATTGTTTGCAGATGACAATGCTGTATAAAAGAATCAAAACGATAGAGGATTGTAAACAGTTGCAGGGTGATCTGGACAGGATATCTAGTTGAGTTGGTAAACATGGGATGAAGATAAATGCAAAGAAGAGTCAACTTATTAGATACACAAATAAAAAACCAAAGATTAATTATGAATATAGGGTGGGGAAAGAATTGCTTGCTGAAGACTTGAAATGTAAGTATCTTGGCATTACATTTGATAACAAGCTTAACTGGACAGGACACATCGGCCAGGTGATAGGAAAAGGTTACAAAATTCTGCACTTGTTGGAGAGGGTGATGAGGGGATCTACGAGAGAAGTAAAGTAATTGGGTTACAAAACTTTGGTCAGATGATACCTTGAATATGGTAGTGTAGTATGGGATCCACATTTTGCGTATCAAATACAGAAGTTGGAGAAGGTGCAATAAAGAGCTGCCAGATTTGTTTCTGGAAATTATCGCAGAATGCAATCAGTGACGGATATGATAAAGGAGCTGGAATGGGATTCTTTCCAAGACAGGAGGATGATGAAGAGGGTCATGGGAGTGTAGAAGGCAGATTCTGGTGATGAGGCATGGAAAGATATTGGTTTAGGTATGAAAAGTAGTGGATGGAAGGGAAAAGATGACCATCACCACAAGCTGGCACTCTATTTCAGGCACAAGGGTGTGGGAAGGTTCTCTTTTTTAGGTAAGGGTATCAGGGATTGGAATATGTTGCCAAGGGAAATGATGAATAATTTACCGAAAACGTTGAAAGAATTTAAATCTAAAATTTGTAGAGGGTAAACGTAGGTGCGCGCAGGAAAGGGGGAAGATGGGTGTGTAGGGAAATTGTCACCGGAGCCTGTGCTCCATTGTAATTAAATTAAACAATTAGAGGCGGAAAAGGAGTGCGTGTCAAGAAATGGGAAGAAATTCCGTCGTGGCCTTTCAAAGAAAAGTGATTTTTGGAAACTATGGAAAACCCAAATCTGGTTGGCCGGATGGGGAATCGAACACACGTCCTCCAGAATCTGAGGCCAGAGCGGTACCGCTCACCCACCACGCTCGGTGTTCATTTTTCCTATATGCTCCGTTGCTCAAATCATTGCGGCATGATGATATTGTCCGGCACCTGAAACGGGGCTAAATTTCTGGAGCCCTTTTGGCGCAAGAAATTTTCATAAAGGGATGGTGCGTATATAGTGAAGGCTCACGCCACTTGGTGGAGACTGGTGGATGAGAAATGTGCTGGAACATGGAGCACTCGTAGAAAAAACTTTATACGAACAACAAGCACATCAGTCATCCAAACCTATACTAACAGTTTTACAACAGCAGGAAATCATCCCACTTCATATCCCCTGGACGATAGTACGGCGATAACTCCCTCCATAGCAAGCTCCTGCACCCATATACAGTGCATGGAACTCAATCCTTCTGTTACGCTGTAATTAAAGCTACGCCATACTGAAGACGGGGAGATGCAACTGGCAAAACTATCTCCAACAACTTAAACAGACGTTTTCATAAATAATATTACACAACGCTTTGACAGTTCCTAATTTACGTCTCTAAAATGTAGCATATCATACAAATTGACACTTGGATCAGCGAAGTTAACCGAATTTTAATACAGATCATACCCCAAGCCGCCCGATTAGTGTATAAGTGCGAAAAGACTGCAGATCAATCGAATCAAGCGTGGTAATTAAACGTCATTCTGTAGTCCAACTGGTTCCATAAGGGATTTGTTTATTTATTTATTGACATTCGGTTATGGAACCATACAGCCATCACTTGTAACATGATTCATTATCGTTAACTAATAACATGTTTGATTATACTCATTATTATATTGCATCTGTTAATTATCGTTATACTTATGCTACTTACAATTTTGATTATATTGGTTACAATTTTAAATAGAACTTATCTAAATGTAATTAAAGTCTTTCAGGTATAAAGCCGAATCGCAGTAGCAGTTGATACAATTCGTTTTGAAGTCATTTTGCAGGTATACGTGAGGCAATACCGACATTGGTATTCATGAGTCTAAATTATTATTTTCTTTTGTTCACGTTCGGTTATATGACCATACATCCGTGAATTGTAAGATAATTCATTATACTTAATTATTAACAGGTTTGATTATACTACACAGACGGAAAAAAAAATCCCAACACCAAGAAAGACTTGTGTTAGATAAACGAAATTTGGTAGGCGTGTTTATACATCTGAAAGATGACATCGATTCAAATTTCGTGCTTCGCGCATAAGTGTGGCGCTAGTAGCGCTACTCAGAGCTTGCAAATCAGGTTTGCTTTAAATACGCGCTGTAAAGTTTGTGAACGTTATTTACCGCTGAGATTTGACATAGTGAGTTGATGTTAGCCAAGAATGCCTTTAAGAAGACGAAGAAGCCATTATCAACAGCTCACCGAGTTTGAACGAGGTCGTGTAATAGGGCTACGAGAAGGTGGATTTTCTTTTCGCGATATTGCAGAAAGACTTGGCCGGAATGTATCCACTGTGCATGATTGTTGGGTGCAGTGGTCAAGGGATGGTACTGCCTCAAGAAGACCGGGTTCCGGGAGGCCACGTGGCACTACTGAGAGGGAAGACCGCCGTATTCGGCGTACAGCTGTGGCGCATCGTACTGCGTCTGCGGCAGAAATTCGAGCTGCAGTTGGTACCACAGTGACACAACGAACTGTTAGAAATCGGTTACTTCAAGGACAGCTCCGAGCCAGGCGCCCTGTAGCGTGCATTCCACTGACTACAAGCCATCGCCGTTTGCGACTCCAGTGGTGTCAAGCCAGAGCTCATTGGAGGACGGAGTGGAGATCTGTTGTGTTTTCTGATGAAAGCAGGTTCTGCCTTGGTGCCAGTGATGGCCGAGTGTTGGTCAGAAGGAGGCCAGGGGAACGCCTGCAACCAAACTGTCTGCGGCCTAGACACACTGGACCTACACCTGGAGTCATGGTCTGGGGAGCAATTTCCTATGACAGCAGGAGCACTCTTGTGGTTATACCAAACACACTGACTGCAAATTTGTACGTCAGTCTGGTAATTCAACCTGTAGTGCTGCCATTCATGAACAGCATTCAAGGGGGAGTTTTTCAACAGGATAACGCTCGCCCTCATACCGCTGTTGTCTCGCAACGTGCTCTACAGAGTGTCGACATGTTACCTTGGCCTGCGAGATCACCAGATCTGTCTCCAATTGAACACGTATGGGATATCATTGGACGACAACTCCAGCATCATCCACAGCCAGCACTGACCGTCCCAGTATTGACAGCACAAGTACAACAAGCATGGAACTCCATACCACAAAGTGACATTCGAAACCTGTATGACACAATGCATTCACGTTTGCAGGCTTGCATTCAAAATTCTGGAGGTTACACCGGCTATTAATTTAACAGTATTTCACATTTGAAATGCATTTTCTTGAGCTTAAATTAACCTGTGATCTTGAAAATTTAATCAATTAAACATGTTAACTTGACAAATGCATTGTCCAAATTTCATTACTCTACAATAATTTTTTCTTGGTGTTGGGATTTTTTTTCCGTCTGTGTATTTACAATCGTTTATGCTAATTATAGTTTTACTTAGGCTACTTACAGTTTTTATTATACTGATGACAATTTTAAGTCATTTTTCTACTCGTAATCTTTAAGGAATAAAACAGAATCGTTGTAGTCGTTTATACAATTCATTTTATGCTTATTGACATTTTTATTTTTCGATGATGAGAACTAGGAGTAGGATTAGGTTGGTAGGAAGAGGGGTTCCTATGTTGACTAAATCCTTGATCATGGTATCCTGGGCCCGTTTAAATTTTCTACAGGAAAATATAATGTGGTTGGTGTCTCCTATAGTCTGATCTGAACAATCAGACAGAGGAAATTCTCTCAGACCTAGTCGATAGAGGTGGCTGGGGAATCTTCCGTGGTTGAACCGCAGCCTGGAAATTATTGTTGTTAGTCGTCTGCTTGTGATCCATTTATAAAACCAAGGTTGAGGTGGAATAGTTGGTTGGATGGATAGTTGGTTGGATGGGAATAGTTGGTTGGATGCTTCCATAAGGGGTTATAGCAATTTTTTTTTTTTTTTTTTTTTTTTTTTGCTTCTGGCTATCTACATAATCCCTCGGAGAAGACTGGGTGCAAGGAAGGGGAGAGGATTCGGCTATCGTCCTTGGAAGGGATGATCTCTGCATTTGCCTGTCGTGTTTTCGAATACTATGGAAAACTAAAATCTGCTCGGCAGTACGTCATCTCCCTCTCCCCCGTATAACAGACCAAACGTAATTAACAGAGTACTCTGGTTGAATTTCCTTTAAAAAAAAATAAAGGGAAAAAAGGCCATCTATAGAGCAATAAATAGATTATATGGATATCACACTGTAGTCATGTCAAGCGTCCCTGTTTCCACTGAAAATCGTTTCTGACCGTTTATTATCTGGGGATACAGCTCCGGATAAGAACTGTCTTCAACTGGCATACACCTTGTACGTTTACGTGTAAAACAATATCGTGGAAGCTGGTGTGAAGAACTGTGATGTATCCATAAACATGCTTAAATTTTAGGAAAATTCTATTACTATAAATCCAACGTGTTACAAGTAGTATAATTGTGCGACTGGAAATATGTTTAATCCCTCCTTACTACGTTCATGGTTACTAAGAAATCCATAAAAACTCGTACACAATTTTATCTGTTTGCCGAATTCCATTTGCGCGCAGAGCGGTCCGATAGCTCAGTTTCTAAGGCGCCTGCTCTGAAAATTCAGAGCTCCGGGTTCGAATACCTGTGGGTCCGGGAATTTTAAGGGACTCTATTGATGCGTGATTCACCAGAAAGCTGCTTGGTTAGTACACGGCGTTAAACTGTAGGTTTCGGAACGCAGAAATTGGTTTTCCTACCTCTGAAACTTCTGACTGGGTCCGCCCATTCTGTGCAGAATCCAACCTACCCCATACTGTGGGAGAATTTAACCGTGAGAGAAAATGAATTGCCTGGGCCCCATGCTCCAGAAGCAATTTCACTAGTCATCTAATTACTCATTTTTTTTATTTCTAGCTTATGTTCTTTGAGTATTAAATCCTTTCATCCATCTGCTTTTGCAATTTAAGAATTTTAATTTTTAAATTTCAATATATTTGGTAAATTATTCATCATTTCCTGTAGTATGTTATTCTCGCACAGAAAAGAAAATTTGTCTTCTTCCTTACGTATGTAACAAAGTTCCAGCGTGTTCCCATGGTCTTTTTTTTCCAAGCACTACTCATAATTCTTCACCAATATCTCTGAAGCCCCATCACCAACATAAGCCTTGTACGCTCTCAGCACACTCTTCACCCTCCTCCTCCAATGTCTCCCAATCCAGCTCCTGTATCATATCAGTTACGGACTGGGTCCTGCGGTAATTTCCACAAACAAATCTATCTGCTCTTCTTCGCACACCCTCCCACTCCAGTATTTGATGCCCAAAATGTGGGTCTCATATGACACTAGCATATTCAAACAACTGTCTGCCCTAAGTTTTGAAAGCCAATTTCCTCACTACTCTGGGACATGCTCTCATTAACATCTCCAGTAATTGAAAGCTTTTGTAACCTTTTCCTACCACCTGCACAATGTGATCTGCATAGTTGATTTTACTGGCAAATGTTATGCCATGATATTTGCACTACAAGTCTTCAAGAAGCAATTCTGTTCCCTACCTGTGGATGCATTATACCATTATGGGAGGCCGCGTAGTTCAGGTGATAGTGTGTATGACCGGGATTCGATCCCCAATGAATCAGAAGATTTTTCCTTCGTGCTGAACGTCCGGAACGGCCTCCCATGACCTCTCAGCCTGCTATCAAATGAGTACCGTGGGGGAAAATTTCGCATCAGGTAAAGAAAAGACTGTATTGCCTACCACGGCAAGTTCACTAGTTCCTACGGTCAGGAAATATTAACGCGGAGATATACCTTCGGAAAAACGGCTAGAAAGCTGTGAAAACCCAATGCCTTTATCTTATATACACCATTATGCCATCTGCAAACAGCCTAAATCCCGACTGTAAACAAACACAATCATTCATTACAGTGATGAATAGCACTGGTCCCGAAACACTACCCTGTGGTACATCCATATTCACTTCCACATCTTTAAATACTGCAATTCCTACTCTAACCCATTGCTTTCTGCCTCTGAAGAATTATTTTGCCCAGTAAGTTGTTTTAAATAAGTTTAATATTACTGGAGTGGATGGACAAGTATTTTTATGGCTCGTTCTGTAAATGGCTTAGACAAGGCAGACCAAGTTAATGAGGTAGCACTAGATCTTTCCAATTCATCCGGAATATCTTGCATGTGGACTACTATCGCAGATTCACAAGCATAACTTATGTCAGTTGCGAGAGTATCAGGCAATTGTCAACAAGTGGCGTGATATAGAGGGTGGAGCGTGGTCAGACGATTTACTGGCACTGCTCGAGGAAGGCAGTCTATCATTGCTCTACTCTGCTGTCAGGTAGGAAGTGGGACCTGAGTCACCTGCTGGGTTATCCCGAGCCGCGGGATATTCCCAGCCGGAAGCCCTCTGCATTCGTGTTTGTTTTCGACAACGGTTTCACAACGTTTTACGTCAAGAGCAGCCCGGCACAGCGCAGCTTCCGACGCAGCACTATTGACCTAATATGTGTCTACCGTTCGTAATGACCAGTGTGTGGCACACGTCAGACGGACAATCTTTATCTTACTGACTCAGCGCGTGAAACCATTCAGACATCCTCAGCAAAAGCTCAACACCCTCGGACGTTATTTACGGAGAGCTATAAACACTGCTCTTTGATTCTCGGAATAAACTGTTGCCTACAAATACCTCCATTTACCCGGCCAATCCGGGAAGGTGATTTGGAAGAATACATACGATTTATGAAACAGTCGTTTGGGAATGGCGAATCCATGTTATTTCGGTTAGATTGTTTTCTTCTTGGGCTTTACGCTCTTCGACGTCGAGGTAATTATAGACGGGATAGGAACACGTAACGGGAAGGAATTCGACCATGACCTTTTGAGGCAACCATCCCGGCATCAGTTTGGAATGATTTAGAGAAACCGTAGAAAACCGCCAACCGTGATGGGTGAGTGGTGACTCTCTGGCTTCGTATTCGGGAGGACGCCGGTTCTAATCCTCTTTCGGGCATCCAGATTGGATTTTACCGTTCCTTGTTCCCAGTCCCATTCCGCCTCTAATGACCTCGAGGTCGACGAGGCGTAAAACCATAATGAAAAAAAGTGGGAAACCGAATTTGGATGGCCAGAGTGGATTCTGAAACCGCGTTCTTCCCAATGCATGGCTAGAGAGTTACCACTAGGTACAAGGGTTTGAATTATGGACCAAATTGACTGTGTTCCTCAGAATCTAGATGGATTTCCCTGTACATAAATCGGATCTAACTATTGTGGCGTATCACCACGAAGGAACTCGCATATCACTTGTGCTTCTTTCCCTTCTTCATCGCCAATTTTCCATATCGATTCTCATATATGATAATCGCCGCCATGCATTTCTATTAAATTTGCACACCTAACTTTACTGGTTAGGAAACAAATACATCTACTGCCAACAGTATGCTTTCGAGAAGTTCTGTGTCCCAAATCTATACTGCGACAGTATTATAAAAAAAATTCTAGTTTTCGTAATATGATATATGTCATTCGTGAAGACTCATGTCACGGTAATTAGCTTCCATGTGTAGTTCATCCTACATTACTTTGTCGACTGGTAGATTTCGAAGGATTGTCCGGCCGTCAGGGACAGAGATAAGGTTACAGGCACTTCTTCGAAGTAAAGATCAGAGGCGGGCGAGTACAGTGGCCAAGGAATGGGAAGGACTTCTGCCATTGTATTTTGAAGGAACCATTCCATCGTAAGCCTAGAGTGATTTCGGAAAACTTCGTGAAACCTGAAGATACCGAAGCCAGGATGGTCGGAAGTAGATTTAAACTCTCGTCCACTGTATACCAAGCCAATTAATAATCGCTCATCTAATTATTGTTATAGTTATCAACAATTGTTCAATGTGATGAAGCTTTTATCCCGGTGGCACCTTCCTAAAACCTCTTTCACATTATTCAAACTTTCACGTTTAATTCCTTCGCGCTTTGAGACAGTCACTTACCGCGATAATTTAATTCCCTGAATTTCTGACGTATAGTTGAAACCTTTTTCAGATCTCTGTGCCTGCAATGAAGAGCTAATTTATGGTCATGATAGTACGTCCCAAGGGAAGATACTATTATTTCTTTCAATGCATATTAAATCTCATCGCCAATGTATGTCTCCCGTTATGACCTGCATTTATTACGAATAATGTGGGTTCCATACCAGCCCAAACCTAAGCATCATCCCAACCTTCCACGATGCGTCACTCTTTCCAACGGATGGATTTTGAAACTTCTTCCCTCCACCTCCAATGTGTCCTGCCAGAGCTTTCTACCAGTGATGCCAAGATACTTCCACTTTACGCGTTCACCAAGCAGCCATCATACAGAACTTAAATGTTAATACCAGTGTATCCTAATAAGTAGATTCTTTTTGATATTTCATCTTTATTCATGTTTAACTATCCAACTAGATAATTCGTCCAGATCTCTTTCTACTTATTCAAAATCTCCATTCACTTTAATGCAGTTGTTTCTATCCTTTTCCTGTTCCCCAGTCGCTTCTTTCCAAAGTTTGTCCACAAAAGTCTCTGCGAGGATTTCAGGCGTAGAAGGGTCCTAACGTATTTCCAAACGCAAATCAAGCTTACGCCAGAGGTGAAAGTTATAAGGACCACCGAAAATTTTTAATTAATACCGGGATTCGAAGCGGGGACTTCTAACAATTATCGGAAATGTTTATGTAAAAATTTAATTGTATTAAATATGTGCTTCAAAATGTTTATCCCTACGACATATGTATGTACCAATTCAAAAATGATCAAAGCATTGAGTGGAGACTTTCCCGGCGTATCGATGCAATAAAATCTTCTCGGGTGTCCAGCCGGATGGTGTAAAAACACGACGTTTCAACAGCTGACTCTGCTGTCTTCATCAGGTATCTTGTAGTTGTTCTCAGCTTACTGTCTCTGCCTCGACTGGCTTGGCCACCCATCGAACCTCCTGGAGGTACCTGATGAAGACAGCAGAGTCAGCTGTCGAAACGTCGTGTTTTTACACCACTATCCGGCTGGACACCCGAGAAGATTTTGTTGATCAAAGCATTTCCATTGATCGATGACGAAAAAAACCTTCAGATCTTGCTAGTACATAACTGCTTTGCATTGGCTTGGGTGTATTCTTTAGAATGCGAAAAAATTACACATTTTTCCCAAATGCTTTCTCCCTTAAATTTCTCATTTTGCACGATTAATGCGGCTTTTGGCTTTCCGCTTGTTTCATTGTTACAATCTACACAAAAAAAACAGCAAAATGTGAGTAAAATTCTTGTTCAATATTCCAGTTGAAGTTTGCGATTGGGTCTTACGAACCCGTTTTCGCTATTTAGAGCACTTTTTACCAAATACGGAGAACTAATCAATACTCCGCGAAATTCCATGTTTACGAACGAAATAACAATGTTCCTATTGAACAAAGGATTAACTTAATTTAATCCCAGGTTTTTTTCTTGACAAGGACATTTTAACACTTTCCTATTCCTTAATACATCGCATTCTTGCAGATCGGTGAGGATAAAACTAACAGGATGTTGTAGGCCATTTACTCAATTGCAAGTAAATCGAGATTTATAAATAATCAGTTTTAATGCCAATTAATTTAAATTTTGTTTTTGATTTTTATTTCCTGGGTAAATAATATTTATGTCAAAACAACTGAATTGTGGTGTTGGTATTTATGTATTACTTGCAACTGAGGAAATGGCCTACAACATCCCGGTGTTAACAATAAAAATAGAAACAAAGCAATAAAGTTCAAATGCATTGGCGTAAATATTGATTATTTATATACATTGAATTTAATCCTACATCGTTCGTGTGATACTAAAGCTGAAGTTTTCTCAAACAAAAATTAATTTTTTATGGTCTATATCTAGTTATTTCGTTTACATCTACAAGCTAACATATACCGTTTTAATGCAATAATTTTTGTTTTTTGTTTTGTTTTTAATCACTGAGTAATTCAGTTTACGTGATCAAATTTTCACGTGTTTGAGATGGGAGTTTATTTTATTTTAGACCATCAGGAAATTGCAGATACTTAAAACCAGTTGAGTTATCTGTATGTAACAGCTGTATTTATCAATAACTTAGAGGTTCATCTTCACGACAGTGAAATGAGTAAAATTTTTCAGTGCTGGGTTTATTTTCAGCCATCTAAGAAAAAACAAATTTATTGACGATTGATTGTAAACCATGTTGATAATATTTAGGAACTAGTTTTATTCAGTGGTTAACCCCAAGTGAACGATTTCTTATTTTTGATACCACCTAATGAAATAACTTCTAAGATCATTCATTTTTACAAATCACTTTCGCTTAGCATCTTATGTTTGGGATGACTAGCCAGCATGGAAACAAAAGAAAATCCTTCTGTCAACATTATTAAACACAACATTTCCACTCTGTTCAAAAACACTGTCATGCATAAAAACGTATAAACACAGGAAGGCAAATTACTCAACACACGAACGTAAATCGCACAAAATTGTGTTCTCGACTTCACACCAAACCATAACAATGAATATCTTATCCTTCGTTGTTTTCGACCTGGTCTCATATAAATAGTTTTAAAAAAAATAATTGAGCAAAACAGTCATCAGCATCTGCATTCAGTCTTTCGGAGTTGTAAGTTAGTAAAGCATCAGATGCCACTCTGTGTAATCTGTTTCCTTTATTCCCGATCTTCTGCTTTCCCATATAATTGAGCTACTGTCCCGTTCATTTTTATTTCAATCTTATCTAAGTAAAGCCTTGACCATCTCCGACAGAACTGTGCTATAATACCTTTTCGCTGAACAGTGTGCCCAAAAAAAAGCGTAGGATTTGTTGGTGACATCTGGAAAATTTGCTTAATTTTTACTTTCGTTCTTCTAGAATAGAGGTGCTGCTTATTTTTCGTCCATATTTGCAGTATTATTTTGTCTGCCCACATCTCTAACAAATAGTAAACACATTCGTTTCTATTCTCTTAAAACCAAAACCTCCTAGAGTGCAACACACGACTAATCTGAGTAAGCTCTCAGAGTATTAAAGGCGCTGGTGTCTTTTTTCAATGTTATATCTTATTAATTTTGACAGATTAGTGCAGAATCTAAACCATGTTTGGTGTTCGCCGACACATTCGGTCAGCCACCTCGCAAAACCTTTATGAAAAGAAGATTATAATTGACGTGTAAAAATGTTTAGAAATGTTTAGAAATCTAATCACCATTTCGCTGTATGTAAAATGTTCAAAACAGTAAGTGAGAACTAATTTTTTTCTTTTATCGTTGATAACCACTTCAAGAACAAAAATTGTCCGAAGGTGAAAATTTCCTTCGATGTTAGTTGCATTGCCTTGAATTAAATAATAATTAATTATCCTTCCAACAAAACAAAGTATAATAGAAAGCTTCCGACCTACAGTCTTATCACGAGTTGGCACTGGTAATGCGTTTTAGGTACGCAGTAATTAAATTTATTTGTTTAGGCTGAGTAATATTAACAACCAATCCCATACACATAAATTAAGTCTTTCCACACAAGAGATGGCGCTCCAGTTTGGATTAATCGAAAATAAGGAACACGTTTTATGGTTCAGGTTCGGTTGCAACTCCACTTATTTACAATACATCATGTACACTTGCTCATCTAACAGCCTGTCCTGGAGAAGACGTGAACATGGTAAGATGTATTTCATCCCCGCATAAGAATGACCTTTTCTCGACAGGCTCTGCGGGCAGTGGCTCGTCCAGGAGACGTTGCTTCCGACTTGCCCGTGTAATTACTGTTTACAGATTTGAATGGTATTTTGGCAGAGCTGAATGATCTACACACCAGACGACAGAAGACAAACCGTAATTAATATTCTGCACTTTTTAATGTGGAACAAAGCCTTGGCATCAAACGTTTAAAAGGAGTAAGTACCTATTGCATATGCATGAAAGTGATCTAGCTGAAATCAGATTTCTTTTGTCATATGCAATAATATTTATAAATAAATGCTGTTTCCACAATTAGACCTTTCACCTGATTTTAACGTTCGAAAATAACTTTAAGAAATTGATCCACATATTGTTTATGTTGATAAGACAAACTAATTTGGTAAGATTATAAAATGTACGATACAATATTATTTATACTCTGAAGCTTACACAGCCAAATTGGTCAAATGCTGTAATAAAAAATTCCTAAAAAAAGCCGCTATTCGTAAGAAGAAAAATGAACGATACTGGAGATGATAAAACATTCTTAATCAGATACATCTGATATATGTAAGGCATTGACTCAGTAAGACATGAAAAGAAAGAAGTTTACAATACGAAGTTTAGCACATACATAAACGTTGATACGATTCTTACAGCAAAATGGGGCTAAAAACGATGTACAATAAAAAGTCTATATAAATTTAGCTTTGCTATTGACCATACTTTAACTATCATAATCATTCAATTTGCCAAAAAGAATTTAATACAACTAAATAGCAATACCATGGGGGCTGGGGGAGGGGGGAGGGGATGGTAGAGGGAAAACTTTCACTGAACAATTCCTACAAGCTTTACAAATTGAAGCAGAAAATTTAAATTAGCTTTAATTTAGTACAGACATATTTACACAATCAGAAATAAGAGTCTTCAATCTTATACCTTACATTAACACACTGTCCATTACTGAAGCAAAGGAGTCAGAATTTCTACCGATAGTACAAGGCGGTGTGTGAATGTGTTAAACGGTTCTCCCTTTCTGCATAGAATTTTGTCACACAGACCAATTGAGAATTCATCTATATTACAGCTAAAAATCGTCTAAAAACCATATTCAGAACAATCTAAGCGGAGACTGAAGTCTCATAACGCACCCGTTGCATTTGGCGTTAAAAATGCTCGTTTTGCAACTAGCCAATCTTTATTAAGAAATTACTGTGCTTCCTCTTTCACCTTAAGAGGTTAACTGTGATTGATACGTCGCTTTCTCGTTAGAAAGCGCTGATTCTTAGGGCCCTGAATGTGAACCAGATTAATACACTGGCATCGGTTCCGTGTAAAACCTTTACTTCTTGTTGACAAGATAATTTATGAAGAACTTGGAGAATGACGGTAAGTACGGCAAACCCTGTAAGCTTAGTGAAAATAGTTGTGTTATTCTGCTTTGCATAAAGTGCTATTTCTGAGGCATGGAACATCAACCAGACTATTGATTTTAGGTGGTTTTCCTTAATAAGGAGGGACTGTCTGCAGACATTTGAATTCAGACACTACCGTATTTCACGGTGTCCAGTTTGTTGCCGGTTTAATATCTGCCAACCAATTACTTTGTCAATACTAATAAAATGTTACTTTGGTCACGATAGGTGTCACCGTGAGTTTCCACCGTGACGTCACGGGTTCGAACTTCGTTGCCCGTCTAACAACGACCATAGATGTTACAACAAAATAGACGTGATGAGACGTTATTTAATAACAATTCTATCCAGTTAAGCAACTACGAAGAAATTAATTGCCAGAAAACTGAAATAAAAGTGTGTATTTCGTTACTTGTTTTTGTTTATTTATATTCATTATAAGTATATTTTTCGTTAAATTTTGCGTCCATCGATATCGCTGTTAAAGTAACGAAAGAAATATGAGAAAATTTACATCGCAATACAGTGAATATATTGATCCTTTTAAGCTAGAAGTGTTTCATTTTTAAGTAACAATACTAAACCCTAACATTCGTCATTACTGTAGAAATAATATGTTAGTTAAAAAACACAGTTGTTTTCATGAGTGCTATGTTACTAAAATCATGAAAGCAGATCCACATTTATCATGATCTATGCCACTTGGATCAAATTAAAAACAAATATTAAGCGGAATAACAGGTGGTTAAGATTTATTGATAATATTCGTTTGTTTTCACTGATGTCATATTACTGATGTCATTATTTCGGCTGCAGGTAAATTGTTACAACTGTACTGCTCACTCGAACTTTGTTATACGAATTCCAACTATATATGTGTGTAATAAAGAAGGAAGGATGTAAGAACGCAGATATTTTAATGTCCTTTGCTTTCACTGACGCTATATTTGTGATATTATTTAAATCGCATGCAAGTAGTTGCAACGGGTTAAGTTTAAATTGGTATACAGTGAATGTACGTGTGATAGAAGTTATGATTTTCGAACGTCATTGTAAATGGAGGTTGTGGTTATGTCTAAATTCAACCTTAAGAATAATAGAACAAACTGATGAAAGAAAAAACTAATTTAGTTTCATAAACAGTTTACGCTACTGTCATGAACGCCACGTTACTGAAGTCATTCAGTAGCATGTAAGAAGTTCCAATTGTATCGCATTGTAAACGACAACCGAAGCTGTACAATATCACGAAACCAACGTTATTAACGTTATTTAATAAGAATTCTATTGAAATGAATTGCCAGAATGTATTCAGCCCTTCATTTTTGATGGGTTTAGAAGCTAGTGAGTAACATAGTTTCCTATTGAAGCTTGTATCCAATTAAGACTCATTGATGCCTATCTGAAACATGGTGGTATCGGGCAGTTGTAATTTACGTTCAATTATCCTATTCATAATAAACATTTTATTTCTATCTATAAATTTGAACAAGTATTTACCTCAGATTTATAAATTTAGCAACGAAAATTGTAGGTGAACTAATAATTTAAATAACCAAATTTTACGATAGTATAAAATAGATAGTAAAAATCTAAAAAAATTGATGGAAACCAGTACGGTAAGTGTTTTAACTTTGCATTATTGTCAAATCATACTTTTCATCTGTACAGTAAGGGGACATCCATTAATTACGTAAGGTAAAATAGGGGGGGAGGGGTCCGGCGAAATCTCACCAGATCTCACCAAGGGGGAGGGGGGGGTCTACGGAAATCTCACGTGAGGTTTTGCGAAAAATTTTTGGACAGTAGAGCTAAAAAAAAAAAGTCTACAATTTGTGCCAAAGTCGATTTTAGGCGTCAAAAAGTGAGGCTGTGACCTAAAAAAACTCTATAAAAGTTTCCAGGGCGATTTCTAGGGGGGCGTTCTCGCGGACCAGATCTCACCACAGGGGGGGGGGGGGTCCGGCCAGATCTCACTAAATCTCACCAGGGGGGAGGGGGGGGGGGGTGTCCAGAAATCCGGAAAAACACCTCACGTAATTTGTGGATGCCCCCTAATGAATCTAAGATAATCTAATCATGTCACTATTGGCTTGCCAGAAACTTCGTCTAGCTCAGAGAATTCACAAAGTTTTATACTTATAGGAAAGTAATAATTTTTCGTTAAATAGTACTTTTTAAACAGTAATGGTTATCCAAGTAAATCATTTTTTAAAAATTGTTTTATCATTAGGATTTAATTTTTTTGAAAATATCAGCCTTAATAGTTGCGCCAGAACGAGATGTCTGGCTTTCCTTGAAAGGTGGGAACTAAAAAGTGCGTTGATATAGTATGCTTTTTTTGTTTTTGGTAAATGCTTGAATGCTGAATTACAAAGGAAGCTAAAATGTAGATCGGAACTGGAAAGGGAATCATCATTTACTAAGGACGAAAGGAAGAAGCGGGAAAACCGTAATAATATACTGTGTGTTTATCTCACTTTTTGGTAACGCGAGCATCCATTGTTAGCAAGTTTTACACAGTTGCTATCTTCTTGTACAAGTAACAAACGCAATCATGCTGTCATTAACACTAAACTTTTTTTGTGTTGGAAAGTAATCTGACTTCTGTTTGAGATTAGTTTTTCCACCAAGCAAGTTACCCATTTTGAAACCACATCTTAAGCTCAAGCGGTAGAACGGTTCCATTCACTTATTTAATTTTAATTAATTCAATTACGATGGAACACACGCTTTGATGGCAATTTACCTACTCAAAATAAGTGCGAATTTCAAGATTTTTTAAATTTAAATTCTTCAATGTCTCAATTCTCATATATTAGGGTGAAATGCTCCACAATTAGTTTCCGACTCCCGTACCAGCAAAAGACCTCGCATTCGGGAGGACGCCGGTTGGAATCCCCGTTCGGGCATCGAGATTTTGGTTTTCCAATTTTTTCCCAAATCAATCCAGGTGATTGCCGGGATGCCTCCTTCAAAAGGTCATGGCCGAATTCCTTCCCGTTCCTTGGTTTGTGGTCAAGGTCGTCTTTTTCCCCTTCAGCGTAGGGCTAGTATTAATTCTACCAATATCGACCGAGGTTTCATGTACAATATCATATATACGCTATACACTTCCAGCACTTTCTTCACTGTTCGTCTTCCGATGACACCCAACCCAGCTCCTTTATCATATCAGTTACTGACAGCCCTCAGCTGTAACTTCAGCAAGCAAATATAGCTTCCTTCCTTGTGACAACCCCCCCCTTCCTCCCCCACCGGCTCCAGTGTTTTATATTCACAATGTGTGTTCCATACTCCACCACACTTAATGATCTGACCAAGGAAATATTCATTTCTCCATAAAGCATTATTTGATAAACACCACGATTGCCGTGAAGCGTTTTAATAGTGTGTTTTCTGATCGTTCTGATGAAGCTGTTCGAAACAGTTAATCTGCTAGACATAGTGCAGAAATGTAGCCGAGATAATGTCTTTAAATGGCCATGGCCAAAATTCCTCCAGTTTCCTGTCTCCAGTCCTTACCCGCCTCTAATGACCTCTCTATCGACGAGCTACAAGAAAAAAAAAAGGGGCATGTAAGGAGTGGGTGAAAGGTCCGAGAATTGTTGCAATATATCTGCTGTCAAGCAGCACTTAGAAGGCCCGATAAAATATTGCGTCAGGACCAACAGCGATCAGCAGATTAGTGGGTCTAAAGCATACATTGCCTCACTTGGCCACGAAGACTTCCGTCGGAATGTAGGGGGCCAACAAAGCTGACCGCCTTTGCAGCAGATCAAGGCACGGTCGAGAAAAGGCATTTCCGCCTACGGCTTTCAACAGCGTGAGGCAACTGCTGAGTGCTGTATAGATGGAGAAGAAATGTCACGAGCGTTGAAGCGGGAAATCTTGTGCCACAAGACACGACTGCCCCCGTCCGGGATCTCACGAGATAGTGATCCCTGTAGACCGCAAATGTTAGGGCAGTCTGGTGCTTAGCACCTCGCGTGTTCCGGGGTTCAACGGACCAGTGGGTATCTCCCCCAAGGATTAACGTCACACAAGTAACTAGTGTTGCCCAAAATCGGTCTTGGTCTTGCATTTTTGCAAGACCAAGACCAAGTGTATTGATGCAAGACCAAGACCAAGACTGGCCAAGTCTCGTCTTGTTCTTGCATTTGGGCAACACTACAAGTAACAGGAAGATCACTGTCCATCTGTGAAAATCAAAGATAGATTGTATATAAGATTACATAGTTATATTAAACAGGAGGATCAGGCATTACAAATATCGGTCAGAAACGTCGTTAGGCAAGACGGAAGGGTAACTGATAATTGAACTGGCAAAATATTTCTCAATATTCCTATTTATCTCTTTAGCAATGACATCAATGAACGTCGTTAGACTATGATATGGAGTCTGATTTGATTTAAACAAAGCCAAATATAAATGGTGACAATTTATTTTTACAAAATCAGAAAAAATAGTCTCAGATACGGAAGACTAGAACGAATAATTTCCGTAAATTATCTAATACTGACCGACGATTAAATGTTCAGACGCTGTACGAATTAGGCGCAATGACGACATCTAAATACCTTGAACACAGCAGGACATGAAAAAAAATTGGAATGTTTAGTATATTGTGCTAGGTGGAATTTAAAATTCAATGTTAAAACTGAAAAGCCCACTAAAGCGTTAAACGACCACGTTCTTGTTATACTGTTTCAGAGCAGATGCTCTCCGATATTCTTATGCTATTCTATTGTTAAACATCCTGCATCTCGGGTACATTGTGGTAACACAGTGAGCGACAATACCTCTGATTGTGGTGACCGTTTTCTTTTGAACGGTGACTGGCAGGAATAAGCAGTTTCTATTTAGTTTCAAGAAATTATAGATTTAGAAGAGATTGGGATTTTATAAATCGACCTAATAAAAAAAACGCGAGTTTTGAGTACAATAAACAGTAAAATATATTTGATAGTACCAAATATTGCTTTAAGAGTTTTGAAATCTGCTATGTTTGTAGGAATCAAGTTACTTTTGGTATGTTGTGCTTGTATTAATTTTTTTTGTATACATTGAATGTAATGGGTGCATTTAGTATACATATTAGAAAATAACTGTGGAGGAACATGTTGGCACTACCCTTTATTTAGTTGCTTATTTTGTATAAATAGTCCAACAATTTAGAAGTTTATGTAATTCAAAAAGACAGCTGCAGTTGCTGAATTGTCACCAAGTTCTGTATATATATTCTATATACAGGGTGGGGCATTTAATATGTTTTCTGGAAATATTTCGGAAAGAAAGCATTTTAACAAACAATAACCTATATAAAAAATAATCGTACAGTAGGGGGCTACAATTAAGTGATATTGGTTTTTTCACAGGTGGCGCTGTTGTTACAACAAGGTCAACTTAATTCTTTTAAATGGGAACCCCTATTTTTTTTGAAGATTCCGATTCCTCATGAAAAAATAAAAATAGTTTGCTTAACTCACTTTTCTGTTAGCCTCACAGATGGCGCTGTAATCGCGAAAAATGAATATTCGCGTTTTTTGTGTATAATTTTAATTATTGTTTAAATAATTACATGTAATTTTCATTCTGTAAACATGGAAGGTAATTTTAAATGAGAATGACGAAATTGATTTTTTAAATGCTTTTTCTTACTTATTTGCAGCCATGTCTACAGCAGGTGCTCAAAAAGGTGACCATTTACTTCCAGACATTTTCTGACCCTTTGCAGAAATGATGCCTGAACAGCTCGAAGTGTGTCAGAAAATGTCTGGAAGTAAATGGTCACCTTTTTGAGCACCTGCTGTAGACATGGCTGCAAATAAGTAAGAAAAAGCATTTAAAAAATCAATTTCCTCATTATCCCTTAAAATTACCTTCCATGTTTACAGAATGAAAATTACATGTAATTATTTAAACAATAATCAAAATTATACACAAAAAACGCGAATATTCATTTTTCGCGATTACAGCGCTATCTGTGAGGCTAACAGAAAAGTGAGTTAAGCAAACTATTTTTATTTTTTCATGAGGAATCGGAATCTTCAAAAAAAAAAAAAAAAATAGGGGTTCCCATTTAAAAGAATTAAGTTGACCTTGTTGTAACAACAGCGCCACCTGTGAAAAAACCAATATAACATAATTGTAGCCCCTACTGTACGATTATTTTTTATATAGGTTATTGTTTGTTAAAATGCTTTCTTTCCGAAATATTTCCAGAAAACATATTAAATGCCCCACCCTGTGTATATATATATATATATATATATATATATATATATATATATATATATATATATATATATAAATTTTCAGGTATGTCTGAAATAATGATTGAAATTTGAAGTTTTGCTGTGTTTTTCAGTTTTCTTTTTTTCCCATCTTCAATTACCGCTAACGAATTTACATTCATTCATCTTGAAACACCAAATGTTTAATGAAAATGAGATTTTACTGTAGCACAAATTGTTTAAAAATAACAATGCAGAAAACTTTTAGCCACGACGAAGAAGAGATGTGAGGTACCGGTGTCACAGGTAACATTCGCTGCTAGTTAAGTTCATGGTGTTCGCATTGATGTCTGCAACGAGGCTGAGAGCGATCAGAAGTTATGAAAATTTCAAAAGATTGGAGAAAACAAATATATTGAGACATAGTGTGAAGATCGTTTTGGACCTAAGGGCTTGATTAAGAAAAATTAGTATTTTCTAAATAGTTGCTGTATTTTGTGAATCTAACTTGCAACGGGTCTGGTCGGTTAAAACTGACGCAAATCAGCATAGCTTCTTGTTCCTTAAAAATGCTTACAGCAGTTACCTTCCGCTGGTTCAGTTATGACGCAAATACAAGTTCACTTCGGAACATAAGTTGCATTACTCTCTCTCATTCTTCGTGTAGACTTGAACCAGTCAATATGGGTTAGCTATTCGATCACACCGACTCTCGTTAATGCCTTCCAACCAAGCTGCCACGTCTCGCCTCATAGTCATTCAATCCATCAGTCAGTACTGGAAGCAGTAATTTAGCTTGAAGACTAGCATTCGGAGTGGTCCTTGCCGGAGTCGTTATCGACTATAAATGCATAGTTTTCAGTGGCCACTAAACGGACTCGCTACTAGTTAGCCGTCTTCTCATTCTAATAGGATAGTTCATATCAGCTAGTGCTAAACCAGTCCTAGCCTTCTCTATCCTCGGTTCTCTGACCGTAAAACGGAGTGGTGTCACACATCCTGATAAATTACTACAATTAGTAGCCCGCAAGATGAAGAGCTTCACGGAAGAACGTAAGACTTAGAAGAGGCCTAAAAACACGAAGGTTAATCACCCCACTTCAGGTCCGCCACTCAAAACGTCCACTAAAAGGCCAACAACCACTCGGCACTCTGACAATAGGAAGGATAAATTTTGCTGGTCTTTTTTTATTAAATTAACCATACGATATGGATAAACGACCTAAAATGATATTTATTAGTATGTGTAAGTGGTTATCGGATGAAAATTAATCTCAAATAACACAATACAGAAAGATATGGTACGCAATTAGTCCGTGCAGATAGGATCAACTTGCCAACGACTGGTTGGAACCATTCAATTTTCACTGTTTATAAAGAAATCCTATGGAAACGACCCGGCGATGAATCGCGCGCATCCAAGGACGGATTGGACAGAATCAGGCACCCAATATGAACTCTTCACTACGATGTGTTTAGCTAGTAAAACCTCTCTACGTGTGCATTTAGCAAAGTCTAAATTAATTAGATTGTATTTTACAGCAATAGACTCATTACAAAGCAGACTTTCTTCATTTCTATCCGTTTACAAGGACTATCCAAAGCCGCGCTTTTTAGGAAAGATATCTATCCTCTTTTGCGCTGTAGCTACCGGAGGTGTCATCCAGGATCCAGCTTTGTCTCCCTGCCTCATCACCGTGTGCCGTACTGTATGACGCCGAGGACCTCGACCAGGCGGGAAAACCTCTGCTTGAACTGCCGGCTGTCGATCCGGGACGAGAGGTGACATTTGGCGTGAGTCAGGGGTTCGGATCTCGACATCTGCACGGCAGCAGACAATCACCCGCTTCGCTACAGATACGTACTTGCTGCTCTTGACGTTACTATTAGTCGGACAGCAAGGTTCATGTATTTCAAGTAGTCTCTCACTCACGAAATTTAGCAGGAGTGAATTTATTTTGGATTCAGTGATTGATCTGATCCTAAAATTTTACAATTAGCCGCAATTGTTTAGGATTACGTCAAGTATGATTTAAGAAGTTTCAATACTAAGTGTAACTTTCACCACAGATTCGTCGCTGAAGCTTCGATGAGAGGTGAAACGCCTAGGGCAATAAACAAATAAGAAACAGTTGGATTGGCGTTCTTTACTAACAATTAACTAAGTATCTGCGGAATAATAGCCTGCAACGACATTGCCTTTCCTTTTTTTTTGCTTACTGGTTAACGCCTCGTCGACGTCGAGGTCATTAGAGGCGGGAAAGGACGGGGGAAGGAACGGGAAGGAATTCGGCCATAGTCGTTTGAAGGAAGCATCCCGGAAATTTTGGATGACGGGGATTCGAACCTGCTTCCTCCCGAATGCGAGGCCAGAGCGTTACCGCTCACCCACCACTCTGTGCCATTTCTTTTGTTCATTGTTTCTAACAACTCTATAACTACAGTTTAAATAATGATGAATTATTCATCCGTCAGTAAAATGTTGTCAAACGCTTTTACAGGTTTTTGACGATTTGTCACAAAGATGAAAAAATAATGTGTGTGAACTGAACAAATTTCTATGTTTCAAGAAAAATTATCCAAATTGTAAGTGAATTCATTGAAAAAAAAAGTCCAAATTACAAAGTAAATATTTTATTTGCCTTTTTACAAGTCCCATTTTGTGACTAAAATCGTCGACAAATCCAGTACAGATAATACGGTTGGGAAGCGATGAGCCTTTGCTCTTGGATTTGAGGGAGAAAAAGATGTCAGGAGCAGGAATTTGAGCGCAGATCATACTCCGCGGCGTGTCATCGTAGACAAAGAAGCCTCTTCCAATCTAGATGTTACTTGGGGCGTTCCTCAAGGAATAGGACCACTATTCTTACTTTTTATCAACTACCTTGGAGACAACGTTAATATCAAATTTTTCGCTGATTCAGTTATTTATAGGTAAGCCAGGTGCTCTGACGATTGCTTAGAAATTCAGCGCGATCTGGATGTTATTTCGGAATGGTGCAACTTGCACTAAATTGCAAAATGTGTAAGGCACTGTGTATAACAAAAGTAATCAGTTTGTTCAATTAGCGACATGTTTGATTCCTTGAAGTAGGCCTACTTGAGCATAGTACCGTAGTACAAAGCAACATGAAAATGGGACCTGCACATAACTTCCGTCGCATGTGAAGCTAATTCTAGAGTGCGATTCATAGATCGTATTTTCAATAACTTTAACGCTCGTACAAAGGAGATAGCGTACAAAACTTTCGCGCGTCAACATTTGGATTGTTGCAGTGGGATCGCAAGGGATGGATTGGCACAATAGAGAAAGAACAGAGAAAATACAGATAAGAGCCGCTCTATTCGTGACTGTTTGCGACAGCCCTTACTGAAGCGCCACAGAATTTATACATAGATTGGGTTCGAAATGCCTGGCAAAAGACATTGGTTTCGTTTGAATTTACTGACAAATATGCTAATATCGTCTTTCATTTTCAAGAGCTATGTAATACTTCGTCCACCAATCAATTTAGGTCGTAATAACAACAGAGTTATGATTAGAGAAATAAGATGCCGTACTGATGCTTATATATATTCTTTCCTCGTGCTATTCTGGATTTGAATGCTCAGAGTTAGTATTGATGCATAGCACCCTCTGTCATGCACAATATTTGTGAATTGCAGAGAATGGATATAGACATGGAACGTCAACCGCTTGACTACGTCCTGTTTCACTAACAGGGCTACAGTTTATTTGGCATGTAAGCTACTATGACAATTTATGAGCACGATATCTCAAACTAAAGCCACTCGACCAAAATTCGCTGAATCCGTAACTAAGGGGATATTACTCTGCAACATACTACGTTATGGAAAACGACGATTACTAAGTCTGGTAGTCGCATTGTCAATTTTAGAGCCACAGGGAAGGTAAGCCGTTGTTGGTCGCTCCATTGAACGAGAAGGAAGTTTGTCAAGTGGTCTGGTTACCAATTGGTTCAAGTTCCCCCTGGAAATAAACATGTCTCTGGCCTGAAAATAGGTTGGGTCAATAATTACGCTGGCTGAAACCGACCCTCTGTGGGGGAAAGCTTTGCTTTGGTTATAGGAAGTACGTTCCCTGTTTTGGATTCGACGTTTCTGGTAATTATAAGTATCCTTTAACTGGTAGTTTCCTTTATCTGGTAGCAGTACCTGTTTAGGTCAGGATGCTGTAGGGATTCAATACGTGGCAAATTTAAATTGTCATAAAACTGTTTATCGCGTAACTGTCACCGACCGTAATATCATTCTGCTGGCAATGTGTGTCTCAGTCTTGTCGGCCAGTTTAGTGGTGTAACCAGAAATGGATACTAGTTCACAGTTTTACCAGTAAATGGCAACACAGTTCTCTTTATACATGATAGCACATTCAGTAACTAAAGTGTAGGGTAGGTACTTCTTCAGTCACATTCGCCCTTTCCTTTTCGCCCCCCCCCCCCCTTCCAATGGACCATCTTATTTCAAATTATTTTACATCTATTGCATCCTATTCAGATACGTGTAAACATTCTCTGTATTCCACTACAAATGACTCCGTTTTTACCCTAACAAATGTAATCGAATACTACTTTTAACTTTAAATCACAACATTTTGGTATTTGATGTAGCAGCCAACCACTCAAATCTTTTTGGGGTTTAAATGAATTTCTAAACGTTTTTGTTCAAAGTTTCAACCATTCACCTCCTACTGATTGTGGGAAAATTACACATTTTCCGATAAAATGTTCTTAATGGCCGATACAGTTTAGTTATTATAGAATCGAGCACTCTGGTGGCTCTGTGATTAAGGCGATGCTTTCTAAAGCTCAGAGTCTGGGTTTAAATCGTGGTGGGGCCAGGAATTTTTAAGAGTTATGTTTGATCATAAGAACCACTACAGATTCGGATTTAACATTAAACTGGAGGTCCCGCCACTACAGAGGAGGAATACGCGGGAAATCTATACTGTCCCCAAGTCGCAAGACAACACAAATACTTTTGAAATCTTGATACCATGAATTCACTTATTTCTTAGTGTTTGGCGTCCTGTTTACTAGATGCTTATTGGAAGGCAACGAGAAAGAATTACTTTACAAATCACTGCGGCGGATTTTCGTTCTTTCCAACTGCAGCATGCAGGCAGTAAAAGCCTAAAAGTTGACAGACGTTAGGCATCACCTGTCGATCAATCTGGTCAGTGGGTCTGAACCATACCAGGACGCTCAGTCGCGTCCTTGCCTGACCACGCCCTGTTTTGCGTAATGTCGTGTAAATCCCCATTGTATGCCTCTCACACGACGCGGAGATGAGCATGTTGGGCCGTCTGCAATCTTGCGGTGGGGAATTTTTCCTCTCAGCGGAGGTGGGCCCAATGCACGCCCCGCATTGTTCCACGCGCGTCGGCTTGCTTTGCGGACCCAGAGTGACTTGTCATGGGAAAAAAAACCTTCCGCGAATCACTCAGTACTGTTGTATTCGTTTTTAGCCATTTTAAAGCTAGGTTGTAAATTATTTTCCCACAGTTCCTTCTTGAATTATTTCAATTACTGATCGTCTCTTTAATATTTATTCACCAGATTAGTTTCGTCATTGTTATATGGAGCATCATCAGTGGGGTCTGCACTTTTTGACTTTTTTCAAAGCTATTGACTAATTTAATGTCATAGTTTGGTATTTTTTTTACAGAATACACCAAAACCAGCTGGTTGCAACCACACAAGAGTAAGAATTCAAGAAACGTGAAATAAAAATAGGAAAATGTGAGCGTTCACAAAACGAGGGACTCTTTTCTGTACTTTAACGATACTGTAAATCAATAGAATGAAAATAAGAGTCAGCTGGTTAGGTACGAAGTTAGAAATATAAAGATTCTGTATAATGGTAAGATGAAGGACTTGTTTCTTGAAGACATTACATCCAAATATTTTGGTATAACATTTGATGATAAATTGAATATGGCAGGTAGCAGGGAAGTTTTCAGAATTCTTCTTTAATTGGAGAGGTTGAAGAGAGGCTCTACCACACTACCACGGGAGTGGAGGACTTGAATTACAAAACCCTGGTCAGATCATGGTGGTGTAGTACGGGACGAACAAATTTTGTGATGAAATGGTATGAAGGACGAATAGATTCGATTGTGAAAATTACCGTAGAAAACAATAACTGATATGATAAAGCTGCTGGTTTTAGAGTTATTGGAATACTGTAGGCTGGTGAAGACAGTGCTTCGAGTGTGTAAGGGGTATGTCGACCTTGTGGTTTGTTAGGGAAAATTAGGAAAAGTACCCGGAAAGGAAGACATGACTTGACAACAACCTGGCACTTAATTTCCGTCAGGAAGAAAAATAAAAAAATATTTATTTTAGGTATGGGGTCGAGGACTGGAGTAAAATGAGGGAAATGCTTGAAACGTTTGCCAGACACACCGAGAGAATTTGAACACAACTAACGTCGAACTTCGATGTTCGAGTTTATGCGTGTTATTTAATAACAGTTATTTTCGCTATGCATCCGCTAATAAATTGTCAGAACTGTGAAAGGAAAGTACATATTCCGTTGAAATCAACATATTAGTTATTTTTTTCTTAATTAAAATTCATTCGATGTAGAGTTTTCTTATACACACTGGACAGCGATACCGTTGTTACAATAAGCTAACAAATATCTACATCATTTTCAAGATATGGATCGTTATTTGATGAAAATTTTACTTAGTCAGCGAAGACACGAATTACTAAAATACTGCATTCAACGAGTCATTTTTGACGGGCTTACAAGATATTTATATCCAATGTAGATATTTTAAGTCACTGATATAATATACAGGAAGGAATGATTTGCCAAAACACTGAAATAAAGGTGTGTACTGCGTTTAAATTAATTAGTTGCTTTTATTATTGATGTCACTTTCAGTCACATGTAAATATTTCCAGTAGGTCAAATTTAGACCGCGATACAACGAAGGTATTCGTACGCGGGTAATAGGATCTACGAATTTCGAACAGCAATATTAGTAGAAGTTGTGGTTATATTCAAATGCAGACAGGACTAGATTGACAACTGGCTTTTTTTTTTTTCTGCAGAAAAATTCACCATGAATTTAGTTTTATAAATAACTAGCTGACCCGGCAATGCTTCACTATTGCTGGACTTGAGTAGGCACATAGATTAAATGAAAAAATATTTACATATAAATTTTAAACTGCTGTTTCATTCATTTTCAGTTGGAAAGGGTGAGAGAGGATGCGCTTTGGAAAACATATGTAGGCAGTATTTTTCTGTTTGTTTTAAAGTATGCGCGTACAAATTCTTATCTAAATCGGATAAAAAATGTGCTTTGCCTAAATTATGGGGTGAAAACGTAATGGGGTTGGAAAGGGGGAGAGGGGATGAATATTCGGAAACAATACGTAGGCAATACTTTTCTGTTTATTTTAAAGTATAAGTGTACAAATTGTTATCTAAATCGGATAAAAAATGTGGTATTGCCTAAATTATGGGGTGAAAAAATTATGGGGGTGGAAAGGGGGCGAGGGGATTAATATTCGGAAACCGTATGTAGGCAGTATTTTTATGTTTGTTTTAAAGTATAAGTGTACAAATTCCTATCTAAATCGGATAAAAAATGTGGTTTTGCCTAAATTATGGGGTGTTATGGGGAATAGGGGGCGACTTTTTGGAATTTTTTTTTCACAGGAACATTTGCAGACGCACACTCGAAAACTCTCCAAAGTTTCATTGCAATCTGATAAATGGTATAGGAATGCATAGAAGACGAACAAACCCACAAACATTGATTTTTATATATAAGATTTAAGCTGCTTTAATAAGCTCCGCGTTACTGAAGTTGCGGTATTTTGATACGGACGAACGTAGTTCCGTATTTATCGTGCTGAATGAGACCTGGACCAGGAATAAAACCAATACCACGCGCTATAGCATAAATTTTGGGATTCCTAATTTATTTTAATTTAATTGGTTCCCTAATTCTGACATTCATTCAGTAGAAGTTCCATTTGTATCGCTGTCTAAACTACAACAGAAATATGTACAAATTACAAAATAAGGTTATGAGCATTACATAACAATTCTATTTATTCAGCAACCACAGAGAAATGAACTGTCAGAACACTTCGTTAAACCAGTAATTTTTAACGGGCTTTGAGACTAGTACTACATAATCAGCAAACTATCAGCTAATATTCACGTTATCTGCAAGATGATTTATAGAATTCGAAAAATAAGCGGTTCTATTATACTTAGTTCCAAGATGCCAGATATAGCAACATTAAAGATTCGTCTTCTAAGAACACATTCTGCGATTATGAATTTGTGAATCTGCGATATTCCGTAGTCAGAACTTTCACTAAGAGATTCGTAAAAAATAAAAAAAAATCATCAGTTTGGGATCCTGCGTCAGTAGTTTTCTATAACGTCATGGGGGGAAAAAAGGGACAGTTTTGTTTCACACGCTCATTTCTTCCGAAAGTCGTAATGGTTTGACAAAATTGATTTGTTTCCGAGAGTATAACATGATTCAGAATCCTACCGCTCAGAAGTCTAAGATTATAGTTCGAGATATCCTTAAAAAAAAAAAAAAAAAAAAAAAAAAAAAAATGGAATTACTTACTCCATTTTTCAGCCAAATGGTACTCTCTCTTCTAAAAACTTACTGTATTTATCACCCAAAAATGATCTCATAATTTAAGAGTAATCTTATATGGATACTGTTGGACCAGGTGCTTTCCTCCACTATTGAAGCTGCAAAAATTCGTGTAGCTATATTTTCTTTAGTGAATGAATTTAAGTACATCATTAGCTTCTATTAATCTCATATCAGTTGTGTATTAATAATACCTTATTTTTGTCTTTGAAATGATTTTATTTTCTTATAGCTTTACGCCTCGTTGACGTCGTGGTCATTAAAGGCGGGATAGGACCGGGCGAAATGTACTGGAAGGAATTCGGGCATGGCCTTTTGAAGGTACCATTCCGTTATTCGTCTAGAGTTATTTGGGGAAGCCATGGAAAACCCAAATCTGGATGACCGGACGTGGATTTGAACCCGCGTTATCTCAAATGTCATGCCCAAACATTGCTACTCGCGCACCAGACTCGAAAAAACTAATGTCGCCGCAGATTGGTGTGACGATGATACATTAATTGGTTCTCAGCAAGATTAACGTCTGTGGAGCCGCAAAGCTATGCTTAAGAATCGTTTCCTTTCCTCAGTCTGTCGAGATCTAAGAGCGTTGTGCCGCTTACAAGGCCGTAAGTATTAAAAGTGATAATAAATCGAGTTTGGGGAAGATGGGAGTCGTGACTGGGGAGACGACACGGCGTCACGGTAGCCACAAAGCAGCTGAGGTCGGCAGCTATTAGCGCTGTAGCTAATATGGGAGGCAATGTCAACAGCTTTGTTCGCGTATTTAAAGAACAAAAGTTGTGTGGACCAGTGACGTCGCGGCTGTGGACAGGTGTCCGTGTCCAAAGGGCACTAATGAAGGGCTGCTGGCGGGCCCTTGATGTCATTCAGAAGCGACGCTTGTGCGGTGCACAATGCACGGCTATCAGAACGGCTTGTTGACTAACACCACGCATCAGAACTCGCCGCGAGATCAAAGTGTTTGTATTGGGGTCGACTTCTACAATGCACCAACCGATGGACGGCAAGGACACGCGAAGAAAGAACATTAGATATGTGATATTTGGGGACTTGGAATAAACTTTATACGAGAGGTTCAAAATGCTCCTTTGCTTATAATATAGAGAAACATCAGTTAGAAACAAGGAAATATTCAGCCTGTGTGCAGAAGTACGTATCAAGAAAATGAAACTAAACCACTAGGGGAAAAAATAAATCAGCATTTTCCGATAACGTTGCACTATTACTAGACTAAACCGTGGATACTCAGAAATTATCGAATGGCATAAACTAAATGCTTGCAAACCAATTTTTACAAAGTTATAAACATAAGCAAGACAAAACACAATAAGGGGTATCGTAATTCATGGGAAAAGAGGAGAATGAAGAGACCGAGCGTGGTGGGTGAACTGTTTACGTTGCGGCCTCGCATTCGGGAGGATGCGGGTTCGAATCCCCGTCCGGGCATCCAGATTTGGGTTTTACATGGTTTGCCCAAATCACTCCAGGAGAATGCCGGGATGCTTCCTTCAAAAAGGCCACGGCCGAATTCCTTCCCGTTCCTTGTCCCCAGTCCCATCCCGCCTCTAATGACCTTAGCCGTTGACGAGGCGTAAAGCAATAAGTAAAAAAAATAGAATGAAGAGAACGCTGGGAGTATACAAGGCGAATGTTGGTGATGACAAGATATTAGTGACAAAATTATTAAGTGGTGCATAGAAAGGAAAAGATAATTATGACAACTAGCTGGCACTAGATTTCAGGTGTTAGTATGTGGGAAATTTTCTTTCGTAAAATAAGGGGGTCAAGGATTGGAATAAATTACCAACGTAAATGATGAATAATTTACCAAAAGTGCTGAAATAATATAAAATTAGTAGAGAGCAAAAGTAAGGGCGTACAAAAAAGGTTACAAGAAATTTGAGTGTAGGGAAATTGTCACCGAAAATGCTCTTCATCACAATTTATATAACTGCAACAGCTAGTCGAGTATAAAAACAAGGTTTAATATAAAAGAGATAAGTAAATTTTGTTATTTAGGATGAACGTTTCAGCTGTTGATGGAATCAAGGATGCTTTCAAAAGCAGAACAGCACTACGATAAAGAAAAATTAACTATCGGACATTGACCTCGGCATTAACTTAATAAAACAATATAAACTTAGCAGAACACTGTGCAAGGGAACCTTGGACATCAGGAATGGCAGAAAGAAGGAAAATTCTGGCATCTGAAATATCGTTCTTGAGAAGTACTGTGAATGAACTGGACAGATATACCTAGAAATTAACGTGGAGTCATGGAAATTAACCTGTCCTCTCCATTAAAACATTAACCAGTCTCAAGGCTTACAATTTGAATCATCATCTTCTCTTTCTTTTCAAAGTTTGGTTAACACTGTAATATATGAATGTTGTGGATCATTTTCCTCAATTGCTGATAATATTAATAAATAAATTACTCCAAAGCAATTGACTTTTGTATTTATTGGTCTCCCGTACGCATTTCACTTCTTTTGCAGAAGCATCTTTAGCGGTTTTTTCTGTTAATTACGTACAAAAGTTGTAAGCAGGTTATGTTTTGTTTGGTACAGTGGAATTAATTATTATCTAACTTATAATCTACTTACATTTTGTGGTCTATTGCATTTCTTTTAGCTCCATTCTCAGCATCAGTGCTTTTGCATTTTTCGTGAGAAGTGTCTTCATTATTCAGATTCACAACACTACACTTTATTGCACTGCACTGTGTTTTTTCTTGCGAATGGTCGTTCTGTTTTGTTTACTAAGTATCAAGTTTGTGTAATTGTGCGGTGTTTAGTTTTTTCAGTCTTCCATTTATTTGGCTGTTTTTTTCCAAATATAAATGATTTCAGTATTTTTGTAGTTTTGTATGTCCTTTTTTATTGTTTTTCTGTGTCTTTATATTTTATTTTAGTTTCAATGTTTTGTATAGTATTGGGTGTGTGAAGTTTGTGTATTCATTTATTATTCGTTTTCCTTCTGTTACTGCTTTTTGTATGTTATAGTTTTCTTGGAATGTTAGTATTTGTGGTTTGTTGTTTATGGTGAATATGGTGAATATTTGCATTTCTGAGTCAAACGGTTTCTAGCTGGTAGTAGTTTACTTTCAGTGGATCCAGAGGTATTTGTCTCCCAACAAAGAAAAAAGAGCCAGATACACACATGTTATCCTTACTGTGCATTTCAGAGCACTGTAGGTCAGGGTAGCAGGGCGGATTAACCAATAGAGAACTCTGTTGCATACGGATCCCGCCTATTGGAAACCCCGAGAAATTTTCACTCCAACTCTCTCTCTAAGAGTCTCACAGAAAACCCAAAGAAATTTTGGTCGTATGTACGAAAAGTTAATTGTACCAACAGCAATATTCCAGCACTAATTCGTGAAGGTTCCGAGGTTAATGAAAGCCGCGATAAAGCTAACGTACTAAATACTGTATTCAAAAATTCATTTACAAATGAACATAAGGATAGTATTCCCGTTTTCCCACGCCGTGGCGAGTCGGTGATGGAATCATTACGAATAGATACTGCAGGTATCGTTAAGCAATTAGAGCTCCTGAAGTGGGGGGAAAGCACCTGGCCCGGATTGAATTCCAGTAAGAGTATTTTCAGAGTATGCTGCAGAAATCGGGCCATTTCTGTCTGATATTTTCAGTAAATCATTAGAAGAGCGAAAAGTACCTTCAGACTGGAAAATCGCGCAAGTAACTCCGATTTTCAAAAAAGGTGATCGAAGTGATCCTGGGAACTATCGTCCCATATCTATAACATCTGTTTGTAGTAGAGTTATGGAGCATATTATATGCTCGAACATTATGAATTTTCTAGATTATAATAATTTGCTTACAACAAATCAACATGGATTTCGGAAGAAAAGATCATGTGAAACACAGCTGGCCCTATTTACACACGACGTAATGAAAGTTATCGATACAGGTTCACAAGTAGATGCAATTTTTTTAGATTTCCAGAAAGCCTTTGACTCTGTGCCACACAACCGCCTTTTAGCGAAACTTCGAGCGTACGGTATATCGGATCAGCTTTGTGAATGGATAAAGGATTTTCTAACTGGTCGGTCGCAGTATGTTGTTGTTGAAGGAGAAAGTTCTAATCTAGATGTTACATCGGGTGTACCTCAAGGAAGTGTAATAGGACCACTTCTTTTCTTAATTTTTATAAACGATCTCGGAGACAAAGTGAAAAGCCTTTTTAGATTGTTTGCTGATGATGCGGTTATTTATAGGGAAGTAAGAAATTTGGCCGATTGCTTAGAAATTCAGCGCGATCTGGATGTTATTTTGGCTTGGTGCGCTGAGTGGCAACTTACTCTAAACTGTAAAAAGTGCAAGACAATGAGCATAACTAACAAAAAGAATCCGATTGTTCTGAAATACGAGTTAAACAATACAGTTATTGATATGGTCGATTCTATTAAATATTTGGGAGTAACAGTACAAAGGAACATGAAATGGGACATACACATTAATTCTTTAGTAGGTAGAGCAAATTCTAGGCTGCGATTCATAGGTAGAATCTTGAAAAATTGTAATGAACAAACAAAGGAGATAGCGTACAAATCTCTTGTGCGTCCACATTTGGATTATTGTTGTGCCATTTGGGACCCGTTTCGTAAGGGATTGATCGAAAGTATAGAGAAAGTACAGAGAAGAGCCGCTCGATTCGTGACCGCTTGCTACAGTCCTTATGAAAGCGTCACAGAACTGATTAGTAGATTAGGTTGGGAGTCTCTGGTAGATAGACGACACACGTTTCGTTTAAACTTATTGGAAAACATGCGTACTCCCACTTTCACTCACGAGTGTAGTGAAATACTTCTTCCACCAACCTATTTGAGTCGGAAGGACAGGAAAGATAAAATTAGAGAAATAAGGTGCCGGACTGATTCTTATATGAATTCTTTTTTCCCTCGTACCATTAGGGATTGGAATGCATAGCAAAGAGATTAGCTTTGGTGCTGAGCACCCTCTGCCACCCACAATTTTGTGAATTGCAGAGTATATATGTAGATGTAGATGTAGAAATCAGATCAAAATAATACTGATTCCATCTAAAATGAAATTACAATCAAAATTAGTTAAACCGCTTTCAAAAGATAGTATAAATGAATTGATTCAAAGAAACGACAACTTTAAAGTCTCTACACATAACTGCTTTATTAATGTGATAACATACATCAGATTCATAGTTTGATGTGATTAAATGCTCAATAGCCTCCAAAATCATATTTCAATATAGAAAAAAGGCAGTTGGAGTTATACTTTTTTTAAAACTGCAAAATGCTGTTTTATAATCTACATGCGTAAATTTTCTTTAGCGGAGGAAAAAGTAATATGTCTTAATTTTCAAAGATTCTTGATACAATTCAGAAATCAAACATTAACACTCCAATAAGCTTAAACATTCGTAAAAAAAAGGACAAGTAACAATGTTAGTATTGGTGGATTGTGATATTTCAAAATTAGTTTTATAATAATTTATCAGATAATTTTTTTTTTCGCGACAACAGACATTCTATTTTGATGTCCGTAACAATATAACTTTTTTTGGTTCATAATATTGTTAGTTAATAGTATTGTGTATATGCAACGACAATATATGGAGAATAGAGATTTAAATTATAAGATGCCAAAAATTTACATGGTTCTTGGAGAGATGGATACGACGAAATTGGGTTTTCTGTTTAAATTACATTCACGAAATGTGAGTCTCGAGCAGTTATTTAGCACACAATTCTGGTGCAGGCTGCATTTCAACATATCCACAACCTGTGCTAATATTACTTGAAGTTCCACGTATCTATCCTAACGTAGACGTACAGTTACTACTGTTAATCTTTTTTATTCCTCTAATGAAATTTTTTCGCTTAGTAAAATTAAAAAATTGTTAGGAGATAACAGCAGCGAAGAGATTTTGACACCGTGGGGTTCAGCACAGGCTTTAAGTCTGCACAACACTGTAGCAATTCGCCATTCACTCTGAGCAATATAATGTTGTATTGCAGGAGGAAACGGAAAGATGTTTTCTCAGATTTTATGCATCCTATCATTGCGTATCAAATACGTTGCCCGAAGAAGTGTTTCAGCACAATCACAAATGAAAGTTGGTCACATGGTAGTGAGTAGAACTGGGAGAGGGGAAGGGGGAATTACGTTAACAGCCAGGTTATTCCAGCAGTTCCGTTGATCTCGTGACACCTGTAACCTCCGCCTACACCCTTGAATATTAATTTCAGTAACTCAGAATTCCATCTATGAATTGTATATGGCCTTGCTGAAAAGATTATCTCTACGATCCTTGGTTGAATTCTGTTGAACGTATATAAATATAAGAAATTTAAAAAAGTTTACTATGACTACCGCAGTATGTATAAACGTTCATACTGAAATTTGGCTTTTGCTATTTTAGTGTCACGCACAGCGTATCTTATCAGCGAAATGTCTGGCAAGGGGAGACCACAAACTGTAAAAATCAAATTCGATTCTTACTGTGTGTAATAAATGCTCATGGCCAGAGGTACAATGTGGCAAAGCAGTAACATGCGGATCTTCACAGTTGTCGAGAAAATCGGCACTGAAATATTCCGTTGCGTTTAAGTGGTTCAGATGCTTTCTAAGTCAGGAAACTGTCAAGGGGCTCGTGGCGCAACGAGCAAGCTCTCTGCTTTATGAGTCCGTCGTTGCCGGAAATAATCTCCCTAGCGGCATTTTTTTAAATTTATGATTATATATTTCAGGACGCAAAAAGTTACCAGCGTGCATTATGAAGGTCATTCCTCCAAACTGCACTCCTCTCGTCCAGCCTTGAGACGCGTACTTTTACCGGAAGGTAAAAAATATATCAAGCGCCTTCAAAATTGCGCTTATTTAATGGAAAAATAGCGTGAGATCACCTCCAGAGAAGAGTGTGTAAAAATCCAACCAATCGTCCACCAGTTGTCTTCTCAGATTTTTTTCCGATATTAATAGATATCGTGTGGTTTCTGTCACATCTGACGAAGAATAGAACAATTTAAAAAATGTAAATCAGGTGTTTTCCAACATATTTTTTTTTTAAAAATGTTCTTGTGTAAAAACATCGTTTATCAGTTGTGCTAGATGTCGCAATAAACAAACTTGACAGTCCCGGTAATGTTATTTCGGTCACTCGGGCTTTGTTTCTTTGTTTGCAAGGTGTTTTTGAATAATACAGTGATAAACGTCACGCACAGACAACTTGTTATGAAGTATAGATGTGGATTTTTATCCAATTCTAGCAAAATTCTAATTCCACGCGTACGACGTCGCGGGTAACTGCTAGTTTGTTTATATTCAGTAATACCGTTGACAGGGGATGTCGTATTTGGACCGTGTGACCACTGCCGCTTGCGAACATCTCCTATTCAGGACATAGTGTGAGGAACCGCAAATCTCCCCAGTTCACATGAGATGTCAGGTGCCAGATCTGGTACACAGAGTTTCGGCGTAAAACCGCAGCTGTAGCTGACGAGAAAGAAGTAAACAGCCGCGCCTAGAATCCCTGACAGCGGTAGTGGTGAAACAGGTAAGAGAAAAGTTGGCCGCCACAGACACAACTTCGTATTGATAAGACCCGAACATCAAGAAGGGTTGCTGCAACAACTTCATAGTACCAACAAATTGGAAAGTCAGAGGTAATTTATTTACTGGACAGTAATAAGTTATATTACTTCCCATACAGGAACTCTTCTACATAGGATGCAGCAGAATTTGAAGTGCAGGTATATTTTCTTACATTAGCAGTGCGGAAATTTCCTATGCTCTTCGGGAGTTTGGTAATGTGGCTCAATGAAATAAAAAAATTGATGGGTCAATCTAAACCTGAGTTTTGTTCAGAAATACAAAAAAAAAAAAAAAAAAAAAAAAAAAAAAAAAAAAAACCGGAGAATTAGAAGTAGATCACAAGTGACATCACTTTTCATCGCGTTATTCTAAATTATTAACAGTGAACAGAAGGCTGAAGAATTAAGAAAAACTGGGACACAAAAAGATTGACCACAAGATAAAATGTGAATGACATTTATGCAGTATGTGGACATTGTGGCGCTCTTACATCACGCCTACGTGTTTACAATTATAAATGTAGAATAATGTATTTGTTATTCTTTCAATTGCAAAATGTAGGGTACTAATGTTATTTAATAAATAGCTTTTGAAGGAATACCCGTTGCCGTTGGAGTGGAAGCAAAAGAATATATACTAAGTCAAGAATGAAGACGAGAGAGAGAGAGGGGGGAAAAAAAGGGCCAAGAAAGTGGATGCGGTTGCAGCCTGAAGGGTGCAGCGCAAGTCATCTATAAATTAAGGAGAAAATTTTTTATGTAAAGAGTATTATGGTGGTGGGTAAAAGATCAGAGAAATTCGTAATTGTTTTCTCGTATAGCACGAGAAGTTGAATAATAAAAAATGTGTTCAGTTTATCTCGAAAAGTTTATTTGATGTTAGTTTGTTGGACGAAATTTTGGAAAAAGAGAATAAACAGCACGAAAAGGTGGTATAAACGTTGTATTTCAGAGATTAAGAGAGGAAGAAGCGAATATTTTGGAAAATATCTCCCGATAGCTATCGTCATAGGTCATCTCAGCTAAAAAGATGACATAATACGTTATCCTGCCTGGAGAAGATTACCAAGAAGTATTAAGGAAAAAGAAAATACTATTTTTAATTTTTTTTTACTTATGACTTTACGCCTCATCGACATCGAGGTCATTAGAGGCGGGATGGGACTGGGGACAAGGAACGGGAAGGAATGTGGTAATGGCCTTTTTGAAGGAAGCATCCCGGTATTCGCCTTGAGCGATTTGGGGAAACCATGGAAAACCCAAATCTTGATGTCCGGACGGGGATTCGAACCGGCGTCCTTCAGAATGCGAGGCCAGAGCGTTATCCCCTCACCCATCACGCTCGGACAAGATACTAATAATCAGGCTAACACACGGTGATTATATGTGAGTGATTGATAATTGTGTAAAAGAGTAAAATTGCAAGTCGCTTTTGTCTTACGGGAAAGCTGTGCTGATTTTTATTTCCTGTATTTGGATAGATTAAAGGTTACATGTAGGTTTTTTTTCTATATACGGCAAGAGTTACAGGTTACAAGATTTAAGAAGATTTTGGTGATTTTCGATGTGACAAGTTTTTTTATAGCACAGTTCTTAAATACCAGAAATATATACAACAAATTTCTCTCAGAATCTTCTATTTATAATGAATATAGAGAATCATGGGAGATAACTTTCAGTTAACGTGGAAAAAAGGATGTTAAACCTGTATGTAAAGACAGCAATGAAGGAACTGAAAGAAAAGTTTGAATGTGGAATACGAATTCAAAGAAAATATTGGTGAGTTTTGGTGATGATTCTGTCTTGTTAGGAGGTAAGACTGAGTACTTAGAGAAATCACCGAATGGTGCGAATAGAGTATTGATGGACTAACTATAAACTGAAGTGTGAAGTTTAACAGAAATGATGACATACTTAGCTGCCTCTATACAAGTTGAAAGCTTATGGTTAGCAGCTGCATCAATATTACGAGTAAGCAATTGATTACAAGTATACTGTTTTTACCGATTGTTAAACATCAATATTACTGCTGTTATTCAATAGAAATTTGCTGGGTGTGGTTCATACTGTTAAGTAGGATGCATGAATGGTAACAGTTTATCACAAGACGCTCTCTCTTCCATCCCAGCTCACTGTGATCTTCTAACCTGATAACTAAACTGTTCGCAGAATTTTTCGTTCAGCGAACGGAGTCTTATGCGAAACAGATAGCACAGGATAAGAGAAAAATATGAGCAGCTTACAAGTGCAGTTACGGAGAAATGAAAATGAAAAACGCATTAATAGAGAAAGAGAGGAGCCTAACGAATACAAAACTATCCTGAGAGAGCCATATAGTTGAAAAGATTTTTGTCAAAGCTAAATCGTCACAGAAAAATTAAAAAAATGAATATAATGATAATTAACAGATATGAACGAGGGGGGAAAAAGGTACAGATGTAGAAAACTGCGCATTTGACAAAATGTTACTTATCAAACCTCTACTCAGTGATGACAAAAGTTTTTAATGTCCTCTGTTAATGATTATATCTTCATCTACATGTGAGGGTGAAGAGGGTTATGAAAGGGAAATGAGGGAGCTGGGTATAGGTCGTTCTAGGTCGACTCTGTTGGAATAGTATGCAAGCCACATTTTGGATATCAAATACAAGAGTTGAAACGGGTGAAAAGGAAGGCAGCCGAATAACACTCGGAGTGAAAGAAGAGAGTAACGCTGGAAGCCGTTGGAGGACAAGTCGCAGGTGACCAGGCGAACACTGAATACCCTCCAGGGTGGCTACTTGCATTCAGACCTCACCGTAGCGGATCTTGGAGGCAATGGGAGCAAGTTCGAGTCCTGGGCTCACTTACGGCTGTTTTGTTTCCCAAAATGCGAAAGCTGGAAGGGTCGCCAATCTAGACCTCAACATCACAAATAAAAATGCACATACCAGACAAAACGCAAGTTACAAGGTTTTCCAGAAAGATGTGAACATCATTGTACCCTTCGGATAAACGATCCAGATCTTTTATTTTTATCTGCTTAACGTTTCTCTAAAAGCGAGGTCTTTAGAGACGGGAAAGGATGGGGGGGGGGGGGCAAGAAATGGGAAGTAATTCGACCAGGGCCTTTTTAAGGAAGCATCCCGGCATTTGCCTGGAGTGATTTGGGAAACCATGGAAATCCCAAATCTGGATGCCCGGACGGGGATTCGAACTACCGTCCTCCCGAATGAGAGGCCAGAACGCTAACCGTTACACCACCACGCTCGGTGATCCAGATCTGTCTTGTTACAACTATAAAGAGACCAATCCTCCCTCTCCCTCTTGATTCACGTTAGTTAACTGTTCATAGAGTGGGATAGGCGTTGTCTACGTAGACCACAGTAGCTGCAACGAGAGAGAGAGAGAGAGAGAGAGAGAGAGAGAGAGAGAGAGAGAGAGATAGAGAGAGGCATACAGTGGCGATTACTGTTGCGTGGAGAATATTACGAGTAGTACGTGAAAGGGAAGAGATTTCCAGTATCATTAATAGCTTCCGATTTCGCGCATAAGTAGGAAAGAATTCATTTATAGCTGACGGATCACAGAGAAATCAACTGAGGAACATGCTGGACAACTTGCCTCAAATAGTGAACGAATTTAAAGAAAGCATTTGCTTGATGCAAAAGTAGGAGCGTACGCATATTGTAAGCGGTACACGAGTAATGCCGTGATTGATATTAACGTGGAAACCAGTCATTGTGGCTCAGCGCGTTAAGGCGCAGCATACTGAAGTAGGGAGGTACAGTACAACGGGACCTGCTTCGAGGACGTCCTAAATGCGGTGTTGGGAGGTTTCCCGCAGTCATCTAGGTTCTAGGCAACTGCTTGGACAGTCACCAATCTCCCCCTCATGAAATAAACATCTCTCAAACAAAAACATACTTATAATACAGAACACGAAAAGACATAAGTTTCGCATACATAAGGCGACACAGGAACTTTCCTACTACAGGTTAATTACGACGGGTCTAAAAAACCTGGTTTGAATTCTGGTAGGACAAGTCCTCCTTTCCCTGTCACGATTCAGACTGGCCACGGGGAGATGGCCGGACCGGAAA
Source organism: Vandiemenella viatica (assembly GCA_031002005.1). Classification (NCBI taxonomy): domain Eukaryota; kingdom Metazoa; phylum Arthropoda; class Insecta; order Orthoptera; family Morabidae; genus Vandiemenella; species Vandiemenella viatica. The sequence continues at coordinate 140,678,400 of JARYHS010011408.1, forward strand.
GACAAAAGAAAATCGAATGCCAAAATATTTACTGTTCAGATCGTAATGAAAATGTGGATTGTTACCAAATCGTCACCTTTGCCGTCTTAAACGAGTTTCATTCTCATACACACCCTCTAAACCACGAAAGGCAACTTTTACCCCGATAACAAATCTATACTAATATCGTAAATACGAAAGTAACGGTCTATTACTTTTTTGGGTTAAACGGCTAATCCAATCGTGATCAAATTTGACAAGGAGATGCTATTTAACATTAGGTTGTACATCGGATATTATTATTATTATTTTTTTTGTGGATAATACATATTATAATTGAATTGTAAAAACTACCTGAACTGTGAAAGACTGACGTATAATATGTATACGTCTCTGTAATGTTAAACATCAGAGAGGGCTGGTAGCGCAGTGGGTACGGTGTTTCCTTCCTAAGACGTTTTCCGAGTGGCTTCGGGTTAAAAAACCCGCTGAGAGCAAAAAATTTTAATTGTTTTTCATAGTTTGAGCCAAGCCTGGGATTTTATAGTAAGGATATCATGTTGGAATGTAAATCCCATAAATTCAGCGTGGGAACGCGTGGCAAATCGGTTGAAAAGTGCCTTAAGAGTTTACTTTATTCACGGTATACTGGTTCCACAGGCAGTTTGTGCGTGATATAAACTAATGTTATATATGCGAAAGTAAGTCTCCGTCTTTCTGTTACGTTTTGACGACTATATGTGTATACCGACGACAAGGAAATACTTTGTATCATTGGGAAGGAAACAGGATACTTTTTTTCCGGTATGAATAACAGTTTTAGTCATGAGATAGGTTCGGCGATAGAATGGTATATCGATGGTGTTTCCGTCATTTTATGCCGACTCAGTGTTGTTAGGGACACATCTTAGGTAACTTTTAGCTTTGTATATCCAATTCTAGCAATCAAAGACAGACCACGCGTACGAAGTTGCAGGTAACAGCTAGTATGTCTATAAACATGGGAAAGAGTTCTTTGCGTTGCTAATATTAATAATTGATCTGTCTAAAATTTCGAAGCACAGGAACCTTAATGACTGCAGATAATCTTATTTCGTTCGACTTCTGTCGTGTTCCGTCGATAGCTATTTACACAAAGCGATGTAAATGGATCCCCGGCGGGCTTCCCCCTAATAAGTATTAGTTGCGCCTCACACCCACCGTCTTTGTCAACAGAACCGCCTCCGTCCTGTAGAAAGCGTTTCCTTTAAATGCATGTTCTCAGTGACAACAAACCCTAAGAAATACACCAACACAATGAGAACGGATAAGCTTAAAAAGTGTATATCAAATAATCGAAGTGAAATTACCCCATTCCGACACCTATCCTAATGGAAAGTCATTTGCAAATTTTAGGTTCGATTTCATTTTTTACCTATGTCAAGAGAAAGCTATTGTATTACTATATATTTAGTCCGTCAATAGATAAAACATCATCTAGACTTCCTAGAAGTGAAAAAACCAAATTAATTCTATGAAAAACCGATTCAGAACATATATGGTCTGTATTATAGAAATGTATTTTCGATTTTAAGTTTATAAACGAATTTCGTGTCCAACAAAATCACATAAACCTTGCCTTTTAACCATCAGATCTTATTTATTTGTATATTGTGTAATTGTCAAGACTTTTTTTTTGTTTATCACTGATTTATGTAGATACCAAAAAAAAGATATTCCCATCAAAATTTTTTGTAGTTATAGTAGTATTCTTCTCAAATTTTCTAAGGTTGGAGGCGGTGTTTCAGCTATTTTTTTCGTAACAGATGCTTCATTTTCACGCAGATTTATTGCTAAGCAGTTGGGTACATTTTTCAGGGCGCGCAATTTTTTCTAACGCTGACTAATTTTTCATTTTTATTTTGATAGCCATTTCAAACCATTTTACTATGAGCACGTGTTACATTTCCTACTTTTACTCAATGAACATATTAGAAAAAATTAAATACTTAAATGGATATTTTTATGCATTTAAACCTCGTGGAGACCTTTAGAAGTGGGAGAGAAAGGGGGAAAGGAATGGGTAGGGATTCACCCATAGTCTCTTCGTAGAGTGATTTCGGGTGACCATGAAAACCGAAATCTGGATGACCGGATGGAAATTTGAACAAGAGTTCTCCCGTATTCCAGACCCACTGCTTGATCCGATACGTCTATTTTGAAATAATAATAATAAAAATAATAATAATAAAAATTATTAATAATAATAATAAAATTATTAATAATAATAATAAAATTAATAATAATAATAATAAAAATTAATAATAATAATAAAAATTAATAATAATAATAAAAATTAATAATAATAAAAATTAATAATAATAATAAAAATTAATAATAATAATAAAATTAATAATAATAATAAAAATTAATAATAATAATAAAAATTAATAATAATAATTATAATAATAATAATAAAAATAATAACAATAAAAATTATTAATAATAATAAATAATAATAATAATAAATAATAATAATAAATATAATAAATAATAATAATAATAAATAATAATAATAATAAATAATAATAATAATAAATAATAATAATAAATAATAATAATAATAATAAATAATAATAATAAATAATAATAATAAATAATAATAATAAATAATAATAATAATAAAAATTAATAATAATAATAAATAATAATAAAAATTAATAATAATAATAAATAATAATAAAAATTATTATTAATAATAATAATTAATAATAATAATTAATAATAATAAAAATTATTATTATTAATAATAATTAATAATAATAATTAATAATAATAATAATTAATAATAATAATAATTAATAATAATAATGTTACGAGGATAGTCGTGGGAAGTGAAAATGTTTCCGGAATATTCAAAACATTATCAGTACTATCGTATATAAAAGGAACGTTGGATCTTCCAGACTTCCATAAACGTTAATTCTCTAAATGTGCAGGTATACTATGTATACCTGCACATTTAGAGACACAAAGCGCTCTGTAAACATGAAGTTTGTAGCAGAGGCATGATTTAACGCGATATACGAATACTTACCATCTTTGTTTTAAAAGGAGAAGAAACATTCTTCATGCTATACTTTCAGAATATAGCTCGCTTACGTGATTCATTTCACTTCATTGTTATGTACACCAACGCTGCCCAACTCCAGGTCCGCGGGCCACCAAGTAGCCGGCCGACACATATGAATTTGCCCGCCCCCCCTCCCCAATAGCTGCGCTCTACAATATGCTAGCTCAAAAACCTCTGCAAATGTCTCGATGTTTTATACAAAGCGATTATAATTTAAAAATCTCTGCAAAGGTGTCATTGATGGTTTTTAGATTTTTATTGTAATTACACTGTTCCTTATATCTTTATTATATTTAAATATCTATTATAGCAATAGACAAACATATCGCCTGAGGGCTAACTTAGAATCGAAATTGTGGTCCATATCCTAAATTGGTTGGGCAGCCTTGGTCTACACAAAATTCTGCAAACCCACCATACTTGGAAGAGGTCGAGGATACAGATCATCGGTTCAGAATCCAAACAGTAAACCAAGGAACGTCTAAAATAGAAGGTCAACTTAAAGGGATCTGCGGGGCTACGTGTCAACATCTGGATGATTAGCGGCGGAAGTTAATCCGAGCCGAGAGCGTCCGGAATAGAGGAAAGTCGTGTGGCAGCTTCCTCCTCCACTAATTGGCTGACGGCGGACTTCCTGCGGGACTGCTTTTAGACTGGATGAGGTACGGGTCAACGCGCATCTCGGACGTGATAACTGACCAAACAACTCCTACGGCCTCCCACGCCTTCATACAGACATATTTTGAAGTTTGAGTAGAGCAATAAAGATTTGTGGTGGAGGTAGTATAGCTAGAGATAAAGGGTTAGTTAGATTTCTAATACTAGGTTTAGTGTGATACTTGACACTAAAGAAGACTGGAAATTTAATTTAAAACGCGCAGTTGCAAGGATACCGAAAATCAAATTACTTTGATAAGAGGTAAAAACATATTTTTAATAAAAGAAAAATTCTGAAATGAGGCTGTTAGTCTTGTGACGCGAAACACTAATCAGCGCGAGTGACGTCACGACTCAGCAAGCGCAAGTTTTGCTCCGCGTATTGAACGGCTGTCGACAATCCGTGCATTGAATATTTAAGGTTTAAACTCAATCCATTACTTAGTTCTGCTTACCAATTCATGAAATGAATATTTGCAGTGGAAGCTGAATTTACTCAAGCATATAGCTCTAATTTGCCCAAAATAGATATGACTATCCTGGGAAAATTATTTTTGCACGGCAGTTTTCCGGAATGTCAAAGCTTTTCTCAGAGTATACGTACTCGAAAACGAAGTCGTTTTGTGATAAAAATACATTAATTGCGATGAAAAACTATACATAAATCGATAAAAACGTATTTGTATTAGCAATACGCTGTTTGAAAATAATAAATATCACACATTGTGTAACAACGCAAAATAAAATCATACAGATGTCTTGACTAATTTCAATATGTTAGAAGGATGTTATGTTTATCGAATTTGAGTATCGTGTGATCCCATAGTGACAGTTCATTTATTGATATGCATTCAAGTTTTTCACAGAAAAAAAGCACACACTTTATTGAAAACAATATTAAGTAAAAAGATTAAATCAAAGTGGTCGTCGCAAAAAATACTGCAAGATTTTGTAGACAAATAAGCCTGGTCGTCGTTCAAATTTCAGACATTTTCACCGCATATTTTAGTTGTTTCGGGTATTAATTTATGTAGTAGTTACCCATTGAAAGTCTAAACACGGTAGAACCCACTTTATTAACAAAATAATTAAATTGCAGCTTTGATTACAGTGGTGGGAACTGAGACGTCACATTAGACGAAATGACTGCTGCTAGCAATTTGGCACAAATCAGCATATAATTTTTTTTTCAAGAAATGATTTTTTTGTGCTTATATTTGACGCACAGCTACAATACCGACTACTTTCCCGAAATTAGTAAATTACTATGACATATGGTCATTTTATGATGAACAATTTTTTTTATAAATTTAGAAATTATTTTCTATACTTGGAATAATTACTATAAAGAAATGAATAATTGTATATTTTTTGTAAAATTTATAATAACGAGTATATATTGTATGTCGTTGGAATAATATAAATGTCTTAGTTTTTTTTCTTAGTATTAGTATCTTTGATTGTTTGGTGTTTTTTTTTAAAAAAAAAGGGAGAAGAAAAAAGATTGTTAACTAAAACTTAATTAGTGAATATGTAATAATTATTGATTTGAACCTTTAGATATGATTAAAAAGAATTGCTATAAAGTATATTCACCTGGTGTATTAATTTAAAAGTAACAAGGAGGTTACATTACTCTATTGTAAGCAGAAAGCTACCGACGATTTAGTATTGTTAACTCCAGAATTTTAACTAACATTGTATTATGTGCGTTGTTTGTGTTACAGTAGGATGAGACAATAGTGGAAATTTCAATAAAATTTTAAACTGAAAACAAATTAGTTTTGTAACTTCCTAATTATAAAACTCTTTTTTACAACATTCAACAAAATAGAAGCTAGTATTAGTAGAATACCTGGGCTGCATCCACAGGGCGAGGAAGGAAACTTGCCGTCATCTTCAGCAGAGCCGAGTTGGCAAGTGTAGGTTAATAACAATTCTTGCATGAGCGAAACTTTTTGACTGTTATAATTGTAGAAAATGTAGGGGGGACAGGGGCTGGTTGGCGAAGGGGGCAAGTCTGCCTTAGCTTTTAATTTTCGCTGTATAGTATGTGCACCACGTGACCTTCATAACCTCAACTACAATAGTGTTAGTTCCTTATTTGTGAGACTTCATTCAGTAAGTAATTTTTGTTAACTATCTTATTTGTTTTCTGTTGCACGGGATGTATAGTATAGCCAGATTTGTTGTTTTCAGAATAACTGTATAGTATTAGTTTCATTACGTTGGTATTTCTTCCCCTATGGAAGTCTCATTGAAATCTGAAAATTGTTTAATCACCCTCTGGGTCTACCCTTGCAGGAAAAATTAATTATGTGACTTTTCAATGGTCTCTGGAAAAGTTACACTTCATACATGGTTTACTGTCTCTACCAGCCTCCTAGACTCCGGATATAGTCCCATGTGACTTCTGGCAGTTCCACCCAAGAGGGCCGCTGAAAGGTTTCCGTTGAGAACATGATCCACAACGCGACGACTAATATAACAACGAGGTATTATTTCAGCTATAGCCTACGTACGTTACAGCACAAGTATTATAGGAGTAACTTATATTTAGATACGAACTCTCAAAATAATTAAAATGTTTGCTCTTCCGAACTAATCTTTCAACCAAATTACTGAAAAACATGAAAAATTTATTATGACAACACCTTAGGATTTTCAACTGAAACTGTTTCGGAAAAGATACGTTTAGGAGTTTTCGATTTTGGTATTACAGTATTGTATTATGTACAAATGCAATTTTGTATTTGGTGCCAGTGATGAAAAATAAAATGAAGTAGTAGGTAGGATATTAATGAATTCGGTCATCCTTTGGTATGATTTATTTTTTATTTTCAGTCATCTTTGATGTACAGCCATATAATTAAGTTAGTTTATTTAATTACTTTTCATACGATTCATTTACATGTTTCTTAACAAATGATTGTCAGTAATTCAGATATCAAAAATTGGTTAGTTCGAAAGTGACTAATTTTCGTATCGCTGTAACAGTCACTATACTGTATAGAAGCTACGGAACCCCCCAGTTAGCGCGCCCGATACAAAATTGTTCTGTGCATTTTTTGAAGCTAAATATCTTTGGACCTGGTAGGGCAAAATTTCTCAACATTAAGCGTTAAGCATTAAGCGTTAAGTGAGATTGCGCAGCAACGTTCTTTGCATACTCACTTGATACTTTTATGCAAGCAGCTACTATTGTATTTGCTGCTACTCATGCTTAAGATGAACCGTAAATATTAGTTACATCGTTTTTAATTAGTTCGTGTTATGCGTTTCGTTTTCAATGTTTGGATGCACAAGTATGAATGTGCGAGTTTCATGAATATAGCTAGATGCTGAATCAAAAATGTTATAGCCTAAACTTCTATAATATTCCCTGAAAATCACGCCAGACTGTATAATTAGATCCAGAGTAATAGCCATTACTGAAAACCGATACACGCACCAGTATTTTAGTTGCCTTTTTGTGATTAGTTGTTTTTATTTATATTAGATTTGTTTGCTTGTGAGTGTAACTTGGACATAGTATTTACTGTACAATTGCAATGAAGATATAATCGTTGGTCCATTCGATTGGGAAAGAAACATCAGAGAAAAAAACTAAAAAATACAGAGAAAAATACGTATAAGTTTCACTTCTGGCAAGTGTACACACTGATACACTTACGAGTTCTTTAAGAACGGCATATATTGTTAATCTGGTTAGTGAAATTCTATCCTATGCGAGTGGTAGGATAGCTGGCAGACGGTCCGCTAAGCATATAATACTGAGACTGAGAAGGAACATGGGTGACTGTGTAGATTGTTACTGTAGAGAATACAAAGTCTGCCAGTTTGGTAGCAGAACAACCAAGTCCAGTATCAAGTCGAGCGGTATATTGCGTTAAAAAATACTGAGCGACATTACCAGATATTTTGGTATGATTCGTCAACGGTGATTTGCACCTCGCTGCTCTTATCACTTGCCACCGATCTTGAGGAAAAAGTGCTGGTTTGGGGTTTTTACGAGTGTCGAGTTTTAAGGTCGTTAAATCTGTGACTTCAGGAGATAGTTATGAATGAGCGAGAGGAAATCGCCCTTGTAGAATTTCAATATACCGTCCCCAACTTCAAGCCAATTGATCCCAAAACTGTGCAGTACCGGAACCTGTGTCGACAGGCAACTCAATGACTTCTAGTTGCACCTCTATGTTAGATGCGATGGAATAGTTTCTAGCAAATGTTTTTACTGTTGTAATAGTAGTAAAAACTAACTACTGTTTTTTAAGTATTCATATTTTGAGACATGCGCGATTGGTTAGCCTGTTAGTGAAGGGAAGAGTCGAAGCTAAGAACTGCAGAGGGAGAGATTTTTTTTCTTATGGCTTTAAGTCTCGTCGACTTCCAGGTCATTAGAGGCGAGATGGGACTGGGGACAAGGAACTGGAAGGAATTCGGTCATGGCCTTTTGAAGGAGGCCTGGAATGATTTGGGGGGGGGGGGGGAATGTGTAAAATCCAAATCTGGATGCCCAGACGGGGATTCGAATCACCTTCATCCCGAATGCGAGAAGACAATTACAATATAGGAAAAAGATAATTGAGGACCTGGGTGGGATGGGGTATATTGTCATGAAAAAGGTTAGCGCAAGATAGGAAGGGATGGAGGATTGCATCAAACCAGTCGAAAGATTAATGAAAAAAAAATTAACCATGGCTTGAAATCCTATAGGCTTCACCATCTAAACTTCTTTGGCTTCACCCCTCCAATTTTTTCATGTGTGGCTACATCTGTCTTCACATAAATGACAAGAGCGTACAAGAAGTGCAATAACGAAGTAAATCAGCGAAAAAAATATTGTACACGATGTGACATTATGTGGCTGGGAAGTTCAAGTATGTGAAATTTCAGTGTGTATTTCAAAAGAACGTGTAACGTATCATTCTTCACCAGCAATTGCACAAGCAAATGATTTAAACTAATATACCAGCTTTTCTCAAACTTTTTGAACTCACACACACGCGGGACATTTTACTGTACAATTATAACATAAATCTAGAAGTTTATTTTGAATTCCCACGGATAACAGTTATGAAACAAAGTGAATTACTAAAAGTTAATCACATATTTTCTTGTAACCAAATGAATAATAATATAGCCATAGTGAGTTGAGCTTTTCCTGGCGTACTGGTGCAGCGTAATTTTCACTGGTGTTCAGCCTGATGTCGTATAAACTCAAGGTTTCGATAACTGCCTTCATCGTGTGTCACGACTTCTGCTAAGCTAGTCTAAGCGGTGACATCCAGCTAGCAACATCTGAAGCTGTAAGACACCTGATGAAGACAGCAGAGTCAGCTGTCGAAACGTTGTGTATATACGACAACGTCCGTCTGAATACCTGTGAAGAATACATTGCAATGTAGCTCTAGGCTAGATTCAACACTATGGTACCGACCGTGTACAAAATAAAGGACACTACACCTTACACTTTTTATTTTTGTTTACTTCACTACTTTCATGCCACCAAATCTACCAGTAGTGCGATACCTCACACCTATTACAAAACCCTCATAAAACGGCCATTTACTTAATCCTTAGACAAACGGCGCGTTTTTTTATGCCAACTGGAAATTAGTAGATTATTGTAGCAACAATGTTGCCCTATCTTGGAAATGCTAGAGTCTTCCCTGGTCACTGAAATTTCATGGCTTTTCAAAAGTTGTACAGTACGAAAACGATATCTAAATTTATAATATTCTGCCTTCGGGCCACCTGAAACTTCTTCGCGGACCACTCACTAGTGGCTCGCGCACCACAGGTTGAGGAACACCGATTTACACAAACCCTTTGACGAGCAGTTCATCAACGTATTGAACATGGCTAAAACAGTGGAGCGTCGTAATAAGAAAAGTAGAACATTTGGTGCGTTTCGCAAGAGGAGCAGCAGAGTGGTCCGTTATGAACGATGAGCCGCATCCTACCCTGGTGGTGGGAGGCGGCTGGTACCACTGCGTTCCAGCGCTCTTCCTGGAAGGGAGACCCGCCTGTGACGTCACTCGGTGTTCAGCGTGGCTGCCGGGAAGATTCCCGCGCAGCTGTCATGACTCACTCCCGCGCGCATTCCTCCATCAACCGAGGATCCCGCATATACCTGCGGTGTAAGGTTTCTGTAACCTCTGACTCTCTCTCAACTGACATGAGTCAACCAGAGCATCCGTGTAACCTAACTGTGACTGTCAATGTTGAAACTAAGAGAGTGCCGAGAACGTCAAACCATACGTTTGTTGCGTTGGTTATGATTCACTACAAATAGGAGACGTCTGCATCATAGTCTGAACATGTTCAAGTGATAACCCTCAATAATTGTTTGAAGCAAATGTTATACCTGCTGCTGGGGTGAGGTATCAACAGTTTGGGAACTGCTGTAGTCACTTGCCGAGGGGCGCCCGAATGTGTTAATTTCAATTTACTTAGACGTTAGAAATCATAGTGAAAGCTGAGAAGTGTATCAATATATGTTTCTAATATATAGTGTATACATACCATATTCCGTTTGGGATCCGTATCGCAAAAGTTTGACAGTACACAGAAAATATAGAGAAGAGCCGCTAGATTCGTAATTGCTTGCTACAGCCCTTATGAAAACATCACAATTGTTATGTAGAATGTTTTTTATTATTATCTGCTTTACGTCTCTCTAACAGCGAGGTCTTTTAGAGACGGGAAAGGATGGGGGGGGGGCAGGAATGGGAAGGAATTTGGCCATGGCCTTTTGAAGGAAGTATCCCGGCATTTGCCTGGAGTGATTTGGGAAACCATGGAAAACCCAAATCTAGATGCCCGGACGGGGATTCGAACCGGCGTCCTCCCGAATGCGAGGCCAGAACGCTAGCCGTTACAACACGCTCGGTGAATGGTTTGGGATTACATGGAAGACAGACATTGATTTATTTTGAATTTAGTTGTTTGCATGTTAAACAATACTCTCATTTAGGAGTATGTCGCAATGACAGGAGACAAGATTAGAGAAATTAGTTGCCGGACTGTTTCTTATATATTTCCTTCCTCGCGCTATTCGCTTTTGGTGTTAAGCATAATGTTTGTTATGAGGAAAATATAATATTTGTATCACATGTAGTTACATTAATAGTTCTCTTTTTATTTTTGTTTGCTTGTTTTAAAACATACATTGTAAATGTATTGTATTTTAACTCTGTCAGTATTTTACAACCTTCAATGAGAGGCTGGAACTTGCGATCCATCGATTCGATTGCAATGAATTTTGGTACGGTGATCGTGTGCCATTCAAAATTGAGCCCCGGTTCATAAAGTCACTTTAAAGTCTTGAAATAGCAGTTTTCTCAGAAATGGTTAATTTCAGAACCTTAATTTTTTTAACGATATAATACCGTAAGTCTGCAAGCATTCAGAACCATGAAATTCGATCTTGAATTGCTGGAAAACTATTGAGAGTTGAACATAACTCTTTCACGGGGCTCAGATTTGATGAAACACGACCACCATACCAAAGATCACAGCAATTTATGTATTTACCAGTTTTATATCTTACTTATTTTAACAAATGACGATGAAACTTCTCACTATATATGTGTTTACACGGATGTTAACCTTCACTGTGAATTTCATCACGTTTAACCGAAGCATTTCGAATGAAGTCAGCTTAGCGGTACTGGGTCACAGCTATGGGGAAATCTTCAGCCTTACGATATAGCGTATATCCCGAATTTGCCAGATTTCTCAGACCAAATCAAAGAGCAAGGCTGCCTTCAGCCCCACCCACCCTCCGCTTACCCGCTTTGTCATTGGTACAAGTTTCGCAAATGGCCACCGAGATATTGTCTCCAGGCTCTTGTCTTACGTGCGCTCAACAGCGTACCAGGAACTGATCACGCCACTCATCGCAGCAGTATGCAAATGCACTAATATCAGTGCCCTACTTTCTCGTTCGTCAATGAACGCAAGGCCACAGAAAGAGGCAATTCCTCTGACTAGTTTCCCCTCCGGTAAGGTCTACCCTGAAAGAAAGCGCATACTTGCTCTGGTGGCGGACAGATATTGGCCAACGTAGAAACGACAGGTATTTCCCGTTTACAAATGGCTGTGCCCCGCATTCCTTTCCTCACATGGCGACTAACCGTCCATTTAGACATGCAACAGCCATTCAGGTCCCGAACCGTTTCGTGCACTTAGGATAGGCAATATCCTCACACACGCCATCTGACAGTTGCACCCACATGCAGATCTCTTACCATGTTCATTCAAATATATCACGGAGAAGATATTGAATATTACTTGGAATTGAAAATCACTTCGTTCCATTAAAAGTTTGACATTATGGCAGCACGAACTCTCCTGTTAATAAAGCGGAGCCACGCTTTTTCGAATGTTATCTGTAATATACGTAACGATTTCTGAGCTGCTGTGAAGAAAATTTAAGAACTGAATCACGGTTGAATCGTGACAATACAACATTTATCTCACACATACGTGTAAATTGCAGAGTGGAGGTTAGAGAGTTCACCAGGGGTAAAGTTTGAAACTTGAAAATGTTAATAGCAGAATGCTGTCATACCTTACTGCGCAAGGATTGTTACAAATCAATTGGAATGATTTCGAAAGTTATGTTGGATGTTACAATGTACTTTTTTGATGGTCATTGCATTTATCGAAATTACAAAGTTGGAGTATCATTACAGCGTGATTTGGAGTTGGCTTTAGCTTAACTGTTATTTCATCCCTTTTCCTTCATGTAAATGTTTCAGCTTCGACCACGTCAGGATTAATCGGCAGAAGAATTTTCTTGAAGTATTTTAAGAATTTTTTCACTTGTTTCCATAGAAACTTTGTAGTAGCGAATTTATTTCACCATGATTTACAAGCGGAAATAGAAATTCCAATGTTTTATAATAACCACGACATGTATGCTAAAATGAAAATTGGTTATACTTAAACCACTCACCTAGGAATAATTCTGTAAAGAAAATTATATATATAAAATTGGAGTGATACAACAGTGCACGAACTGGTAGATTGCTTACGGTCATAGTTGCCTAAGTTGAGCGTTGTGTTAGTCTTGTTTTCTTCTAAATTACCAGAAAATTACTTTATAGAAATAACATATTGCTGTATAATTTTGGAGTAAGGATAAAATCAAGTCATGCTGTGCAAATTACGTTCAGTATAAAACAATAAATATAAAATCAATGACCCATGCAGAAATAACGATATTAAGCTGTCTATAAAATAAGATCGTTATCTATGATCTATGTAAGGGGCATATCAGTATATGAATCGCACAACAAAGCAGTTTACTACCATAATAGAAAACTTCTAGTGTCAAAAATACATATCTGAATCTAACAGTGTGCAGCTCAGGTGGGTATATGAAGTAAACATTATCTTAAAATGTGAAAAATCTAGTTTATGGAAGATTTTAACAAAATACTAAGGAATTCCGTGAAGGTCACATTATTTGACATTTAGGAGTTGATAAATTGTTAGGTGTGTATGCTGGTTAATGAAACAAACGAAAAAATATTAGATTATGCAAACCAGACGATTTTGGATTCTAATTATAGTGGAAATTTAGAAATGAGGATATTGGTATAATATGGACAGAGTTAAGCATTACAACCAATCAGTATAGAGACTAATGACACGAACGATGTGCATACTGAAGGATTTATTCCTATCACGTTCCTTAGTTTTGTTAATAACTATGTAAAAATTATTTATTACAAAGTGGACATAAATGCAGGCGAGATTGATGCCAAAGGAAAAATAGTATTTTATACCGCCGATTTCAAACAGAAATATACATACCGTACGCTTCCGTTACTCGTCGCAATATTTTATAGGTATAATAATTTGATAGAAGCAATCTTTTAGATACATTCTTCGAGTCACCATACAACTAACTGTAATTCGGCTAAAACATCTGCACATTGCGACGTTTGGTAAAAGAACAAAATATCTATTCTCAAAACTATAAATTTCGAAACCCACAACTGTGAGAGATCATAGGAATGAAATCGCTCCAGAATAATTCATGTAATGGTTCATATTTATTGAACTCTGCCAATAACATGAAGGGAAAAATCTTAAATGTTTAAGATGTTCCCAGAAAATTGTTACCATCATAAAATAAAGTCAGGCTCAGCTGAAATATTTGAATTAATAGCAGAGTTAATATAAAATTATTACTTATTTTTTTAATAAACTTTTTGCTAATGCATACCTTTTTCTAATCACCATATGTTAAATCGAATATAACTAAGCTAGGTAGTAAAGGACAGCTAAAATTGTTAAATATATCACTTGTTAAAGGAGTGTATGCTTTTGCAACATATTACATGAAATTTAAACTTTAAATGAAATTCGGAGATAAGGTACTTAAGATTATTCAAATGGAGATGGGAAATCGAAAAAAGAAATCGAGTAAAAGTAATGACTGAAAGAAAATTAAGGAAAAATAAGCTCATTATTAATCGAATCTTGGTGCCGATAAACACGTCAGAAACACACAAACGCCACTTTAGGAAACGAGTGGTAGCCATCTGTCGAGCTCACAGTGCTCCCGGACTGCCGATTGTGTCCGTGACTTTCACAGATGTGCAGCGTCCATCCGGACACGCCATCCTGTATATATGACGTCGGTGCGGAACGGCGCCAGGTGCCGATTCGTGGAACAGCGCTCCCGGAAAACGCTGCCGGATGGACTCTTCCCGGTCCTCCTGCTTCAGGTGGACTCCAAATGTTTTGGTTATCCCCTTCCTAGTTTTTTGTACACACTACTGCCAGCGGGAAATATTTAGTTAGCATGAAACATCTTCACCTGTCAGGGACTAAGTTTGGGGATGACGTTTCAGCATCTATGAGTGTGCAACTCTGCATCCATAACCACAGTGAAATTTTAATCTTCCTACGTAAATCTTGGTTTTAAAATTGGTTACCATGGCCGCTCAGTTCCATAGCCCTAGACGACTTTACACACCAAAGACTGAACAACACCAATTTAATAATAAAATGTAGAAAAGTTCAGACACCATTCGTGGGAGGGGAATTTTTTTCTATAGCCACATTTCCCGGATGTATCCTACAACGCTGAGCAATAGTATCTTTGATTACTTTCTTAGAAAAAGGAGGCGTGATTTACAGAGGTAGAGAAAGACTTGAGAAGTGGGGATAATACAGAAGGACATCCAGAAATGTATTCTGCTCAAAAAGAAACTCCAAGAGCACAGTAGTTTCCAAGGAAAGCCGAAACTAAAAACCGGTAAAGTGAGGAAGGATCAGTATAGGATAGGAATGTCGGAATATTGGGTGGAAATTAAAGCCCAGGTTCCTGGGAAAGGACAGTTGAAATAACGTGATTTACAGATGGCCAAACAGCAAAATAATAACAATTTCATCATTCCTTCAAATAGAAACTAATATTTGCGTGGCTGTTATTTAAACTTCCGTTGCTAGGTCAACATTTCGATGCTTGTAATCCTGTCGCTGTATATGCTCTGTCTTCGTGTTGCTGCTCCTTCTTAAAGTTTGCGATTATTATTTCGCAGACGACCGGACCTCATGTTTGATAGCTGCAGCTAGCGAGGATTCAAGTTGCTCACTACTCATACTGAAAGTATTAATGATTCTCCACTCGCATACTGCGACTATCCATTTAAGAAATAAATTATCTATCTGTAAATCTGTTGAAATATTCCGTAGTTTCGAGTTCTTCGTTAAGAGTTGCATAAGTCATCTGGGTGACATGTATCGACACCGTGCGAGCCACGGAAAATATGGACAGCATAAAAGCAGTTCCGAGAAACCCGTGGAGTTTGTGGGTGGAAATTACGTTACTGAAAAATGATATGTTCCGTGTGTTGCCTAGGTTGCAATTTTTACTTTCGACAGATATTCACCACTTTTACATAACCTGTTTGGTTTTACTTATGCTGTGAACGATTACTGTTTATACGTTGATCAGAGTACAAACTATACAACAGAGATATTATTAAATATTGAAGATGGTAATTCTAATAACATTAATACAAACAAACTTGTTTTTAACTGCTTAACGTCTCTTAACAACGAGGTCTTTAGATACGGGAAAGGATGGTGGGGGGGCAAGGAATGGGTAGGAATTCGGCCATGACCTTTTGAAGGAAGCGTCCCGGCATTCACCTGGAGTGATTTGGGGAAACCATGGAAAACCCAAATCTGGATGCCCGGACGGGGATTCGAACCGCCGTCCTCCCAAATGCGATCCCAGAACTCAACCATTACACCACCACGCTCGGTACTAAACAAACGATACTTTGACAGTTCACAGTATCATTGCACACCTGGTTATTACTGTCCTTGCCTCACTAAATCTAACGATCCACCCTCTCCCAAATTTCAAGTTGTTATACTTGTGGATGAGGCATGCTACATATTCACTGATGCACTTTCTGCCAGATTCTCCCTACTGGAGGAAAGGTATCTAGGAAAGTTTATTGCAGTTTGATTGGAGCGTTGTAAAATACCTGCAGCTGTAAACCAACACTAACTACGGACGGTTGAAGACATTTTTTCCTGGATTATTCCAATGAACTCGTGCAAGTGTTGGGTAATGTGTCAATGGCACTGAGGCTTTGCAGTGTCGCCACCAATTTTCTTTCCAGTTGGTAACCATGAATGAGGTAACGATACAGGAGCCAGTAGACCAGTTCATTACTACGGAAACCAAGAAGGTAAGAATTTATATCCAAGGCAGGATCTTTTACCGAGAACGTGCAGATGCTGATGTGGTAAAACGTTTGTAGGATCATCCTCAGTCTTTCAGCATTCTCACAACTCGAAAAAATCTACCCTTAATTTTAACCATAAAGGTCCATAACCGTAAAGATCAGGAAACTTTCACATTCTAATACATTTCCACTCTTTTACAGATTTTTTATCTCCCTCTGCCGAAGAACAAATCATCTCAGAAGGCAAACATGGAGAGCAGCGGCTGTAGAGCCACAGTTTCTCTGTAACAATGAGTCTTATGGGGCACTACGCCACATTAATAGGCTTTGATATCCCTGTCAAATAAAACCTTAAAATACTGACTAAACGGTTTTATTATTCAATCCTCGTTAATAATAGAGAGAACCAAGAAGAAATACAAGCGCTTCTTAACACACAAACGTAGAGAAAAGTATCTGGCTCAGATGGCTGATGATGAGGTATATTAGGATGTTATTGTATACTGGACGAGTATAATAGAATAGTAGACAGTCGAGTGTTGGCGGATGCGGTGCACAGTGGGTGTGGTAGTCCCTTGTGGCTTTCCATCCGGGAGTCAACTCTATAGAGCTGTGCTGTGGATTCCCCCAATTCACTTTCACCCACGGCCACTGGGCTGCATCTCCCAGCATCTCTCAACTCCGCTTCAGTCTTCCTGATCCACATGCAACTTAAAACTGCAGTTACAAGACTACATGCTCCAAGCCATTTGGTTTGCAGTTCGGAGTATTTTTTTTACTCCATTTGTTTTTATTTATAAAAATGTGGTATGAACTCTAATATACTGCGCGCACACTGTTGGGTTACGTCTTTATGGTGTCCGGTGGCTGCCCCAGATTTAGCTAAGGAGGGAATTTTCGTTTTACCATTTGGTCAACAGGGAAGGAGAGATGATGTACATTTACGCTGATTTTTTCCGATGACTAGGTTACCGAGAAACTGAGCAAGTCATAAGGGGACGTCCATTAATTACGTGAGGTCAGAATAGAAAGGGCGGGAGGTGGTTCACTCACCAAATCTCACCAAGGGAGAGGGGGGAGAGGGTTATACAGAAATATCGCGTAATTTTTTAATTTCAGATTGCTGCCATCAAAGAAAAGTGGGGAAAAAAAAATCCAAAATTACGATGTCAATCTCATGTTGGAGGGGATAGGGAGAGGGGGAGAGGGGGAAGGGTTCCGACCAAATCTCACCAAGGGGGAGGTGGTTCTATATTTCATATAAAAAAAAACACCTCACGTAGTTAATGAACTCCCTCTAATTAGTTCTTACCAACAGCGCCACAGATCAAACTGCATCGCAGATAACGACTCCGTTACAAAATCACTCTATGCAGATCAACATTCCATTCTTCGAAGAAATAAATAACAAAAGTTACTTATTAAAAAAATAAAATAATAATGCTAACATAATGCAGTGTAGTAAGTTAGAGAACACTGAAAAGTTACGCCACTACATCAAAGATTAACAGACCACTAAATACAAAGAATTGTAGAATCCAGTATATGGCAATGGTTACAAACATACTACAGTACAAACGTTTATCCTTTACTACTAGGAGAAAAACTAAAGGCAACCACAGAAATACCCATATGGTACGCGTGACTCAGTGGCAAAATTATACACATTTCATTAACAATAATCGTAAGCCACCAAAAGAAATTATCGCAGAGGATGGTTTACAACAGAAGCACACTTTCGTTCTACTGTCAGCACTCTGTCAACAAAATCTGAGGACCACCAGCATTTTTCCACCCAGCATACAAAAATAGGAAGAGACTAACCAATTCTTTTGCTAACCGTATGAGTCCTGTATCTCGTCTCCCTGGATCAAACATTCAGTCTGTTGCAACATTTTGTTTTTAGTTTGGTTTCGTCAATTTTGAGATCTTTACAGGCGGGAAAGAGGTAAGGAACTGAGAGGAATTCAGCCATCGCCTTTTGAAATAACCATCCCGGCATTCACCTGGAGTGATTTCGGGAAACCATGCAAAATCAACATCCGGACGGTGCGTCTATTCGCTTCTTACCGAACAGCAACCTCTGGCATTACGGTGTTGGAACAAGTTCAGTTTCACGATACACTTTCATTTATGTTACATTCATTTACTGTAATGGTCAAATTGCTGCTTCAAGCATTTTGTGACAATTTCTGGATTTAGTTATTCTCTTGACTCGTATGTTCGTATTTATAATGAATCCGGAAAGAATTACGTATTAATATAAAGGATAATTCGAACCGAACACACCTAAACACTGTTCTTGTTATTGGTCTTCAGTGGAGATACTAAACAAAATACTTTTTATGGTATAACGATACGAGTATTCCCTTTAACTGTTTTGCTTGTCACATCCAATTTTGTAAGTTTTTTCTTTAGTAGTTGTAAAGTTTTGTTCGCGTTATCTGCATTTCTGTGGTTTTGAATTAGATTGATGGTGATCATTTCTTTTGCCATTAGTTTGCTAGCAAGAATTGTGTTGAGCTGGCTGTTACTAAATTTAGGCAATGACTGCACTTTTTCAGCTTTAACGGGAACACTTTTGGAGTGAAAATAATAATAAAAGCTAATGATCACCAAACCATTAAGATTAATTAAATAACATGTAAATCTGCAATTTGGTAGTAGTCTGTATTTTAAGTTTTTACTCTGTTGTGTGGACCTACGTATCAACTATATTGTCGAAGTCGTCACGGCATGTAACTGTACTAATACAGACAGTTCCAGGGACAGAGCGTGGTGGGTGAGCGGTAACGCTCTGACCTTGCATTCGAGAGGGCGCAAGTTCGAAACCTCGTCTGGGAATCCAAATTTGCGATTTCCAGATAAGTTTCTCCAGATAACTACAGTTGAATGCCAGGATGCTTCCTTTAAAAAGGCCATGGTAGAATTTCCACCCGTTCTGTACGTTACCCGTCTCTAATGACTTCGATGTCGACGGGAGAAATAACAGTTGCAGGAGGTATCAATGGATCACAATGTTTAATTTTAGGTTTCATTAAATTGACTGGAGCATTATAAGTTAGCACCTTAAAAGTTATCATAGCAACTAAGGGCCTGGGCCGAAAAATCACCAACATATTATATGTTAATTTTAGAACTAGGAAAGTCTACAGTCTGCCACGTTTGAGGTGGAAGGCAACAAGTTAATGTTATAAAGCCGTAAATACTCTAACTGGTAGGACATCCACCTGCTTTACACAATCAGTAGCAGAATACGTATGCACACACACACACACACACACACACACACACACACACACACACACTAGAGAAAAAGACTATTAGCGAGAAATCTTTTGCCTTAAACAGAAATGTGGAGATAAAAGCATTCAACCATTCTTTTTAAGAATAGCCATAAAGTATTAGAAGTTATGGTAAGTCATGGAGCCTCGAGATAGAACGGTCACAAGAAACTAAACTCGCGGATGCTGTGACGCCTGGAACCTAAATAATTCTTCGCGGACACCGCTATCTTGTCAAAGCGGAAATTTTATTCTCTCGGTTAATTTTTAGTGTGTCGAATGCACGGTTTCCAGATATCAAATCAAACAAATGATTCTAAGGAAAAAAGTTTTCTTATAAATCGTTAACCGACTAAGGAAAAAGATAGAGAGAGAGAGAATAAGAGAGAGAGAGAATAAGAGAGAAAGAGAGAATAAGAGAGAGAGAGAGAGAGAGAGAGAGAGAGAGAGAGAGAGAGAGAGAATAAGAGAGAGAGAGAATAAGAGAGAGAAAGAAACAAAGAGAAAGAGGGAGGGGGAGAGAGAGTGTGTGTGTGTGTGTGTGTGTGTGTGTGTGTGTGTGTGTGTGTGTGTGTGTGTGTGTGTGTGTGTGTGTGTAGTGCTCCCGTCGTGACGGATGTCGCATTCCTGGCGGCCATCTCGACTTCCGGAGCAGCAAGTGGTTTGCGCGCCGCGCCCACTCTCGCGGCCGACCTAGTTTGGCTGCTGCTGATTCACAGTCTGGTTTGTTTTGATCGGCGCTGCGAACAGGCCCGAGGCTATGGAGAAAGCACTGCGACGTCTCTGCCAGCAGCAGGTAAGATCGCGGGAGCTGCACCGTCCCGCCTGTTAGACAGCTTGCGCTCACCCCGTAAACCTACTCGAGCTATGTACTTTGACGTGAATGCGTCTTCAAAGTTCGATTCTGGCTTGCAGCCGAGAATTACGAGCGTCATGAAAACTGTTCACATTGAAACTGCTCAGACTACTGAACGGAGGAAACGGGTGAAAAGCGATACAGGCTCAAACACAATAAACGGTATCGCTCCTACCACTTAAGAAATGGGGAAGAGGCACGACTGATCCAGTAACGAAAATACGATTTATTGCTCGCCGAGTGTGCTTAAAGAATGTTCCTCTTGTGTGAATTCAATCAAAATATCATCACTTCTTATAACAATTGTGACTATTTCAAGATTCATAAAAACAAATTTTCGAAAAACTCAGTTAAAATGTCAGTGTCTATGGAAATAGAGTGGAAACAGAACAAGCTGAACGCAGGTAGAATTTAAGCAAACTTCACTTCCGGCGACTGAGGAAGAAACAGTGAAAACCATGGAGACCACGTTACAGCAACGTAACTGTCTCCGATAGGCATGGGCTCCACAGATATACAAAAATATACTACAGTCCATGAGCTGGGGCTTTTTTTTTTTTTTTTTTTTGTCCGTAAACTACCTCTGAAATAGGTGGTGCAGCAGTTAACTGCCGAATAGAAGTTTTTCTGCTATACCTAAAAAAAAGTTAGCAGTTGAATTCTGTTGTTTCAGTTCCTACAAACACTTGTGATAGTAGCTCCAAGTACTAATTTACCACAAATTTGCTTAGAGCTTAAAATTCTTACACATTGTTGATGGAGGGCAAGGAATGATTAGGAACACTAGACTTTTTTTAAGGACTCACCCCCGCATTCGCATAGAGTGGTAGCGAGAAATCATAGAACACCGAGACCTGGCCGTCCGTACGGCTGCGTCCTCCCGAATGCCAGGTCCGAGTAACCACTCTCACACCAGGTTCGACGCAGAATGAAACGGATTACGTTCAGTCGTTTGCACAACTTACACGTCTTCTACGGACGACTTAAGTCTATCTGCGCTGTCAGCGTAGTGCCTCGTGCGCTATCCTTATTTCCCGGACGCAACAGGACCCTCACGCGTAGCTGTTTCAGTTATTGCATTCGTGTTTTGACTGTCCTTTATTACGTACAAAGTAAGAATGCTATGGTTAAGAAAGAGCTAACCGAATACTTGGCTGTGTTACTTGGAGGAGTCCAAATATCTTCTTATTATTATTATTTTTTTTAAATCTTGGTGTATTAACTCTCTGCCAATATCCTCACTGTGTACGCCAACTTCAATTAAACTTGTCAGGTAGTAGAGTCCTAGACCTTTCTTCTTCTGTACTGGACAGAAGTAAGAAACGTGCTCTCCAAAAACCGTTTAGCCTACCTACCAAGATTCACACCAGAGTTATGTAATCGTCAATGATGTAAACACGGCAGTTCCACGAAAACAAAAATTGCTAATTATTGAGGGTGTCCAAGGTCAGATTCATGATTGCTGAAAGACCACAACACCACCAATAAACTTTGTCGCATCGGTTGGTAGGCAACTCAAACCAGTAGCAGCAAAGGAAATTTTTTACATGTTGTAAGTTGGGTTATATGCGTGCTGAATAAAGCAAAAATCTCGTGAAAATCACTTCACCGGTATTAGCATCAAACGATAGGGCCTGCTTTACACATCTAAGATTTTTACTTTACATTTCACTTGGCGAACTCTCGATAATTTGTCACGAGTTTCTCTCAATATTAAGTAATGAGCTTCGTTACTCTTAAGCAATTTTTTTTTTTCAATATATTGTTAACGCTTTGCGACATCGTCTTATAGAAGTAGATTATGTCACGCGCCTAAAGACGCGAGTTCCTATCAACATTTACGACTGGTTCCAATGTGTAGGCTGCGTATATCCTATGAAGTATGCTGTTTGAACAGTGTCATTCGTGCCTGTATTCTGGAGTGTGCGGGGCACCATAGCAATACCGATTTCAGTTTTCCTTGGTCTCTCGAACTCGCCTTAGATAAATGCTAGAATGATATTTTCATGAAGGCCACGGTTTTATTACTGTCCATTTCTCGCTCATATTCCTCTTTCAACTGTAGTCATATGATCGAATAGCCCAAATATAATAGGTGAACCTTACAACATTGTCAGATTCCCCAAATTCTGAAGGATGATTGTTATTTTACTGTCATTTGTTCTTCATATTTTCCGTATGATTAGCAACGCCTGATCGGCTTTCGAGCTACACAACAGTCATTCCTGCTCGTGGAGTTAGATTTAAATGATAAAACTTGCAGAAACGTGAAATTTGGCCTCTTCAATATATAATTAGTATAAAACATGAAATCTGAAGATAGCATATCGTTCATTCAATGAAAATAAGTGGTCTGGTGGCTCAGTTGTTAAGGAGTTTGATTTCAAAAGGTTCGGTGTCCAGTTCAGAGTTCAAATCCCGGTGGTGGCAGAAATGAATAGGTGTGTT
Source organism: Vandiemenella viatica (assembly GCA_031002005.1). Lineage (NCBI taxonomy): Eukaryota > Metazoa > Arthropoda > Insecta > Orthoptera > Morabidae > Vandiemenella > Vandiemenella viatica. Next base: position 140,701,464 of record JARYHS010011408.1, read on the forward strand.
TGATCATATGGGCAACGTCAGGAAGTTGGTCCAGATTCCATGTTAAACTGCACGTACAGCCACGAAAGAGGAAAATTGAAAGCGTCACCAGCTCGCAAGACCTCAGGAACTCACTTAAACGAACCACTGTTGCGAGTAATCTATACGAGATATTCACAAGTACCCTGAAAATCTAATGAGATCTATTTGGCAGTAATAACATAATTCGAATTGTAAAATGTTTCGGCAGGCAAGTTGTAAATGGAAAGGAGGGGGACTTATTTTAAAGATATGCAACTTCGGCAATTTGAGCATAAATGTTTTTAAACATGAAACATTAGATCAAAACTTATGTCCGGCAAAAATATTATATTGCTATACAATAGAAGCAGCAATGTTAACAACTAAACCGAAAACTGCTTAACATGGCAGAGTAAACTCAAGAAAGTCGCGAAAGTCGCAAAAGTCGCTAATTACTACTTTTTTTTTATTGCTTTGCGCCTCGTCGACGGCTGAGGTCACTAGAGGCGGGATGGGACTGGGAACAAGGAACTGGAAGGAATTCTGCCATGGACTTTTTGAAGGAAGCATCCCGGTGATCGCCTGGAGTGATTTGGGGAAACCATGGAAAATCCAAATCTGGATGCCCGGACGGTGATTCGAACCCGCGTCCTACTGAATGCGATGCCAGAACGTTAACCGTTCACCCACCACGCTCGGTGACTAATTACAATGAATCTATTGAACAAAGCAAAACTGTAAACCCATCAAAAAGAAAATTTGTAAATGGAAAAACAAATTTCATAGTTTTACAAGGTAATTCACGGAAATTTACAACAGGAAGAAACTACAAACGTATCTGTTACAGGAAGAGAGGATATACGTAAAACAAAAGTATGAACACCGGCTGCAGATGACGTAACCGCTGACGCTGTCCAAACAAAAGGTGACGAGTCGACATTTGATATGAAGTCGACAACGGAACATTGGTAGAAATTAAAGACCGGTAGGTTTATCTCGGTGGTATTTAAACTGCGGAAGGAAAGAGGAGGAATATGGTAAACGAGATCTTGGTTTTGGTTACAGGGGAATGGGAAAGTTTTTATTTGAAAGTAGATGTGAGAGTGACTTCATTAAAAATTATAATATTTCCTCCAGCGGAAGAGTTTAAAGTAAAAATGTTTATGTTGTTAAAAGTGTTTATGTTGTTAAAAGTGTTTATTTGTGTAAATAGGAAACTGGGCATAAAGCTCCATAGGAGTTAATGTCAAAGATGCGTTCCAGAATAACTACTTTACAGACTGGAGATGACAAACACCACTAGTAACGGGTTTCCGGTGCTACAACAATTCGAACAACTTACTTCAAGGACGAGTCAATTTGTATTTTTTCGTCATGTCCAAACTAGCTGTTAGCTACTGATTCGTTCACAGACTGTAAACTCATTTTTACCTCAGCTTTTCATATCATCATGCTGTGTTTATTTTAAACTAAATTTTGCTGCCTGAAGCCCGGAGTAGATGGATGTGCCATCGTCACACATATAAACGTGTTTCATGACTACTTTGAGATGCCTAGAGCTATTACAAATGGGAATGTGTTGCTAGTCTACGATCCAAGTTGGGATTGCGTGTGATATACTCAATGTATAGACAGTAAATTTCCACATTTGCGCCAGTTGAGACTGGAAAGAGAAATGGTAATAATTTCAACACAGTCCTCTAACATTGCATTTGTTTTCGGCGGTTAAGACCAGGTAGCGTCATTGAGCGAAGAGACTCGCTATGATGAAAATTTCGTGTTACTGTACCAGATGAAGAGCTAGATTTTCTATGCTGGACAGAATCGGAGTTTTCTTCATTTCAAGAAAAAATTCTTATGGGAATGCGCGCAAAGTAGTGGCGCCTGACTAAATAAATGTTTCATCTAAACACTTTCCTTTGTGTCATAAATGAATTTGTTTCAATTGGTTTTTCTAAATTACTTGATTGGGATCTGGTATTTCAATAAATGCTGATTTGCTTTTATTTTCAGTATAAATAGTTTGACAAATTTATCCACTCCTAAATTTCCCCAGATGCATGACGAGTTATGAAGAAAATAAGTATTTAAATTATTAATGCCTAGGAACATTTCCAAATTTTTACCAGGTGGAACTTTAACCATTAGGGGGCGTCCATTAATGACGTGAGGTGAAATTGGGGGGGGTCAGATGAAACCTCACCAAGGGGGAGGGGGAGATCAACGAAAATCTCACACGAGGTTCTAAAATTCTTGCAGGATTGTAGAAGGGGAGGGGGGGGAGAGCCTACAAAAGTTGCGATTGGTAGGGAGGGGACTCCGTCAAAATCTCTCGTTATTTTAGGTGGGGGGGGGCGGAATTCCGAAAAATCCTCACATCAATGGACGCCCCCCTTAATCCTCTAGGCGGAGATGCAAGTTTTAGTTTGATTTATACGTTGTCCGAATTATTTTATTGATGGTATTCAGTAATCAATGGTGAGTGTTGGTTGGGAAGCCGTGATAGCGCGTTGGCGTCTCTGGGCCGGCTGTGCGCCGTGCGCTGATAGCCAATTAGCAGCAGACTAGACGCCCACAGAGGCGCCGGAAACACGCCGCCTCCTCATTTACAGCGAGGTAACGGACTGTAGTATGTACCAACATAGGTCTCAACCTGTCCAGTACATAAGCAGTCTGACGTAGACTGTCAGGAATAAAAATTTTGCGGGTAATACTTCGGCTTCGGGTGCACAAGAAATAAGTCTGAACCCGCTCCTCCACTTTGCTGTACTCCAGCACAATTATTCTCCTGTTTGTCTTATTTGTTTCAATCTTAATCTCCAATATCTGCTTACATGATTTTGAACCATCCAATACAGTTACCGATTTCACTCTCCGGAGAATTAGTGGCCCATAAGAACCAATTCTCTCTTCCTTATTCACATTAAAATTTATAATAGATTTTACTGTTTAGTCCACCAAAGTTGAAAAATGTCGAGAATTTGGATAAACATTTATTGGTTAATATAATCACAGATGAAAAGCTATTAGACTTAGTCAAATTTTGTTCGTAAAAATGAAAGCTATTCTCTCTTAAGAATTTTATGGTAGGCCTATAGGCCTATGTAATAATTTTTCTAATGGTTTGCAAAATGCTGAACAATATGAACATTTGGCGATTATGCTGCTAATCAGCGTATTGTTTAAAATCAAATTTGAGTATTTGAGAAGGAGCTGACAGCACAGATATTATGAAGACTTCCTTTTTTTTTGTCATATGACCTTTCGCCTGGTCGAGGTGGTTAGAGGCGGGAAAGGACTGGAGGCCAGGATTATAGTTTTAAACTATTTTTAATTTTTGCTTCGGGCTTTTACACGTCAACATCGAGGTCATTAGAGACGGGAGAGGAATAAGGGGCAAAGAACGAGGGGCAGAGAACGGGAAGTAATTCGGTCAAGGCCTTTTTAAGGAACCAACTCCTCATTAGTCTGCAACGGTTTCAGCAAACCTTGTAGAACTTAAATCTGGATGGTTGGACGGGGATTGGTGTTACCATTTACCCACAGGGAAGGACCCTACCCAGCATTCGTCTGGAGTATTTGTGGAAACTAGGGAAAAACCAAAATCTGGTTTGCCGGTCAGGGCTCGGGCAAGACGGATTTGCTAAGCAACAGATCAAATATCAGAAGCCTTTCTGAACGTTATATTCAGAAATGTTCCTTTCAAATTTGCGTATGTTTATAAGGAAGGTTCTTGATTCTTCATCCGAACATGTCGACACACTACCGATTTTTTGAGTAACCATTTTTTTTCCACACATGTAGACTTCGATTTTTCCCAGTACGATTTAATTCAGATAAGATACAAATTCGAAAATACTTAAGGAGAAATGGCATCCAAATTTCAAAACCAATACGGAAGAATTCCTTATTCTTGTGAAAGCAATAAATTTTTGACTGTCGAAAAATTGGTACTATGACATTACTATAAAAGCTCGTAAGCCGACCAAGCTGCATATTTTCCATGTTCCTGTGTTGTTTGTACCTAACAGATTTTCGGCATGTCTCAAATTGAAATTATTCTAGTAATAGTTTGACATTTTTTATTAGATAGTTTTGAGAGAAGTCTTGGCATAATGTGATTTAAATGTTGAAGAGATTATTAAAAGAAAAACTGAGTATTCGCCACAATAATTATTGTGTAGGTTTTATGTAAGGTTTGACATGGTGATATTGTTTTTTAAGAAATAAAATGATTGAGAGCGATCTCGATATTACAAACCTAATGTAAAGTTTACGAAGTCTTTTAAACTATATGAATTATGGGGACATATTTAACCTTATGACCTTGAATATCCTAGATTATGTTTATTGCTTTACGAAATCTGAAGTAATTTTCTTATAGAAAACAACTAGTAGATAATCTTAAAGATTTGTTAAGCTTGATGATAATTTTGGTAGAGTCGTCCTAACTGGTATTAAAAATCAGATTAAAGTTATTGAGGAAGAATTAATCATAACTAAGGCTCAAACAAAGTAAATTTCAGGTAAAACAGAAGAATTTGCCGCTATTGCGTTTAGGAAGACAGTAAACTTAAAATTTCCTAATATTAAGGAAGAAGTATCGGCGTTATTTGTTTTGGGCTTTACTCCTCGTCAGTGTCGATATTATAGAACTTGGGGGGCAAGGTACGGTAAGGAATTCGGCAACGGCATTTTTGAAGGAAAATGTGCCGGTATTCACCTGGGGTGATTTGGGGAAACAATGGAAAACCGAAATCTCTTCATTGCATTGCCAGAGCTTTACCACTTAGCCACTACGCTCTGAAGTATTACACCGGTGCAGGTAAGTACATTGAAGAAGTAGGCAAATACTGGGAACAAGCTGTAGTGCAAATAAAATCTCAGTTTCTTGAAGATTTAATTAAATGTTTCAAATTAAAGTCAAGTGTTATAAAGAAGGAAATGGGATCATTCTAACCTCACGTTGACGGTTTTCAAAATGCTTAATGCAAGCTCAAAAGTTATTGAGTTCAGTGTAAGTAATGATGAAAAGGTTTTTTTGAACACATAATCGAGTCTAACATAGTAATACGTAAATATGACGATTTCTAACAATGATAAAGTTACTGATGCTAGCGAAGTACTTGAAAATGATGGCGATACCGGTAGTTTCTGCTACACTTTACGACCTTAGTCTTGTTATGATTTATTATGTAGTCCCAATTCGTCTCCCAGCGTTCCCTTCAAGTGATTCTGCAATTTCGTAATATCATCACTCATATCTAAGTGGACAATGTCATACTGCTTGTCTCTCCTTGAAAACCCATGCCACATAAAAAAAAAATTCACACAGTTATAAACCGTAGTTACAAGAGTGTCTAAGACGATCTACTGTAATGTGGAATCATAATTTTGCACGACAGCAAATTTATAGTAAAATTAAAAATATGTAGAAATAAGATCTCATACTGAGAAAAAATTCAATCTAGGACAATTCAAAAATAATAAAACTCAGGTAATTAAAAATCTGAAAAGCTTAAAATAATTAACTTTAAAATCTTTCAAACTAGCATTTTTTAAAAAAAACAAAAGAGCCTTTAAAACATTAATGAAGCTACCATTTGATCGGAAACAAAAGCCATAAATGATAAATATTATTAAGAAAATAATTACTGATCATCACTACCAAAAAGTATGTATCCTTGTGCTGTGGAATGGGAATTTTGTCCGTAGTGTCGTTTGCTAACTTAGAGCGAGCGAGCTAGCAAGCATTCTAGGCACGTAGCGGAGGCAATGGACATGTTGAAGCACGTGATGGAAGTGCAGCGGCCTCAACAATTTTCCACTTATGCTTTCGGGGTGAGTCAACACCACAGTACATCTAACACGCTACCTAAAACGATAAATAACTCGCGAACTCGTGGTTACTCGCCACACAGCCTGCTACGACTATTAATTGCTTCGGTGACGAATCAGACCGCTTAATTACGTATTCTGCTCATCGTCACCCTTTACCCCCCTCCCTCCCCACCCTTGTCTCCAGAGACACTCCAGCAGTAGCTCTGTTTTGAAACTTTCTTCTCTTTACACTGTACTGAAATCACTTTAATCACTGCAAACATATGGTTCTATATTTTCTGCTTGGTTGTTTTTAACGCAGCATATTTTTTCAAAAAGGACGAGATTGATTTGAAGTTTCCAGGCCTCAACCATATCAAGCAAACTTCGAAACGTGGAATCTCACGAAATTTTAGGGAGCATTCATCAACTAAGAAGTAAAATGCTTACGACCTTCGGCACACAACATGATAAGTAATATAATAATCCAAACTCACTGCTAAACCTCCTAATCAACAAAATAGTACAATGTTGTGGATTTAACAGTTTTTGGCAGCGTTTAATAATCTTGTTTATACTCTTCTGCCGGTGTTGTTCCAGATTTCCTTTAATATTTCTGCTGAAATAACATCGTGGAGTTAAGAATGTTGCTACTAATGAGGAATTTTACATGTTTATTTCAATTCTAAAGAATTTTTTCTGGGAACTAGTATCAATATGATATTTAACACACCATTTGCCGTTGGTGTAGTCGGGAAATAATATACTGCAGTAACGAATTTGATCACACTTATCAATTTGCTAATGTAGCCCAGTTACAAGTTTAATTCTGCACATCGATATTTCTTGCGCCATTATTCACGAGCGCAATGTGAACCCACGATTTTCGATTTTCTGGATTTGACTCGTGTACATAAACGTGACCATATTCCACAGAATAACAATCGTATCCGATTCAACAATGTGTTGTTTCGAAAAGAATTGTGTGTGACTGACTGAGCTCTAAGTTTGTATCTTAACAAAAACAAAAAACACATGGCTGTGCATCTGAAAAAAAAAGAGTTTCAAATTTCCCGATTTTGTTGCATGAAAATTAAAACCAGATTTACAAAAATCAGACACGAATACATTGAGCGTACGATTCGGAAGACAATGACGGGTCCGAACCCAGAACTAACACGCAATACTACCCCGAATTCAAGCTTTGATGTTTAGCTTTGGCCTTTACGCCTGGTCGTCGATATGGTCTTTAGATGAGGGAGAAGGTTTGAGACTAGGAACGTGAAGTAAATCGTCCATGGCCTTTTCGAAGGCACCATTCCACTCTTCACCGACAGTGAATTCGGAAAATCGAAACCAGGATTTCCGGACGTAGATTTGCTCCCACGTTCTTCCAAATGTCACTGCTCACCCACCAGGCACGATCAGACATAGGCGCTCCTACAACTCGGGCGACATCTGACGAGCCCGAGGGAACTGTGACTGTGGATTTCGATGCTGATGAGATGGACAGAAGTGGACAATACATTTCGTGTTGATCGGTGAATTCAACACCAGTGACGAAAATTTTGAACTCTTACTTGCATTATTTAAACTTGAACTTGTGAATGATTTGGAACAACCATCTACGAAAAAGAAAACGAACACACTTGCTTTTGCAAAAGAAATGAATGTTGAAACCATATTACCCCTACTTCATATAGCTCTACTCTATAGTCTATAGTCTATAAATGTCTGTTGCAAATGAATTAAACCATTACATTTAATTAAATGATTTATGTTGATTTAATTATTTACTTTGCTAAAAACAATAGACGTTTTCGAGAAAATAACTGCAACAGTGTCAGACACTGTCTAAACTAAGAATTTATATTAAGAAGTATTCCACGTAATTATACAAAGATTAGCCGTTGACGTTGGAGGTTGTACGAAGTTCTTAGTTCGAGAACTTAATGATCTTGTAAAGACTACTGCTAGACCTATAAATCTATAGATTACTTAATGAATTGTCCTTCGCAAATCTGCTCTAACACTATGCTTCTCAGCCGCGGAATACGCAGCACCAGTTACTAAATTCCTCCCGTGCGAAGTAGGTAAATGTAGCCGTTAATCAGAAACACCGCATCATAACAGGCTGCCTTCGTCCTACTCCCATAAAACAATCTACCAGCTTACGGGCATACCACTCAGCATAGCTGCAGAAAGGTAAGAACAGGAAGCAGAACTCGGGTGTCTAATGTTCGGATTCTAATTCAAACCCTTCAGGCTTAAATCAAGAAGCAGCTTCTTGCATACAATGACAAACTTCATTACCATCTAAAAACCGCCGAGCAGAATTTTGGTGAAATCTGGTGCTGGGAATTATTTTGAAAAAAAAAAAAATGGAGAAAACGATAGCAGGATACAACCTCCCCTCAATGATGCGGAAATCACTAAATAGACTTAATTGGCTTATCTCGGTGCAAAGAAAATCTGAAGAGGTTTATATTGGAGAGACCGTGTGCTGTGAATGCGGGGGAGTGCAGGACCCACAACAGCTGATCTACAACAAACTCTACCCAGTCCAGGCTGCTGTTACTGGGCCTTGTACAGAGTAACTGGCTGCCAATCCGGGCTGTACGATAGAACTGTTCAATATATTTGTGTAACTTGTGTTATAATGCAGTTTTATTGTATGTTAAGTATGTTACCCTAAATTGTGTGTCTTGAATACTAAGAAATAAAACTTAATGAAATCCTAATTTCATGGGAGTACCATAGCGCGGTGTAAATAACGGGATGTGTAAATCTTTCTGAAGTAACACCCATAGCTTACCTGTTTTTACTATATTTCATTTCTTCGTGTGTCATTCGAGCAGCCGGTTGTGTGAAAAGTTGGGAAGAGACTAAAAATTCACAAGCCCAGATTGGTATTGGGCGAATTAGATACTCCAAGTAGCCCAACATATCCATACGAATTAGATTTAATCACGGCCGGCCACAAAGTCACGGCAAATTGTAACTCAAGAGTACTCTTCAAGACTGTTTTATGACAGTATTATTATTCACGTCTGTTACACACGCATGTTTGGTGTATATGTACCACACTAGAGCAATGCAATTTAAGCACCGCGGTTGTGCTGTCAGTACTTATGATCGGATCCCCGTCCGGGCATCCAGATTAGGGTTTTCCATGGTTTCCCAAATCACTCCAGGCAAATGCCCGGATGCTTCCTTCAAAAAGGCAATGGCCGAATTCCTTACCATTCCTTGCCCCCCATCCTTTCCCGTCTCTAAAGACCTCGCTGTTGAGACGTTAAGCAGTTAAAAAGAAAACTTGTGATCGACGGAAGCGATGCTACACCTGGTAAAGACAGCTGAACCAGATATAGAAACGTTTTGTTTACTCAATTCGATCCGATATCTGCAAAGATTAGATTGAGTTACTATGCATGGAAAATCAGACCTGCGTTGCTGGTTCGTAATATGAAGCAAAGTCCAACGACCTAATGTGTCATCCGAGTAGATGGAACTTCCAACTGTGTGTCCATTAATTGTTAGGTGCAATATCGCTTCATCGGTATTTACTCTCTCCGGTTGATATGTGACCGCAAAGAATAATCGTAATGTTGCAGATATCGCAGACGTATCGACAAGTGTGTCCCCGTGGCAGAAGTCGGGGCGCCCAAGATAGGTTAAAAAAGGTCAATGCCCCACGGCACTGGCATCTGCTGTTAATTGGCGCCGGTCGGACTGCTTCTCCGAAGCCGGAGACCTCGCTTCGCGTGCAGACTTCCAGGTAGATCTGCGACGCAGACACACCAAGGACGCCACATACTATCGGCGCCTCTAATTCTGGGCCATCTGAAGATACTATACACAACGTGGCACCATTTGGCACCATTTTGGACTCTTTTTAACCCCCCTCCCCTCGTAGCCTGACGCGGCTTTGCCTCGACACCTCCCCCACCCCCTCCCCCATAGCACGAAGCCTTTCTCAGAACACATTTTTTACCCTTTTATTTTGGCAGACTATGGCTAAGATTATTCCGTACATAATCATCACAACTTATATTTGCGTTATGTTCTTTTCTATAAACGTAAACACACTGAATATACAGGGTGATTATAATTAAAGTTTAAGTTTCAAAACGCTCTAAAAAACGAACCACTGATTAGAATGACGTCAAAATTGAACGCCGTATTATTGAAGAAGGGGGAAACAACATGAACGGTGATTCTGCACCAGTAGCTCTGCAGAAGTTCAGGACCCTCAAGTGTACAAAAAAAGGCGTTGGACCGATGACCGTCATGGGTCTGGTGAAAATGATGAAAAAATTCGAAAATTCAGGTTCGTTAGATGTGCAGTCTGGTAGGGGAAGGGAAAGATGTGACTCGGCGGTAGTTGAAGTGGCCACAGCAGTTCAGGAGGCGTCGAGTGGTGGTGTGCAATCATGCAGTGCACGGAGAATTGCCCGAACATTGGACAGGCTTGTGAGCACGGTGCATAACATTCTACGAAACATCCTGCAATGCTATCCGTACAAAATTTGCCATGTGCAGGAGTTGTTTCCTTCTGACCTGCCAGCACGAGAGGGTTTTACTTTGGAATTTCTTGCTCGGATGGAAGTGTACAATGATTGGCCGTGGAAAATTCTGCGGATAGACGAAGCCCATTTCCAACTGACGGGATATGTTTAACGATTTGTCATTTGTAGACAAAATTCGCTAAAATTTAAACAGTTTTTTTTGTTCATGTTCTTTCCCCCTTCTTTAACAATACTCCGTTCAATTTTGACGTCATTCTAATCAGTGGTTCGTTTTTTAGAGCGTTTCGAAACAAACTTTAATTATAATCACCCTGTACTTTGTTATAACTACAAATATTCTGAATGAAATGTTGACAATAGCCACTCCCGCAAATGATCACTTATTTCGAAAAACGTCTTCTCAGGTAGATTCAAGGATCACTTTCTTTTTTAGGTGTTACTTAAACATTCTCATTCATCATTTTTCATCAATTGATAAAACTGAAAAAATTATACCCCTCGGGTAAAAAAACTAAGAGCAGCTACATTTTTTGTATTATTTTTCTGCAATTCTGTCATTTTTCAACATTACCAGGGTGTGAGTCTTTAACCTGCTTAAAAAATTTCTATAACTCGTTCAACAGTGAAAACTCGTTGGAAAAACATTTTCGATAAGCCTCGTAAAGTTATTGTACGGCTTCATTCTACAACACACTATGAACTTGAAGTAACACTTCAGCGAGCTCTATAATTAAAGTTGCACTAAAATTCACTCGAGAGAATAAAAAAATATTTTTTCAACGAGCGGTGTGGTCACACGCGGGCTATCCTAGTAAAAAAAGCTTTATTTCTAACTATCAAAACAATACGAACTGTTGACGGGTAAGCAGATAATTATATTGCAACACAATTACTTTTGCTGATGTTTTGATTTACGCTGTGCGTGACGAGTTTCGAGAAGTGATTCCCATTTTCAAACGTAATATTAGTACATTTTTAACGTATTTTTATGTGCGAAGTGCTTGTGTAGGTCTCTGCTGGACATTAGTAAAACTTTTGGAGTTTTCCTGGACATAAAAATGTGGAGTGTTGTACTACATCAAGAATTTTTATTTCCAGGAAACACTCCGAAAGCTTTACTAATGTCCAGCAGATACTGACAAGCACTTCTCACATCGAAAATGTAATAATAATGTGTTTGAAAATGAGAATCACTCCTCGAAACGAGTCACGCGAAAGTAACTGTGTTGCAGTATAATTATCTGCTTACCCGTCAACTGGAAACAGTTACAGACTTTCATAAATCCATTTACTATGGATAAACTCCCTCCCACGTAGTCCAGCGTAGCTTTCTACCCAACCCCTCCTCCCCCCTCTAGACCAAACCATGTAGTTTATGGAACCTCCCAAATTTTGAGCTTTAGTTGCTGGTGTGATTGTCGAAATGGGGCAGCCTCAAATACGTATACAGGGTGTTAAAAATGTTAAATATTTTAAGAGGTGATAGTATGCATCAAAATAAGACAAAAATGTCAAACATTTGTTCGCAAACGCATAGTATCGGAGTTAATAACAGGCCCGTAATGTAACGCTCGCCAACAGCACTGCCTGCCTCACCCCTTCGGCGTAAGGAAACACGCGCTCCTTGAAACTGCCTTGGTTGGTCCTGTACATGTTAGGCATTGAATATGTAAAGGACGAACCAAGACAGTTTCAAAGAGTGCGTGATTCAGCCGAAGGGCTGAGACATTCAATACCGTGGTCTGGCATTATATTGCGGACCTGTTATAAACTCCAGAAATATGCGTTTGCAACCCAATGTTTGTTAGATATTTTTGTCTTATTTCGATGCATACCTCCTAAAATATTTTACCCTTTTAACACCCTGTATGACGCACGGTATTTCAACAAACACGTGATCTACCTGTATTCTCATCGTTACACTTACTGGGTATCTTGAGCCGATCATGGCTTCACTGTAGCTCTGTCAGCTGTCAGCGTTCTCTATGGCCTTCACAGCTACCGTAGCGATCCTGGAGTACAACAAACTCCCAACACTATCTCATTCCTTCAGATCATCCACTACATACTTCATAAAGTTACTAGTCTCACACCTTGCTTGTGGAGATATTGGACTTGGAGACACAAAACGCTGACAGTATACGGGGGATTTTCGAAGTGTAACAGTGGAGAACTGAGAAAACTGTGACGAAGTCAAGATAAAATGTAAAAACAATTCTTCATAGTTGTCAAAGGACTGATGTGCGGCCAATATTAACACACGGTTCCGAACCATTGAGAGTTAGAAAAACTGAATATGGGTCACACCCGGGTTAAATTCAGGAATGGGAATGGAGTAAATACAGTTGTAAAAACTGAAAAATGAGGATGAGAGGAAAGCAGTAATTTACCAACTTTTACAGAATAAAATAGACTCTCCAGTGGTATGATGAGAATTAATTAAGAAGTGATAAAAAGAAAGTGTAATCTTATATTGCAAGGGAAGAGAAAATGACAACTAGGTGAAAGGATCTACAGAATATATGTAAAAATCGCAGGAGTAGTGAATTGGAAAGCAATGTGTGAGGAAGAAGAATGGTGAAGAGACAAACAGCGTTGGAGATTGACAAAAAACTCGCTGGTTGGATCTTTCAGGTAACACTGAATTAGTCCTTCAATTAACACGTTTTCTCGGAACTGTTACCAAATGACTTTTTACCTCTCATCAAAGGAGGATGATAAAAGTAGCTTCTGAATGGATCTACGAGTTCAATGAAATACCGAGACCCTTGATACACTTTCCATCTAGCTATTTTTATTTCGGCGAAATAATCATAATACACGAATGGGCATCGACTTCGTCCAGAGATACTAAAGCACATTACAAAAACTCCAGCGAAGTAACTTCTGAAAAACGACTGACTGATTGCTGCTAAGAAATACTTATGACGACTGTTTATGCTCGCCATTGTGTCGAGCTTAAACAGGCACTAGAGAAACATCCAGAAGGCAAAAATAACAGTGCGGGCAGACGTTTCTCGAGCGCTGACAAGCACGTTAAGAGTCGAAGATATATAAAAACGATTACAACTTATACAAAATCGCTCATAATCATTATGGGGCATCCATAAAATACGTGAGGCGTTTTTCCGGATCCCCCCCCCCCCTCTGGTGAGACTTCGTGAGATTTGGTTTCCCTCTCTCCGTCTGGTGAGATGTGGTCCGTGAGACCCACCTGTAGAAATCGCCCTCGTAACTTTGAGACAGTTCTGGGTCGCCAGATGGGAATCCAATACCGCGTCCTACGGAATATGTTACTGCTCACCAATCTTGATAGATCATTCTATTTGTTCATTTGACTTATTTGTCACTGCTGTCCAAAAATTATTCGTGTTTGTATTTTCAACAAGTCATCGTAGCAATCAGATCCTCATGGACAACGCTTTCATGTTCCGTCAAAGGCTGTCTTTTTTTGCGAAATTTTGAACACTGTTTTTTGTAGTAAGAAAATCTATCAAGTGGAGATAAATCCGGTTCCGGGAGAGCTGGTGCTATTGTAATTACTTATTCTGTAACAGATTTAATTTTTTCCGCGTTCAGACAAGTAGGGGCATACACAATTTGTTTAAAATTCGGTTAATTTTGGTACCTACCACCGGAACAGGTGAAAACATTTGTCTTATAAAATATAATCGTTCGGAGTAATTTTTTTTGCTGTTTGCCAGTTAGGAGTGCATCACAAGTTGAACGTATTATTAAATCAGATAGGTTGGTACAGCATGGTACTTTGTGTCAGTACAAAGCGACTTGTAATTCACTGATTTTGTCTGAACGAACAAGAAATTACTTACTGTTCCAGGCTGATGAGGAAAAAAATTAAAAAAATATTTTTTAAAGTTAATATTTTTCTGACTATACACTCCTGGAAATTGAAATAAGAACACCGTGAATTCATTGTCCCAGGAATGGGAAACTTTATATACACATTCCTGGGGTCAGATACAACACATGATCACACAGACAGAACCATAGGCACATAGTCACAGGCAATAGAGCATGCACAATGTCGGCACTAGTACCGTGTATATCCTCCTTTCGCAGCAATGCAGGCTGCAATTCTCCCATGGAGACGATCGTAGAGGTGCTGGATGTAGTCCTGTGGAACGGCATGCCAAGCCATTTCCACCTGGCGCCTCAGCTGGACCAGCGTTCGTGCTGGACGTGCAGACCGCGTGAGACGACGTTTCATCCAGTCCCAAACATGCTCAATGGGGGACAGATCCGGAGATCTCGCTGGCCAGGGTAGTTGACTTACACCTTCTAGAGCACGTTGGGTGCACGGGATACATGTGGACGTGCATTGTCCTGTTGGAACAGCATGTTCCCTTGCCGGTCTAGGAATGGTAGAACGATGAGTTCGATGACGGTTTGAATTTACCGTGCACTGTTCAGTGTCCCCTCAACGATCACCAGAGGTGTACGGCCAGTGTAGGAGATCGCTCCCCACACCATGATGCCGGGTGTTGGCCCTGTGTGCCTCGGTCGCATGCAGTCCTGATTGTGGCGCTCCCCTGCATGGCGCCAAACACGCATACGACCATCATTGGCACCAAGGCAGAAGCGACTCTCATCACTGAAGACGACACGTCTCCATTCGTCCCCCCATACACGCCTGTCGCGACACCACTGGAGGCGGGCTGCACGATGTTGGGGCGTGAGCGGAAGACGACCTAACGGTGCGCGGGACCGTAGCCCAGCTTCATGGAGACGGTTGCGAATGGTCCTCTCTGATACCCCAGGAGCAACAGTGTCCCTAATTTGCCGGGAAGTGGCGGTGCGGTCCCCTACGGCACTGCGTAGGATGCGACGATCTTGGCGTGCGTCCGTGCGTCGCTGCTGTCCGGACCAAGGTCGACGGACACGTGCACCTTCCGCCGACCACTGGCGACAACATCGATGTACTGTGGAGACCTCGCGCCCTACATGTTGAGCAATTCGGCGGTACGTCCACCCGGCCTCCCGCATGCCCACTATACGCCCTCGCTCAAAGTCCGTCAACTGCACATACGGTTCACGTACACGCTGTCGCGGCATGCTACCAGTGTTAAAGACTGTGATGGAGCTCCGTATGCCACGGCAAACTGGCTGACACTGACTGCGGCGGTGCCCAACCGCTGCGCTGCTAGCGCCCTTCGACGGCCAACACTGCTGTTCCTGGTGTGTCCGCTGTGCCGTGCGTTTGATCATTGCTTGTACAGCCCTCTCGTAGTGTCCGGAGCAAGTATGGTGGGTCTTACACACCGGCATCAATGTGTTCTTATTTCCATTTCCAGGAGTGTATGTCGACTTTGATTTGAAGATGAAAATGAGGACTTAAAAATTCTGCATACATGTAGAGCTATTCAGGAAGTCTAACATTCATTCTATGATACCCATACTTGTAACTCGAGTTGCTAATAATATTGGTGGTACACTTGAGATTGTAGGAACAGGAAACATTTAGTGTACACGAACTTATTTTTCGCACATGCAGTGAGGGCTAATTTCTATAACTTTCGAATTTAACAGGAACTAGTCTTACGTGGAAAGTGTATAGAGGCAAATGTATTTTGCGATAAGCTGTTAGCTCGATCTGACATTAACATTTATGGGGAAGGAGAAGACAGATTTCACTTATAACGAAGCCGAGAACAAACCTTTGTTCATTAAGTACAGTGTATCACAAAATCCTGTACAGTTTGGGACATGGTTTCTTAATGTGTGATGCAGCTGTACGAATTAAGTTACAAATAAAAACGCAGGGATACGAATTTTTGCAGCAAACACGCTTTTAAGCACCTTATATCAGGTTATGATAAAAAGCTGTTTTGCCTAAGATAACATCTCCATGAATGAGGAGCTGTCATGCATTGCAGAAAGATTGGTGCTCCTCATCTGGTTTCCCAGCGATTTTAGTTTACTTTTATTGCAAGATCCTGGAAGTGAATAAAACGACACTATAGTTATTATAAGAAAAATTAAAGAAGTATTTTAAGTAATGATCTGTAGGCACAGTCACTTCACTATCGCTCTACTTCGAACACTTTCCGACGTAGAGTTGTTCCTAATAGAGATCTATATATTTACATTCAGAGATATTACAGATTTCTTATAGTAGGAATGTATTCAGAGTCGTTCACTTTGTAACTGCACTTTGCGCGCTATTTCTACTACTTCAATCACTTTGTGACAAATAAAATTCTTGCCATTTCTGTCAGCTAACCTTCAATAAACATCTGGATCCGACGCAATCTTCCATAAGCAAATAATTCTTCCCTTTAGTTGCAGCCGGTATCTTCAGTAGCTCGTAAAATTTATTTTTCTACCTCTTTTGCGTCCTATACCTTCAAACTTTGAGGCATCCCACTATTATTTCACGATAAAACACTTTCTTGCAAATGCCAACTTTAGTACTTGCTCTTACGAGGAACTAGTTGCTGATTATTTGGCTACATAATGGAGACTTATTCCTACGATTCCACGTTAACTCTGTGTATTCAACTACACTCGATATCCGCTGCCGGCTGTCTTTCTAAAACTTTGTCGTTTTCTAATCAAAATCGCGTGGTACAGGCTCGG
The DNA here is from genome assembly GCA_031002005.1 of Vandiemenella viatica. NCBI lineage: Eukaryota > Metazoa > Arthropoda > Insecta > Orthoptera > Morabidae > Vandiemenella > Vandiemenella viatica. The sequence continues at coordinate 140,718,410 of JARYHS010011408.1, forward strand.
TCGGTCAACCCAATCATAATCAAATACGCTTCAAACACGGTGATACATATCGTCTTCAAGAACTTCCTGGTGAAAAGTCAATACTTTGAAACAAAGCGTTATCTATAGCTGAAACAGTTTCTTTTAAAATTACGAGTAACTACAGAAGACATTTAAAAAAAACTTTCAACACTCTGACCAACGATTTTACCTCAATTGTATGGTTTCGTTCCAACCGGTTGATTTTTCATGGCCCTAAACACATTAGATTCTCACTCAGATGAGGACTGAAGGGGCATGTTGAACTTCGTGAGGAAAGCCTTAGTAATATTTGCCGAATGCGGTGGTACATCGTTGTGGGGAACCAGAAAGTCTTTTGTCATTTTTCCAGTCGTTCAACCTTAATTGCCTTCCTCAGTGATGCAGTTACGTTGATTGGCTGAGCATTTAGGCATAAATTCTGAATGCAAAACACCTTGAAATGTCACGCTGTTGACAAAACAGACCAAGTATGGAGCGGCTAGAGGGTTGCCGCAAAGCTGGCAGGAGATAAAACCCATTCACAACGAACAATGAGACATTCTTGGCTGGTGAGTGAGGATAGAAGTAGCTGACACGACAAAGTATCACTATAGCTACTATTGTCATTGTGGCATGTTGTGGTGATAACCTGGTATGATTGCATTATCATCTTGAAGATCCTAATACTGCGTGAGTGTGGGGCAGAACAGACCATTCAGCATTTATACCTGTACAATTGCCCGCAGGGCCCATCAACCTGTGCTCTGCAAGACCTCCGCGCCATTGACAATGCCATACAAGTTACTGACTTTTGGTCATCGATCATATGAACTCTTTGTTGTTTATTGATATTTTATTTAGGTTATTGTTATTACCGTTTCTAACAATTTGTAAGCAGCGTTTTTGACACGAAATAATTATAATAATAATCGTCAGTGTTATTACTATCGGCATCACGACTATGGAGACAGTGAATATTCCTACAGCCATGTTAAACTGAGGCGATAGTGTCCGCTGTTGGCACTAAGCAGTAAAGAAAATTCTCCTTCGAGAACAACTACCTACGAGATTCTCCATCACCAACCTAACTAGCCACCATGGTCATTAAATTGATTATTGTGAAATGATTTTTGTATTTTAGTGAATAATTTTTGTATTTTAGTGAATAATTTTGTTTTGTTACTTATGGCTTTACGTCTCGTCGACGTCAAGGTCGAGGTCATTAGAGGCGGGAATGGACTGAGGACAAGGAACGGGAAGGAATTCGGCCATGGAGTTTTTTGTAGGAAGCATCCCGGCATTGACCTTGAGTGATTTGGGGAAACCATGGAAAACCCAAATCTGGATGCCCGGACGAGGATTCGAACCGCCGTCTTCCCGAGTGCGAAGCCAGGGCTTTGGTGAATAAATAAGGGTTCCTATTTTATCAGTAAAAATTATATTCAGTCCTCTATTTTGTGTACCTCTAATTTCAACAATTGCTATATTGATTTGTTAATTTAAATTGCAGGAGTATTGTGTTTGATTCTCCGGGATTATGCTGCTGTTTTCAGAGATAAGTATGCCAAAAAGAAGTACACCAACGGTGCAGTGCAGTTTTTATCCATCAGATCTCTTGTTTAGACCACTCACTAAATTGTGACACTACATAGAGGTGACACCAAAATTAAATTTAAAAAACTTGGTAGTTCTAGAGTTGTGACTATTTGCAACTATTTGATTAATCCCTCGCAAAGAAAAATCTTTGTTTCAAACATTGATCTAGGATTTGTTATTAACTTTTTAAAACTGTCTGGCAGTGAAGCATGAACTTTAGGAATGCCTAACAGAAGAAAAAAATTGAAGCATTTGAAATGCTGTGCTATAGACTGAAGCGGCAAATTAAGTCTATAGATAAAATACGAAATGAACATGTTTTGGAAATGGTGGTTGAGGAAATTTGCTGCAGTCTCTCACAAAAAGAGGGCAGGATGTTGCGTTACAACTGCTTCATTTATTTACCGACCTTAGTGTAAATGAAATGTGCATCCACGAATTATTAATTCTGCTAACATTAAATCCAGAAATCATATAATTAACAATTTATAAGCAGGAAATAATCAGATATTACATGAGTTACCCAATATGAGAAAACTGATTTTACAGTACGAATGAATTACGTAACGATTCACGTACTTAATCTGCCAATAAAGTATCTGCCCTACTTTGCTATACAATTAGTGACGTGTAAATGGTGACCGAAAAAAAATTTCGAGGGATCGATCAATCCAAGAAAGGTGACTTCATTGAGATGCTAACGTAAGATTGTCTATCACCCATAAACGGAGATTGTAAGCACGTGCTAACAGCTATTGAAGTGTTTTTAGAGTACGTATGGGCCAGACCCATTGAACAAACATTTAGTTCCCAATGTTGCTGTTAAATGTTCTCTGCGATACTATAAATCCCTTGTATGTTGTTTATGTACGGTGGTTAATGCTCCGCTTTAAACTTCCAGGAGTCTGGTGGAAACGTGTAGATTAAACTATTCCTTATATTTCAGAGATTTATGAGTCACTTGTAGAAATGTTTGATTAAAGTCGGAAGGAAATACTTGAAATATTTATTGTTAATAGAACCCCACCGTTCGCGTTCCATCTTAAACATCTTATTAATTTTATTTCTTTACTCTTTTTCCTATTGTATCATATCCCAGCACCTAGAAACTAATCTGGGTCCGCATGTATGAATGCTATTTAAAAATGAATGTAAGATCTTTTATAAAACACTATTCCAGAATAAGTAAATTTGTGCGAATCCATTAATAACTACACTCTGTCGATGATATTTGCTACAGTTACAAAACAGGTAACTTACTCAACAAGTTAGAAAATATATATTTTCTAAGTTTAATCTACATGATTTATCACACTTCTTTATGTAATTGGCTGTATACATTTCGACCGGGAAAAGCAGAGTGTTTCATCGAGCGAGAAAGAAAACAAAAACCTGGACGGATTTTCTAACATGGTGCAGCCCACGTTCCCAGGACTAACATGAGTTATTTACTTCGATGCGGCACCGGCAATCTGAGAAAAAGAAAACCTATCTGATTGATTCATTCAAAAACTGCTGCTCATTTTGGTAGAGTCATCCATGGTTTAAGGAGTTATCATTGGGGACTATCTCCAGTTTCCCGCGTGTGGTTTCAGTTTTTTAAGACCAGCTTCCACTGTCTTCTGCCTAAGAACACTTCATTATCCGTAATAGTCCCTATTCCACCATGTCACCTTCAGTTGGTCTATCCATCTTGTTGATCTTTCAGCTGCTCTTTTTCACTTACCTTTTTTATTTTTCAAATCACTTATCGGTAACCTTGTGCTGTTAATTCTTTTAACAAGCCCAAACCATTTGTTTAGATGACAAATTTTTTTCCATGGATTAATTTAGATTTGATCTAATCTCATCATTCTTTATGCGACGAAGTCTTGTTTTCCGGAGGGCACTTCTAAGAATGACCTCAGGAGTGGAATGGGGGTATTTTTCACTTTAATGCAACATCGGAAGTCTTTTAAATTAAGAAAAAGATTGCCGCAAATTAGTGTCCATTTTAAGGTATGCTACGTCTAGCGGCCTTAATGTTTGCTGCAATACGTAGCAACGACACTATTATTAGAAAATAAAATTATTCAGCAATAAAACTGATATTCCTCATCAGTCTAGTTTTAATATTGTCCGTGCGAGTAACTTCTATAGAAGATCCAGCTACCTCATAACCATTTTTAAAATAATAATAATCTCACATATTATTTCTGAAAGGTGTTTTTTTTTTGTGACGAGCCATCTTTCTTGTCTCGTTCTTAACCATGTAAAGGCGCGTTCCCACGATCCCTTGTAACCAAGGCGAGACGGGACGGGACGAATACTCAAACACGCCATGGGAACAGGGCCGCCTCTGCTAGCGGAGACGAGACGCAGCTACCCAATCTGAGTCGGTGAACATCACAGGCGTGTGTAGCGGTGCGCTGTTGCCATCGGTATGCAGCAGCGGTGTGCACCCCTCTGTTGCTGTAAAGTGCTCTGTGCCAAACGACACTAGGCAACGTGGTGCGGAGGTGGCGGCGAGGTAAGCTAGGACTAACCTGCGGCCCGCGGTCGTCCCTACACTTCGGCTAATGAGATCCCTTTCCGTCTCGCCTTCGTTAAGGGATCGTGGGAACGCGCCTTAACGAGACTGCTGTGTCAGACTCATAAATTGTTTTAAATAGTAACAATAATTCATATTGAAAGAAGGATTGGAATATCTTACTCGAGAGTATGTTAGTTTTAAGTCTGGAGTTAGCCACCTGTAACTGTGAATCGAGATCCTTTTATACCTGAACTGGGTAGCAACACTTCTCAATAACGAGGGAAGGTCCGCTTATCTGCAGCAGGTGTCGCCTAACTGACCCTTCTCCGGTCAAGTGGATAATTCGGCTGGACGGTCTATTGTGCTGTGAGATGATATTTCCGCACGCTAACGGAAAAATTTGGTGGCCGAAGCAAAACTCTGATGGGGTCGTATATTTCCGGAGAGAGGCAGTTATGCTAGATCCAAGTGTGAATCACGTGGCTGTGACCTACCAATGAGAGTGCATGTTACAAAATAATAACGAGTTGTTTGGTGTATTCTGGGTCCACATCTCCTACGAGCCCACGGATTGGATTTTCCAGAGGGCTGGCAAGAGTGACTAGCAGAGAAGGAGGTCGTGCGGTGGTGTCTGGCGGACAGACAGGTCACGCCATCCCCGGGTCTTCGATTACGGCGAGACTTATAACAGCACGGTTTGAGCCACTTCTGGCTTGTGGTACCGGTTGCACTTGTCTGAAGGAAGCAAAGTCACCGCGGTATAAACGGTAAAGACATTCAACCTTTAAAAAGATCTCAATGTTGCACATTCCTCGACCCGTTAACGCATCTGAGCAGAGTATCACTCTCCGACAATCTTTCTGAGCGTATTATTAGCCGTGAGCAACCTGATTTGGTACGGGAAGACTGTTATAAATTCCTATCAATCAGAAAATAATATTTTATTTTAAGTCCAAGATTTAATGGCGCCCTGTTCCAATTCATTACTGTAAGCTTGTATTTTTGAACAGCTTTATAAATAAGCATCTTGACAGTGCTTAAATTTCACATAGATATGTCACTGTTGTTTGTTTAAAATTAACGTCTTATGCCTCATATTGTAAGACTGTGTTAATTTTTGTTTGTATATTTGATTTTGATGTATTAAATTAACTGTTAAGTGCACTGACGACTGTAGGCATTAAATGTTGAATTTGAATAAATCTGTCAGGTTATGACTTTATATTAGTGATGCAAGATAGCATATCACTTTGCACCCTCTTCCTATTTGATAAAATCAAACGATTAAAACTATTAAATTGATAATATTAACAAAATCATTCATATTAAAATTAATCAAATGGTAAATGGAATAAATAAATATAATTACCCAGCAAACTCCTACTACCACAACCAAAATCTATAAATGAAGTATGATTTAAAGATTATGTTCTCCGCTTTGCTAACGTCGTTAATTAGAAAAATAATTTTTGAAAATTCAACTGATAAATGGCAAAATTATAAACAATCTAGGCCACGGGTATGCGATAGTTCTGAGCCAAACTGCCAGACTTCGCTGAAGTCGATAAGCAGTGATCGCATTACCACTAGATAGTGTCACGACACATCGCAGAGAGATCGATGAACAGAGTTTTCTAAAATAAGACGTTTTTCGGGTATTTTTGTTGCAAACATTTCATCATTGTTAATTCTTTCGTTAGACGTAAATGTTTTGCTAAGTATCTATTTCAATTGACAAACAGTTACTACAAATGAGCCGGTTTTTTTATCCTAATGCTAGCCAAAAACCTCGCTATTCATCGTAAACTAACTAGACTAATTTTCATACGGGTCATCCGGTACTAAAAAAATGTGAATTCTGTTACGACCAATTTGAAATAATGATATGTAAACAACTCTTATCTTGCTCTGGTTAACTGAGTCATTGCACTTGATATCTTTGAGAGATAAAACAGAATATATGTATTAGTGAAATTTTCGATTGGCACCATATGCAGAAAAAAAACGCGATAGCAATGTTTCAATGTTAAGGTGATCCATACGTTTGTACGCGCTGTTCTTTGAGAGCGGCGTAGTTTGGTGAATGAGTGGTTCGCTCGGTACGAGGAACGCGTACGCAGTTTCCTCCGATTCGCCTTAATAGGCGCCATTGAACTCTGGAAGGACGTCCAGTCAACACACTAACTGTTCACCAGAAACAATTTCTTCTTGTAGTCAGGTTCCGCCCAGGCGCCAATGTCACCTATGTTGGTATCAGTACAAAGGTACTGTACAAAGGCCATCGGTGAAATTAAATGATAGTTCCCTCTACAATTTTAAATTGTGGAAACAATGAAATGTGGTAAAGATTCAGCTCCAAGAAACACATTGCAAGTAAACATTTACAATGTTTGGTAAAAATTGCCAAGACTCGTGACGGTACAAGTAATAAAGATTACTGTTCTAGGTCTTTTACAACACCGAGGTCGTCTGAACAGGTGGGGCATTGGGGGTACAGCCTTTTAAAGGAACCACTTCCTTAGAGTGATTTTGGGAAGCCATGGAGAACCGAAATCTGGATGGTTGGGAGGGGATTTGAAGCAACGAATCTCACGAATGCCAGTCCAAACGATTAAGCGCTCACGCACCAACTTCTGTCACTTGACCTATAACAATAGTTAAATATCTTAAATATGCAGATGCAGTTTATTTTTAAAGAGGAAAAGCAGAGAGATGAGTACTGGAACAAGCTATTTTGCAGAAATCAGTCCTTTAGCAAAATTCCGATCTAGAACAAACACACAACCACGTTTTGATTCAACGTAGCAGTTAATATCTTGTAGGTCTATCAGGAGTAGACTCAATGCTTTTACATCATTTGTCTTGCATAAAGCAATGGTTGCATCATTCAGTTTACTCCGACTGTATTTATTTCGACGTCGATGAAACAAAATCATGATTGTTCACCCTTCAAAAAAAAAAAAAATTCATCTCGACTTAACGGTTGTTCCAAGAATTTATTTTTAGAGTTGGAAGTTGTGGGCTAACAACCGTTTGAAAAATCCACCACAATATATATATCTAGTGCCTTTTCAGACATACGCCTAAATTTTTTTGGGAAATCCAGATCTGGACAGGCGAATGAGGAATCGAAACCGCATCCTTCTCAACATAACGGTTTGGCCGCCAGTTCTTTTGTAGTATTAAATACTCCGTTAGACATGTTATTTTGGAGGTGCAAATTCAAATATTGACATTTTAAGCGATGTGTTGTATGGTTGGGGACCTACTTGATCCTGTCAAACAATCGCTATACTAAATACTTTCTTTTTTTCATTGTTGAAAATTAGTGGTGTCAAACAAAAAAAAAAAAAAAACAAAAAAAAAAACCAACCAGCCAAATACAACATATATGAACAAATATGTGCTATTTATGTAACATAATACTACTTTTCCCTCCTAATAACAAAAGGAAAAGATAAAGACAGTGCTAAACCCCGTCGCAACCTCTGCCTCCATGAAACATTAGAGAGAATGTCAAAAAAGTACCTAAGTAGTTAGAAATTATGTTTAAACAGCACTCTAGTCAACCACGCTATCATGACAGGAACGAAAAACTTCGGAACAGGATTAATAAAAGTTTTGACAAATGAATGTACAGGAAGATTATTCGCAAATACATTGGCTGATATTAAAAATGCAACATCCAGACGGAGTTGTGATAAATGAATGAAAATTGGCCCCGTATCCCCATGTAAAGACTATTAAATAAGCAAAAAATTTAATGTTACGTGGCTATTTATTATGCAAAAATTACTATGTTTTTTAACGTATAGGTGGTGAAAAATGTGGTGTGACACTTTTGCCCATGTTATTATTGACCAAGCATTTCAAGGTGAAGAGTGATGATATTTACTACACACGAATTTCTAAATGGGAGAGAGAGGTTAGAGAAATGGCGTGTTTGTAATTGATGCATCATATTGTAAAATCTGCTGAACCCTTTCATGTCCACCATCCGAATCGCATCTTCCAACAGGATAATGCCCGTCCTCATACTGTGGCAATTACTACACAAGCCCTGCAAAGGGTTACGATCACAATTTGGACTGCACGGTCTGCAGATTTGTCCCCAATAAACCATGTCTGGGATGCCAGGAGTAGACATTACATTACATGGTCACCCAGTAAAACTGTACAACTGACTTCACAAGAAATGCAACACATTGAGTCAATGCCGGCAAGAATTCACGAATGTATAGGTTGGGCGCACTTATTACTGACAATTTTATCTGAAAGTAATAAACGTAACCAGATCCAGTTTAATTTTATCATTTCTGCTGGGTATGACACTGAATATATCTACAAAGTTTCCTAAATTCCACCATTCGTGAATGGGAGTTACACTTTTAATTTACGCCAGTGTACAACAGCAGCACGCTTAAAACACCGCAGAGGTGATTAGACACCAACCTTCATACATAGAGGCAAAATCTATATAAAAATATAAATGTGTGTACACAATCATAATGTTTTTAACTTCGTAAAATTACGTAGTCTTTCAGACAGAGACGAAACATATCAATCAACATAAAATTCAATATAACTTATTTTGAAAAAATTAATTTAGTAAGTAAATATGAAAAATTGAAATTGAACTATTCAGCCTCGTTGGGCTTTCTCAACAGGTCTCTGCAATAACCATAACTGTTTACAACGATATAAAATACAAAAAGGTATGGAAAATAATAGAGTTTGGAAATTATATCAATTCGAAGGTGAGGACCCGTTTCACCAACTGAGGATACATTCGGGAATTATTAATGTAGGAAGAGAACGTTACTATATGAGCAAAATAAGCCACAGTATAATGTTGCATACAATTGCTTTTAGATCAGGCATAAAGCGTTGCAACCCTACTTGTGAAGAGGAAATTACGGATAAACTCAAAATTATTATAACTCATATACCGGCACTCAACGTGCTAATTTTTCCCAATACAATCTCTCCATATACGAAATTGTTTTGAGAAACCGTTTAAGACAAAAGAATCACACAACACATCGCCAAGAAAATTAGAAAACCTATATAGAAGCAGAAATGTACATGTATTTTAATCTCGAGCTCTAAGCAAAGCACCAACCTTAGGTATCCGTTTGACAAAATAAAAACACATTACAAACGCATTATAAACATTACCGCCCAGTGTAATAAAAACAAAAACATAGCAAACAGTCCCTAACGCTAAACAGCCAAGTGGAAAAATCTCACAAACAATAACAAGAGCAATTTAAGGTGAAACACATTTAACGAAAAAAGAAACCACCATCACAAAAGCAGAATTCAAAATTTCAGACCAAAACTTCAGATACCAATCTGAACTAAAAAAGTCGTTAATTTCGGAGAGGTAAGAAAACCAGCCAAACCTGCTGCTACGGATTAACAATTCAGCCAAATTTATATAAACCAAATATACCAGTGAGAACAGGAAAGATCCAGCATTCTAACTAGCAGAACGCGTTTTCTTCTCCAAGTGTTACGTAGAAAAATGGAAACATAGTGGAATGAAAATATAACTAAATTTTTTTGTACTGAAAATGTGTGTCAGATTTATTAGTAAGAGAATAAAATTATAGAGCGGACAAAAACTTCAAGCAAAATAATTCCCAACAACCACATGGATGACGTAAAAAAGTTACAATGAAGATGTAAAAAAGAAATCAATCATTCAGAACATATTATAAACCACACAAACAGGTAAATGTAAACAAATGCGATTAACATGGAAAACAAGATGTATGAACGAATTTCTTATAAATATTCCAAATTAATATTAAAAACAAGAAATAAACATCTGATATTTCGATGCAGAGAGACGCAAACAAATCTAACACACCCAATTTAAACCAACAAAAATGTGAAGCAGATTAATTAGAAATAACATGAAAAAAATTCTAGTTATAAATAATACGAGTCCCTCAAGTATAATAATTATTCAACAAACTAGTATAGTACAACGGTGTTTAATTTAGTAAATTAATTAATTTCTAAAATATTTAATTATTCAAGGTGAACGACTTGGCTTCAAGTAAGGTAGACAAGTGACAACTTTCCTGAACATTTCAGTCTGATTACAAATAAACTATTACAGTAAATTTGAAACAGAGAGGGAGTCTTTATATGAATTAATTGGTAATTTATTTGGTATACCTGAACAAAGTGAAGAGTTGAAAAATGATTTTCTCTACAGCTAATTTTAAATTAAAAACACTTTATTTATATACATTAGATATTGGAATTTTATCTTTATTCGGAGAAAAATGTTTTGTTTCGTATATAAAAACTTGCTTCTTGAGTTAGGGACGTAGAAGATCTATGAAACGAAATTTACGTGTGTATTTGGGCAAAGCATCAATGCCAGGTAATATTACAAAGTACTTTTTCCATTTACGGTGTACTTGTTCTCACTTAGAACTCGTAGGTACAAGATGTTGGCGGGATACGTTATTGACTCTCTTACGTAGCCAAATATCTCGTCATCCATGCTGCAGATGGCAAAACCAAACATTATATTCCAAGAAGTTCTGAATTCAACTATCATCTCATCTTTGACTCCTCAAGGCAATATCCTATCGGGACACATCTTTTTTTGCGATTATATTCTGCATTACCCGATTCATGAGTTGTATGACTAAATTGAACTCATTGCTTAATCATCATCATCCTACAGCGAAGCTGGTATTTGTTATAAGAAGTTATTGATAAGGATTAATTATTACCGTTTATTACCGAGTTATCTGAATAATTTGATCAAATAAACTGATCGTCGTGCAAGTTATCTATCAAATGTATTATCTATTGATATACCTAAGAATAATTTAATACTGTGGCCAGATTTCATCTATTCCGTTCACGGACTTCACGAGTTTTAGCTCAATTTCCAAACTTTATATTGGTTATGTTTAACCACAAACATTGTTTATTGAAAGTATTAGTGGTGAAATGTTTGTACTAGCGATTAACCGACACTGGGTCTTTAGACTGTTATCAAAAACCAACGATGTGCTTTGAAAATTTAAATTTCTGTGATCGTCAAATGGAGAAAGTATTTTGGTGAGAGATAATTTGTTTTTTAATATACACCGATGAGACGAGCTCCGTTAGGTTTGTTTTCACTGCCGAGCCTCCGCGTCTGTAACCGGTTGCCGAGCTGATGCAAGAGCGTGTAGTACTACGGTAGGTTTCCACTTGCTGGCGATTTCATCGACCTGGGCCTTGAGTCATCGAGGGGCGGCGACCAACATTCCGGCCCACGAAGGCCATACGCGGCCGAGTAACACGTAACAGAGGGCATTCCCGAGTTCACACAACTTCTACAGTCACGGCAGCGAACACCAGTATTGAAGGCATAAGGGTTTAAGCAGATCTGATTCTCTGAAAATGTTTCCACCATTTTCGGTATTATGCCATTGTGATGTGACATCTCTGATACCAAAGAAAAAACGAATTTTCTCACTTTTATACCATACTGTGATTTTACCCTTCAATATGTTATTGCATTTGAGCACCTTTAATACAGAGCACATTTTGCCGAGTCATTATAAACTCCGCAACGAATTTACAATGAATTTCATTTGGAGTCAACCGAATGGATGGACAGGCGCTTCCTTTAATGCATTTTTAACACGAAAAATCCATATTGTTACACATTGGGAAAAACTATATAAAATTTCTTCAAGCCAACGATGTAATCTAGTTTTGAACTATTAGTTGTGTTAATGCTCTATACTCAATTATAATACTCTGACTTGGACGAGATGGGAATTTAAGCACAGTGCATAGGCAGCTCAGCTTACTGAGAGGGGTAGTAAATATCACAAAGGAAGGATAGGAAGAGTAATGAAAACGTATAGGAGCCTAAACTTTGAAGGATTATAATAAAGAAGAAAATAATGTAACGGTGGTGACATGTAATGTAAGTGAAGGAGGAAGGAGATCTAACTGAAGACCAAGTACAAGTTGATGGATCATATGAGTAGACATCATGGTTCCTTTGCTTTTGACCCAGTGAATCTAAACTAATACTGGACTTAACAAGTTTCCATTCGTTATATAAATAAAGATAAAGATTTCGTCCCCAGATATGTGAACTAAGGGTGTAATGGAATTACGACTTTCATTACGTTGGAACAGGCAAGTGCACATAACTGCAACTTGAATAGGAGTACCTGTTTTCACAATGAAAGAGGCGACCTTATTCTCGTATAAACAGTAGCATTTGCTCGCTGTGTCATCCGAGTAGTCCTTGGTGTTTTTAGAAATGCCTTTTCTTTCTTCTAGTACCAAATATCATGGAGAGGCAAAATATATTAATACCCTGTAGTTCAAGGCTACAAATAAGAGATATTTAATGATGGCAAGTAGAAATGGTTTTCTTCTTACAAAAACATGTAAAAAATGAAAAAAACTCGTATGCCGCCGATACATACAGCATACTCAACATTAACGGAGATTTGATGAGAAAAAGTCATAGAAATTATCATCCTCATAGCTTGTTAGTCCCCCGTGCGTTTAATTATATTTAACGCCGTTTTCCTGCATTTATTCGCGTGCCAAGAATACTAACATCAAAATACGAAATGATAAAATTTCAAACTAAAAAACTTTGCTTATGTATAATGTATCCTGAGCCATTACGTATAAAATATTTCATACGTAAGCGCAGGGTAGCTAGGTTGTAATGTATACCATGTAGTTAGCTTTGTGAACTTTTTTTGTTATGTTTTGTGTTGCTGGTAGTGGCCCCCTGAGCTGATGCGCTGGGGGCCCTTGAGTTAGGCTTTGGGGCCCCCAAAAAGGTCGCCAGTTGAGTTTGCCGTGAAGGCCAGTGGGCCCTCTGAACCGCGCTTGGAGGCTCCCTGATATGCGCTTAGGGTCCCCTGAGCATAGAGTCCCCGGTGCACTGCACCGCTTAGCCCTATGGTAGCTTCGATCCTGGTGGTAATGCATACCATGTAGTCAGCTTTGTGCACTTCGTTCAGGGCCAAACAATAGTTTGGTTAGTTTTGCATTAATGATCCAGTGGTGATATCACTCCACAATGGACGGTAACGAAAAATTAATTTCTGTGCATTTAGATTGTAATTCAGCCTGGACTACAGTAACTGTAATACACAGGAAATGAAAGTAGGGTATCAAATATACTATAGCCTATGGTTAAGTTTTATACTGTCCAGGCTGCATTTCAATTTAAACTCAAACAAATTCATAGATATCAGCACTTGTAGCAAGTTGCCATTACCAATGAATAGGATTGCAGCCCACTAAATAGCGTCACGAAAATTACTACTGCTAACCCAGTTTATAGCCGGATCAAAAACAAGAGCTACCAAAATAAAGTTCATATTAGTTAATACTTTTTTGCGTTTACGTGTACCGACATTAAGCACAAAGATGTTTACCTTAAATTAAAACTACAATTATGATTTCTGAAGTACATCAATGCAGCGGTGGTTTAATATTTTCAGATTATTTTAAAACCCTGTATTTCAGAAAACTGGAGAAATAACCAGTTAAAATATACTTATAACAGAATCCAAAGAGTAGTATAGCAGTGTGATCTTTCGTAGCTCATAAAAAACAAAGATTTTTAAGTAATTTAAATACTACTTATACTAATTACGGTTAACTAACACTATTTTAATGTTCTACATTCCAGAGAACTAAAACAAATAACCGAAGTAAAAAAAAATAAATCCAAAGAGCACTAGTGTAATCTTTTGCCAGTATTTCTTGAAATGAGTGTTTATCTCAAAGACGGAGGGATCTGTTGCCTATATTTCATCTCGAAATGTTTTAATTTCTTGCGGCTTTCCTCGGTACATATAAGTCAAGCTGTTTTCGCAGGTTTTATTATGAACCGCATGCTCAAACTTGAAAACAGCATCCAAATTGTTGCTGAAATTTTTCTATGTGATGCCATTTCAAAGTCTCGGAAATACGCAGCTCAGATTTATAGTAACAGTATAAATCACAGCTGACCGAAGCATATTTGCTTCTTTTTTGGTGACAAGTCGACTGATTCACCACCTTGAGGAAAAAATAATTTTATGTAAAAGGAATCACATACGATGGATTTCAGTAAATGATTGAATCTATGGCGTATACTTTTGACGCTTAACATTCAATGAAGTTGCCAAAAAAATTTAAGGTGTCATGTAGTTTGTATAAAACTGATTTGCAGAGAAGAGAAATAAATTAACAAAACTGGGTACCAGATGATGTTGCGCACCAAAACTAATCTCTGATATGTGCATTCCAATCAGTGAGAGTACAAAGCACGTACGCATCAGAACGATATCTTATCAATATGATCTTATCTCTTCTACCATTGTGACCCAAATACCTTGAAAGTATTTCACTGTAACTGTTAATGAAAGGGAATGTTCGCACGTTAGTCAGTAATTTAAAATGGAGAGTACGATTCTTATCTGTCAGCCTAAGGTATGTTAAGTTTGTAACACTGCCTTAAGGATTGTGCAAAGCAGTCACAAAATATAACATTTTCTACATTTTCTCGATACTAAGTATTGCGATGTAAGGACATTTCGGCTTTACGACCGAGCTTTTAAGAGAGATAACCGAAGCGAGAATTCCATTAATATTGATATTGATTTCCTGCAGACTGGAAAGAAAAACGTTAACAAAAAAATATTAATCGTACCCTTCAGGTGTAGGGAGTTTGACAGCAAGAGAAATCATTATGGACGAAATCAAGCGCCGTAGGTAGGACCTAATCCACATTTACAATTTATTAGCTCTACAAAACGCTTGATCAAAAAAAAAAAAAAAAAAAAAAAAGAAACAATTCTGTAAATTTTACACAAAACAAAATAAATACATAAATATATTTGTGTAAACACACAACATATGGAAAACCTTTTGTATACGGCTGAAAAATAAACATACAATAAAATATCAAAACTAACGTAAAGCATAGTATTACCACTTATACACGTCGTACTGTTATATTTTCATTTACTTCTAAGAGAAAAGATTTCCCGGCTCAAATTATATTTAATCACGCGGTTATTGTTGCTACAAAATTCGAACAAATCTGTTCGCTTCTTTAAAAAAATCGTGAATCTGCCTTGAAATAAATTTCAGAATATTTGTGTTACTTTTAAACATACAAATTGCTGTTGAGGATACTCTCGCCTCTGAGTAATACTCGTATTTTGAAAATTTAGTAGATGAATATTTCTCTAATTACTATTACTCGTCAGACCAGGCAACATGTTTCCAATAAACAGTTCAATGTCGGTGTTGACTGGCACAGGCGGGGCGTGAAGCTTTGTGCCGTGCACTCAGCAAGGGTACACGAGTGGGCCTTCGGCTCCGAAAGCCCATACCGATGATGTGTCATTGAATGGTTCGCACGCTGACACTTGTTGATTGCCCAGCATTGAAATCCGCAGCACTTTGTGGAAGGGTTGCGCTTCTGTCACGCTGAATCATTCTCTTCAGTCGAAGTTGGTCCCAGTTCTTACAGGATCTTTTTTCCGGCCGCAGCGATGTCGGGGATTTGATGTTTTACCGGATTCCCGATATTCACGACGCACTCCGAAATGTTCGTACGGGGAAATCCCCACGTCTTCGCTACCTTGTAGATGCTGTGTCCCATCTCTCGTTCTCGCAGAATATAACACCGCGTTCAAACTCACTTAAATCGTAATAACCTTCCATTGTAGCAGCAGTAACCGACCTAACGCTTGCGCCAGACAACTGTTGTCTTATATAGCGATTGTCGACCGCAGCGCCGTACTCTGAGTGTTTACATAACTGTTTGCATACACATACCTATACCAGTTTCTTTGGCTCTTCAGTGTAGTACGACCGGGCAGTAGCTATAAAACGCTTGGCGTCAGCAAGGACACGCGGTCGTAAAGCCATAGCTCCAAATTTGTCCATCCCAACATTGAGGACAACTCATCGAAGGCAGCCGACCCAAAAATATTGGAAAAAATTGGTGAAGAAGAAAGACTATGCTTTGACCTGTCCGTACGGTAGTTACTTCTGAGGGTAATTATTACCTGCAAGTGAGCAATTTCCATGAGGCAAGAAAGGAGTGGGGACAAGAAACGGGAAGGAATTCAGATCTAGCCTTTTGAAGGAAGCATCCGGTCATTCGCCTGTAGTTATTTGGGGAATACATGGAATACCCAAATCTGAATAGCCGGATGCGGATTCGAACCTGCGTTCTGCCGAATGCGAGGCCAAAGCTTTACCACTTACCCACCAAGCTTTGTGAATCCACTTGTGATTGTATTACAATATACGTTCATTGAAAAATGAGCCTCTTTAGAGTTCATTAAATGGTAAGAATTGAGAAAGATCTCGTTACCCATAATACTTATCCGTGAATACTTAAAGAGTATTCCAATGTAAGGCATAAAAAACCTTGTTCATATTTCACTGCGTTACATAACGGAAAAACTGTTTCAAACGTGTCTTTCGTAGCATGCTTAACGCTTTTTAGATTTCCAGTACAAAGAACTGGTTTTTTATTTTAAGTGCTGAGGCAGAAATCATTTTGTCAGCTATATATTTATTTTACTTTGGTGATGATACTTAGCCAAATATTCGCTTTATACTTGTAAAACAAGTGTAGCCTGCAAAACTGTTGTAAATAGTTTTTTTTTTCCCCATACGCAGTCAGATACTTGTACATCAAGGACACATATTAGATGACTTTGTAGCAGATCTGTTTGTCAATAGAATAGGGAGTGGTATAGTAAAAAAAGTAATGGAAGACCATTGCAGCATCTCATTTCACTAATGCTTCTTGTGATAACATTTGGACGACGTAATTTTCAGCTATACTTATTATTATTATTTTTTTTTCGTTATTGGTTAAGGTAGTAAAGATTACATCGAACCATAAAGCTTCGACATGAGCCAAGTAAAATTTGTTTTTGAACGATCTTTCAAAAAGTGTTTTTATACAATAGCCTTCGTCCACCATAGCAGTTATTTTCAATCCACATTTAACAGATAATTCTTCCATCTACTGCAATTTTCGCGTCTCACCTGTCTTGCGACTTGCATGTTAGGGAGCGTGCATAAACCACGTAGCTCCATTTTGGCCTCCTATGAACCCCTCCTCCCACCCACGTAGCCCTACGTGTCTTTCCGTTTCGATTCCAGAAGACATTTTGTACCGTTATCTCTTGTCAGACGATTGTAAATTACATACGGAGATAATTAACTGAGGGAAATAAATATTCACATGGTGTTGTGAGTTCTATTCCTCATTTTAACTGTGAAAAATGTTATGAAAGGAAAGCTACGTGGCCTGGCTCGGAATCCTCCCTCCCCCCACGTAGCCTAGCGTAGCCTTCCAGCCAACCCCTCCAGCCAACCCCCCCCACCCCCCTGTACCGAGCCACGTAGTTTGTGCACGCTCTCTTACTTTCTACTGTTGGCCTTGCCGCGCGGAACCTATCTACTGTATTCCGAATGACTTGGAGGATTTTTTGTTTCTCGTCGACCAAGCGATATGTTCGCATATTGTAATTTCGTACTGATATCTGTTACCTTAGACAGTGCATGTGTTCTATAATTTACAACCCTAAACAGCCACCGCTGACTAAATTGGAAAATACTTCGGGCTAAAATACAATGTGTGCATAATAAATGTGTTTTAATACTTTGATAAATCTACATTATGGTTTATTGACTCCTAGTACCTCTGAAAAAACAGCAGGATGGCATAAGTAGAATTAAATTTAAAGTTTATTGTGGTTTTCGTTTTAAGTTTTCGAATTAGTCCTGCAGAATAAGTAATATTAACAAGTCTGATAAACTATCTGATTGTACTAACATTCAGACCTGTCATTTTATCCCAACACAAACTCAGTTGAAGACAAACTAAATCAGAAATTGTCGATTCTTGGAATTATGTTTACAAAATTTCGTAAGCTACTACCCCTACCATCTGATTCTCACCAGGTTGTGAAAATTTGGTTTTTGATTTCTCTTTCTGGAAATTCACAGATTAGCAAATCGTGATTAAATGAAAAATACACCAAGAATCTAATCATGTCGACCATCTATGACTGAGGACTAGCAAGGATCCAATACCATCTCCGCCACCAATGGTAAATTTCCACTGATGACCTCAAATTGAATTGGTCTTGGTTTTAATGTGTTTTACAAGTTTCCATTATAAGCCGCTGTAAAAAGCAACAGTTAGAATGGTTACAAGGCCTTAAACGACAGGCATTTCCACAAGGTGTATTACCAATTTAACGTAATTATCTTACATACGCTATATCAGAGTACGGATCATGTTTACGGGTTGGGATGTTAGTGGTTGTCATTGGTTGAAACGCTGCTGGGACCATAAGATAAAGTTATATTAAAGCCTAATGGCTGTTGCGACGTGTTTCATAAAATAAGGTTCCGGTTCACATCCCTCCGTCGAAAGAAAAGAATTAGCCAGATTTGTACATTAGGTAATCACATCTTCCTATAGTTCACGATACGTCATCACTAATAGCATACATAGATTTTTTATTATGATGACAGAGCAAAAAACTGAAAAGTATGTGCTTTCTTTCACTGCTTCACATAGATATTTCCTCACCTATTTATAATTCAACACCACTGCCTCACTGTTAATGGAGGTAACACCACTTCGAACAATGCGATACTGCTAAAGACATGGTGTATGCGATTATATAAATTTACTGTATGTATATTAATTGACATGCAATTCCTATCATGGCCTCCACTCTTTTCGACCTAACCTCATGAGATATTTTGTTTTTTTGTTTGTGTGGGGTTATGCGAAAGATTCAGCTTTTAAGCCTCCTATGTTAAATAGGGCCGGCGTTTCGTGTTAGGCCCGGGTGGGTAGTCAGGCAAGAAAAGGTGGGGGAGGGGGGGGGGGGGTAGTTCCCTGAAAAATCTTACGTTAAATAATAATAATAGTGATAACTATGGAACCTAATTCTTAAAGGAAATTTATAGGAGAAAAACTAGAAAATGAATTTAATAATTCATCATACAATTTATTCACTAATATATTTTAGCTATGTACGAAACATTATTATTTTTTTAAATTTACTATTAATCAGTATCAATTGCGCAATATAAAAACTGGAATGCGCTTCTCGCATTCGAAAGGACGCGGGTTTCGAATCCCCGTCTGGGCATCCAGATTTGGGTTTTCCATGGTTTCCCCAAATCACTCCAGGCGAATGCCGGGATGCTCCTTCCAAAAAAAAAAAAAAAAAAAAAAAAAAAAAAAAAAAAAAAAAAAAAAAAAAAAAAAAAAAAAAAAGGCCGAATTCCTTCCCGTTCCTTGTCCCCAGTCCCATTCCGCCTCTAATGACCGTCGACGAGGCGTAAAGCCCTAAGTAAAAACAAAATGTAATGCGCTTTGCTTCTTTGGAAATGAAACGATTCAATAAATTTTCCAAACCAAGTTCTTCAGTAAGGTTGCTACATACATGTAAAATAACAATGTTATTTAATAGATCTTGCAACATTGTCGATCTTATGTAACTCTTGAGGCGGCGTAAGGCCGAAAAACTTCGTTCATTTGAACAGGACTACCCAAGAATTGTGATGAGTAGTCGAACGAAGCGTACAAACTCTGGTATGAGTCCTCTAGTCCATTTGTACTTCTGTAAAAAATCTACAACCTCTCTTAAATTTTTTGCCTCATTATCTTGCCTTTTCAAAAGTTGCAAAAATATGTCTCTATCACTGAGAAATCTTTCTTGGTCAAAACCAGGATTGTAGAAATTTATAATTTTTGCTTCATTTGTGTGCTGTCCCACAGCAATTCGTTCCTATGATTTGAAGAAGTGGGTGGAAACGTTGTCGAATCGACTCTTTAACGACATTAGTAGTTGGCCATAAAAATAAGATTTGCGGAGAAAATCTTGAGATGTTTCGAATTGGAGATTTTCACTCTTACCTTGATCGAAATTTTGCGTTGATGTTGGATTTGAGATTCACTGATTTCAAAGTTAGTACCTGACTGCACACTTTTCCTCCAAATTTCTACGAATTTTGACTCTCGAGCACAGTACAAAACACCAGTGATTGCTTCTATCTTCGCATACGATTAAATAACAAATAGATTAGATTTCTGTATATCTGCATTCAAAATTTCGACACGATCAAAAATTTCTATCATCATTGTTAAATGTAAAACACAGACAAATGATTCCATATCGGAGTAAAACCCAGAAGCCTTAGCAGCGACAGCGCTGTCTACTTTTCTGGTTACAGAATGTTTGTACAAAAATTGCATCAGCTGCTGATAAGTATCTCTTACTTATTTAAGAGATTTTATTCTCAATAACCATTTGTAAAAAAGAATAAATATGTTTACACATACAAAACCAAAAAATTTATTTTAACTTATAATTTTTTATAAATACCATGTCAGACAATAGGCTGCAAGAGAAGACAAATCATCATTAGTTTCTTTTTGTATTCCAATTTGTAGTTTCTTAAACTGTCCAAGCCATTTCGGCGAGTCTCGCACGTAGTTTATCAAATCTTTTACTGTTCCGATAAATGTTCTTGCTATTATAATTCTCTCAATTCCATGTTGTACTACAAGATTGAGATAATAAGCATTACAGTGCACAATTAATGCTCGAGGCTCATCTTTGCGTATCCGTGACTGTAATCCCGTTATTTTTCCAGAAATGTTAGAAGCCCCATCGTAGCACTGACCTCTGAGTTTTGAGAGTTCTCACTTGTGCTTGGCGAAAATGTTTGTGACCAAAACAAATAAGGCTTATTAAGTTAAAGCCATGGATTGTCTTTCACCCAGTTTTTAAAAATAAATGGTACTGGAGAACTACTCGAGGTAGTTTCTAGGGGAAAAAATTAATTCATACGAGGGGTAATCAAAAGTTCCCGGAATTTCATTGTAACTCTTTATTAACAAAAGATAAGTACACTTTTACCTAATCTCCTTCAAAGAAGGCTCCTTCTGTACACACACACACACACACACACACACACACACTTGCTCCACCGCTCCTTCCATTGCTGGAAACAGCGATGAAAATCATGTTTTGGTATCTTCCGAAGTACAACCGTTGCTTTGGTTTTGTTGTCTTCTACGGTGGCAAAACGGTTACCTTTTAGGCCCATTTTCATCTTGGGAAAGAGCCAGAAATCCAATGGCACTAAATCCGGTGAGTAAGGAGGCTGGTGGAGGACTGGAATGTTCTTTTCTGCAAGTCATGTCTGCACAACAATCGATGTGTGGGAGGGAGCATTGTCGTGATGCAGTGACCATCCTCCTTGCCGTTTCCGGGAGTGGTGACGTATCGGTGAGGGTTCCTTTTTTATAATTATTACACACATCTTGTAGTGTACTTTTAAAGTAGTCTCCTGACAGGGTGACGGTCAACTTGGTTACCAACTTTGGTGCCGTGTTGAAGTCAATGTTGAACGTCTATAAGTAGGATAATGGTTGACATATTGAGATCTGGTTAGAACTGAGATCAAAAACTTTTGTATTTGGTGGGCGACCTTTTTTTAGCGTCTGTGGGGAAGTTTAGAACACAGTTTTCAGCATCAGTCATTTAACTTCGAACTGTTCTGTCAATGTTATTGTTTTCGATTACTGTTCGTTTTCATTTATTTGCAATACTAGACTACTGTTTGAGGTCAAATATTGTTTTTCGAATATGGCAAGAATACCAAACATTCTAATCTGGATGAATTTTTTGATACGCTAAGAGAACTGCTCAAGTTTTGGAACATCAAATTTCCAAGGATCGCAACAAAAAGAAGAATGCGTGAAAAAAAATCATTGTTCTTTTCCAAAAAATTGGGCAAATACGAATATTGATAGTTTTAAGAAAAGAATCGGAAATATTAGGACCGGCTACCAGAGACAACTGAAAAACATAGAACTGAGCAAAAGGTATGGAGCCGGAGCCAAAGAGAGTACGTGGCATGTTACTTCGACTCACCTTTCGGTACGTTACCAGGTGATTAAAATTTCTAATAAAACTTTGTTCATAACAATACAAGTCTCTTTGTTCCAAGAATTTGTGGTGATATAGCGGTGAAAAATTTTAAATCCTCGACGCTCTGACCACTAGCTAAAAATATAGGGGTTGCGAAAGACCATTCGTTCACAGCAATAAAATCCTCATGTTGGTGTCTTTAATAAATTTTCGCAATTTGTCCTACAATTCATAATAGGTTTTACTGCCTAGTCTAAAAAGTTTTGAAAATAATCAGGTTTAGTGACGTGTATCTCCCTCACTAAAAATTGAACGGAGAAATCTGTGCAATTTTGATGCCATTCCTTTGAGACCAGCAGGATCACCTCATCTTCACACAACTCTCTTAAAACCAAAAACTGCAATGCTCAGTTACTCATTTTTGACAAACTGCGCTCTACTATAACCAAAATGTTTAAAACCGCCATACAAAATAATAGAGAGTGGCAAGAGAAAACATCCAGCAAATAAATCTGATGACACGTACTCGGACCGCGGACGTGATGTTTATATGTACAACTTGGTTGCCAATTAAGTTCACTACAAAGTTGGCAATCAAGTTGGTCGTCTGTGGGCCCCTTAGGTATATGTTTTATCATACGATAGTAGCATGTCTCGAAATGAAACCAAAACTAGGTTCTATTTAGATATTTGTGTACAAAAAAATTGAATCTGTGGCAAAATGTACATTAGGTGAAAGAACGTACCGTCTGAAAAATTAAATGTAGATCTTAAGTTACATGGGGGGGAAAAAAATTACCAATTTCACTCTAGTCAAGTAGTAAAAGCAAAAAGGACTGTCATTAAAAGTAGATCATCTTTACCGAGCGGGGCGGTGTAACGGTTAGCGTTCTCGCCTCGCATTCGGGAGGACGGCGGTTCGAATCCCCGTCCGGGCATCCAGATTTGGGTTTTCCATGGTTTCCCCAAATCACTCCATGCAAATGCCGGGATGCTTCCTTCAAAAGGCCATGGCCGAATTCCTTCCCATTCCTTGCCCCCATCCTTGTCCCCCATCCTTGTCCCCCATCCTTTCCCGTCTCTAAAGACCTCGATGTTAAAAGGAGACGTAAAGCATTTAAAAAAAAATAGATCTTAAGTGATGGCAAATGAACGATCACAAATATTTAATGTTGTTAGTCCACAGGTTTTTGTCAGCCCCGCCTAGCAGTGTCTAGCGAAAAATTGTTCAGCGAAAGAAGGCTTAATTTGTGTGTGCGTGGGGGGGGGGGGGGGGGGTGGAGAAAAAATTAAAAGGCTGCTAAATATTTGTTTTTAAAAAATAACTTGCCACTTCAAGCTTTCGAATATTAATTATAGTAATTAGAAAACTACTACTTCAAAGTCAGTTACTGTTACTGTTTGATTTGATTATTAAAATAAATATTATTCCACTTG
This sequence comes from Vandiemenella viatica, assembly GCA_031002005.1. Lineage (NCBI taxonomy): Eukaryota > Metazoa > Arthropoda > Insecta > Orthoptera > Morabidae > Vandiemenella > Vandiemenella viatica. The sequence continues at coordinate 140,741,945 of JARYHS010011408.1, forward strand.
TCATTTTTATTAAATAGAAGTAACTAGACACTAAATCATATTTTCATATAACTTAGGCTTCTGTTTCCGCTTCCATAATGTCGCTTCCGTTACATCTCTAGTACATACACGTGAATATTCAATACATGCGCACGTATTTATGTATCGAGTGAAGAACAAGAATAAGAATTTTACTTTTACTTACTTTCACGATTTTGATTGTCAGCTGACCGAACCAGGCCATCTTTTAAGGTTCCAGTGGATCATTTGTTTAAGGGCGATGCAAATTTATCCTCCACTTTCTGCTGTCTTCTAGAATTATCAATTCGTTTATCTTTTTCAGCTTCACTACGAATTTATCAGTTTGATTTTTTTTTTTTTTTTTTTTTTTTTTTTTTTTTTTGGAATTAGCCAAAACGCCTTCGAAATACACTAATGCAGCTTTCAAACACGACTGCTTTGGACGTACACTATTTTCTTGCGTTCACTCACAAGATTGTTTGCCCAGTACGCGACATCTGGGGTGGCGGTCTCTATTGAAACATCAAAGGGATTTAGCGCGTCGCTAATGGTGGTGTTGTGGGCACACAGGCTATTATACACGCATTTTGAAGGATGGAACTAACATGCTTAGCTGCTCTGCTCTCTCTTTCTTTCTTTATCTCAATTCTTTCGTCTATGAACTCTCAAATTCCGGGTGGGTGAAATACCCACCCGGAATATCCCGGGTGGGTACTGCTACCCACCATACCCACATTATCCGCCGGCCCTGATGTTAATAAACATACCAGAATTGCAAGCCAGCACGAACAGAGTTTTGGAACAGTAGTAAGGAGGACATACTGCACCGAGTTTGGCAAGAGTTTGATGATCCACTGATATCCGCAGAATCACTAATTGTAGTGGGACACAGATAACTTGTAAAGTATCAAATAAAACTCAGTTTTTCTATATGACTGTTACATGACTGAATGACAAGTAATATCAGTTTTCTGCCCTCGGGCAGGTTTTCACTTGGCTGTTCTCCATGCTATTCTATCTTCTGCCTTTCTCTTAAGGTAGTTGCCGTCTTGGTTGATGTAGTCTATTGTTTTGTACCTCCTTCCTCTTATTCTCCTCCCACAAACCAGACCTTCCAAAGCGTCTTATCAGGCACTCCCCTCTCAATAAGTGTCCCAACCAGTTCTTTCTCTTTTATTACTCAGTATTTTTCTCCTTTCACTAACCCTGTTCAGCATTTCAACATTACTTATTTTATCCACCCAGATTATCCTCTCCATCCTCCTCCACATCCACATCTCATACGCTTCTGACTGCTTTTCATCATCTCGTCTAAGTGTCCACGTCTCCACTCCATAAAGAGCCACACTCCATATATAACATTTGCCGCCTCTTTTCCCCGAGTATTTTGTCTATTTTTCCAGTCAGTATACTCCTTTTCCTATTAAATGCTTCCTTTGCTACGGCAATGCGAGTTTTACCTCTTGGTGGCATCTTAAATCTTCGGCGATCGTACTCAAGATATTTGAACGATCTTACTTGCCTGATATTAGCTCTTTCTAACTCAATATTTATTGTTTTTAATATTTACCATACTCTTAGTTTTTGCTGTATATTTTAATTCAAAGCTCTAATATAGCGACAGTAAATTTGTGAAATCGCTTCAATCATTTATAATAATCTTTTAAGTTGGCGTGTAGGATAAATGTTGCAACGAAAGAATTAATCAACATTTGAAGAGATCAGTGATAAAATCTCGGGTGTCCAGCCGGATGGTGGTGTAAAAACATGACGTTTCGACAGCTGACTGTTGTCTTCATCAGGTATCTGACAGTCAGCTGAGAACAACTACAAGATACCTCATGAAGACAGCAGAGTCAGCTGTCGAAACGTCATGTTTTTACACCACCATTCGGCTGGACACCCGAGAAGATTTTGTTGCATCAATACGCCGGGAAAGTCTCTACTCAGATCAGTGACGTTCTCATAGGTGGTGGTTTGTGTGGAAGATTTCGACAAAGGTTTCGACAAAGATTATATATTTACTGCACGTAGTTAATACGGCTACAAAGCAGTTCATCTAAATTTGAATAGGTTTGTCAATTTTTTCGAAAGCGACAGAAATGGCACCGTACCATTGATTCTGAACAAGTAGTTCTCGTAATTGTAAAAGGCGTCATAACATCAAGTTTGAGAGATTGCTTGTAGTGTGCAGTGCTGGCAAGGACGCGCGAGCACGTGCTCCGCTGCGGGTCCCACGCATCTCATTAGCTCGTCCCACTGACTGGCCACTTGGCTTTCGAGGAAAATCAACAGTCAAATAAGGTTCAATCCTGAAGTGGAGCAATATTAACAGTAGGTACAGCAATTATTTTGCACGTTTAATCAAGAGAAAGGGATCGGTGTAATTTACAACCAAATGTACTGTAACCCGATAATCAGAATCTGAGAATTTATCTTCAAGTTGGTAACATATCGACAAGATATTAGTACTGAAAGCAAGATCGAGCAGTGTGGAGTAATGGCTTCTTTACGAACGCCATCAAAGCCATTGGTAAAAGAAAATTTTGAATAGCAGATATAAACTATGCAGCCGTCAGATAAGGCTAAACAAATCGACATTTGAATATTACTTCTGTATTTTCAGCTTGTTGGCATTATGATTAGAGCCGGGATAGAATTGGAGGCAAAGGAAAATAACGTGTCCGGCCGTTAGGGACCATCCACAAATTACGTCACAAATTTCATGATTTGTGGACCCCTTCCTCCCCCGATGTCACAGGTTGTTACGTTTGTGCCCCGCCCCCCCTCCCCTGGTGCGACGTCACATTTTGAAATTTCAATATTTATAAATTAAAACTGCATTTCCAAAATTATTGCATTTCTAGTTAAAAAATCGTAACAATAAATCGAACATTTAAGAAAATATAAAAAACAAAAATCGAATTAATGATACAAAATTGTGTCATGTGTTCATGGATTTAGATCCCATTCCTTGATACGTTTATATTGGCATAATAGTAACTTCATTCTTGAATTCGATAGTGTTGGGAACATTCGATGTGTCAACACCATCTTCATCTTTATCTTCCACCATGAGCCAAAAAGTGATACAAATTATGCATGTGATGTCACAAAGTTTATGACACGTCCCCACCCCCCTTGTCACACATTGTTGCCCTCTTCCCCCCCCTAAAGGTGACGTAATTTATGGATAGCCCCTTGTTTCAAAGGAACCATCCCAGCATTTGTCTGGAGTTAAATCAGGAAACCATGAAATATTTAAGTCTAGATGGCCAGACCACGTATGGAACTCTCGCTTACTAGCGACCTTTTTTTTTTTAAACTTGCGGCTAAATGGCTTGACGACATGGGGGTTATTTCTTAGAGCAAGGATCAAGGGCAAGGAAAGAGAATGAATTCGGCAGTGGTCCTGTGATGGAACTATGCCCAAATTCGACTGGAGTGATTGCAGGAAATCATGAGAAAACAAAATTTGTGGGTCTGAATCCAAGATAGATCTCACGTCCTCCCGAAAGCCAGGCCGGAATGTTGACAGCTCACTCACCAGACAGATTTTCTAGAATACGAGATGAACCACATGATAGTCATGAAAAATATTTAAATGAATTCTGATTTTAATAACAGGGATGTACTGTTTCAGCTGTTGCAGCCGACACTAGATTCACATAACCAGAACAACGTTCATCTACCTTGTTTCTAACTTCATGTATCTCAACTTTTTTTAAACTTTTTTCCCTTCACTCTTCATCTCCCAAGCTGGTAACATCGCTTCGTTCATATCTGTCAATATGTCTGATGAATTTACTTACATTACGTTTTTTGTTTGATTTTGTTTGGTTTTTGTTTTGTTTACAACTGTAGATCTTGTGTTGGGGATAATCAACAGCCTTTAGTTACTGCCGTTATTCAGGCCCGTATTACTTGTTCGATGCCAACATGCAATCTATTCATGGTACTTGACGGTAATGTGCACTGTTACAACGTATTACTGATTACGAATGTAATCGTTAGACTGATCTGGTTAGCACTGTCGAGAATGTTGCTGTTAGGAAAGGAACATGCAACGCCCCCTCCCAATAATCAAAGAAGTTTCATTCTAATTGGAAATATTTAATTACTGAATTTTGTTTCAGTTATTGCAGCGTACATTTCCTACTATATACTTCACGGGTATAACACAGAATATGAAATGGAAAATAAATTTCAGCGACAGATGCAGAAATGGAGCAACAGTAACGAGAGATTCCATGTCATAACTACATAGTTTGAATAGCTACATGCATTAGACATGCATGATATTTCCATTTAGAATATTATAAACTAACTATTAAAAATGTCTACAGAACGCATCCAGAAGTGTGTATAGCTGACAATTCCTTCCTTAGAATCTTCTGAAAGTCTCAGATCATATTCAGTTTAGGTAGACAAAGCTTGTCATCCCATCAGTTCTCAGTTAAATATCTAACTTCGTATACCAGTCTCACAAGTGTTGTAGCTATCTTAATCCGAGGATAGATTTGTAATAACTGAAATTTATATTCAAATTAGAAACAAACACTAATGTTACTTGTATATAAACAATACATAAAAAACTATCCATGAACACCGGTTCGTAACTTATTTTATTTTTTGCTTAGGCTTTATACTTCTACGTCGAGGTCATTAGAGGCGGGAAAAGAACTGGGTACAAGAAATGGGAAGGAATTCGACCATGGCCTTTTGAAGGAAGCATTCCGGCATTCGCATGGAGAAACCATGGAAATTCCAAATCTAGATGACCGGACGGGGATTCGAACCAGTGTCCTCCCGAATTCGAGGCCAGAAATAAATTTGATGTAGGTCAAAGCTAATCCATATATAAATAGACAGAAGCTATAACAGAATGATATTATTACATTATGTAATATAGAGAAGTTGTGTTTTATTCGGAAGAGGAAAGTAAACTGCTGTATCAGCATGACGAGTCTTGGTGTTCTCTCAGTTAAAGGGATGAGCTGGATACCTGGTACCGGAGTTCAATTCCTGGTGGAGATTATTCGTTGTAAACAATTATAAGGTATCTAGTTAGGTAGATCAATCTAAAATTAAAATAAATTGTAAAGTGTCATAACTACATACACAAAAATGAATGTTTATGTGATTGTAATAATGGATTGCTTGTTGAAGGCACTAAGTAAAAATATTTTGCCGTATCATTTGACGGTAAACTCATTCCTGGGATACACATTGGGGAAATGTTAGGGGCTGCAAAGTTCTCTATTTATAGGAGCGGGTGATGATGGAATGTATCATAGAAGTGAGAAACAAAACTTTGGCCAGACCAGCACTTTAATATGTGGTGTAGTATGGGACCCACAATGTATCAAATACCGGAGTGGGAGAAGTGCAATTGAAGGCAGCAAGATTTGTGGGCATTACAGAAGTACATTGTCACTAACAGATACGATGGAGGAGGGTTGTAAGTCGTTGGAAGATAGGAGGCGGGTGAAGATAGTGACGGCATTGTAAAAGACGTATATCTTGATAGAATTTTGGATGATTATTGGTAAATAAAAAATTGGAAGCAGCGTGCTGAAGGGAAAAAAGCAACGATGATCGTAACTAGATCTTGAGTTTAGGCGCAAGGGAGAGTGAAAAGTTTTTGGGGGAATCAGGAACCGAGCAATTTAATTCAAACAATCCTGCGTTGCCTTCTCAGAGTTGTGTGAGATCAAGTCTGCGGATGTCATATACATCGAACCACACACAACTCTGACTTGAGGCAGGGCATCGGGGTATCTCTATACAATGTACTAATGGTTGTACGATTACCCGTTTGCTCTGTACATAGTTTGGATGTTTATATAACCATACCACAGTTTCCGTGGACTGGTAGAGTTTCAGAGAAATGACTTGCAGTGGTGGAACCCTCTGACAAGGCAGTCATGAAGGATGGTAGGCCACGGCTGGTGACGAAGACAAATCTGATATTTCGAGCGCAGTTGACGGTTTGCTGCGCGCTGGATACTGAGTTCCTGGAAGAGGCAGCCAGCTAGTGCTGACTAAGAGCGTCTGTTTTATGGGACACGCACTGCTAATTTGAGGGAGCACTTCCCAAAAACGGAGCCACATCACCGCTACCGGGAACAGTTGAGACTGCCCAACGCAGTCTGGGGTCTCCCTGCACAAAATAGTGCGCTGTCCTAAGGGGTGTTCAGGAGGAACAGATAGTCGCCTATCAGGCGAATATATATGATTAATATACGGTAAGGCTGTAGTGGCCAAGGGATAGCGAACTGCAGGTGGCAAGGATTCCATATCAAATAGTTCTTGCTTTGTTACAGGTAGAAGATTCAAAACTAAAGGAACCTCAATACTAACTTCAGTTTGTTTTTTTTTTTTTGATTATCTACGAAAAATACTGTAATGCAACCTTTTTTTTTTGTACTGCTTAACGTCTCTTAACAGCGAGGTCATTAGAGACGGGAAAGGATGGGGGGCAAGGAATGGGAAGGAATTCGGCCATGGCCTTTTTGAACGAAGCATCCCGGCATTTGCCTGGAGTGATTTGGGAAACCATGGAAAACCCAAATCTGGATGCCCGGCCGGGGATTCGAACCGGCGTCCTCCCTAATGCGAGGCGAGAACGCTAACCGTTACACCACCACGCTCCATGTGTAATGCAACCGAGAAACCGTTAACAAGAACAAAAAAAAACAACTTAGTCCATACTCATTTATATCTGGCACGAAATTGCTTCATCAAAAGAAATATTAGTACTGAAAGAATTTAAGAAATTACCATCAAAATTTAACTGTTGCAGTGAAATAAAACAATTCTATTCATATTTGATACGGAAATCTGTTTTAAAAATCATCTATGGAAAAACCTTAGGATGAAATTTCAATCGTGAATTTTCACAGCACAGTAAGAAATAATTGCATTTTTTCAGGCCAGTTATATTTGTTGCCTCTCAAAAGAAATATCAAAACTATCTCAACTAAAGCTATAGAATTTGTTTACGTATAAAGTTAATATGTTGCCTTACAGCAAAGATTGTCCAATTTTTTTCTTTTGCCAAAACTGACAAGATTTTATCGAGATGTTGCGCCAGTATTGTGTTTCTGAATAAGCTTGTTGTAACCAATAAACATCTGCCCAAATTTCTAAAACGTTTGCACGCTTTAAGTATTTTCATAAAATAAGAGATTTTACTAACATCTAAAGCATTACTATGGCCGCTTTTACACGATGCTAGTAGGCCTGAACGAGTATACTGTCTTGTGTGCGCGGGCAGCACTTGATTGTCACTCTCCTCATGTTTACAGGGCCAAGGCAGTTGATTGAACATAGTGGACTTGTTCATGACCAACTTTTGGCGTGAGAATTCAACAAACAAGATGGCGACAACTAGCAAATCCAATAAAGTAAGTGAAGTAGAGACCTTACAAAATCTTTAGAACAGCATGAAAATGAACAAATTCTGGGGAAATTTAAGAATAAAAATTGTAAGAACAAAGATTTTTGAGATGCTTATAAAAGATGCCATAACGGTGTCAAGTTTTTATATTATTTTTTGTATCGGCAGAAATATTTGACAGAAACAGTCTTAAACGCTTTCTGTAACGATCTACATCAACTGCAACTCCATTTAAACAGGTTGCCGAGGCATGTAAGCGTTTCTTTTTGATTTCCAATCTTACCCATTTTCGACGTTTTCTTTTGTTATTCTTCATATTATTTAAAGTGATAATTAACAAATCATCTACAATATTAATTACTTCTTGTAATATGGACACACTTTCAAGAAGATCACAACGTAGGACTGGAGAACTGTCCTGGCAGTGTACAGTCTTGACACTATTAGTAGCACGCTAGTTCACTCTTGCCCCCACCACCGGCGCTCCTGCCTGCTGTCGTTCCAGTAAACCATCATCGTGTAAACGTGGTTCATCCTTTGTGACGTCTACGTATCTTAGATTGCAGAAGGTTAATTTACACTGAAGTGCCAAAAAATATGTGATAGAAAGATGCAAATATCCAGAAGCTGGTAGAACAGTGAAAGAAACACATAAATGTGCCATGTAGTGACGGGGCTTTTATTTGTACTTTCATGCGCCATGGTAAATGTTTTCTGACGTGGTTATGGCTGTACAACATGAATAAATCGACTCATCGCCGAATGGTAATTTGTGCTAGATTCATGGGACATTCCATTTCGGAAATTGTTCGGTAATTCAACATTCGTTGACCCACAGTGTCAAGAGTGTTCCGTGAAAATGTAAATTTACAGTATTTCTTGACGCCATAGGCAACGTTGTTGCCAACCACTTTTTTTTTTTTACCTATGGCTTTACGCCTCGTCGACGTCGAAGTCATTAGAGGCGGAATGGGACTGGGGACAAGGAACGGGAAGGAATTCGGCTATGGCCTTTTGAAGGAAGCATCCCGGGGTTCGCCTGGAGTGATTTGGTTAAACCATGGAAAACCCAAATCTGGATGGCCGGACGGGGATTCGAACCGGTGTCCTCCCGAATGCAAGGCCAGAGCGTTAACCGGTCACCCACCACGCTCGGTTTGCCAACCACGTATCCTTAACTACCAGCGACGCGTATCAGTGTTCACTCAGGCAACTTTACGTCAAAGAACAGCAATGCTCAACTTGGAACGTTTGTCCGGACGATGTAGGGAAATTTGCAGTTGCTGTGATGTGGCAGCAGAAGGCAGACGTGAGTGTGTCTGCTAACAAACCATCAGTGGCTGCAATGGCACTCCTGAACATACCAGTCCCTGCAGAATTGGACAAAAGGATGCGTATCAGACGAGTAAGAGCTGACAGGATTGTAGTGAGAAGGATACCCTACAATACCATTGATTGAGATTGTCAGGAAGGCACTGTGCAAGCTGATGGTGGCTCCATTTAGGTAAGGGCTGTGTTTACATGGTTTGGATGGATACCTCTACGAAATAAAAAAACTAATAATAAAAAAAGATGTTTAGGTTGGGGAGAAGTTGATCATTTCATTTAAATTTATATTTATTATGATTTTAGAATTAATCGTAATGGGATATTTTCTTGCATTTGCAAAAAGGAAACTTTAAAATTTCACAATTTATAATTTATTCAGAAAAAAAAAGGGACAAAACAAAGAAATGTGGTTTGTTAACCCATTACATTCATGGGCGAAAAATTCTTCAAAACATATGAATTTCAATTAAATAGGGTGCCATCTCAGCTAGTATTTAGCAGACCACATAACTAAAAGCACTGAGAAACTTTCTGCTATGCAGGTGGTCTCCCTTCCAGAGCTTTCCGGATTCAACCGAAAACGAAGATCAATGCGGTTAAGAGTATTTATAGGATATTATTCTGGTTTTGTGGTTTCACAGTACCACAGCTTCTTCCATTCACCATTCAGACTATACAGGATGATAACTTTACCCCAAAACACCTACCGAACACACTTTGGGGGCATCCATCAATTCCGTGAGGCGTTTTTCCGGAATTCTGGATTCCCCACTCCCCTTCTGGTGAAATTAGGCGTGATTTGGTCGGACCCTCATCCTCCCCACCCCTCTAAGATGACGTGATATTTTGATGGGACCCCACCCCCCTCAAATTGCCGTTTTTTAAAAGATTTTTTAGCTCTCCTGCTTCCGAGGGAGGTTACAGCCTCCCTAAAGTCAGTATCCGCTTCGTTTCTAGGCCTTATACCCCCCTCAAAGTCGTCATCGGTGTAGTTTGTGGACTTTACTTTTTTTTTTTTTAGCTCAACTGTCCTTCAAGAATTTAAAAATCTCACGTGAGATTTCCTTCGACTCCTCCCCCCCCCCCCTATTTCAACTCTCGTAATTAATGGACGCCCCCCTCTCACAACAACTGCATTGGATGTCGTGGTTGGGTGAGTCTCTCCCCCCGCCTCTCGACGTGCCAGCTCAGCTCTGAGCACTGTACAGTGTACAGCTCATCAGTACCTGCACGCCAAGTACTCCGCTGATACCCGCACAGAATGCGTAGGCTGTACGCCACGAACACTCGCGCAGTCAGCCATGACCCGTCTGCTCGCCAGAAACCGAACCGTTTCGGCTTCTAGTCCGTTGGCAGAAAAAGGACAAAAAATAACCTTAACAGTTATACATACGTGACGCATCCTAAAAAATCTGTCACTCGATTCATCTGACAAGATTTTAGTTACTTCGCTTCTCTCTTTCCATGAACTGTCCTTTTTATCATGTAAAAATATGCGGACCCACCTTCGTTTCTACGGTGGAGTCCCCGCACTACGCAGAAAATGTCTCTGGTTAGATCAAACCCCCTGCTGTGCGCTTGCACGGGAACAATGACTCGATCCCGGCCTCTTGTCTGGGGTCCTTGCCTGCTGTCCAATTGTTTACGGTATGCCAGATCGTCTAGATACTAGACGAAAATACATTTCACTGCTTACAATATTTGTAGTATTCTTCCCTGAATGTATTCAATTTGATCATTCTCTGGTCAAACTGAATCAAACATTTACTGGAAATGATTATACTCAATCTCTTTGAGACCACTTCAAGACACTAATAGTCGTCATGTTCCCAAACAACGATGGAGTTTTCCAGGACGACAATGCGCCACGTCCCCGGACCAAAATTGTTGACGATTATTTGAGGAATATTCTGGACAAATCCAGCGAATAATTTGGCCACCAACACCACCAAACATGGATCCAATCGTACGTATCTAGGACGTAATCAGGTCATTTCGCACACAACGTTCTACACCGGCGGCTGAATGTTTTTTAAAGGAGACTTATGACAATTTATTGAGTTAATGCTACGTCGAGATGCTGCATTTCGGCGGGCCCATACGCTAAGATGTATCGCATGACTTTTAGTACTTCAGTGTATGTTCGAATACCATGAACTTCCGCATGGTAGGCCAATTGTCGTCGGAAATATAGTTTCAGTGGTTGCTTCATTCGCTCCATTCAACTGAGCACGTTTCTTAATTTTATACTAGGGAGGACAGGTACTACTAAGCTAATTTGTACTAAGAATACATTCACTCGAACCGAATCTATGACCGAGAAAAAATAGGCTCATTTGTCAAACCACTGCTGCTTATTACATCAAAATTGGGTAACGCGTATGGTAACAATCTAATCTTAGTTGATTACGCACACAAAATTCTCTGACAGTCCTCCTGTATACTCTTCCCCCACTCCCGGCACCTCATATACGGCCGATTGAGTAGCGGAAGATGTGCACGACACGTTAGTACTTTAGTGAGACAAATACTTCCTATCTTATGAAGGACTGAAGTTCTTACCGAATTTCTTTACCATTACTTCCTACCCTGTGTTTAAACAAGCAGACTGATTCGTAAGATATCACAGAGCTTCTGGAAGGAATGATCCAATCATACCTCTAGTCATCGATAGAAATTGAACTGATTTATATCAGCCATGTCAAATGTAATTTCAAATACTTCCATTAAAGATTCAAACTAGAATATTAAAAACATCGTATCTAACGCTTTCAATTATTATTGGCTCCAGAGTGATAATTTCACGATTGTAAACAGGATTTTGATGCTTCTGATACCACTGTAATCGCTTTGCTACTGTATTCTATTCAGAAACTCATTTTGTTCTTTGAACAGATTACAGGTGGTTCAAAACGGTTTGATATGATGGTAGTATATAACCGTGAGACAAAGCCTCTTATCAGTTCGGGGGCTTTCATTAGTGTCTGCTTCGAATGATGAAGTAGGAAAGATTAAAAAATTTCACGAGTTATTTCTTTACGTTTACACTCTGCTAGTTCTAGAGCTACTGAATTTCAAATCGAAGCACACCTTTACTATGTCAACATTTTGTAATTGTTAAGACGTGCAACTCACTTTCGAGGGCAGCTGAGGTGATCTGCGGCGGGTAGTTATGAGGAAGAACCTGCAACAAAGAATACGAAAATTAGTTCCGTTTCTATATACCTTGTTATTTTACAACTTCTATAAAAACTGTATGGCAGCGCTAATTTCAAACAACGCCGGGCGAAATTTTATTCGGTTTCAGTTGTGCAATGCAGGTATATTAAACAAACCTGTTTCATGTGCGAGCTGAAAGTGACGATTTTAATGAAGCAAGTGGTTGAAAAGTTGACCACCAGTTCGCTTCTTAAATTACGCTGCTTAAACCGTGAAAGTTATAACAATACCATGTATGGAAGAGTTGTGTGGCATAAATAATCTTACAGAAACTCCATGGCAACATATTCGTATTATTACAGACTGGTAGTTGGCAGCTACTTGGGGTGCTTGGAAGCGTATTACAGTAAGTTTTTTTTCTTTAATAGTAATAATAAATTTATTTAGGTTAAAAAAATGTAACCTCTATAGATCAATTTTTCTTATAAAAGAGATTTATAAGTAAGAATTGTTTCTTCATTGTGATCTTTGATTCAATTTATAGTCGTAGCTTTACTACATTTCACTGAAAGACTTGACTTCCGTTTGACCATCACGTCTTGAAATTACTAATTTCAGCACTTGTTTGGAAATTACATTCGTTTTGTGGGTATGTCGATTCTCTCAATTCAGATTTGAAATATAAATTTGCATTTTAAAGTAGTAATTGATCGTGTCTTCATTATAAGCTTTGATAATATTATAGATAGTGGGTGTAGCTGTAGGTTTACAAAGTCTACGGGTGTTTGGAGTGAGTATGCACGATTTAATACCGCACGCAGTAACTAAATGGTAAGGTGGTTATTTCTGATCACTGCAAATGTTTTTGGATCAATACCCCCAGTACGCGCTCCTTGGTGAAGGAATTCACCAGATAAGATCTTCGCATTTCTATTAAAACTGTTTCAATTTGAGCTAGTTCGGACAAATATAACTAATAAAAAAACTCAAGTATGTTTGTTACCAAAGTAAGCATATAAGTAGTCACATGTAGGATGGCCCGCACAGTATACAATGTTTTATTATATTTAATCATTATATTAAAGGAAAGCGATTGACCATTCTCTTTATAATTAAAAGAGTATTGAGTTTGGCATATGTGAAAATAAATGTTTAATTATGTATCTAAATCTTTTGTTCAGAGTAAATAGACCCATTGCTTGCAAAGATTACAGTGCAAGAAGTTTTGGGATTTACATAAACTTAAATATTAAATTATAAGATTTTGCTATTTCAAAGCACACAGGCGGTCGGTCCGTCACAATCGGTAACTGCTGACGCAATCGTCGTTACAAAGTCCACCTAACGCTACCAGGTGAGGCTGCGCGCTGTTTCCACGGAGAAAAATTTCTCGCGCTCTCAGTGCGCACCTCTTACATACGGAATACTCCATCAGAGATCGTATCCGCATGCCAAGAAGAATGGATCCGGAATGCGTTGCTAGATATTTTATCTTAGAAATTATCAGTTACTCCAATAGAACTCATTACACAGATTTAGTTACATGAAACTATTAAAAGCTACAAACCAGCAAAGCAGCAAAACAAACACCGTGCCATCAATACCAAACTATTTAGATATTCTTTCTTGCCATTAGATCTGAAATGGTTGCGGCTTTAATATCTGCGCCATACTACTATTTCTCTTAGATTTCGGTCATCTGTGGACCACGATAACTAATCCTTTGAATTCATTTCGATGATTGTTTTCTTAACTTCCAATAGTTCTTCATCCTTTAACTTTGCTGTTTCCTCTTTTCTTCGGTCCATATGTTATTACATTCCCTCTTCTCCTGGAAATCCTTGAAATTTTGAACCAATCTTCTGAAATTTACCCTATCTTATATTATATCTGCTGTTATGCCGACCTCAGTCAAATCTTTTACTCCCTACATCCTCTGGTTTGCCTTCTTACTCACGTAATCATGGTTGAAAATTCTTTTTGTAAGTCTGATGTTTTCCATTCTCATTATGTAACCAAATAACCGATTTTTTCTGATGGAGTCTAGTATCCTTTCAGTTTCTTGTTTGTATAGATCTTCATTCATCCGGTGCCTAAACTCTGTTCTGATCCTTAAATTTTCCTCAAGATTTTCTCTAACCCTTCTATTTCTCCAGAGTTCATAGAGAACAAACATTGAGGTGTAGAGACCTTCTGGTTTGATTACTGTCTTGTTTGATTTTAGTTTTTCTTGAAAGATTATTCTGTTAGTAATACGAATTACACATTAATGGTGTTGTTTAAAGCTTAGTCAGTGGATAAAAGCAGCATCCACGAATTATCAACATCACTTGTTTTATTATATAAAATAAAAACTTAAAGAGTTAAACCTTATGTGTATTTCCTAGGATTCAATGTTCTGAGATTTATAGAGTACGGCTGTAGTATTTTTGGAGTGGAAACTAAGTGTGGGTTATTACTAAACTTAATAAACCCGATAGTTTTGCAGCACCTCGAAGACTGATCCAGGCAACACCATATGCGAATCCTCATTATGAGATACATTGAAAAATTATCACTACACAAATGTTACGTTGAGTTTAACAGGTATTAAATGGAAAACTCTATGGATCCTATATACCTAATATAGAATAGAACTCTACACTGAGTCAGATTATGCAAGTAAGACCATGTTTCGAACTTCCATTCCTTCTCATAAGATATAAATGACGAAGAGCCTTCATAGTTAAGACAGCGATATGAACATTTTTGTGATACATCAGTTGAGATTCATGCCGAGAGGTTCATCTTCCGAAGGATGTCACCTGTGACAGGTATGAGAGAGATTGGACGTGACCGTCGTCACGGGTTGAGGTGAGCGGAAGCCATACGCCTGACCGGTCCTACGCACGGGGTCCCGCCGTGACTAAGGCTCGCGGCGGAGACGTGATCGGCATCCAGAATATACCTGCCAGGCAGGAACACGGTCAGCTGGATCCTGGAGAATGACCAGAGTGGTAGCCGGAGCAAAGTAGATTTTTACATCTTAATCTCTAGAGCAGGGTTTCACAAAGTGGGGTACGCGAAACTCCTGCGGTTTCCTAATTGAACGTTGGAGGTTCGCGACAAGATTTACGCTATGGCGGCTGAAATGGTATCTCAAGAGTACTACACGCAACATGGCGAATTAAATGAGCAAAATTGTTCCTAAAATAGACAACTTGTAACAAGAAACAAGGTGCTGATATGTGAATGTCAGATACAGAGGATGCCGTAATGTAACTACAGGGCGTTCGCCGGGAAACGCTACCCTCCCAGTCTGTTGCCGTCGGCAACTTGCTGGGACAGTGGTGCCAGCAACTCCCGCCACACGGCGCCGTGAATCACCGCACTGTAGCTAGTTTGTGACTTCAGTCTCTTATTAATCAGTGTTGTGAATAAACGTTTCTTTGTGGTTTGGCTGGTTTGGGGCTTCATACTCTTACTAATCTGTACCGTGTTTGAGTGTGGGTAAAATTATGGTACGTTACAGTTTGCAACAAAGAATATTTCTCTACGATACATATGTGAAGAAGTACTCGTTTAAAAAGTGTCGCAGTAAATTTCGTCGCTAATATCCTGGCGTTTTACTGCCAGCTAAATCAATAATTCTGCGTCTGGTTAAAAAAGTAAGAGAAACGGGTTCATTTTTTAACAAAAAGAGACTGTCGGTCTACCGTATTCTCACAGCGGAGAAAATTGACGATATCGCTTTTCGACTAGAACAGTCACCCAAAAAAAAATCATTAAGTCAGTTATCGCAGCAGGCAGGCGTATCTAAGACGTCAGCTTGGAAAGTAACAAAGCTAGTTCACTTAAAGCCGTACAAAACAATTGTGGTGCATAAAATTACAGAAATAGACCAGGGGCCTAGGATTAGATTTTGCAACTGGTACCTGCAGGGTGTCCACGATGGCACTGTTGATCCGCAACTGACGTCACAATTAAATGCTTAGCACATACAAGTTTATGAAGCGTAATTATTATGAAATAGTCCGCGGCCGACGGTTAAACAATGTTTTTAAAAATAGTAATATTTTTAAGTAAGTATTTTTGTTTTTAAAAATAGTAACACTATTTATAAAAACAAAAAATTCTTTATAAAAAAATTAAAAATAAAAGCGTACACAACTCGCCTTCCCGAGTGCCTATTCAACGCAAGACGCATCTACACCAACAACGTACCAACTGATGCCGTCTTAATTGTTTATGCAGTACTGTTCAGAATACTGTATCCGCTACCGCCTAATATAACCACCCCAATTTTCAACTAAAATGATTAAAGAAAAGTATGAAAAACGGAACACTGACAGAGGGGCAGTTATAAAATTTGCATCCATATCTTAATAGACCTACGCTCGATAACAAACCGAAGTGTACATTCCAATTTAGTTTGCCCTACGTAGGTCGTTATACACGGATTGGTTTCAGTATATTCTGTTGGGTTCGGCGGAAGTTTCGGAGGCCAAAATATTCCGGATCTTTTATTTACGCTGCTCTGTAGAAGTGGGTAATGATTGTGTCAGAGTAGCCCAATAAAGTTGTATGACGTTTTAAGTAGTGAGCCGTCAGCTACTGAGAAGCCGGTAGCCCGTCGGCAGGGTGTGTATTGAGAGGTCGGCGACTACAAAACGACTTTATGGGTACGGGGCGTGCCAGCGGCAAGGTCAACAACGCCCAGAACCAACTCAGACTTAAAATACAACCCGACCAAAAACGGTGAGTCCAGAAGCCATGGACTGACACGAACGGGTGCAAGTGCATAAGGATGTTCACTAACAAACATTAAAATATCAGCCTCCAGTTGGGACGAATAGCGTAGCTTTTATATTACTCGTAAATTGATGTGACGAAGGCACTGAAAACTACGTCTCACTGACACGTTAAAAGATTAAGATTTCCCCTCGTTAGCTTATAAAGACCAACAATTTTTTTTTTAACCAGATTAACGTTGCGAGTGATTACAAAGTATTAGGTACGGATACAACACAAAATTTGAAATAATTCTGTTTTTATGATCACACAAAATTAGAGCCATCTGCTGTAAAATCTGAGGCTATTAATGTAATTCGAACAAACTAGGTTCATCCAAGTTTACTTATATCACGAGGGCTTATCTTAAAGATGTATCGTGGGTCTATGGTAAATCTTTTGAACGAATTAGTTTATTACTATCTTCCGGTATTTTACCTTACCCGACAACATTTTTTGGATATCTCTACTTTGATAAAACACTGAAAAAGATTCCGTATTTATTGCAGTCATGAAAATCTACATTATTTCGTGCGTGTCAATCATGACATTTTCCTGTTTTTTTTTCGTATAAAATTTCTTACACAAAATAAAATTCAGAAGGTAAAAATTAGGTCAATATTTTTACCTAGTTGAAGTTGTGTGTTATATTGCCGTTAATATCCTATTGCCTAGTCACTATGCATCTGCGTGATTATACTCCCTAGTACCCTATTATAAGTCGATCCTTCAACAGCACAGCTGGGCAGAAAACCGTTAATACGTTAATCATTAAGGAAGTTAAAAGTTACATTTTTGAACTATTGTAAAGTTAACTTAAATAATCATTAACTTTCTTCGTAATTTTCGTTAAACTGAACTTCCATTAACTTTAGTTGGTGACATTTGTTGTCGAAGCCATTTCGTTTGTTTGAATTGAGCGTCACAGCACTGTTACGTTCAGCGAGTTGAATAGCAAACGAATTAGGTAATGCGGAGTGCAAGTGCGAGTGTTAGTAGCAACGCTAGGATTGTGGAATGTTTGTATTTTACGTCTGCAAACTGGCGCTCACTACTCGTTTCAAATTCAGTCAGTCATTAATTCTTATATTTTTATAACTCAACTTTTTTACTAATGCAGTGCTAGTTTTGGTTTAGAGTTTGTTAGTAAAATATACTAAATTGATATTCGTTACATCATTACATCATGAATACTGAATATCTAGAAACTGTTAGTGAAAACAACAACGCTAGCAATAGCAACGATAGATTAAAAATCCTTGGCTTTATTTATCCAGTTATTTTGTAAGTAAATCAAGATTGAGATAACAGTCTATTTATGAACTCAAATTGTGTTTACCTAAACTTTTTGCAATCAAGCTCACGTTTCTAGCCTTAATACTCTTAAACACATGATGAAGCATGTCTGAGATTAAGAGCAATATGTTTTATCTTTGAACTAGCAGTTAAGGTTATCTATGGACTGTTTATAGTTGGTTTAGTTGTAGCCAGAGAGATTAATCATCCAAATATTTAACGCTTGAAAGAAAAAAAAAAGTGATAGCAGGGTCAACTCATGGGAAAAAAGAAAAAAAAATCAAAGTCTTCAAGAGGTGTGGATTATTTTGGCGTATATAGCAACAGAAGTTTTTTTTTTCCTTCTCTATCCGGTAATAAAAGATTATGTCAGCAAAGCATTGGTGAATCTTTTAGCATCGTAGTATCTCAAGCTGGTGTGGACCAATGCATCTTAACCTTTTTCGTTGCCAACATGATTCAACTGAGTGTTGTAGATACGTTTGATACGTTTGAGAAGCTGATTAAAACATTGAACGCCTGTAAGAACTTAGTTTCCAGAGGGTCATTGGTTAGACGTATTGTTGATGGTCAACTTTTAACGGATAACTAACTTGCGTGAAATTTCTAAAAATTTAACGTTTTAACGATTAATGAAGTTAGCTTTTTAAGTAGCGGATTAACGAAGATAACTTAGATAAACTGTGCCATCTACGTTCAACAGTTAGAGATTTTACTTACAAACGTCAACAAGCATAAAAACTGAAATATCTTAAGAAAATTCGGTTAAAAAAGTGATAAAGAGTTTGGAAAACATTGATCGATATTTTCATAAAATATTTTTTTCTCAAAGTGACTTTTTTTGACTGCATACAACAACAAAGCTACTTTCTCCAAACTTTTATTTGCATTTAGAACATTTGAGCAGTAATGACGGATATCCAGCATAGTACGAGTAAATTTAATTTTATTTCCTGTTTATGCAAACTCTTTATTAACTTTAAATTAGTAGTACAAGCGTCTAAATAGTTTGTTACATTTTAATTAATTTCAGTTTTGTTTCAGACGGAACTCATGATTATTAGAGTTTTTCAGCATTAGCAACATTTGTCAAGTTTAATTTTAAGTTATTATAAAGTTTCTCGTGTCTTCGGCGAAAAGCAGAACTCCTATTATTTTTCTAGAACCACCCGTGATTAACTAAGACGCGCATACTATGTAACACGAGTACAGGATGGACCCGTTGAACGGACTCTGCCTGAAATGTATCTAAATTGTAATTCTGTATCAATTTGGTTGTATCATTTCGATATGTAATGACCATCAAAAATCAAGTGTACTAGTCTGCAAGATGTGTCAATATTTGGCCCGAATTTAACTTTTACTATCCTTCTAGCGTATCTTCTGCTTTAATGTAATCTACACAGCGTTAATAAAATAATTATATTTGTCTATCAACTTCTTTATTGAAATACCATCTGTCATTACAAAAAAATTAATTATGAAAGTTTTTAGCCACACTATACATCTCCTGATTGCCCAATTAAACTGCAAGTAATTAACATGTAGGCCAAGGCTAAAATCTTATTCACTGTACTTCGGGACCTACACACATTTCACAAAAGATTCAGAAATAGGAGACTTTAATACACGCATTTTACTCTTTTATTTTCCTCTTACTTTGATAACTATACAGAATTTCATACTGGTGTATTTACGTTAAATATTTCAGTTTTAATGTTCAATATACCACTTTTTTAATCTGACATCCAACCTCGTCGAGGGGATTAAGAACAAGGAACGAGAAGGAAATTAGCCATAACCTATTGATTTAAGTATCCCGGAATTCTTAGGTGTTAATTTTGGGAATCCATGAGCAACCGAAATCTGGATCGTTGGATGGAGAACTGAACCAATGTTTTCTCAAATGCCTGACCCAAACATTACCACTCACCACGCTTGGTCCCGTTAGCTAGGAACTTAATTTAGTCAACGTTTGTCAGAATTAATTTTTTCTTACGAAACGAGAGACTAAGGAGTATACGCTAAACAAAAAGTAGATTTTGATGAATAAAATACGTGTAACTATCTGATAATTCGTGACTCGTACATTCCAGTTATTTATTAATCTTATTCAAACAGATTCCTGCTGAGGAAGAACTTCTGAGATGTGAAACATGTATTCGTTGATATAATTTTTAGGGTTTAATTGCTTCATGAGTATTTCTGAGAGTATCACTGGCAAAAATTGCATTCCTAAAAATCTATTTGCGAAAACTGTCTGAAGCTATATGGAGATTCTTTTTAAGTGCCAATTTTTTCTACAACTGAATAAATATTTGTTAAATACTTTACAAACTTCCCTTATTTCACTATGCGAAGATCCATTTTGTTCAGTTTTTATGTCTTTAAAATGATTTACAGATTTCCCTGAATCAATTTTTATTATATTCCATATTATTTTATTATTATTATTGCAGCTATATCGATCCTTTTTTCAGGATGTAACCTCTAAGTCTAATGAGCTATATATTGGAATTTAATTCTACACTTTTGTTGTAGTTCTTTCCAGGTTGATCGATCTTGAGCCACCCTCTTCCAGTTCACGCCTGTAACTCAACATATATCCTTATCCCAGCGATCCGGGGGTCTTCCTCTTGCGCTTTTCAGGTTTCTGGGTATCCAATCCAGCACTACTGTAGTCCATCTTTCATCTCTTTTGCGAGCAATATGACCGGCCCATTGCCAGTCATATATATAGTTTTCATTTTATTGCTTGAATGCCTTATTTTCTGTGATACGTACATGTTCTGGCCTTATTACATTTCTTAGAATTTTAGAATAAAGTTTAAAGTGATTTTTCAAGATAGAGTTATCCGATTCTCTTACTTTTATGCAAAGGTCCTTTTTCGGTTTACTAGATTAATATAGGGTTACCAGACGTCCCCGTTTGCCTGGGACAGTCCCCTTATTTAGCTCTGTGTCTCCGGACAGATTTCGTCCCCGCAATGTCCCCGGATTTTTACTGTTGTCCTCAGAATTTTTTTTTTATCAAGCGAGAATTCTTTAAAAGCCCTGATTTGCTAATGCATTCGTTTAAAGCAAGAGATATGAAGCGCACTTCTTTCCTTGTACATGCCTAGGATTAAAAGAAAATTACAAGGATACTGCGTCTTGGACACAACAGCTTTGAAAAATCAAGTCTCCTTGCTGTGTGCAACATGGCTGTCTGTGATCCTCATTTAAAATACAAAATACAAACAATATGTGGCTTTTATGTTAACCCAACCTTTAATTATATCACTTATAAAAGTACAACGCGTAATTAGGACAAATGCCGAAAGCGTCCCCGGATTTTGGTGAAAAAGTTGTGAAGCATCCCCGGATATAAAGAAAAAATTCTGGTAACTCTACTCTAATACCCTTCTTAATACACATCTTACCAAAATCACTGTTCGGCATGTTAACAACTTTCCATTTTTTAAAAATCCTTCAAAAAGTGTTAGACATATATTTAGAAAGGAATCAAATTTTGTATCAGAATGAAAACATTTACTTGAACGTTGTATCTGTATAAAAAAATATAATACTCAATATGACGCTATCAGCAGATGTATTAACTCTGTGGAGTCTACTTCGTATTATTAACCACTTTAGCTTCGATCCCTAATATGGTTGGAAACGATACAGCTGTCTGCAGTGAATGGGCGGATACTGGAGGTGGCCGGCTGTAGTGACTCACTTTGTATACACACAGCAGACCCCCGCAAGAAACGTTGCGACGAGTGCTCGAAAACACGTACGCCCGCCCCTAGAGACCGTTTGCTCGCCAGTGACGTCAATTAGCCAGAAGTGAGGTGCCATTTACGCAAGTGCAACGCAAACCAAACCAACGTCTCGTTCGCTTTCACAAATCGCCCTGCCAGTAACAGCTGCCAACTGCGAGGGAGTTCGATATCTTTGGTTTATTGTTTACTCATCATCCGAAGAAAGCTCACAGAGATCGCTAAAGCACCGTTCCTTGTTCGTAAGTTGACTCTAGTCATTGCGGTCGAACAAACAATGCTGCGTTTATTCGGCAGTGGTTGGTTTAACAGCCAGTCTCGTGCAGTGTGGAACTAGTATGAGACACCTGTTGACTATTCGAGCGTCGAGGCAGACAGACATTGCTTAGTGCTTTCCGAAAGGTAGCCAATGCCGCGTACTGCTTCAGTTCCCTCAATGCTCATGTGATATAGTCCCCCCAGAATACACGGGAAATCAAATGCATCGACTTTATGTACCCCAACATATGGAGCGCGTCAACCAGCTACACAATTTGATGAGCAATTAGTGGAATGAACTCCAACAGTAGATCCGCAGGACAAAAAACAGGATTGAGGACTAATACGAAATTTCACGAAAAGATTAAATTTTGTTTGTATTTAGTATCCTGGGCTAGAATTAGCACGACGATGGTGATCCTTAATACAATGAATAATCTTATTGGGCACTGTGTCATCATGTCACACGCCCGGCCTTAGTTTCCGGCCAGAGATGTTACTGCAAAATGAGGTTATGGGTGTTATAAATAATTCCATTTAGCTAAGCAACCGTGATATGAATTACCAAATCTGTGAAAGAAAGAACGTTTTGCATTTAAATCAACATTTTAATTATTAGTCGATTTTTATTTATTAGTATTTAGTCGATATAGATGTTATCTTACACACTATACAGCGATATCACCGTTACAGTAAATACGTACCACATTACACAATTTTTAACGTTATGGGCGTTATTTAATGAAGATTTATTTAGCTAACCAACAGAGGAAGTGAATTGACGGAACAATCCGTGCAACCCGTTATTTTTGACGGATTTATAAGCTATTTGTATTCGTTGTAGACTTTTCGCTGTGTTCTCTGTCTGTTACACTAAGCTTGCTGAAATGAATTGCCTGAACTTTTTCTTTTGAAAGTGTCATTTTTGACGTATTTAGTAGCTAGTTAAATATAAAATAACAGAAAATTGTTTATGTATTTCGCACCGTGTCGGGAGGACGGGCGTCTTGCCCCCCTTACCTAACATTTGGGAGGACGGGGGTCAAACCCCGTTCGGCCATCCTGGTTGAGGTTTTCCGTGGTTTTCACCAGTCACTCAAGGCGAATGCTGGTATGATTCCCTTCAAGGCCACGGTCGATTTCCATCCCCCTTCCCACACCTTTAGGATAGTCAGCTTAAAAGGGCCTTCGTGACTCTCCAGCAGCCTGCCTCCCGGCCTCCAGTTGGAAGGAATGAAAGTAAAAAAATTTATACTTCGCCAAACCTATTCCATCACAACTGACGTTACCTCAGACACAACAGAATCGGTCTACGCAGAAATTTCCAAGTGTCGCACTGACATCTTCTGTGTTTATGACACCGTTTATTTATAAACTGCATCCGCAGTAAAGTTCGGGTTTTCAGGCTATCATTACAGGTTTACAGCATACTCCGCAAAATAATTCTCGATCTTCTTACAGTAACATTACTACAAGGAAACCGTAACATATCACGTTACGACACAAACACAGCTTAATAAATTAATTAATCTCTGCTTTTCTCCCTATGATAAAAGAGATTATGTTGTCAGTAGCTAACTTCCTCCAAAATGGCAAATAATACAGTCAATATAGCTAAAAATACACCACTAACGATATATATGGACGCAATCTCTGAATTAGACTCAGACCACCTCCCGGTGTTAGCAAAACTTGGTACAAGTCTCGAAACACTAGAACAAACACCAAAGATACTAACGGGGCAAGTAAATTAGAATTTATTCGAAATTAATCTCAATCAGATAATACCACCATTCTGCAGTCAAATAAAATGACGATAGCATTGATGAAGGAGTACGACAGATAAAAATTGCATTTCACCAGGTGATAGAGCTACGAGGAAACCTCAAACAAAATCGTTTAGGTTACTCCATGGAAGAATACTACAAAGGATCGTTGATTAATCAACAATAAAAATCAAACTCTCAGACAGTGGCAAAGGCAGCGACTCCTACACCAACGCCGACTACTAAACCAATTAATTAGACAGGTAAAAATAGAACTTTATTCATTTTATTACGAAACATACCAAAAGTACATATCGGAATTTTTTTAACTGCTTTACGTCTCTCAACAGCGAGGTCTTTAGAGACGGGAAAAGATGAAGGCAAGGAATGGGAAGGAATTCGGCCATGGTCTTTTAAGGAAGCGTCCCGGATATCTGAAATGGAACCTGGTGACAGGTCTTTATGGAAAACCACAAAAAGTACTCTCAGGGATCCTACTATCTTATCACCCTTAAAATGGAACAATACATACATATCAAGTGTTTCAGAGAAATACGAAGATTTAGCAGATCGTATTGGAAATACTTTCCAACCGAATCCAATAATAGATCACGAGTTTAACAAAGTAGTCGAAAATTCTAATCAGCATGTGAATATAGGCGAGGAAAATTATGTCAAATGCAATACTGCAAGAGAACTGCTACAGATAATTAAGAATTTGCCTTATAAAAATCTCCAGGCCACGATTATACCCAACATAGCGAAGGCATCCACACTAAGGAAGTAAAATATTTCGCGGGACTTTTTAACATCGTTCTCTGTTCCGGGTATTTCCCTAGAGTGAAAAACATGCTAATACCGTAGTTTTCAATAAGTTAACAAACCAGCATCATTGCCCTCTAACTATAGACCGATAAGCTTACTCCCTGCTTTATCGAGAATGCTATAAAAAATATAGAAGCGTCTAACTGCCATCCTTGATGCTATGGAAACTATCCCACCTCAACAATTTGGTGCGAGGATGAGTGAATAAGGTGAAAATACTACACCTGGTTGAAGACGTTACAAGGGGCTTCGAGTTTAAACATCGCACCCTGCCTGTTTCCACGATGTTGCCCGAGGCATTTGATGAAGTATGGCACACCGAAATCTAATATAAAAAACACGGTAATTCCTTTATATTTGTATAAAATCTTAGAAAGTTTTATACAGAAACGAACTTTCGTAAGAATGTGTACAAAAATATCCATAACACGATCAGTATCAGGAGACTTATAGGGATTTGTCTTAGCGGCTACCCTATGAAACTTATACCCCTTGGATGTACCAACTTTTCCAATATCTCAATTGTACAGTACACTGAAGACAGTCATACACTTCGCACAATGACATTCATAGCGCACGTAACTACATTCAGGAAGCAATAACACACTGGCCCGAATGGCTCAATCACTGGCGTATATCTCGAAACCCCGGAAAATGTCAAGCCAAAATCTTCACACTGAGACGCCCATTAAAACCGCAGGAGATAAACATCATAGGAAATAACATAGCATAGAATCCATATGACCAATCAAATACCTCGTAGCTGACCTTTAGACGGTTAACGTGGAATACACACAATAATAAACTAAACCAAGCCTATGACAGATTACACAAATTGTACAGAGTTAAAAAAAATATATAAAAAGAGTGCGGTCTATTAATTTATAAAATGATGTTACGACCACTAATAATATATTCATGTCCAATATGGGGATGTGCTAGTCATAGCAAATTACATTGAGTACAAATATTTCAGAAAAAAAAACAGTTTAGTGGTGAGCGCACCATGGTAAGAACGCAACAGTCAGATACACAGAATTAACCCCTTAACCTACGATTTAGATTCGAAGATGTTGGGCCGAAATTGTATACAAGCTCGCGTAGCGTTCGGTACGTTCGCACGACTTGTGTAACACGCTAATCCGGGCAATCGTAAACATGACGGGCATCGCCCGTGGTAGAGCGGTCGCGGTTTGTAGATAGACAATTGGTATTCTTCCCCAAAATTATTTATGAAATTATCATATAAATATAAAACAAATGTAATTGGCACAGTACGTTCGAATATGAAGAACATGCCAAAAGATTTGTGCAGTGTAAAATTAACAAGGGGCGAATACGCAATAAGAAGCTGCAACCGAATACTCGCTATAAAATGGAAAGACAAGCGAGATGTTTATATGCTGTCGACAAAACATGAAGCAGTCGAAATGACTTCACAAGGATCCAAGGGCACTCTAAAACCAAATTGTATTGCAGAGTATAACAAGAAAATGAATGGAATTGTTCTCCAAGATCAAATATTAGCATGTTTTCCAGTGATGAGAAAATTCATGAAAGGATATAATTTTTTTTATCTGTTTGATATTGGTCTTTTTAACTCTTACATCTTAAGGAAAAAACTGCATGATGGAAAGAAACAATGTTATGTCGACTATAAGATCAACATAGCCGAATCTCTACTGAAGAAAATGCCAAAACCGATTTATCTTCCGGAGATGCGCCAGACAGACTTACGCGAAGGAATGGGCTCATTTTCCAAAGCACATTGATCCAACACCCTCTAAATTAAGACCGTCAAAACGTTGTACAGTTTGTCACAAAAATAAAAAAAACGTAAAGAAACAACGTGGGAGTGTAAAAAGTGTAAAGTTCCGTTACATGTACCAGAATGCTTTGAAATATATCATATCATTATAGATTACTAATTTTATATTTTGGAGTTTTTTTATAAATAAACATTTTGTAATACTTGCGTCTTCCACAATTATTGCATCAGACTGTAATTGCGTATCAAATATTCCACGTAATATTCACATCTGGCCCGATTACCGTACGCGGGCTATGCCCGTAATATTTACTTCTGGCCCGATCAACGTACGCGGGCTATGCCCGTAATATTTACGTTTGGCCCAACCATCGTACGCGGGCTATGCCCGTCATTGTAGATTAAGGGGTTAAATGTATCTTACATTTATGAATTCATAAAACAAATCAAACATTTTATCAGACCAATGAATATAGTACCTGGTGCACAATTTTATGAACCAGGGAAATTAACTTGTCAAACTAGGCTGAAAAAGCGCTTTCAAGCAGTGACTCGGAAGAAGTGAATCAGGAAATAAATTAAAAATATCGAGTGGCCAGCCATCTAACTGGTATTTCACTTGTTAAGTGCAGATCAGATTCTCATCAGCGCTCTAAATGTATACCATAAGAAAAAGAGCAATCATTTTAAGCCAATTTCATTTTGACTGTTTACATAACTGTTAATACTGATAACTGTTTTTTATTATTTTTAATACTGATAACTTCTGTCGCTAATAATCTCAAACTATTTATTGTATCACAGTTCTGTAGTTAGTGAGAAGCCCTAGTGGCCTGATGTATAATACGTAAGTTGTGTTTTGTATAATTCAACATTGTCCTGTATAGCAAAATTTGCTGAACGGATAATCAAAATAAACAAAAATAAGGTTACCAACATGTGGTAGCTTTGAGTAGTCGCTCGTCATTTGCTTCCAGCCGACTGTCAGCCTACGTGGACACGCGGCCATATAAGGACTGTGCGTGGTTGTCGTTTTGCTTAACGCGGTGTCACTTGTCATAAAACTTAGACGAGTGACGCATGTCCCGCCTAAGCGTTAACAGAGACATCTCCGAGCTCGCGGATGCTCCAGCGAAGGCAGTGCGTACGAACCCGTCCGGACCAGGGTACTAATGGAGGTCATCTTTGCCGATGCTGAGGTTCAGTGATTGACCTCCTCGGAAGGGAAGGTGAAAAAATTATACTTATTAGGATATAATATATTACTAAAAATAAACCTTACATCTACGTATGTACATTTTACATGGCCATAGTCTCCATTTTACATGGCCATAGTCTCCATTTTACATGG
The DNA here is from genome assembly GCA_031002005.1 of Vandiemenella viatica. Classification (NCBI taxonomy): domain Eukaryota; kingdom Metazoa; phylum Arthropoda; class Insecta; order Orthoptera; family Morabidae; genus Vandiemenella; species Vandiemenella viatica. The sequence goes on from JARYHS010011408.1 coordinate 140,769,633, forward strand.
CCATAGTCTCCATTTTACATGGCCATAGTCTTTTCAGCCCAAACCTACTCCAGGAAAATGCCAGGATGCTTCCTTCAAAAGGCCATGGCCGAATTCCTTCCCATTCCTTGCCCCCTCCCCCCCTCCATCCTTTCCCGTCTCTGAAGACCTCGCTGTTAGAGAGACGTTAAGCAGATAAAAAAAAAAGTCTTTTCAGAAAACGATACAGACTGATCTTACTTTTTCCTCAACGTTCAGCACCAAAGGACTGTGCTATGGTTTCACAGCTGAACTAGATACCTAATCGTGCACGAGTCAACAAAACAATCTAATCTTGTGAAATTGCAGAGTTTGCGGTAAATTAATTCGAGCGACAAGCAAGTCACCGAACTTCACTGTGTCCGCTATCCCCCTTTACATTGCTGTTACTTTACACGCTAGTCCAAACTTGCATTTCGTCTTTTAGCTAAAATTATGCAATTCATTGTTAATCTTCAATAACATGAAAACAATCCCGGTGTTAACTAAGCAAACATTGGACCAAATTTTGTATGAAGAGAAATAAGCTACACAATGTACACACATTACAATGTAAACATAATCTCAGTTATACCTCTGCTTTAAAACTCCGAAAGCGGATGTGGAAGTGGAGGTATGGTTTTATGCGGAAGTTGGGGATACTGAGGCGAAACTTTGTTACAACTCTAGTCTACACTACGGAATACCAACGGATGCGTCTATCAAACATTTCGATGGTCTGCAAGGGATAAACGGAATGGCAGGGCAAAACTCATTAACTCGAGCCTTTAGGAAGAGAAATGGAAAACTAATCTTGTGTTAAACGATGTAGCTACAGAAACTTGTGGGCGTCATGCAACGAGGCACGGAGCAACTAAACTTGTCGGTAGAGCGACTTACCGGGATAATACTGTGGCTTCGTCCTCGATGAAACAGATTTTTTTTGAAGTTTAACATCGGGAAAATCTCCGCAGGCCTAGTTTGCCTGTTTTGTAATATATATTGAGGAGAAAACTACACACGGAAGTAAATAATTGTCGAAACATAGACCCTGTAGTCATCTCCCTATGCAATATTTTACCCTCCGATTCTGTGACAAAGGACCACGTGGAAAGTGGCCACAGGTGTCCAGTGTGAATCATGAGAAGGGGGTGGAACCGAATTTGCGTACCTAAACGATTGGAGCAAACTCTTGTTGCCATCCGTCTGCGAAATATTTAACTGTTCTGGATGATAAGTGTATTTTGGTTTTTAATTTGTGTTTTTTTATGAGCCGGGGATTAAGTTTTTCTTTTTTTACTTAGGATAACATGTTTATGTAAAATAACAGTATTAATCTGTTGCTAAATGTTCGTTATAGTCTCATTTTACTTCGTATTTTTGTTGTATATTAAATTACAAATTTTGAAACTGTTCCATATCAGTCTTATTTTTTCTGGTTTTTGGAGTTCCACAACACTCACTGTACAGTTTTCGGCAACTAAACATGTTTATACACATTACTGTTTCACAACTAACTCGACAGCAAGTTTTATTATTGTTTACCATAATTTTCAGAGATGCCAACTGTCAAGAAAATTTATTAACAACCTATATTGTTTTGTTTCATGCGGTTAAGTTGTATCTTGATACAGCGGTGTGTTTGAATGAGAGTTCGTTTACAGTGCAGAGTAAATTAAGGCTATAACTAACGTTTAGCAACAGATTAATATTATTATTTACATAAACATGTTATTCTAAACATCTAAAAATTTGTACATAACTTGTTTTAGCGCACCGATGATTTAATAAATCTAAACGCGAATGCCAAAACGAAGTTTATTTTGTAGCTTCAATAGCCTCAGGTATAGTACTAGGAAAACTGCCTAAATAATGAAAACATTGTAATGATAGTTGCTAAGAGACCTGCAAAAAATTCCAGGGCCTTTTAGATACTAACCAGTACCTCAGTTCAGAAATTCAACAGATGTTTATCAGCATAGTAAAGTATCACCCGTTTTGTGAATGTTGACAGCAAGTAGACGAGGCGTCCGTGATTTACAGAATGGAGCCAATCTGACAAGTGGTGGATAGTAAATGAAACTTTAATTCTAAGTTAGCCGGAAATCTTTAGCAAAAGAGGCAATAAACAGCGGTCTCTTTTTGTTCCTCGAAATTGGTGACAATCGTCCCTAATCATTTGGCTGAAGCACCTCGCACTGGGACGAAAGACACGATTCGGAGAGACAATAAATAGCGACAAAATTACGACCAGCGTTTCACCTTTGGTCAAGTAAATTTTTGTCTATACCCTGTTCACTTTGGACTGGCACGTCAAGGTCATGTTCCCCTCGCACCACTCCTCCACTAACCCCCCCCCTCTCCCCTGTTGCCTATCCCTCCGAGCAGATCGCTGCGTAAAGGCGGAGAATTGTTATAGTATTGTCGTGTTATACAATCATCGTAAGATTAATCCAAGTGAAATGGTATCAGATAATTATGTTAGGCGACAGACTATTTTGATGTATATAGTTACCTTAAGCCACTATAAAACTGGGAAGAGAATATTAATATACTTTTAGGGATTCTGAAAGTATGACAGCAGAGACATGTAGCGTATCGTTACGAACAGTGCATCATGTCCCTACAGTGCAGTGTGTATAAGCCATACTATCTGAAGGGGACTATTATTTTTCTCAACTATTTCTGTAAACAAACTACTGCTTCTGGTCACTACAACTTTCAAAATTTATACGTGTATCGATAGTTAACTCCACTCGGAAATTATTCTAAAAATTCCATGTAATGCACGAAATGTCTCGCGCAACGTTTAAAAGTAAAAATATTGACTGGAAGCAGTAAATTTTGCTCGTTGACATGATGTAAATAATTTTTATCTTTATTAAGATATGAAATTGTAGTTGTTAAACACGTAGTTTCTACGATTCACTCATAACGCTCATGAAAGTAATTTTACTATAAAAAACATTAGATGCAGACTATTGTATTACGTACTTTGTGATGACTTTTGCGCATGCGCGGCAGTTTTCCCCTTTCTGTATGGTGGTAGGGGCAGCGGAGTGGGGATAGAGCAGACCTTGAGCCGCCCGCCACTCCTAATAACATTTAAGAGACGGGTGAAGATAAGTATTGTGTCGTTGCATATAGACTTTGGGCCATAGTGATTGAGGGAACAGCTTTCCGGTATTGCAGTTTTTCGCCAGCAGGTCAGTTGTATACAAAGTGGACACTCGGCTGCGTGATGTCCGTCGCACTTCATATCGCAATGCAATGAGAAGGAGCCATTCTCTCCCGAGGGTTCAGAAAGGGTATTGGCTATCCATCCCACCTCGACGCTATTTCACACACCTGACACGCGCCTCGTAAGATTACTATTACCACAAAAC
>JARYHS010011408.1:140774015-140854015 GCA_031002005.1 Vandiemenella viatica
GTTTTGTGGTAATAGTAATCTTACGAGGCGCGTGTCAGGTGTGTGAAATAGCGTCGAGGTGGGATGGATAGCCAATACCCTTTCTGAACCCTCGGGAGAGAATGGCTCCTTCTCATTGCATTGCGATATGAAGTGCGACGGACATCACGCAGCCGAGTGTCCACTTTGTATACAACTGACCTGCTGGCGAAAAACTGCAATACCGGAAAGCTGTTCCCTCAATCACTATGGCCCAAAGTCTATATGCAACGACACAATACTTATCTTCACCCGTCTCTTAAATGTTATTAGGAGTGGCGGGCGGCTCAAGGTCTGCTCTATCCCCACTCCGCTGCCCCTACCACCATACAGAAAGGGGAAAACTGCCGCGCATGCGCAAAAGTCATCACAAAGTACGTAATACAATAGTCTGCATCTAATGTTTTTTATAGTAAAATTACTTTCATGAGCGTTATGAGTGAATCGTAGAAACTACGTGTTTAACAACTACAATTTCATATCTTAATAAAGATAAAAATTATTTACATCATGTCAACGAGCAAAATTTACTGCTTCCAGTCAATATTTTTACTTTTAAACGTTGCGCGAGACATTTCGTGCATTACATGGAATTTTTAGAATAATTTCCGAGTGGAGTTAACTATCGATACACGTATAAATTTTGAAAGTTGTAGTGACCAGAAGCAGTAGTTTGTTTACAGAAATAGTTGAGAAAAATAATAGTCCCCTTCAGATAGTATGGCTTATACACACTGCACTGTAGGGACATGATGCACTGTTCGTAACGATACGCTACATGTCTCTGCTGTCATACTTTCAGAATCCCTAAAAGTATATTAATATTCTCTTCCCAGTTTTATAGTGGCTTAAGGTAACTATATACATCAAAATAGTCTGTCGCCTAACATAATTATCTGATACCATTTCACTTGGATTAATCTTACGATGATTGTATAACACGACAATACTATAACAATTCTCCGCCTTTACGCAGCGATCTGCTCGGAGGGATAGGCAACAGGGGGGAGGGGGGGGGTTAGTGGAAGGATGGTGCGAGGGGAACATGACCTTGACGTGCCAGTCCAAAGTGAACAGGGTATAGACAAAATTTACTTGACCAAAGGTGAAACGCTGGTCGTAATTTTGTCGCTATTTATTCTCTCCGAATCGTGTCTTTCGTCCCAGTGCGAGGTGCTTCAGCCAAATGATTAGGGACGATTGTCACCAATTTCGAGGAACGAAAAGAGACCGCTGTTTATTGCCTCTTTTGCTAAAGATTTCCGGCTAACTTAGAATTAAAGTTTCATTTACTATCCACCACTTGTCAGATTGGCTCCATTCTGTAAATCACGGACGCCTCGTCTACTTGCTGTCAACATTCACAAAACGGGTGATACTTTACTATGCTGATAAACATCTGTTGAATTTCTGAACTGAGGTACTGGTTAGTATCTAAAAAGGCCCTGGAATTTTTTTGCAGGTCTCTTAGCAACTATCATTACAATGTTTTCATTATTTAGGCAGTTTTCCTAGTACTATACCTGAGGCTATTGAAGCTACAAAATAAACTTCGTTTTGGCATTCGCGTTTAGATTTATTAAATCATCGGTGCGCTAAAACAAGTTATGTACAAATTTTTAGATGTTTAGAATAACATGTTTATGTAAATAATAATATTAATCTGTTGCTAAACGTTAGTTATAGCCTTAATTTACTCTGCACTGTAAACGAACTCTCATTCAAACACACCGCTGTATCAAGATACAACTTAACCGCATGAAACAAAACAATATAGGTTGTTAATAAATTTTCTTGACATTTGGCATCTCTGAAAATTATGGTAAACATTAATAAAACTTGCTTACTAGTTAGATGTGAAACATTAATGTGTATAAACATGTTTAGTTTGCCGAAACTGTACAGTGAGTGTTGTGAAACTCAAAAAAACAGAAAAAATAAGACTTATATGGAACAGTTTCAAAATTTTAATGTAATATACAACAATTACGAAGTAAAATGAGACTATAACGAACATTTAGCAACAGATTAATATTGTTATTTACATAAACACGTTAACCTAAGTAAAAAAAAAAACTTAATCCCCGGCTCATAATACACACACACACACACACACACACACACACACACACACACACACACACACACACACATTACAAACCAAAATACACTTATCATCCAGAACAGTTAAATATTTCGCAGACGGGTGGCAACAAGAGTTTGCTCCAATCGTTTAGGTACGCCGAGCACAACAGGCACGGCAGAAATTCGGTTCCGCCCCCTTCTCATGATTCACACTGGACACCTTTGGCCACTGTCCACGTGGTCCTTTGTCACCGAATTGGAGGGGAAAATATTGCATAGGGAAATGACTACGGGGTCCATGTTTCGACAGTTATTTACTTCCGTGAGTAGTTTTCTCCTAAATATATATTTCAAAACGGGCAAACTAGGCCTGCGGAGAATTTTCCGATGTTAAACTTAAAAAAAATCTGTTTCATCGAGGACGAAGCCAGTCTTGTCCCGCTCAGTCGCACTACCGACAAGTTTAGTTGCTCCGTGCCTCGTTGCATGACGCCCGCAAGTTTCTGTAGCTAAATCGTTTAACACAAGATTAGTTTTCAATTCCCTGACATTCAATTTTTCCGTTGCAGACCATCGAAATGTTTGATAGACGCATCCGTTGGTATTCCGTAGTGTAACTAGAGTTGTAATTGAGTTTCGCCTCATCCCCAACTTCCGCACAAAACCGTACCTCCACTTCCACATCCGCTTTCGCAAGTTTTAAAGCAGAGGTATAACTGAGATTGTTTACATTGTAATGTGTGTATATTGTATAGCTTATTTTCTCTTCATACCAAATTCGGTCCAATGTTTGCTTAGTTAACACCGGGATTGTTTTCATGTTATTGAAGATTAACAATGAATTGCATAATTTTAACTAAAAGACGAAATGCAAGTTTGAACTAGCGTGTAAAGTAACAGCAATGGAAAGGGGGATGGCGGACACAGTGAAGTTCGGTGACCTGCTTGTCGCTCGAATTAATTTACCGCAAACTCTGCGATTTCACAAGATAAAGATTGTTTCGTTGACTCGTGCACGATTAGGTATCTGGTTCAGCTGTGAAACCATAGCACAGTCCTTTGGTGCTGAACGTTGAGGAAAAAGTAAGATCAGTCTGGTATCGTTTTCTGAAAAGACTTTTTTTTATCTGCTTAACGTCTCTCTAACAGCGAGGTCTTTAGAGACGGGAAAGGATGGGTAGGGGGGCAAGGAATGGGAAGGAAATCGGCCATGGCCTTTTGAAGGAAGCATCCTGGCATTTTCCTGGAGTGGTTTGGGCTGAAAAGACTATGGCCATGTAAAATGGAGACTATGGCCATGTAAAATGGAGACTATGGCCATGTAAAATGGAGACTATGGCATGTAAAATGTACATACGTAGATGTAAGGTTTATTTTTAGTAATATATTATATCCTAATAAGTATAATTTTTTCACCTTCCCTTCCGAGGAGGTCAATCACTGAACCTCAGCATCGGCAAATGACCTCCATTAGTACCCTGGTCCGGACGGGTTCGTACGCACTGCCTTCGTGGAGCATCCGCAGCTCGGAGATGTCTCTGTTAACGCTTAGGCGGGACATGCGTCACTCGTCTAAGTTTTATGACAAGTGACACCGCGTTAAGCAAAACGACAACCACGCACAGTCCTTATATGGCCGCGTGTCCACGTAGGCTGACAGTCGGCTGGAAGCAAATGACGAGCGACTACTCAAAGCTACCACATGTTGGTAACCTTATTTTTGTTTATTTTGATTATCCGTTCAGCAAATTTTGCTATACAGGACAATGTTGAATTATACAAAACACAACTTACGTATTATACATCAGGCCACTAGGGCTTCTCACTAACTACAGAACTGTGATACAATAAATAGTTTGAGATTATTAGCGACAGAAGTTATCAGTATTAAAAATAATAAAAAACAGTTATCAGTATTAACAGTTATGAAAACAGTCAAAATGAAATTGGCTTAAAATGATTGCTCTTTTTCTTATGGTATACATTTAGAGCGCTGATGAGAATCTGATCTGCACTTAACAAGTGAAATACCAGTTAGATGGCTGGCCACTCGATATTTTTAATTTATTTCCTGATTCACTTCTTCCGAGTCACTGCTTGAAAGCGCTTTTTCAGCCTAGTTTGACAAGTTAATTTCCCTGGTTCATAAAATTGTGCACCAGGTACTATATTCATTGGTCTGATAAAATGTTTGGTTTGTTTTATGAATTCATAAATGTAAGACATTTAACCCTTAATCTACAATGACGGGCATAGCCCGCGTACGATGGTTGGGCCAAACGTAAATATTACGGGCATAGCCCGCGTACGTTGATCGGGCCAGAAGTAAATATTACGGGCATAGCCCGCGTACGGTATCGGGCCAGATGTGAATATTACGTGGAATATTTGATACGCAATTACAGTCTGATGCAATAATTGTGGAAGACGCAAGTATTACAAAATGTTTATTTATAAAAAAACTCCAAAATATAAAATTAGTAATCTGTAATGATATGATATATTTCAAAGCATTCTGGTACATGTAACGGAACTTTACACTTTTTTACACTCCCACGTTGTTTCTTTACGTTTATTTTTGTGACAAACTGTACAACGTTTTGACGGTCTTAATTTAGAGGGTGTTGGATCAATGTGCTTTGGAAAATGAGCCCATTCCTTCGCGTAAAGTCTGTCTGGCGCATCTCCGGAAGATAATACGCCTCGTTCTTTATAAATCGGTTTTGGCATTTTCTTCAGTAGAGATTCGGCTATGTTGATCTTATAGTCGACATAACATTGTTTCTTTCCATCATTCAGATTTTTCCTTATGATGTAAGAGTTAAAAAGACCAATATCAAACAGATAAAAAATATATATATATCCTTTCATGAATTTTCTCATCACTGGAAAACATGCTAATATTTGATCTTGGAGATCAATTCCATTCATTTTCTTGTTATACTCTGCAATACAATTTGGTTTTAGAGTGCCCTTGGCTCCTTGTGAAGTCATTTCGACTGCTTCATGTTTTGTCGACAGCATATAAACATCTCGCTTGTCTTTCCATTTTATAGCGAGTATTCGGTTGCAGCTTCTTATTGCGTATTCGCCCCTTGTTAATTTTACACCGCACAAATCTTTTGGCATGTTCTTCCTATTCGAACGTACTGTGCCAATTACATTTGTTTATATTTATATGATAATTTCATAAATAATTTTGGGGAAGAATACCAATTGTCTATCTACAAACCGCGAATGCTCTACCACGGGTGATGCCCGTCATGTTTACGATTGCCCGGATTAGCGTGTTACACAAGTCGTGCGAACGTACCGAACGCTACGCGAGCTTGTATACAATTTCGGCCCAACATCTTCGAATCTAAATCGTAGGTTAAGGGGTTAATTCTGCGTATCTGACTGTTGCGTACTTACCATGGTGCGCTCACCACTAAACTGCTTTTTTTTCTGAAATATTTGTACTCAATGTAATTTGCTATGACTAGCACATCCCCATATTGGACATGAATATATTATTAGTGGTCGTAACAATCATTTTATAAATTAATAGACCGCACTCTTTTTTTATGATATTTTATTTATCTCTGTACAATTTGTGTAATCTGTCATAGGCTTGGTTTAGTTTATTATTGATGTGTGTATTCCACGTTAACCGTCTGTAAAGGTCAGCTACGAGGTATTTGATTGGTCATATGGATTCTATGCTATGTTATTTCCTATGATGTTTATCTCCTGCGGTTTTAATGGGCGTCTCAGTGTGAAGATTTTGGCTTGACATTTTCCGGGGTTTCGAGATATACGCCAGTGATTGAGCCATTCGGGCCAGTGTGTTATTGCTTCCTGAATGTAGTTACGTGCGCTATGAATGTCATTGTGCGAAGTGTATGACTGTCTTCAGTGTACTGTACAATTGAGATATTTGGAAGAGTTGGTACATCCAAGGTGTATAAGTTTCATAGGGTAGCCGCTAAGACCCCTATACGTCTCCTGATACTGACCGTGTTATGGATATTTTTGTACACATTCTTACGAAAGTTCGTTTCTGTATAAAACTTTCTAAGATTTTATACAAATATAAAGGAATTACCGTGTTTTTTATATTAGATTTCGGTGTGCCATACTTCATCAAATGCCTCGGGCAACATCGTGGAAACAGGCAGGGTGCGATGTTTAAACTCAGAGCCCGCTTGTAACGTCTTCAACCAGGTGTAGTATTTGGCTTTCACCTTATTCACTCCTCGCACCAAATTGTTGATGGGATAGTTTCCATAGCATCAAGGATGGCAGTTAGACGCTTCTATATTTTTTATAGCATTCTCGATAAAGCAGGGAGTAAGCTTATCGGTCTATAGTTAGAGGGCAATGGTGCTGGTTTGTTAACTTATTGAAAACTACGGTATTAGCATGTTTTCACTCTAGGGAAATACCCGGTACAGAGAACGATGTTAAAAAGTCCCGCGAAATATTTTACTTCCTTAGTGTGGATGCCTTCGCTATGTTGGGTATACTCGTGGCCTGGAGATTTTCATAAGGGCAAATTCTTAATTATCTGTAGCAGTTCTCTTGCAGTATTGCATTTGACATAATTTTCCTCGCCTATATTCACATGCTGATTAGAATTTTCGACTACTTTGTTAAACTCGTGATCTATTATTGGATTCGGTTGGAAGGTATTTCCAATACGATCTGCTAAATCTTCGTATTTCTCTGAAACACTTGATATGTATGTATTGTTCCATTTTAAAGGTGATAAGATAGTAGGATCCCTGAGAGTATGTTTTGTGGTTTTCCATAAAGACCTGTCACCAGGTTCCATTTCCGATATCCGGGATGCTTCCTTAAAAAGACCATGGCCGAATTCCTTCCCATTCCTTGCCCCATCCTTTCCCGTCTTTAAAGACCTCGTTGTTGAGAGACGTAAAGCAGTTAAAAAAAATTCCGATGTGTACTTTTGGTATGTTTCGTAATAAATGAATAAAGTTCTATTTTTACCTGTCTACTTAATTGGTTTAGTAGTCGGCGTTGGTGTGGGAGTCGCTGCCTTTGCCACTGTATGAGAGTTGATTTTTATTGTTAATTAATCAACGATCCTTTGTAGTATTCTTCCATCTTCCATGGAGTAACCTAAACGATCTTGTTTGAGGTTTCCTCGTAGCTCTATCACCTGGTGAAATGCAATTTTTATCTGTCGTACTCCTTCATCAATGCTATCTTCATTGTTTTGACTGCAGAATGGTGGTATTATCTGATTGATATTAATTTCGAATAAATTCTAATTTACTTGCCCCGTTAGTATCTTTGGTGTTTGTTCTAGTGTTTCGAGACTTGTACCAAGTTTTGCTAACACCGGGAGGTGGTCTGAGTCTAATTCAGAGATTGCGTCCATATATACCGTTAGTGGTGTATTTTTAGCTATATTGACTGTATTATTTGCCATTTTGGAGGAAGTTGGCTACTGACAACATAATCTCTTTTATCATAGGGAGAAAAGCAGAGATTAATTAATTTATTTAGCTGTGTTTGTGTCGTAACGTGATATGTTAAGGTTTCCTTGTAGTAATGTTACTGTAAGAAGGTCGAGAATTATTTTGCGGAGTATGCTGTAAACCTGTAATGACAGCCTGAAAATCCGAACTTTACTGCGGATGCAGTTTATAAATAAACGGTGTCATAAACACAGAAAATGTCAGTGCGACACTTGGAAATTTGCGTAGACCGATTCTGTTGTGTCTGAGGTAACGTCAGTGGTGATGGAATAGGTTTGGCGAAGTATAAATTTTTTTACTTTCATTCCTTCCAACTGAAAGCCGGGAGGCAGGCTGCTGGAGAGTCACGAAGACCCTTTTTAGCCGACTATCCTAAAGGGGTGGGAAGGGGGATGGAAATCGGCCGTGGCCTTGAAGGGAACCATACCAGCATTCGCCTTGAGCGACGGTAAAACCACGGAAAACCTCAGTCAGGATGGCCGGACGGGGTTTGACCCCCGTCCTCCCAATTGTCAGGTAAGGGGGGCAAGACGCCCGTCCTCCCGACACGGTGCGAAATACATAAACAATTTTGTTATTTTATATTTAACTGGCTACTAAATACGTCAAAAAGACACTTTCAAAAGAAAAAGTTGAGGCAATTCATTTCTGCAAGCTTAGTGTAACAGACAGAGAACACAGCGAAAAGTCTGCAACGAATATAAATAGCTTATAAATCCGTCAAAAATAACGGGTTGCACGGATTGTTCCGTCAATTCACTTCCTCTGTTGGTTAGCTAAATAAATCTTCATTAAATAACGCCCATAACGTTAAAAATTGTGTAATGTGGTACGTATTTACTGTAACGGTGATATCGCTGTATAGTGTGTAAGATAACATCTATATCGACTAAATACTAATAAATAAAAAGCTACTAATAATTAAAATGCTGATTTAAATGCAATACGTCCTTTCTTTCACAGATTTGGTAATTAATATCGCGGTTGCTTAGCTAAATGGAATTATTTATAACACCCATAACCTCAATTTTGCAGTAACATCTCTGGCCGGAAACTAAGGCCGGGCGTGTGACATGGTGACAGTGCCCAATAAGATTATTCATTGTATTAAGGATCACCATCGTCGTGCTAATTCTAGCCCAGGATACTAAATACAATCAAAATTTAATCTTTTCGTGAAATGTCGTATTAGTCCTCAATCCTGTTTTTGTCCTGCGGATCTGCTGTTGGAGTTAATTCCACTAATTGCTCATCAAATTGTGTAACTCCTTGACGCGCTCCATATGTTGGGGTACATAGATAAAGCCGATGCATTTGATTTCCCGTGTATTCTGTGGGGACTATATCACATGAGCATTGAGGGAACTGGAGCAGTACGCGGCATTGGCTACCTTTCGGAAAGCACTAAGCAATGTCTGTCTGCCTCGACGCTCGAATAGTCAACAGGTGTCTCATACTAGTTCCACACTGCACGACTGCACGAGACTGGCTGTTGAACCAACCACTGCCGAACAAACGCCGCATTGTTCGTTCGACCGCAATGACTAGTCAACTTACGAACAAGGAACGGTGCTTTAGCGATCTCTGTGAGCTTTCTTCGGATGATGAGTAAACAATAAACCAAAGATATCGAGCTCCCTCGCAGTTGGCAGCTGTTACTGGCAGGGCGATTTGTGAAAGCGAACGAGACGTTGGTTTGGTTTGCGTTGCACTTGCGTAAATGGCACCTCACTTCTGGCTAATTGACGTCACTGGCGAGCAAACGGGCTCTAGGGGCGGGCGTACGTGTTTTCGAGCACTCGTCGCAACGTTTCTTGCGGGGGTCTGCTGTGTGTATACAAAGTGAGTCACTACAGCCGGCCACCTCCAGTATCCGCCCATTCACTGCAGACAGCTGTATCGTTTCCAACCATATTAGGGATCGAAGCTAAAGTGGTTAATAATACGAAGTAGACCCCTCAGAGTTAATACAGCTGCTGATAGCGTCGTATTGAGTATTTTATTTTGTATACAGATACAATGTTCAAGTAAATGTTTTCATTCTGATACAAAATATGATTCCTATCTAAATACATGTCTAACACTTTTTGAAGGATGTTTTAAAAAATGGAAAGTTGTCAACATGCCCAACAGTGATCTTAGTAAGGTGTGCATTATGAAGGGTATTAGAGTATCTAGTAAACAGAAAAATGACCTTTTCATAAAAGTAAGAGAATCAAATAAATCTACCCTGAAAAATCACTATAAACTTTATTTTAAAATATTAAGAAATGTAATAAGGCCAAAACACGTACGTATCACAGAAAATAAGGAATTCAAGCAATACAATGAAAACTATATGGAATATAATAAAAATTGATTTAGGGAAATCTGTAATCATTTTAAAGACATAGAAACAGAATAAAATGGATCTTCGCATAGTGAAATAGGGGAAGTTTGCAAAGTATTTAACAAATATTTATTTCAGATATAGAAAAATTTGGCATTGAAAATGAATCTCTAGATAGCTTCAGACTGTTTTCGCAAATAGATTTGTGGGGATGCAATTTTACCAGTAACTCTCTCAAACACTCATGAAGCAATTAAACCCTAAAAATTATATCAACGAATATATGTTTCACATCTCAGAAGTTTTTCCTCAGAAGGAATCTGTTTGCATAAGATTAATAAATAAATAATTGGAATGCACGATTCAAGAATTATCCGGTAGTTACACTATTTTATTCATCATAAATCTACCGTTTGTTCAGCGTATCCTCCTTAGTCTCTCGTTTCGTGAGAAAAATAATTGTGACAAACGTTGACTAAATTAAGCTCCTAGGTAACAGGACCAAGCTTGGTGAGTGGTAATGTTTGGGCCAGGCATTAGAGAAAACATGGGTTCAGTTCTCCATCCAGATTTCGGTTGCTCATTGAATCCCAAAATTAACACATGAGAATTCCGGGATAGTTAAATCAATAGGTTATGGCTAATTTACTTCTCGTTCCTTGTTCTCAATCCTCTCGACGAGGTGGGCAGTCCGACTGAAAAAAAAAAAATAGTGGCATATTGAACGTTAAAACTTAAATATTTAACGGAAATACTCCGGTATGAAATTCTGTATAATTATTAAAATAAAAAGAGGAAAATGCGTGTATTAGTCTCTCCTGCTTCCGAATCTTTTGGAAAATGTATGTAGGTCCTTAAGTACAGCAAATAATATTTTAACCTTGGCCTACATATTTTGTTGCTATTTAATTATTTTCAGTTTAATTGGGCAGGCAGAGGATGTATAGTGTGACTAAATACTAACATAATTAATTTTTTCGTAATGACAGATGGTACTTCAATAAATGAGAAGCTGATAGACAAATATAATTCTTTTATTAACTCTGTGTAGATTACATTAAAGCAGAAGATACGCTAGAAGGATAATAAAAGATAAATTCAGTCCAAATATTGACACATCTTGCAGACTAGTACACAAGATTTTCGATGGTTATTACATAGCGAAATGAGACAGCTAAATTGATAGAATCGCAATTTAGATACATTTCAGGCAGAGCCCGTTCAACGGATCCATCCTGTCCTCATGCTACGTAGTATACGCGTCTTCGCTAATTACAGGGGGTTCCCGAAAAGTGATTGGAGTTCTGCTTTTCGCCGAAGCCTCCAGAAACTTTATAATAATTTAGATTCAGCTTAAAAAATGTTGCTAATGGTGAAAAACTCTAATAATCATGAATACCATCTGAAACAAAACTGAAATGAATGAAAATATAACTATTTAGACGCTTGTACGACTAACTTAAAGTTAATAAACAGTTTGCATACACAGGAAATAAAATTAAATTTACTCGTGCTATGCTGGATATCCGTCATTACTGCTTAAATGTACTAAATGCAATTAGGTTTGGAGAAAGTAGTTCTGTTGTTGTAAGCGGTCACAAAACGATAGTCACTTTGAGAAAAAAATAAAACAATATATTTTTTAAAATATCGATCAAAGTTTTCCAAACTCTTTATCCCTTGTTTAACCCGAATTTTCCTAAATATATTTCAGATTTAAGTGCTTTTTAACGTTTGTAAGTAAATCTCTAACTGTTGAACATAGCTGGGCACAGTAAATCCCAAAGTTAACTTAATTAATCCACTACTAAAAAAGTTAACTTCATTAATCGTTGAAACGTTACATTTTTGCAAATTTAACGCAAGTTAGTTATCCCTTAAAAGTTGACCATCAACAATACGTCAACCCAATGTCCTCTGGAAACTAAGTTCTTCCAGGGGTTCAATGCTTTAATCAGCTTCTCAAACGTTTCAGATTCTGCAATACGCAGTCGAATCATGTTGGCAACTAAAAAGTTTGATCCATTGGTCAACACCATCTTGAGATAATACGATGCCAAAAGATTCACCAATGCTTTGCTGACATAACCTTTTATTACCGGATAGAGAATGGAAAAAAAACTTCTGTTGCTATATACGCCAGAATAATCTACACCACTTGAAGATTTGAATTTTTTCTTTTTCCCATGAGTTGACCCTATATCTTTATCTTTCAAGCTGTAAATATTTCGATGTTTGCTTCCTCATGTGTTTAAGATTATTAAGGCTAGAAACGTGAGCCTTGATTGCAAAATGTTTAAGCAAACACAATTTTAGTTCATAAACTGTAATCTCAATCTTGATTTAAATACAAAATAACCGTATAAATATAGCCAAGGATTTTTAATTGTTACTGTTGCTAGCGTTGCGTTTTCACTAACAGTTTCTAGATATTAAGTATTCATGATGTAATGATTTAACGAATATTAAATTTATTTTACTAACAAACTCCATACCAACTACAAAAGTAAGAAAGTTGAGTTATAAAAATATCAGAATCAATGACTGACTGAATTTGAAACGTGTAGTGAGCGCCAGTTTGCAGACATAAAATACAAACACTCCACAACTCTAACGTTCCTACTCACATCCACGCCAGACCTAGCACAACAGTTAAATATGCATCACACTCGCACTCTGCAATACCTAATTCGTTTGCTATTCAACTCGCTGAACGTAATAGCATGCCGTGACGCTCAATTCAAACAAACGAAATAGCTTCGACAA
This sequence comes from Vandiemenella viatica, assembly GCA_031002005.1. Taxonomy (NCBI): domain Eukaryota; kingdom Metazoa; phylum Arthropoda; class Insecta; order Orthoptera; family Morabidae; genus Vandiemenella; species Vandiemenella viatica. The sequence goes on from JARYHS010011408.1 coordinate 140,786,700, forward strand.
CCAATGCCGCAGACTAAAGTTAATGGAAGTTCAGTTTTACGGAAATTAAGAACGTTAATGAATTTTTAAGTGAATTTGTTAAATTTTTGCAATTTTAACTTCCTTAATGATTAACGTATTAACGGTTTTCTGCCCAGCTGTGCTGTTGAAGGATCGACTTACAATACGGTACCAGGAAGTATAATAACGCAGATGCATAGTGACTATGCGCAATAGGATAATAACGGCAATATAATACACAACTTCAACTAGCTAAAAATATTTATTTAATTTTTTCCTTCTGGATTTTATTTTGTGTAAGAAATCGTATAAGGAAAAGAAAAAACAGGAAAATGTCAATGAAATATTAATTTTCATGACTGTTATAAATACGAAATCTTTGTCAGTGTTTTATCAATGTAGATATCCAAAAATGTTGTTGGGTAAGGTAAAATGCCGAAAGATGATAAAAAACTAATTCGTTCTAAAGATTTACCATTGACCCACGATACATCTTTGTTTAAAATAAGCCTTCGTGATATAAGTAAACTTGGACCTGAACCTTGTTCTGTATGATTTACGTTAATAGTCAGATTTAACAGCAGATGGCTCTACTTATGCGTGATAATATAAACAGAATCGTTTCAAATTATCTGTTATACCCGTACCTATTATTTTGTAATCGCTCGCATCGTTTATCTGGTTAAAAAAAAAAGTTGTTGCTCTTTATAAGTTAACCAGGGGAAATCTTAATCTTTTAACATATCAGTGAGACGTAGTTTCCATTGCCTTCGTCAAATCAATTTCCGAATAAATATAAAAGCCACGTTTTTCGTCCCGACTGTAGGCTGATATTTTAATTATATAGGAACGAAGTCTTTCTCGGCGTTGAGAATGGATATTTTAATGTTTGTTAGTGAACATCCTTACACTGTTGCGCCCGTTCGTGTCAGTCCACGGCTTCTGGACTCACCGTTTTTGGTCGGGTTGTATTTTAAGTCTGAGTTGGTTCTGGGCGTTGTTGACCTTGTCGCTGGCACGCCCCGTACCCATAAAGTCGTTTTGTAGTCGCCGACCTCTCAATACACACCCTGCCGACGAGCTACCGGCTTCTCAGTAGCTGACGGCTCACTACTTAAAACGTCATACAACTTTATTGGGCTACTCTGACACAATCATTACCCTCTTCTGTAGAGTAGCGTAAATAAAAGATACGGAATATTTTGACCTCCGAAACTTCCGCCGAACCCAATAGAATATATTGAAAACAATCAGTGTATAACGACCTACGTAGGGCAAACTAAACTGGAAGGTACATTTCGGTAAGTTATGAAGCCAACACAATGCGCGTAAGCCTATAAAGGTATAGGTGCAAATTTTATAGCTGCCCCTCAATCAATGTGTTCAATTTTTGATACTTTTCTTTAATCATTTTAGTTGAAAATTGGGGTAGTTAAATTAGGCGGTAGCGGATAAAGTGTTCTGAACAGTACCGCATAAACAATTACGACTTCAGTTTACATCTACATCTATACTCTGCAATTCACAATTACTGTGGGTGGCAGAGGGTGCTAAACACCAATCCTATTTTAGAGTATTCCAATCCCGAATAGAACGAGGAAAGAAAGAATACATAAATGTATCAGTACGGCATCTTATCTCTCGAATCTTATCCCTTTTGTCATAAATAGGTTGCACTCGTAAATTAGAGATTTTCGCATATTCTCCAACAAATTTAAACTAAAACGACGTCGTCTGTCCGCCAAACAATCCCAGCCTAACCCACGTATCAGCTCTGTGACACTTACATAAGGACTGTAACTAGCGGTCACGAATCGAGCGGCTCTCCTCGGTACTTTCTCTAACGTGTCAATCAATCCCTTGCGATACGGATCCCAAATTGCACAACAGTATTCCAAATGCGGACGCACTAGTGTTTTGTACGCTATTTCCTTTGTATGAGCATTGCAGCTTCTCAAAATACGACCTATAAAACGTAGTTTAGAATTAGCTTTGCCTACGACGGAAGTTATGTGCAAGTCCCATTTCAAGTTGCATTGTACTGTTACGCCTAGATACTTCAGGGAATCGACCGTGTCAACAACTGAATTGTTAACTTTGTACTCGGGAGCAAACGGGGTATTTTTATTACTTATTTGCATTGCCTTGCACTTTTTACAGTTAAGTGTAAGCTGCCATGTACAGCTCCATTCCGAAATAACATCCAGATCGCGCTGTATTTCTAAGGAATCGTCAGAGCACCCCACTTCCCTATAAATAAGTGCATCATCAGCAAAAAATCGCATCCTGCAATTAACGTTGTCACCGAGATCGTTTATAAAAATTAAGAAAAGAAGTGGTCCTATTACACTTCCTTGAGGAACCCCCGAAGTAACATATAGCTTTGAAGAGGCTTCCCCGTCAACAACGACATACTTCGACCGACCAGTTAGAAAATCGCGTATCCATTCGCAGATCTGATCAGATATACCGTACGCTCGAATCTTCGCCAAAAGACAGATGTTAGAGATATGGGTCGATAATTCCTAGAATCTCTCCGATCACCTTTCTTGAAAACGGGAATCACCTGCGCTATTTTCCAGTCAGAAGGTACTTTTCTTTCTTCTAAAGATTTACGAAATATTTCTGATAGAAATGGTTCTATTTCTTCCGCGTATTCCGAAAATAATCTTACTGGAATACCATCAGGACCCGGCGCCTTCCCCCCCTTCAGGAGCTTTAATTGCTTTATGATACCTACACTATCAATTTGAACTGGATCCATCTCAAATTCTACACGCCGTGCAAAAGCGGGAATGTTTTCCATGTTTTCGTCAGTGAAAGAATTTTTAAATTTGGTGTTAAATACGGTAGCCTTTTCGCGGCTGTCATCAACTTCCCGACCGTCTTTCAGTAGAACTGACATTGTTGTCACTACCACTAACTTTTTTTACATACGACCAAAATTTCTTTGGGTTTTCGTTGAGACTCTTAGAAAGTGAGTTGCATCTAAAGTCGGTAAGAGCCTCGCGCATCGCATTTTTAACATGTTCTCTTGTCTCAGCTAACTTTTCTAAATCACTTTTATACATCGTCGTCCTTGAGCGTGCATGTATCTTCCTTTGTTTTTTAAGTAACCTTTTAATTTCACGTGTATACCACGGGGGATCGTTCCTATCGCTGATTGTCCTTTTTGGTATATGTAAGTCCATACCTTCCCTGATTATATGCATGAACCGAAGCCACATCTCTTCAACCGAGCCTCTTCCTTCTATAAAGGTAATGTAATTATCCCTCAAAAAGTTCTTAAACTCTTTTGGGGCCTTTTCAAACCTGTAAACGACCCTTTCTCTTTTCTTTTTGCGCGCGGCTATTAATTTTACTGTAGCAATTACAGCTTTATGATCACTTATTCCGATGGTGGTAGAAATGTCCGTGAATAACTCAGGCCTATTCGTAACGAGAATATCTAAAATGTTTTCGTTATCGTTGTGGCACCGCGTTGGTTCAGTGACGAGCTGCTCAAGATTAAGATCTGAGAAAAGGTGAAGAATAATTTCACAGGATGTTTTATCCCGGCCACCAGTAACGTGGACGTAATTATTCCAGTCGATATACGGAAAGTTGAAGTCACCTCTTAGTATTATTGCATGATCTGGAAATTGATGAGCTATATTACTTACATTAGTTCTTAAGGCCTCAGCAATAGATACATCTGCATCTGGTGGACGATAGAAAGACCCTAATACAAGTTTTGTCCTAGCTACTTTTAGTCTAATCCATAGGATTTCACAGACCGTATCGATATTTATTTCGCTACACGACAGGTGTTTATTAACAGCTATAAATACACCGCCTCCATTGGAGTTCAACCTATCCTTACGGAAAACATTCATTCTATCGTTAAATATTTCTGCTGAACTTATATCCGGTTTTAACCAGCTTTCAGTACCTAATACAATATCTGCTTCTGTACTACTAATAATGCTTTCAAGCTCGGGCTGCTTATTACAAACACTTCTACAGTTAATAACGAGTACTTTTAATGGTCGAGACTGATTTACGCTACTCCTAACATATGGTGCCGAATTTGATTGGGCTGCCCGTAACTGTGATCCCAGTTTCGGGTCTTCCTGCCTCAGCCTAAAAAATCCCCCAATGCACTCCACACGGCCCCTGCCACCCGTGTAGCCGATTCACGTGTGTAGTGCACTCCTGATCTATCCAAGGGAACCCTACACGACTCGACCACATGGTGAAGATCTAGGAATCTGCATCCATGATTATCGCAGGAACGCTGCAGTCTCTGGTTTAGACCCTCGACTCTGCTCTGAACCAGAGGTCCACAGTCGGTTCTATCGACAATGCTGCAGATAGTTAACTCAGCCGAAATCTTGCGGTCATTAACCACAGAGCTCACCCTTTGAGCAAGCCGCCGGAAGGAAGAGAGGATAGTCTCCGACCCCAGGCGGCAAGCATCGTTGGTGCCGACATGAGCTACAATCCGCAGCTGGCTACACCTCGTCCGATCAATGGCATCCGGGATGGCCTGATCCACATCTTGGATCAGACCTCCCGGAATACACAATGAATGGACACAGGACTTCATCCCAGACCTATTCGCCAAGTGCCTAAGGGGTTCAATAAAACGCCTAACGTTGGAGCTACCTATCACCAAAATCCCCTTCTGTGGTCGCTCAGGCCTTGCGGGCAGGGGGACTGGCAACTCGCTGTTTGACGATTGTGGATCTGAACCAGACCCAGACAACACATCAAACCTGTTGGACAGTGGTACAAGTATGTCCTCCTGGGATTCAGACTTGCACAACTGCCCCCGCATGCGGCGTCGACGCCCGGAAACCACACGCCAGACACCGTCAGGTGACTGCCGCACAGGCTCCAAGGTCTCAGCCTGGATTACAGGTACGATGCTGGGAACAGGAGAACCTGCGATAGCACTAGCTTCAGCGGAGTCTCCCATAGCACATTTGCTGCAGTCGCCTACGGCAGCTTCCAGCCTTGTAACTTTCGTTAGCAAAGCTGCAAGCTGAGCGCGAAGATCAGCCACCTCAGCCCGCGCCTGCACACAGCAATCACAGTCCCTACACGTATTATTTCTAAACAAAAGCTACGGAGAAGATGAAAGATGAACTAACCGAGTGATCCAAATAAACTGTTCACTACTTACAAACAACCGATAGACACGATTGGGAAAAAAAACCTAAATTAACAAAGGACTTCCTCGCGTAACGGTTATAGATGACCAACTGACTACTGGCGCTGTTAAACAAATAAGCAAAGATGGACAAAAGCTATCTACACACTTTAAATTATACTAATCACAGAAAGCACTTCCTAGCGTGACGGTTGCTGAAGACGAACTGTAAGTACTATGATGGTTTAGATGAGCCTTGCGTTGAATAGGCACTCAGGAAGGTGAATTGTGTAAGTTTCTACATTCTGAGCTCTCTGTGTAAGTGTAATATGAACCAAAGGATAAGTAGTTCTTAGAAAGGAAATCGTTGTCCCTATGAGTTCAATATCTGCAATTATTTATAAGTACTGAATTGTAGAATTTAATATTAGACATAAAAATATTAAAAACGCTGCTTAAGTTGACGATCTGGAGGAACCATAAAACTAAAAGTGCGGTACATAAGAGTACATTGTGTGGGTGCAGATGACTCGACAAAGACCTAAACTAACGAGTGACTTGACAACCTTTATAACTTCCACCTTAACCTAAGAACAGACCTGGAAAAAGAACTGGGAGGAAAGTTCTACGCTGACGGATAACCATCATCTAATTCTGACTCTGATGCAACTACATTTTTGGTAACGGTGTGTAAGTTCGTAGAAGTTACTATCAACTGTAACAAGACTGATTCCACCATGCGCAATATAATTTAATTACTATGGAGCGATTGTTCTGGTCGCGATTTTTTCTTTTCCCATTTTCTTTTGCCCTCTTCTAAATTCAATTTTAAATTCTTTCAGCGCTTTTTGATACGTTATTTCTCTTGGTAATGTATTCCAATCCCTCATCCTCCTACCTACGAAATAAAATATTTTCACACCCATATGCCTAAAATAGTGTCAGTTTGTTGTCATGGTCATCTTTTCCCTCACATGCACCATTCCTAATTCTTCCAATATCTTTCCATTCTAATTACCAATATACTCCTTGTGTACTCCCATGACTCTCTTCACCCTCGTCCTGTCATCTAGTGAATCCCATTTCAGCTCATTTCTCATTTTAGTTACTTATTGCGTTTTGTTGTAATTTCCAGAGACAACTTTAGCATCCCTTCTTTGCACCTCCTCAAACTCGTGTTTTCAATACCCAAAATGTTGGTTGCATACTACACTACCATATTCAAGCAATAGTCTGATAAGTTTTGTAACCTAATTCCCTTACTTCTCTGCTACAACACTCCCTCCAAGTGAAGCATTTTGAAACCTTTTCATTCTACTTTTTCCTGCCCTGGTGAGTTTATAATATGTTACGCCAAGGTATTTGTATTTCCGGTCTGCAACAATCAATTCTTTCCCCACCTTATCATAATCAACCTTTAGTTTTTTTTTTTTTTTTTTCTTTGTGTACCTAGTTAACTAGCTCTTTGCAGTTATCTTCATCCGATGTTGACCTAACCAGCTACATATCAAGCCCAGATCACCCGCACCCTGCAGCTGTTCAGGCTTTTACAGTTTTAATCCTATTATATAACATTATGTCATATGCAAATAATGTAACTTCCGATAGTAAACCATCAACGCAATTGTTCATTACAATAATAACCAATGGTCCACATATGCTACCTTATGGAATTTCCATTTTTACTTCCACTTCTTTGTTAAATCATGAACAGTCTTAAAACTATAAACTCCCCAACAGGGACGTTCAGTTTTTTCTTTCACTGCAAGAAATGGGACAGTCAGTCGGTTGTTTGGTATTGAACAGCGTATCGTAGGCCTATAAGCCAACATCTAGCATGATTAACTGAGGAAAATACTAAAATGGACTTGTGTATTTTTTTAAGAGAATAACCAATTTGAGGTATGGTAGGTGAGCCACAATATTTTAAGTCAGTATTTCCTATAAAAATGCAGTGTAGCTTGTGGTGACAAACATCAACGCTGGCAGTTTGGATTCCATAAACAGATAGCTGGTTGTCAAGATTCTACATTACCGTCAGTACGATTAGCGGTAAACCGGACCAATAGAACACACACTACTGGAATACACAGTACCTTGTTAACAGCACATTATTTGAGTCGGTTTGGACATTAGAGTCGGTGTAACCCATTAGTCACCGTGATTGACTTTCGGTTTACCGTGTTCAATCAGTTTGTTTCGCTGCGACGTACCATGGATTACAGCATAGCATGTTTGGCATAGCTAAATGTGCTAAAAAGAAGTGTGTTAACCTCCGAACGATGAAAGAAGCTTAGCAATAATGAGATTAATTTGCTAGCATGTATTGGTCCTGTGGCAAAAGTAACGAGAGGTCACGATATTTAAAAACACATTGACTAAAGAGTATTAATTTTCATCTGGAAGAAATATTAGTCGCCTTACAGTGGTAACTGCAACAGGAGTATAACAGTCGCACGCGTACCAACATGAAGTGTCAGAATAAAATTGAACCCTGTGCTAGGTTTGAGTGAACTATGACTCAAAATTACCTGCTGGGCACAGAATGACACATGAATGTAATATAGTTACGTTACGGCATCCATTGTATATGAATGCTACAAACATTCAGATTGAGCCAAATTGAGGGCAATCTGACATTCCCTATTTTTTGTTGCTTCAATGCTCGCATGCTGGTATTACTTCGACGATGTACCCTGTAAGTTTATTTCATAAAATTTCTCTTTTTACAGTTCCATTAGGGGGCGTCCATTAATTACGTGAGGTGTTTTTCCCGGAATTCCGAACCCCCTTCCCCCCTCTTGTGAGACTTCGTGAGATTTGGTCGGACCCCCCTCCCCTGTAAAATGATTTGAGATTTTGACGGAGACACCCCCCCCTCTTACGAACGGACCTGACAACTTTTTGAGACTTTTTTTAAGCCTCATGCTCCCAAGGACGGTCATTTGTAGACCCTTTCTTTTTTCTTCAACCATTCTATAATAATTTCAAAACCTCGCATGAGATTTCCGTTGGACCCCCCCCCCCCTGGTGATGTTTGGTTGATGTTTGGTTGATGTTTGGTTGATGTTTGGTTGATGTTTGGTTGATGTTTGGTTGATGTTTGGTTGATGTTTGGTTGATGTTTGGTTGATGTTTGGTTGATGTTTGGTTGATGTTTGGTTGATGTTTGGTTGATGTTTGGTTGATGTTTGGTTGATGTTTGGTTGATGTTTGGTTGATGTTTGGTTGATGTTTGGTTGATGTTTGGTTGATGTTTGAGGTGCCACCCTCCATTTCACCTGACGTAATTAATGGACGCCACAGCTCAACGCAACCCTATGAAATTTCCAATACAATGGCAAACCCCCTTTAAAAAAAGGGACCTTTTATTTTCTTAAATAAGGATTTTTTTTAAAAGTAATACAGCACCTTGTTTCTTGTTGCAAGTGGTCTATTTTAGGAGCAATTTAGCTCATTTTAAATCCCAACTCGCCATGTTGTGTGTAGTACTCTTGAGATACCAAATCAGTCGCCATAACGTAAATCTTGTAGTGAACCTCCATCGTTCAATTATGAAACAGCAAGAGTTCGCGTACCCCACTTTGTGAAACCTTGCTCTAGAGATTAAGATGTAAAAATTTACTTTGCTTCGGCTACCACTCTGGTCATTCTCCAGGATCCAGCTGCCCGGCAGGTATATTCTGGATGCCGATCACGTCTCCGCCGCGAGCCTTAGTCACGGCGGGACCCCGTGCGTAGGACCGGTCAGGCGTATGGCTTCCGCTCACCTCGGCCCGTGACGACGGTCACGTCCAATCTCTCTCATACCTGTCACAGGTGACATCCTTCGGAAGATGAACCTCTCGGAATGAATCTCAACTGATGTATCACAAAAATGTTCATATCACTGTCTTAACTATGAAGGCTTTCGTCATTTATATCTTATGAGAAGGAATGGTAGTTCGAAACATGGTCTTATTTGCATAATCTGACTCAGTGTAGAGTTCTATTCTATATTAGGTATATAGGATCCATAGTTTTCCATTTAATATCTGTTAAACTCAACGTAACATTTGTGTAGTGATAATTTTTTAATGTATCTCATAACGAGGATTCTCATTTGGTGTTGCCTGGATCGAAGTCTGAGATGCTGCCAAACTGTCGGGTTTATTAAGTTTAGTAATAACCCACACTTAGTTTCCACTCCAAAATACTACAGCCGTACTCTATTAATCTCAGAACATTGAATCCTAGGAAATACACATAAGCTTTAACTCTTTAAGTTTTTAAGTTTTTATATAATAAAACAAGTGATGTTGATAATTCGTGGATGCTGCTATTACCCACTGACTAAGCTTTAAACAACACCATTAATGTGTAATTCGTATTGCTAACAGAATAATCTTTCAAGGAAAAACTAAAATCAAACAAGACAGTAATCAAACCAGAAGGTCTCTACACCTCAATGTTTGTTCTCTATGAACTCTGGAGAAATAGAAGGGTTAGAGAAAATCTTGAGGAAAATTTAGGGACCAGAACAGAGTTTAGGCACCGGAGAAATGAAGATCTATAGATACAAGAAACTGAAAGGATACTAGACTCCATCAGAAAAAATCAGTTATTTGGTTACATAATGAGAATGGAAAACATCAGACTTACAAAAAGAATTTTCAACCATGATTACATGAGTAAGAAGGCAAACCAGAGGATGCAGGGAGTAGAAGATATGACTGAGGTCGGAATAACAGCAGATATAATATAAGATAAGGTAAATTTCAGAAGATTGGTTCAAAATTTCAAGGATTTTAGGAGAAGATGGAAGGTAATAACATGGACCGAAGAAAGGAGGAAACAGCAAAGTGAAAGGATGAAGAACTATTGGAAGTTAAGAAAACAATCATCGAAATGAATGCACGGGATTACTTATCGTGGTCCATAGATGACCGAAATCTAAGAGAAATAGTAGTAGTATGCCGCAGATATTAAACCCGCAACCATTTCAGATTTAATGGCAAGAAAGAATATGTAAATAGTTTGGTATTGGTGGCACGGTGTCTGTTTTGCTGCTTTGTAGCTTTTAATAGTTTCATTAACTAAATCTGTGTAATGAGTTCTATTGGAGTAACTGATAATTTAAGATAAAATATCTAGCAATGCTTCCGGATCCATTCTTCTTGGCACGCGGATACGATCTCTACTGGAGTATTACTTATGTAAGAGGTGCGCACTGAGAGCGCGAGAAATTTTTCTCCGTGGAAACAGCGAGCAGCCTCACCTGGTAGCGTTAGGTGGACTTTGTAACTACGATTGCGTCAGCAGACGGACCGACCGCCTGTGTGCTTTGAAATAGCAAAATCTTATAATTTAATATTTAAGTTTATGTAAATCCCAAAACTTCTTGCACTGATATCATTGTAATCTTTGCAGGCAATGGGTCTATTTACTCTGAACAAAAGATTTAGATACATACACATTTATTTTCACATATGCAAAACTTAATACCTTTAATTATAAAAATGGTCAATCGCTTTCCTTTAATATAATTATTAAATATAATAAAAAATTGTATATTGTGCGGGCCATCCTACATGTGACTACTTATATGCTTACTTTGGTAACAAACATACTTCAGTTTTTTTATTAGTTATATTTGTCCGAACTAGCTCAAATTGAAACAGTTTTAATAGAAATGCGAAGATCTTATCTGGTGAATTCCTTCACAAAGGAGCGCGTACTGGAGTATTGATCCAAAAACATTTGCAGTGATCAGAAATAATCACCTTACCACTCCCAACACCCGTAGACTTTGTAAACCTACAGCTACACCCACTATCTATAATATTATCAAAGCTTATAATAAAGACACGATCAATTACTACTTTAACATGCAAATTTATATTTCAAATCTGAATTGAGAGAATCGACATACCCACAAAACAAATGTAATATCCAAACAGCAAGTGCTGAAATTAGTAATTTCAAGACGTGATGGGCAAACGTAAGTCAAATCATTCAGTGAAATTAAAGCTACGACTATAAATTGAATCAAAGATCACAATGAAGAAACAATTCTTATTATAAATCTTTTTAAAGAAAAATTGATCTATAGAGGTTAAATCTTATGGTATTTTTTAACATAAATGAATTTATTATTACTATTAAAGAAAAAACTTACTGTAATACGCTTCCAAGCAGCTAAAGTAGCTGCCAACTACCAGTCTGTAATAATACGAATATGTTGCCATGGAGTTTCTGTAGGATTATTTATGCCACACAACTCTTCCATACACGGTATTGTTATAACTTTCACGGTTTAAGCAGCGTAATTTCAGAAGCGAACTGGTAGTCAACTTTTCAACCACTTGCTTCATTAAAATAGTCACTTCTCAGCTCGCACATGAAACAGGTTTGTTTAATATACCTGCATTGCACAACTGAAACCGAATAAAATTTCGCCCGGTGGTGTTTGAAATTAGCGCTGCCATACAGTTTTTATAGAAGTTGTACATAGAAACGGAACTAATTTTCGTATTCTTTGTTGCAGGTTCTTCCTCATAACTAGCCGCTGCAGATACCCTCAGCTGCCCTCGAAAGTGAGTTGCACGTCTTAACAATTACAAAATGTTGACATAGTAAAGGTGTGCTTTGATTTGAAATTCAGTAGCTCTAGAACTAGAAGAGTGTAAACGTAAAGAAATAACTCGTGAAATTTTCTAATCTTTCCTACTTCATCATTCGTAAGAGACACTAATGAAAGCTCCCGAACTGATAACTGATAAGAGGCTTCGTTTCATGGTTAAATTCTACCATCTTATCAAACCGTTTTGAAAAACCTATAATCTGTTCGAAGAGTATACCAAGTCTCTGAATAGCATACAGTAGCAAAGTGATTACAGTGGTATCAGAAGCATCAAAATCCTGTATACAATCGTGAAATTTTAACTCTGGAGCCAATAAGAATTTAATGCTTTAGATACGATGTTTTTACTGTTCTAGTTTGAATCTTTATTGGAAGTATTTGAAATTACATTTGACATTGCAGCTATAAATCAGTTTAATTTCTATCGATGACTGGAGGTATGATCGGATCATTGCTTCCGGAAGTTCTGTGATCTCGTATGAACCAGTCTGCTAGTTTAAACACTGGCTAGGAAGTAATGGTAAAGAAATTTGGTAGGAGCTTGAGGCCTTCATAAGATAGGAAGTATTTGTCTCAATAAAGTACTAACGTGTCGTGCATATCTTCCGCTACTCAATCGGCCGTATATGAGGTGGTGGAAGAGGGGGAAGAGGATACAGGAGGACTGTCAGAGAATTTTGGGTGCGATGAGATTGTTACCATAGGCGTTACCCAATTTTGATGTAATAAGTAGCAGTGGTTTGACAAATGAGCCTATTTTCTGCGGTCATAGATTCGGTTCGAGTGAATGTATTCTTAGTAGAAATTAGCTTAATAGTACCTGTCCTCCCTAGTATAAAATGAAGAAACGTGCTCAGTTGAATGGAGCGAATGAAGCAACCACTGAAACTATATTACCGACGACAATTTGCCTACCATGCGGAGGTCCATGGTATTCGAACATACACTGAAGTACCAAAAGTCATGCGATACATCTTAATAACGTGTGGGCCCAACGAAGTGCAGCAACCCGACGCGACGTAGCATTAACTCAACAAGTCGTCATAAGTCTATTTTAAAATACATTCAGCTATGCTTCCTCTACAGCCGCCGGTGTAGGACGTTGTGTGCGAAATGACCTGATTATGTCCCAGATATGTTTGATTGGATCCATGTTTGGTGGTGTAGGTGGACAAATCAGTCGCTGGATTTGTCCAGAATATTCCTCAAATAATCGTCCACAATTTTGGTCCGGTGACATGGCGCATTGTCGCCCTGGAAAACTCCATCGTTGTTTGGGAACATGACGGCTATTAATGTCTTGAAATGGTCTCAAAGAGATTGAACATAATCATTTCCAGTAAATGTTTGATTCAGTTTGACCAGAGAATGATCAAATTGAATAAATTCATAAAACTTAATACGTTCAGGGAAGAATACTACAAATATTGTAAGAAGTGATGTATTTTCGTCTAGTATCGAGACAGTCTGGCATACCGTAAACAATTCGACAGCAGGCAAGGACCCCAGACAAGAGGCCGGGATCGAGTCATTGTTCCCGTGCAAGCGCACAGCAGGGACATTTTCTGCGTAGTGCGGGGACGCCGCCGTAGAAACGAAGGTGGGTCCGCATATTTTTACATGATTAAAAAGGACAGTTCGTGGAAATAGAGAAGCGAAGTAACTAAAATCTTGTCAGATGAATCGAGTGACAGATTTTTTAGGATGCGTCACGTATGTATAACTGTTATTTTTTGTCCTTTTTCTGCCAACGGACTAGGAGCCGAAACGGTTCGGTTTCTGGCGAGCAGACGGGTCATGACTGACTGCGGGAGTGTTCGTGGCGTACAGCCTACGCATTCTGTGCGGGTATCAGCGGAGTACTTGGCGTGCAGGTACTGATGAGCTGTACACTGTACAGTGCTCAGAGCATGAGCTGGCACGTCGAGAGACGGGGGAGAGACTCGCCCAACCGCGACATCCAATGCAGTTATTGTGAAAGGGGGCGTCCATTAATTACGCGAGCTGAAATAGGGGGGGGGCCTCGGCGAAATCTCCCCCGGGGGGGGGGGGGGAAGGAGGAGTCGACGGAAATTTCACATGAGCTTTTAAATTCTTGAAGGACAGTTGAGCTAAAAAAACAAATAATAAATAAATCCACAAACTACACCGATGACTACTTTGAGGGGGGGGGGGGGGTATAAGGCCTAGAAACGAATCGTATACTGGCTTAAGGGATGGTGTAACCGCCCTCGCAAGCAGGAGAGCTAAAAAATCTCAAAGAACAGTAATTTAAGGGGGGTGGGGTCCCGTCAAAATATCACGTCATCTTAATATCACGTCGTCTTAGGGGGATGGGGGGGGGGATGAGGGTCCGACCTAATCACGCCTAATCTCACCAGAAGGGGGGAGTGGGGAATCCAGAATTCCGGAAAAACCTCACGGAATTGATGGATGCCCCCAAAGCGTGTGTTCGGTAGGTGTTTGGGGGGGTAAAGTTATCATTCTGCATAGGCTGAATGGCGAATGGAGGAAGCTGTGGTGCTGAGAGACCACAAAACCAGAGTAATGTCCTATAAACACTCTTAACCGTATTGCTCTTCGTTTTCGGTTGAATCCGGAAAGCTCTGGAAGGGAGACCTGCACTGCAGAAAGTTTCTCAATGCTTTTAGGTATGTGATTTGCTAAATACTAGCTGAGATGGCGCCCTATTTAATTGAAATTCACATGTTTTGAAGAATTTCTCGCCCATTAATGTAATTGGTTTACAAACCACATTTCTTTGTTTTGTCCCTTTTTATATTCTTAATTTATAAATTGTGAAATTTTAGTTTCCTTTTTGTAAATGCAAGAAAATATTCCGTGACGATTAATTTTAAAATCATAATAAATATAAATTTAAATGAAATAATCAACTTCTCCACAACTTAAATCTTTTTTTTTTTTTTTTTATTTCTGAGAGGTATCCATCCAAACCATGTAAACACAGCCCTTACCTAAATGGACCCACCATCAGCTTGCACAGTGCCTTCCTGCCAATCTCAATCAATGGTATCGTGGGGTATCCTTCTCAGTACAATGCTATCAGCTCATACCAGTTGAAGACGTGACTCGTCTTATACGCATCTTTTTGCCCCGTCCTGCAGGGACTGATATGTTCACTATTCCAGGAGTGGCATTGCAACCACTAGTGAATTGTTGGCGCACACACTCGCGTCTGCCTTTTGCTGCTACATCACATCAACTCCAAATTTCCCTAAAGTGTCCGGACAAACACATTTGTCAAACGTCCCGTGTTGAGCATTGCTGTTCTTTGACGGAAAGTTGCCTGTCTGCCAACACTGATGCGCGACGCAAACGTCGCTGGTCTGGGTCGTTAAGGATACGTGGCTGGCCAACCGAGCGTGGTGGGTGAGCGGTTAACGCTCTGGCCTCGCATTCGGGAGGACACCGGTTCGAATCCCCGTCCGGGCATCCAGATGTAGGTTTTCCACGGTTTCCTCAAATCACTCCAGACGAATGGAGGGATGCTTCCTTCCTTGAAAAGGCCATGGCCGAATTCCTGCCTGTTCCTTGTCCCCTGTTCCATCCCGCCTCTAATGACCTCGACGTCGACGAGGCGTAAAACCATAAGTAAAAAAGTGGTTGGCAACTACGTTGCCTATGGTGTGAAGCAATGCTGGAAATTTAAATGTTCATGGCACACTCTTGACACTGTGGATCAACGAATGTTGAATTAGCGAACAATTTCCGAAATGGAATGTTCCATGAATCTAGCACAAACTACCATTCCGCGATCAGTCTGTTAATTCATGTCATGAGGCCATAATCACGTCAGAAAACCTTTACCATGGCGCACGAAAGTACAAATAAAAACCCCGTCTCTTCATGACACATTTTTCTTCCGCTGTTCTACTAGCTTCTGGATATTTGCATCTTCCTATCGCATAATTTTTGGCACTTCAGTGCATACTAACCTTCATAAATATACATGTACACGTCAGAAAGGATAGACCACGATGATGATTTACTGGAATGACAGTAGGCAGAAGAGTTTGTAGTGGGGACAAGAGTGAACTATCTAGCTAGCAATAGTGTCATGACTGTACACTGTGAGGACAGTTCTCCAGTCCTACGTTGTGATCTTCTTGAAATTATGTCCATATTACCAGAAGTAATTATTGTAGCTGATTCGCTAATTTTAATGTTATATAATATGAAGAATAACAAAAAACGACGAATATGGGTAAGAGTGGATATCGAAAAGAAACGCTTTGCATGCCTCTGCAACCTTTTTAAATGGAGTTTCAGTTGATGTAGAATGTTACAGCAATCATTTAAGACGTTTTCTGTCAAATATTTCTGCCGATATAAAAAAGAAACTTGACACCGTTATGAGGCAATTATTATAAGCATGTCTATAATCCTTGTTCTAACAATTTTTATTCTTAAAACTTGCTGGTGCCCACGACTTAGTGTTTGTAAAGGATTTGGATTGATAGCTACCGACATTTAACCACCATAGTGCACGATGGGAGACTCGATGCTATTACCACACACAAACGCCACTCATCTGCGCTTTGCAGTTCAGGAAGCAAAGTAAAATATACGGACACACACGTCTTTGGTCGAAATACGAAAATATCATTGATCGGCCTCTTTCAACCACCATATCTCCCACAGTTACCGAAATTCGTCTAACGTTGTGATCGACGGGTGACTGTGTTACTACCACACACAAACACCATTGATCTGCGCTAGATAGTTTTGGTTGAAAAGTGATACAACATGACACATACGTTTTAGGTAGAAATATAAAAGTGCCGCAGGTCGACCACTTTCAACCACTATATCTTCCACACCCCCATAGCTACTGACATCTAACCACCATAGTACACGATAGGAGACACGATACCACTACCACACACAAACACCATTGGTCTATGCTATGTAGTTGTGGCAGCAGAGTGACATATACGGACATGTCTTTGGTCGAAATACGAAATTGCCCTGCATCGACCACTTTTTACCATCATACCTCCCACATCCCCACAGCTATCGACATTCAGCAAACGTTGTGCATTACAGGATGCTCCATGCTACTTCCACACACAAAGACCAGTGATTTGTGCTAGCTAGTGGTGGCTGAAAATATATATATGAGTTCACAGAATTTGTTCATTTTCATGAAGTTCTAAAGATTTTGATGTCCCTGCTTCACTTAGTTTATTCGATTTTTTAGCTGTCACAATCTTGTTTGTTGAATTATCATGCCAAAAGTTGGTGATAAACAAGTCCACTATCTTCAATCAACTGTCTTGAACCTGTAAACATGAGGAGAGTGACAATAAACTGCTGTCCGCGCACACAAGATAGTATACTCGTTCCAGCCTACTAGCATCGTGTAAATGCGGCCATAGTAATGCTTTTGAGTGTTACTAAAATCTCTTTTTACGAAAATACTTAAAGTGTGGAAACGTTTAAGAAATTTGGCAGATGTTTATTGGTTACAACCATAAAGCTTATTCAGAAACACACTATTGGAGCAACATTTCGATAAAATCTTGTCAGATTTTACAAAAGAAGAAAAATTACAATCTTTTCTAGAGGGCAACATATTAACTTTCTACGTAAACGAATTCTATGTTGAGATAGTTTTGACATTTCTTTTGCGAGGCAACAAATATAACTGGCCTGAAAAAATGCAATTATATCTTACTGCGCTGTGAAAATTAGGATTGAAATTTCATCCTAAGGTTTTGGCATAGATGATTTTAAAACAGATCTCCCTATCAAATCTGTGTGGAATTGCTTTATCTCAATGAAACGGTTAAATTTTTATGGTAATTTCTTAAATTTTTTCAGTACCAATATTTCGTTTGATGAAGCAATTTCGTGCCAGATATAAATGAGTATGGACTAAGTTTTTTTTTTGTTCTTGTTAACGGTTTCTCAGTTGCATTGCACACTGAGCGTGGTGGTGTAACGGTTAGCGTTCTCGCATCGCATCGCATTCGGGAGGACGCCGGTTCGAATCCCCGGCTGGGCATCCAGATTTGGGTTTTCCATGGTTTCCCAAATCACTCCAGGCAAATGTCGGGATGCTTCGTTCAAAAAGGCCATGGCCGAATTCCTTCCCATTCCTTGGCCCCCATCCTTTCCCGTCTCTAATGATCTCGCTGTTAAGCAGAAAAAAAAAAATGTTGCATTACAGTACTTCTCGTAGATAATCCAAAAAACCCTGAAGTTAGTATTGAGGTTCCTTTAGTTTTGAATCTTCTACCTGTAACAAAGCAAAAACTATTTGATATGGAATCCTTGCCACCTGCAATTCGCTATCCCTTTGCCACTACAGCCTTAATGTATATTAATCATAGATATTCGCCTGATAGGCGACTATCTGTTTATCCTGAGGACCCCTTAGGCCAGCGCACTATTTTGACTATTTTGTGCAGGGAGACCCCAGACTGCGTTGGGCAGTCTCAACTGTTCCCGGTAACGGTGATGTGGCTCCGTTTTTGGGAAGTGCTCCCTCAAATTAGCAGTGCGTGTCCCATAAAACAGACGCTCTTAGTCAGCACTAGCTGGCTGCCTCTTCCAGGAACTCGGTATCCAGCGCGCAGTAAACCGTCAACTGCGCTCGAAATATCAGATTTGTCTTCGTCACCATCCGTACCATCCTTCATGACTGCCATGTCAGAGGGCTCCACCATTGCACGTCATTTCTCTGAAACTCTACCAGTCCACGAAGACTGGTCTGTAGTATGTTTATATAAACATCCAAACTATGTACAGAGCAAAGGGGTAATCGTACAACCATTAGTACATTGTCCAGAGATACCCCGATGCCCTGCCTCAAGTCAGAGTTGTGTGACTTGGTTCGATGTACCTGACATCCGCAGACTTGATTTCGCACAACTGAGAAGGCAACGCAGCGTTGTTTGAATTAAATTGCTCAGTTCCTGATTCCCCCAAAAACTTTTCACTCTCCCTTGCGCCTAAACTCAGTATCCAGTTACGATCATCGTTGCTTTTTCCCTTCAACACGCTGCTTCCAATTTTTTATTTACCAATAATCATCCAAAATTCTATTCAGATATAAGTCTTTTACAATGCCGACATTATCTTCACCCGCCTCCTATCTTCCAACGACTTACAACCCACCTCCATCGTATCTGTTAGTGACAATGTACTTCTGTAATCCCCACAAATCTTGCTGCCTTCAATTGCACTTCTCCCACTCCGGTATTTGATACTCACATTGTGGGTCCCATACTACACCAACATATTCAAGTGCTGGTCTGGCCAAAGTTTTGTTTCTCCCTTCTATGATACATTCCATCTTCAGCCGCTCCTATAAATAGAGAACTTTGCAGCCCCTAACATTTCCCCAATGTGTACCCCAGGAATGAGTTTACCGTCAAATGATACGGCAAAATATTTTTACTTGGTGCCTTCAACAAGCAATCCATTATTACAATCATATAAACACATTAATTTTTGTGTATCTAGTTATGACACTTTACAATTTATTTTAATATTAGATTGATCTACCTAACTAGATACCTTATAATTGTTTACAACGAATAATCTCCACCCGGAATCGAACTCCGGTACCAGGTTTTCTGCTCGTCACTTTGAGAGAACACCAAGAATCGTCATGCTGATACAGCAGTTTACATTCCTCTTCCGAATAAAACACACAGCTTCTCTATATTACATAATGTAGCAACACGGAAGTTTGGAAGGATCTTAATAATATCATTCTGTTATAGCTTCTGTCTATTTATATATGGATTAGCTTTGACCTACATCAAATTTATTTCTGGCCTCGAATTCGGGAGGACACTGGTTGGAATCCCCATCCGATCATCCAGATTTGGAATTTCCATGGTTTCCACAGGCGAATGCCGGAATGCTTCCTTCAAAAGAACATGGACGAATTCCTTCCCGTTCCTTGTACCCAGTTCTTTTCCCGCCTCTAATGACCTCGACGTAGAAGTATAAAGCCTAAGCAAAAAAATAAAATAAGTTACGAACCAGTGTTCTTGGATAGTTTTTTATGTATTGTTATATACAAGTAACATTAGTGTTTTTGTTTAATTTGAATATAAATTTCAGTTATTACAAATCTATCCTCAGATTAAGATAGCTATAACCACTTGTGAGACTGGTAGACGAAGTTAGATATTTAACTGAGAACTTATGGGATGACAAGCTTTGTCTACCTAAACTGAATATGATCTGAGGCTTCCAGTGGTTCTAAGGAAGGAATTGTCAGCTATATACACTTCTTCGTTCTCTAGACATTTTGAATACTTAGTTTATATTATCCTAAATGGAAACATCGTGCATGTCTAATGCATGTAGCTATTCAAACTAGTTATGACACGGAATCTCTCGTCACTGTTGCTCCATTTCTGCGTCTGTCGATGAAATTTATTTTCCATCTCATCTGGGTTATAAACGTGAATTATATAATAGCAAATGTACGCTGCAATAACTGACAGAAAATTTAGTAATTAAATATTACAATTATAATGAAACCTTTTGATTATTGGGAAGGGGGGGGGGGGGGGGTTGCATGTTCCTTTCCTAACAGCAATATTCTCGACATTGCTAACCGGATCAGTCTAAAGATTACATTCGTAATCGATAATGCGTTGTAACAGTGCACATTACCGTCAAGTACCATGAATAGATTGCATTTTGGCATCGAACAAGTAATACGGGCCTGCATTAAGGTAGCAACCAAAGGCTGTTGATTATCCCCGATACAAGATCTACAGATTGCAATGTAAGTAAATTCATCAGACATATTGACAGATATGAACGAAGCGATGATTACTAGCTTGGGTGATCAAGAGTGAAGGGGAAAAAAGAGAAAAAAAGTGGAGATACATGAAGTTAGAAAAAAGATACGTTATTCTGGTTATGTGAATCTAGTGTCGGCTGCAACAGCTGAAACAGTACACCCCTGTCATTAAAATCAGAATTAATTTAAACGTTTTTCATGACGATTATGTGGTTCATCCCCTATTCTAGAAAATCTGCCTGGTGGGTGAGCTGTCAACATTCCGGCCTTACTTTCGGGAGGACGTGAGATCGATCTTGGATTCAGACACACGTTTGGTTTTCTCATTGTTTCTTGCAGTCACTCCAGTCGAATGTGGACGTAGTTCCATCACAAGACCACTGCCGAATTCATTCTCTTTCCTTGCCCTTGATCCTTGCTCTAAGAAATAACCCCCATGTCAACAAGCCATTTAGCCGCAAGTTAAAAAAAAAAAAAAAAATAAGTCGCTAGTAAGCGAGTTCCATACGTGGTATGACCATCTAGACTTAGATATTTTATGGTTTCCTGATTTAACTCCAGGCAAATGCTGGGATGTTTCCTTGGAAACAAGGGGCCATTCATAAATTACGTCACACCTTGAGGGGGGGAAGGGGGCAACAAAGTGTGACATCATGTAACAAGGGATGGGGGCGTGTAATAAACATTGTGACATCACATGCATAATTTGTATCACTTTTTGGCTCGTGGCGGAATATGAAGATGGTGTTAACACATCGAAAGTTCCAAACACTATCGAAATCAAGAAAGAAGTTACTATTATGCCAATATAAACGTATCAAGGAATGGGATCTAAATCCATGAACACATGACACAATTTTGTATCATTAATTCGATTTTTATGTTTTTTATATTTTCTTAAATGTTCGATTTATTGTTGATATGATTTTTTAACTAGAAATGCATAAATAATTTTGGAAATGCAGTTTTAATTTGTAAATTTTGAAATTGCAAAATATGTGACGTCACACCAGGGGAGGGGGGGGGGCACAAACGTAACAACCTGTGACATCGGGGGAGGAAGGAGTCCACAAATCATGAAATTTGTGACGTAATTTGTGGATGGTCCCTAACGGCCGGACACGTTATATTCCTTTGCCTCCAATTCTATCCCGGCTCTAATCATAATGCCAACAAGCTGAAAATACAGAAGTAATATTCAAATGTCGATTTGTGTAGCCTTATCTGACGGCTGCATAGTTCATATCTGCTATTCAAAATTTTCTTTTACCAATGGCTTTGATGACGTTCGAATCGAAGTCCTTACTCGACACTGCTCGATCTTCCTTTCAGTACTAATATCTAAACTTGGCGATTTGTTATTAAGTCGAAGATAAATTCTGAGATTCTGATTATCGAGTTACAGTGTCATACGTAAGTGGACAAAAGGCGGTATTATAGTGCATTTCGTTGTAAATGACACCGATCCCTTTACCTTTATTAAATATGCCAAATAATTGCTGCACCTACTGTTAATATTGCTCCACTTCAGGATTGTAATCCCCTTATTTGACTGTTGATTTTCCTCCCTTGGGTCCGTCCGGGGTTACGCTGCAGATTCCAGGTTTCGCGTGTGGCCGGCGTATTATCAGAGAGCGCGCTGTGTAGTGAGCTGGCAGCGAGTTCCTCGAAAGCCAAGTGGCCAGTCAGTGGGACGAGCTAATGAGATGCGTGGGACCCGCAGAGGAGCACGTGCTCACGCGTCCTTGCCAGCACTGCACACTACAAGCAATCTCTCACACTTGATGTTATGACGCCTTTTACAATTACGAGAACTACTTGTTCAGAATCAATGGTACGGTGCCATTTCTGTCGCTTTCGAAAAAATGTCAAACCTATTCAAATTTAGATGAACTGCTTTGTAGCCGTGTTAACTACGCGCAATAAATATATAATCTCTTTGTCGAAATCTTCCACACAAACCACCACCTATGAGAACGTCACTGATCTCTGAGTGGAGACTTTCCCGGCGTATGGATGCAACAAATTCTTCTCGGGTGTCCAGCCGGATGGTGGTGTAAAAACACGACGTTTCGACAGCTGACTCTGCTGTCTTCATAAGGTATCTTGTAGTTGTTCTCAGCTGCCTGGAGGCAGAGACAGTCAGCTAAGAACAAATACAGATACCTGATGAAGACAGCAGAGTCAGCTGTCGAAACGTCGCGTTTTTACACCACCTTCCGGCTGGACACCCAAGAAGATGTTGTTGTCACTGATCTCTCCAAATGTTGTTTAATTATTCCGATGCAACATTTCTTCTATACGCCAGTTTACAGGATTGTTATAAGTGAGAGAAGCGATTTCACAAATCTACTGTCGCTACATTAGAGCTTTTAGTTTTTGTTGTATTTATTTTAATTCAGGGTATGGTAAATATTAAAAATAATAAATATTATGTTAGAAAGAGCTGATATCAGGCAAGTAAGATCGTTCAAATATCTTGAGTACCATCGCCGAAGATTTAAGATGCCACCAAGAGGTAAAAACTCTAATTGCCGTAGCGAAGGAAGCAGTTAATAGGAAAAGGAGTATACTGACTGGAAAACTAGACAAAATACTCGGGGGGGGGGGAGAGATAAAGACGCGGCAAATGTTATGTATGGAGAGTGGCTCTTTATTGGGCGGAGACGTGGACACTTAGACGAGATGATGAGAAGCAGTCAGAAACGTATGAGATGTGGTTGTGGAGGAGGATGGAGAGGATAATCAGGGTGGATAAAATAAGTAATGTTGAAATGCTGAAAGGAGAAAAATACTCAAAGTAATAAAAGAGAAAGAACTGGTTGGGACAATTATTGAGAGGGGAGTGCCTGATAAGACGCCTTGGAAGGTCTGGTTTGTGGGAGGAGAATAAGAGGAAGGAGGTACAAAACTATAGACTACATCAAGAAAGACGGCAACTACCTTAAGAGAAAGGCAGAAGATAGAATAGCATGGAGAACAGCCAAGTGAAAACCTGCCCGAGGGCAGAAAACTGATAATATTACTTGTCATTACCAGTCATTTTACAGTCATAGAAAAACTGAGTTTTATTTGATACTTTACAAGTTATATCTGTGTGTCCCATTACAATTACTGATTCTGCGGATATCATTGGATCATCAAACTCTTGCCAAACTCGGTGCAGTATGTCCTTACTACTGTTCCAAACCTCTGTTCGTGCTGGCTTGCAATTTTGGTATGTTTGTTAACATAGGAGGCTTGAAAGCTGACTCTTTCACATAACCCAACACAAACAAAACAAAAAACAAAAACAAAATCGCATGAGGTAAGGTCGAAAAGAGTGGAGGTCATGATAGGAATTGCATGTCAAATAATATACATACAGTAAATTTATATAATCGCATACACCATGTCTTTAGCAGTATCACATTGTTCGAAGAGGTGTTACCTCCATTAACAGTGAGGCAGTGGTGTTGAATTATAAATAGGTGAGGAAATATCTATGTGAAACGGTGATAAAAAGCACATACTTTTCAGTTTTTTGCTCTGTCAGCATAAGGAAAAATCTATGTATGCTATTAGTGATGACGTATCGTGAAACTATAGGAAGATGTGATTGCCTAATGTACAAATCTGGCCAATTCTTTTCTTTCGACGGAGGGAAGTGAACGGGAACCTTATTTTATGAAACACGTCGCAACAGCCATAACTTTATCTTATGGTCCCAGCAGCGTTTCAACCAATGACAACCACTAACATCCCAACCCGTAAACATGATCCGTACTCTGATATAACGTATGTTAGATAATTACGTAAAATTGGTAATACACCTTGTGAAAATGCCTGTCGTTTAAGTCCTTGTAACCATTCTAACGGTTGCTTTTTACAGCGGCTTATAATGGAAACTTGTAAAACACATTAAAACCAAGATCAATCAAATTTCAGGTCGTCAGTGGAAATTTACCGTTGGTGGCGGAAATGGTATTGGATCCTTGCTCTCCTCAGTCATAGATGGTCGACATGATTAGATTCTTAGTGTATTTTTCATTTAATCACGATTTGCTAAACTGTGAATTTCCTGAAAGAGAAATCAAAAACGAAATTTTCACAACCTGGTGAGAATCAGATGGTAGGGGTAGTAGCTTATGAAATTTTGTCAACATAATTCCAAGAATCGACAATTTCTTATTTAGTTTGTCTTTAACTGAGTTTGTGTTGAAATAAAATGACAGGTCTGAATGTTAGTTTTTCAGACGTGTTAATATTTGATAAATATATCCTTATCCAGGATTCAGACATAAATGCAGGAGTAAAGTTGGGCATTCAAAGACTAATTCGCAAACTCAAAATGAAAACCACAATAAACTTTAAATTTAATTCTACTTAGCAGGCCATCCTGCGGTTTTTCGGAGGTACTAGGAGTCAATAAACCATAATGTAGATTTATCAAAGTATTAAAACACATTTATTATGCACACATTGTATTTTAGCCCGAAATATTTTCCAATTTTGATCGTGGATTAGCTAGTTTTCTGTCTGGATGCGCGGTGGAAAGGAGAATTAGGAGTTTGCAAATATTAATCCGCATTTTCCGTGCACTATTTAGCTACTCTTAAATATACCCAAGTTTCTCTGTCTTCTCTCTCCAAGACAGGAATGCAACGTAGTTTTCTAGTGAAGCGTGTCGCTTAAGTCAGCGGTGGCTGTTTGAGGGTTGTAAATTATAGAACACATGGACTGTCTAAGGTAACAGATACCAGTACGAAATTACAGTATGCGAACATATCGCTTGGTCAACGAGAAACAAAAAATCCTCCAAGTCATTCGGAATACAGTAGATAGGTTCAGCGCGGCAAGGCCAACAGTAGAGAGTAAGAGAGCGTGCACAAACTACGTGGCCCGGTCCGGGGGGGGGGTTGGCTGGAAGGCTACGCTGGGCTACGTGGGGAGGGGGGATTCCGAGCCAGGCCACGTAGCTTTCCTTTCATAACATTTTTCACAGTTAAAATGAGGAATAGAACTCACAACAGCATGTGAATATTTATTTCCCTCAGTTAAATATTTCCATATGTAATTTACAATCGTCTGACAGGAGAAAACAGTACAAAATGTCTTCTGGAATCAAAACAGAAAAGCCACGTAGGGCTACGTGGGTGGGAAGAGGGGTTCACAGGAGGCCAAAATAGAGCTACGTGGTTTATGCACGCTCCCTAACATGCAAGTCGCAAGACAGGTCAGACGCGAAAATTGCAGTAGATAGAAAAAATATCTGTTAAATGTGGATTGAAAATAACTGCTATGGTGGACGAAGGCTATTGTATAAAAATACTTGTTGAAAGATCGTTCTAAAACAAAGTTTACTCGGCTCATGTCAAAGCTTTATGGCTCGATGTAATCATTATTACCTTAACCAATAACGAAAAAAAAATAATAAGAAGTATCCCTGAAAATTACGTCGTCCAAATGTTATCACAAGAAGCATCAGGGAAATGAGATGCTGCAATGGTCTTCCATTACTTTCTTTACTATACCGCTCCCTATTCTATTGACAAACAGTTCTGCTACAAAGTCATCTAATATGTGTCCTTGATGTACAAGTATCTGACTGCGTATGGAGGAAAAAAAACTATTTACAACAGTTTTACAGGCATGCACACTTGTTTGACAAGTATAAAGCGAATATTTGGCTAAGTATCATCACCGAAGTTTAATATTACATGATCTAAAGTAAAATACATATATAGCTTACAAAATGATTTCTGCCTCAGCACTTAAAATAAAAAACCAGTTCTTTGTACTGGAAATCTAAAAAGCGTTAAGCATGCTACGAAAGACACGTTTGAAACAGTTTTTCCGTTATGTAACGCAGTGAAATATGAACAAGTTTTTTATGCCTTACATTGGAATACTCTTTAAGTATTCACGGAGAAGTATTATGGGGAACGAGAGCTTTCTCAATTCTTACCATTTAATGAACTCAAAAGGGACTATTTTTCAATGAACGTATATTGTAATACAATCACAAGTGGATTCACAAAGCTTGGTGGGTGAGTGGTAAAGCTTTGGCCTCGCATACGGGAGAACGCGGGTTCGAATCCGCATCCGGCTATTCAGATTTGGGTATTCCATGTATTCCCCAAATAACTACAGGCGAATGACCGGATGCTTCCTTCAAAAGGCTAGGTCTGAATTCCTTCCCGTTTTTTGTCCCCACTCATTTCTTGGCTCATGGAAATTGCTCACTTGCAGGTAATAATTACCATCCGAAGTAACTACCGTACAGGCAGGTTAAAGCATAGTCTTTCTTCTTCACCAATTTTTTTCCAATATTTTTGGGTCGGTTGCCTTCGATGAGTTGTCCTCAATGTTGGGATGGACAAATTAGGAACTATGGCTTTACGACCGCGTGTCCTTGCTGACGCCAAGCAGTTTTATACTTACTGCTCGGTCGTACTACACTGAAGAGCCAAAGAAATTGGTATAGATATGCGTATAAAAACAGTTATGTAAACACTCGGAGTACGGCGCTGCGGTCGACAACCGCTATATAAGACAACAGGTGTCTGGCGTAAGCGTTAGATCGGTTACTGCTGCTACAATGGCAGGTTATCACCATTTAAGTGAGTTTGAACGTGGTGTTATAGTCTGCGAACGAGAGAAGGGACACAGCACCTACAAGGTAGCGAAGAGGTGGGGATTTTCCCTTACGAACATTTCGGAGTGTGTCGTGAATATCGGGAATCCGGTAAAACATCAAATCCCCGACATCGCTGCGGCCGGTAAAAGATCCTGTAAGAACGGAACCAACTACGACTGAAGAGAATGGTTCAACGTGACAGAAGTGCAACCCTTCCACAAATTGCTGCATATTTCAATGCTGGGCAATCAACAGGTGTCAGCGTGCGAACCATTCAATGACACATCATCGGTATGTGCTTTCGGAGCCGAAGGCCCACTCGTGTACCTTTGCTGAGTGCACGGCACAAAGCTTCACGCCTCGCCTGGGCCAGTCAACACCGACATTGAACTGTTTATTGGAAAAATATTGCCTGGTCTGACGAGTCTCGTTTCCAATTGTATCTAGCGGATGAGACGTGTACGGGTATGGATACAACCTCGTGAATTCATGGACCCTCCATGTCACCAGCTGACTGTTCAAGCTGGTGGAGGCTCTGTAATGGTGTGGGGCGTGTGCAGTTGGAGTGACATGGGATCTCTGATACATCTAGAAACGAGTCTTACCGGTGATGGGTACGTATGCATCTTGGCTGATCAGCTGCATCGATTCATGTCCATTGTGCATTCCGACGGACTTGGGTAATTCCTGCAGGACAATGCGACACCCCACATGTCCAGAATTGCTACAAAGTAGCTCCAGAAACACTCTTCTGATTTTAAACACCTCCGCTGGCCACCAAATTCCCCAGACATGAACATTATTGAGCATATCTAGGATGCGTTGCAACATGCTGTTCAAAAGAGATCTCCACCGCCTCGTATTCTTACGGATTTATGGACAGCCCTGCAGGATGGCGTCAATTCCATCCAGCACTACTTCAGACATTAGTCGAGTCCATGCCACGTCGTGTTGCGGCACTTCTGCGTGCTCGCGGAGTCCCTACACGATATTAGGCAGGTGTATCAGTTTCTTTGGTTCTTCAGTGTAAATGCTAGCGGAGGAAGTGAAGTGTTGCCATGTGTCAACTAAACGTGTAATTCTTTGTGTTATGTATGATAGGCGTATTTTGTGGAATGTGTATTTTGAGGAGGAGGTGGTGGAACGTCCCGGTAATCGCCAGTCACCACGGCCAGTATGCGGGACCTAGGTAGTGTTCGGTCCTTTGTGCCTCCCTCCCGATTCAGCGCACTGAGCCACACTGGGGGGTGGAAAACGCATAGTAATTAGAGAAATAATAATCTACTACTAAATTTGCAAAATACGAGTATTACTCATAGGCGGGAGTATCTTCAACTAACAGCAATTTGTGTGTTTAAAAGTACCAAAAATATTCTGAAATTTATTTCAAGGCAGATTCACGATTTATATATATATATATATATATATATATATATATATATATATATATATATTCGAATTTTGTAGCAACAATAACCGTGTGATTAAATATAATTTGAGCCGGGAAATCTTTGCTCTTAGAAGTAAATGAAAATATAACGGTACGACGTATATAAGTGTTAGTTTTGATATTTTATTGTATGTTTATTTTTCAGCCGTATACAAAAGGTTTTTTATATGTCGTGTGTTTACACAAATATATTTATGTATTTATTTTGTTTTGTGTAAAATTTACAAAATTCTTTTTTGTGATCAAGCGTTTTGTAGAGCTAATCAATTGTAAATGTGGATTAGGTCCTACCTACGGCGCTTGATTTCTCTTGCTGTCAAACTCCCTACACCTGAAGGGAACGATTAAATTTTTTAACGTTTTTCTTTCCAGTCTGCAGGAAATCTATATTAATGGAATTCTCGCTTCGGTTCTCTCTTAAAAGCTCGGTCGTAAAGCCGAAACTTCCTTAAATCGCAATACTTAGTATCGAGAAAATGTAGAAAATGTTATATTTTGTGACTACTTTGCACAATCCTTAAGGCAGTGTTACAAACTTAACATACCCTAGGCTGGCAGATAAGCATCGTACTCTCCATTTTAAATTACTGACTAACGTGCGAACATTCCCTTTCATTAACAGTTACAGTGAAATACTTCCAAGGTATTTGGGTCACAATGGTAGAAGAGATATGATCATATAGATAAGATATCGTTCTGATGCGTAGGTGCTTTGTACTCTCACTGATTGGAATGCACAGATCAGAGATTAGTTTTGGTGCGAGACATCACCTGGTACCCATAGTTTTGTTAATTAATTTATAAATTTTCTCTTCTCTGCAAATCAGTTTTATCCAAACTACATGACACCTTAAATTTTTTGACAACTTCATTGAATGTTAAGCGTCAAAAGTATACGCCATAGATTCATTTACTGAAATCCATCGTATGTGATTCCTTTTACGTAAAATTATTTTTCCTCAAGGTGGTGAATCAGTCGACTTGTCACCAAAAAGGAAGCAAATATGCTTCGGTCAGCTGTGATTTATTCTGTTACTATAAATCTGAGCTGCGTATTTCCGAGACTTTGAAATGGCATCACATAGAAAAATTTCAGCAGCAATTTGGATGTTGTTTCCAAGTTTGAGCATGCGGTTCATAATAAAATCTGCGAAGACAGCTTGACTTATATGTACCGAGGAAAGCAGCAAGAAATAAATTTCGAGATAAAATTTGCGCAACAGATCCCTCCGTCTTTGAGATAAACACTCATTTCAAGAAATACTGGCAAAAGATCACATTACTGCTCTTCGGATTGTTTTTTTTTTTTTTTACTTCGGTTATTTTTTTAGTTCTCTGGAATGTAGAACATTAAAATAGAATAAAGTGTTAGTTAACCGTAATTAGTATAAGTAGTATTTAAATTACGTAAACATCTTTGTTTTTTAAGACCTGCGAAAGATCACACTGCTATACTACTCTTTGGATTCTGTTATGAGTATGTTTTAACTCCAGTTTTCTGAAATACAGGGTTTTAAAATAATCGGAAAATATTAAACCACCACTGCATTAATGTACTCAGAAATCATAATTGTAGATTTTATTTAAGCTTAACATCTTTGTGCTTAATGTCGATACACGTAAACGCAAAAAAGTATTAACTAATGTGAACTTTATTTTGGTAGCAATTGTTTTTGATACGGCTATAAACTGGGTTAGCAGTAGTAATTTTCGTGACGCTATTTAGTGGGATGCAATCCTATTCATTGGTAATGGCAACTTGCCACAAGTGCCGATATCTATGAATTTGTTTGAGTTTAAATTGAAATGCAGCCTGGACATTATAAAACTTAACCATAGGCTATAGTATATTTGATACCGTACTTTCATTTCCTGTGTATTACAGTTACTGTAGTCCAGGCTGAATCACAATCTAAATGCACATAAATTAATTTTTCGTTACCGTCCATTGAGGAGTGATATCACCACGGGATCATTAATGCAAAACTAATCAAACTATTGTTTGGCCCTGAACGAAGTGCACAAAGCTAACTACATGGTATGCATTACCACCAGGATCGTAGCTACCATAGGGCTAAGCGGTGCAGTGCACCGGGGACCCTATGCTCTGGGGGCCCTAAGCGCATCTCAGGGAGCCTTCAAGCGCTGATCAGAGGGCCCACTTGCCTTCAAGGCAAACTCGACTGACAACCTTTTTGGGGGGCCCAAACACTGCTCCGGGGGCCCCAAAGCCTAACTCAGGGGCCCCCAGTGCATCAGCTCAGGGGGGGCCACTACCAGCAACACAAAACATAACATAAAGTGCACAAAGCTAACTACATGGTATACATTACAACCTAGCTACCCTGCGCTTACGTATGTAATATTTTATACGCAATGGCTCAGGATACATTATACATAAGCAAAGTTTTTTTTTTAATTTGAAATTTTATCATTTCGTATTTTGATGTTAGTATTCTTGGCACGCGAAGAAATGCAGGAAAACGGCGTTAAATATAATTAAACGCATGGGGGACTAACAAGCTATGAGGATGATAATTTCTATGAGATTTTCTCGTCAAATCTCCGTGAATGTTGAGTATACTTCATGTATGGGTGACATACGAGTTTTTTTCATTTTTTAAATGTTTTTGTAAGAAGAAAACCATTTTTATTTGCCATCATTAAATATCTTTTTGTAGGCTTGAACTACAGGGTATTAATATATTTTGCCTCTCCATAACATTTGGTACTAGAAGAAAGGAAAGGCATTTCTAAAAGCACCAAGAACTACTCGGGTGACACAGCGAGCAAATGCTACTATGTTTATACGAGAATAAGGTCGCCTCTTTCATTGTGAAAACAGGTACTCCCACTCAAGTTGCAGTTATGTGCACTTGCCTGTTCCATCGTAATGAAAGTCGTAATTCCATTACACCCTTAGTTCACATATCTGGGGACAAAAGCTTTTTTTAACAATGGAAACGTGTTAAGTCCAGTATTAGTTTAGATTCACTGGGTCAAAAGCAAAGGAACCATGATGTCTATTCATATGATCCATCAATTTGTACATGGTCTTCAGTTAGATCTCCTTCACTTACATGTCACCACCGTTACATTATTTTCTTCTTTGGCATTTATTATAATGCTTCAAAGTTTAGGCTCTTATCCGTTTTCATTACTCTTCCTATCCTTCCTTTGTGATATTTACTACCCCTCTCAGTAAGCTGAGCTGCCTATTCACTGTGCTTAAATTCCCATCTCGTACAAGTCAGAGTATTATAATTGAGTATTGGACATTAACACAACTAATAGTTCAAAACTAGATTACATCGTTGGCTTGAAGAAATTTTATATAGTTTTTCCCAATGTGTAACAATATGGATTTTGCCAGGTTAATGCTTCCTTTTTCCGTTTAATATGGCCCGTTATCAATTCTGGATTTAAACCAAAAATTACGAACGAAAGCCGCCTCGCTACTGATTAGTACACACCATTATCTTGATAAATTTTATTCATTACTCGTTAAATAATTCTTCTCTCATTTTTCCAACATTGATTATTTATTTCACATTCAGTATTGAAATTCTCACAAGCTTATCAAATCTTAATTCAACGACTTTCAAGTCAAACCTCTACTACTAAAACATCCATGACAACCACCAGTCCACGATAAACAACACATGAATGCAGTCAGCGATATTCATTGTATAACTCTTGGCATTACATGTTTGCCAACTTAAACATTCCACCATAGTATTTTTTACTATCACTTACACTAGTTATTTTACAATTAACTAACCCTATGGTTGTTATCTCACAATTTTTCGTGTTAAAAATGCATTAAAGGAAGCGCCTGTCCCTCCATCCATTCGGTTGACTCCAAATGAAGTTCATTGTAAATTTGTTGCAGAGTTTATAATGACTTGGCATAATGTGCTCTGTACTAACGGTGCTCAAATGCAATAACATATTGAAGGGTAAAATCACAGTATGGTATAAAAGTGAGAAAATTCGTTTTTTCTTTGGTACCAGAGATGTCACATCACAATGGCGTAATACCGAAAATGGAGGAAACATTTTCAGAGAATCAGAAGATCTGCTTAAACCCTTACGCCTTCAATACTTGTGTTCGCTGCCGTGACTGTAGAAGTTGTGTGAACTCGGGAATGCCCTCTGTTACGTGTTACTCGGCCGCGTATGGCCTTCGTGGGCCGGAATGTTGGTCGCCGCCCCTCGATGACTCAAGGCCCAGGTCGATGAAATCGCCAGCAAGTGGAAACCTACCGTAGTACTACACGCTCTTGCATCAGCTCGGCAACCGGTTACAGACGCGGAGGCTCGGCAGTGAAAACAAACCTAACGGAGCGCCTCTCATCTGTGTAAATTAAAAAACAAATTATCTCTCACCAAAATACTTTCTCCATTTGACGACCACAGAAATTTAGACTGTTATCAAAAACCAACGATGTGCTTTGAAAATTTAAAGACCCAGTGTCGGTTAATCGCTAGTACAAACATGTCGCCACTAATACTTTCAATACACAATGTTTGTGGTTAAACATAACCAATATAAAGTTTGGAAATTGAGCTAAAACTCATGAAGTCCGTGAACGGAATAGATGAAATCTGGCCACAGTATTAAATTATTCTTAGGTATATCAAAAGATAATACATTTGTTAGATAAATTGCACGACGATCAGTTATTTTGACCAAATTATTCAGATAACTCTGTAATAAACGGAAATAATTAATCCTTATCAATAACTTCTTATAACAAATACCAGCTTCGCTGTGGGAGGATGATGATTACTAAGCAATGAGTTCAATTTAGTCATACAACTCGTGAATCGGGTAATGCAGAATATAATCGCAAAAAAAGATGTGTCCCGATAGGATATTGCCTTGAGGAGTCAAAGATGAGAACTTCTTGGAATATAATGTTTGGTTTTACAATCTGCAGCATGGATGAAGAGACTTTTGGCTACGTAAGAGAGTCAATAACGAATTCCGCCAACATCTTGTACCTACGAGTTCTAAGTGAGAACAAGTACACCGTAAATGCAAAAAGTTCTTTGTAATATTACCTGGCGTTGATGCTTTGCCCAAATACGTAAATTTCGTTTCATAGATCTTCTACATCCCTAACTCAAGAAGCAAGTTTTTATATACGAAACAAAACATTTTTCTCCGAATAAAGATAAAATTCCAATTTCTAATGTATATAAATAAATGGTTTTTAAAAAATTAGCTGTAGAGAAAATCATTTTTCAACTCTTCACTTTGTTTAGGTATTCCAAATAAATTACCAATCAATTCATATAAAGACTCAATCTCTGTTTCGAATTTACTGTGATAGTTTGTTTGTAATCGGACTGAAATGTTCAGGAAAGTTGTCACTTGGCTACCTTACATGAAGCTAAGTAGTTCACCTTGAATAATGAAATATTTTAGAAATTAATTTACTAAATTAAACACCGTTGTACTATACTAGTTTGTTGAATAATTATTATACTTGAGGGACTCATATTATTTATAACTAGAATTTTTTTCATGTTATTTCTAATTAATCTGCTTCACGTTTTTGTTGGTTTAAATTGGGTATATTATATTTGTTTGCGTCTCTCTGCATCGAAATATCAGATGTTTATTTCTTGGTTTTAATTAATTTGGAATATTTATAAGAAATTCGTTCATACATCTTGTTTTCCATGTTAATCGCGTTTGTTTACGTTTACGTGTTTGTATGGTTTATAATAGGTTCTGAATGATTGGTTCTTTTTTACGTCGGCTATCTATTTTCTGTAATTTGGAACAGATATTGCAAACGGCATTTGTTATTGGAACTAAAGTATTATTTTACATCTTCAGTTTAACTCTTTTAGTTCATTCATGTGGTTGTTGGGAATTATTTTGCTTCAGTGTTTGGCCACTCTATAATTTTATTCTCTTCACACACATTTTCAGTACAAAAAGATTTCATTATATTTTCCTTCCACTATGTTTTATTGTTTCCATTTTGCTACGTAACACTTGGAGAAGAAATTGTATTCTGTTAGAATGCTGGTTCTTTCCTGTTCTCACTTGGTATATTTGGTTTATATAACTTTGGCTGAATTGTGGTTTATATAACTTTGGCTGGATTGTTAATCCATAGCAGCAGGATTTACTGGTTTTCTTCCCTCTCCGAAATTAACGATTTTTTTTTTTTTTGTGTTTTTAAAGTTCCGATTGGTATCTGAAGTCTTGATGTGAAATTTTGAGTTCTGCTTTTGTGACGGTGGTTTCTTTTTTCGTTAAATGTGTTTTCACCTTTGCTCTTGTTATTGATTGTGAGAGTTTTTCAATGGGCTGTTGAGCGTTAGGCTGTTTAATATGTTTTTGTTTTATAACACTGGGCGGTAATGTTTATAATGCGTTTGTAATGTGTGTTTATTTTGTGACAAATGGATACCGAAGGTTAGCGCTTTGCTTCGAGCTCGAGATTAAAATACCAGATATACAATTCTACTTCTGTAGAAGTTTTCTAATTTTCTTGGTTATGTGTGTTTCTTTTGTATTCAATGATTTCTCTAAACAATTACGTATATGGAGTGATTGTCATGGAAAAAATAAGTACGTTGAGCGAAGGTAAATGATTTATAATAATATCTGGATGTTGTGGATCATTTGTCTCAATTGCTGAAAATATTAATAAATAAATTACGCCAAAGCAATTGCCTTTTTTGTAATTGGTCTCCCGTACGCATTTCACTTCTTTTGCAGAAGCATCTTCAGCGGGTTTTTTCTGTTAATTATGTACAAAAGTTGTAAGCAGGTTATTTTTGTGGTTGGTACAGTGGAATGAATTATTATCTACTTACATTTTGTGGTCTATTGTATTTCTTTTAGCCCATTCTCAGCTTCAGTGCTTTTGCATTTTTGGTGGGAAGTGTCTTCATTTTTCAGATTCACAACACTACACTTTAATGCACTGCACTATGTGTTTATTATTACTTGCAAATGGCCGTTCTTTTTTGTTTACTAATCATAGTTTTGTGTAGTTATGCGGTGCCGTTTTGTTTTTTCAGTCTTCCATAGTTTGGCTTTTTTTTTTAAATATAAATGATTTCAGTAGTTGTGGTTTTGTATGTCCTTATTTACTGTTTTTCTGTGTCGATGTTTCTATTTTATTTTAGCTTCAGTGTTTTGTATAGTGTTGGGTGTGTGAGGTTTGTGTATTCATTTATTATTCGTTTTCCTTCTGTTAGTGCTTTTTGTTTGTAGTAGTTTTCTTGGAATGTTAGTATTTGTGGTTTGTTGTTGTTAATGGTGAGTATTTGCATGTCTGAGTCAATATTTGTTGGGTGGTGGTTGTGTTCTTGTAAGTGTTCTGCAAATGTTGAACGGTTGTTATATTTTAGAGCTCTTATTTATTCCTTGTACCTGGTTTCGAATTTTTTGCATGTTTGTCCTATGTACTGCGCTTCGCATTTATTGCATGTTAGCCTGTATATTCCTGAATTGTGATATTTATTGGATTGTGTGTTATTTTTAATGTTTTTATGTATTATCTGTACATAAAAACATTAAAAATAACACACAATCCAATAAATATCACAATTCAGGAATATACAGGCTAACATGCAATAAATGCGAAGCACAGTACATAGGACAAACATGCAAAAAATTCGAAACCAGGTACAAGGAATATATAAGAGCTCTAAAATATAACAACCATTCAACATTTGCAGAACACTTACAAGAACACAACCACCACCCAACAAATATTGACTCAGACATGCAAATACTCACCATAAACAACAACAAACCACAAATACTAACATTCCAAGAAAACTACCACATACAAAAGCACTAACAGAAGGAAAACGAATAATAAATGAATACACAAACCTCACACACCCAACACTATACAAAACACTGAAGCTAAAATAAAATAGGAACATCGACACAGAAAAACAACAGTAAATAAGGACATACTAAACCACAACTACTGAAATCATTTATATTTTAAAAAAAAAAACGCCAAACTATGGAAGACTGAAAAAACAAAACGGCACCGCATATCTACACAAAACTCGATGATTAGTAAACAAAAAAGAACGGCCATTTGCAAGTAATAATAAACACATAGTGCAGTGCTTTTAAGTGTAGTGTTGTGAATCTGAAAAATGAAGACTCTTCCCACCAAAAATGCAAAAGCACTGATGCTGAGAATGGGCTAAAAGAAATACAATAGACCACAAAATGTAAGTAGATAATAATTCATTCCACTGTACCAACCACAAACATAACCTGCTTACAACTTTTGTACATAATTAACAGAAAAAACCCGCTGAAGATGCTTCTGCAAAAGAAGTGAAACGCGTATGGGAGACCAATAAATACAAAAAAGGCAATTGCTTCGGCGTAATTTATTTATTAATATTTATAATAATTTTGAGTTTATCTGTAATTTTCTCTTGACAAGTAGGGTTGCACCGCTTTATGCCTGGTCTAAAAGCAATTGCATGCAACGTTTTACTGTGTCTCGTTTTGCTCATACAGTAACGTTCTCTTCCTACATTAATAATTTTTGAATGTATCCTCAGTTGGAGAAACTGGTCCTCACCTTTGTATCGATATAATTTCCAAACTTTTTTTTCACATCTTATTGTATTTTATATCGTTGTAAGCAGTTATGGTTATTGCAAGGACGTGCTGAGAAATCCCGACGGGGCTGAACAGTTCAATGTTAGATATTTTTCACATTTACTTACTACTTTTTTTTAGATATAACAAATTAGATTGAATTCTATGTTGACTGATGTGTTTCGTCTCCGACTGAAAGACG
Organism: Vandiemenella viatica; assembly: GCA_031002005.1. NCBI lineage: Eukaryota > Metazoa > Arthropoda > Insecta > Orthoptera > Morabidae > Vandiemenella > Vandiemenella viatica. The sequence continues at coordinate 140,824,132 of JARYHS010011408.1, forward strand.
ACGTAATTTTACGAAGTTAAAAACATTATGATTGTGTACACACATTTATATTTTTATGTAGATTTTGCCTCGATGTATGAAGTTTGGTGTCAAATCACCTCTGTGGTGCTTTAAGCGTGCTCCTGGTGTGCACTGGCGGAAGTTAAAAACACTCTTACTCAGGAATGGTGGAATTTTAGGAAACTTTGTAGATACATTCAGGGTCATACCCAGAAGAAATAATGATAAAATTAAAATGGATCAGGGTACGTTTATTACCTTTAGGTAGAATTGTCAGTAATAAGTGCGCCAAACGAATACATTCGTGAAATCTTGCCGGCATTGACTCAATAGTGCGTTTCTTGTACAGTCAGTTGTTGCACAGTTTCTACTCGGTGACCATGTGATGTAAAGTGTCTGCTCCTGGTATCCCAGACATGCTTTATTGGGGACAAATCTGGGCACCGTGCAGTCCAAATTGTGATCGTAACCCCTCGCAGGGCTTGTGTTGTAATGGCCACAGTATGAGGACGGGCATCATCCTGTTCAAAGATGCGATTCGGATGGTGGACATGAAAGGTATTACGATAGGGTTTAGCAGATTTCACGATATGATTCATCCATTTCAAACACGCCAATTCTCCCTCTCTCCCATTTAGAAATTTAGGTGTTGTATCATCACTCTTCGCCTTGGAATGTTTGGTCAACAATAACTTGGGGCAAGAGAGTCGCGTTACACCACATTGTTCATCACTTATACGCTAAAAAAAAATAGTAATTTTTGCATAATAAATAGCCCCGTAACTTTGAATGTTTGCTCATCTAAGTCTCTACATTGGGATACGGGGGCCAATTTTCATTAATTTATCACAACTCTGTCTGGATGTTGCATTTTTAATATCATCCAATGTATTTGTGAATAATCTTCTTGTACATTCATCTGTCAAAACTTATTAATCGTGTTCCAAAGATTTTCGTTCCTGTCATGATAACTTGGTTGACTAATGCTGTTTAAACATAATTTGTAACTGTAATACTTGGGTGTTTTTTTTGACATTATTTCTAATGTTTCGTGGAGACAGAGATTGCGACGGGGTTTAGCACTGTCTTTATCTTTTCCTTTTGTTATTAGGAGGGAAAAGTAGTATTATGTTACATAAGTAGCACATATTTGTTCATATATGTTGTTTTTGGCTGGTTGTTATTTTTGTTTGACACCACTAATTTTGAACAATGAAAAAAAAAGTATTTATTATAGCGATTGTTTGACCCGATCAAGTAGGTCCTCAACCATACAACAGATCGCTTAAAAGTCAATTTTCAAATTTGTACCTCCAAAATAACATGTCTAACGGAGTATTTAATGTTACAAAAGGTCTGGCGCCCAAACCGTTATGTTGAGAAGGACGCAGTTTCGATTCCTCATTCGCCAGTCTACATCTGGATTTCCCAAAAATTTCTAGGCGTATGCCGCAAAAGGTACTAGATATATAATGCGGTGGATTTTTTAAACTGATTCTTGGAGGTACCGCCAAGCTGTGAGAAATAATATATATTTTGTTTCGTTTGGTGAAGGGTGAACAATCCTGGCTTTATGTTCCATCAACGTCGAAATAATTACAGTCGGAGTAAAGTGAATAATGCAACCATTGCTTAATGCAAAACAAATGATGATGTAAAAGCACTGAGCCTACTGATAGGCCTACAAGATATTAACTGCTACGTTGAATCGAAGTGATTGTGTTCTAGATCGGAATGTTGCTCAAGGACTGGTTTCTGCTATATAACTTGTTACAGTACTCATCTCTCTGATTTTCCTCTTTAAAAATAAACTGCATCTGCAAATTTATGATTTTTAACTATTGTTATAGGTCAGTGGTGGGTGGGCGGTTAATGTTTTGGTCTGGCATTCGCGAAAACGTTGCTTCAAATCCCCTCCCGACCATCCCGATTTCGGTTCTCCATGGTTTCCCAAAATTACTCTAAGGAAGTGGTTCCTTTAAAAGGTTGTACCCCGAATGCCCCACCTGTTCAGACGACCTCGATGTTGTAAAAGACCTAGAACAATAATTACTTGTACCGTCACGAGTCTTGCCAATTTTTACCAAATATTGTAAATGTTTACTTGCAATGTGTTTCTTGGAGCTGAATCTTTACCACATTTCATTGTTTCCACAATGTAAAATTGTAGAGGGAACTGTCATTTAATTTCACAGATGGCCTTTGTACAGTACCTTTGTATTCATACGTACATACGTGACATTGGCGCCTGGGCGGAACCTGACTACAAGAAGAAATTGTTTCTGGTGAACAGTTAGTGTGTTGACATGCAGCCCTCAGACTGGACGTCCTTCCAGAGTTCAATGGCGCCCATTAAGGCGAATCGGAGGGAACTGCGTACGCGTTCCTCGTACCGAGCGAACCACTCATTCACCAAACTACGCCGCTCTCAAAGAACAGCAGCGTACAAACGTATAGGCCACCTTAACATTGAAACATTGCTATCGCGTTTTTTCTGCATATGGTGCCAATCGAAAATTTCACTAATACATATATTCTGTTTTACCTCTCAAAGATATCAAGTGCAAAGACACAGTTAACCAGAGCAAGATAAGAGTTGTTTACATATCATTATTTCAAATTGGTCGTAACAGAATTCACATTTTTTAGTACCGGAAGACCCGTATGAAAATTAGTATAGTTAGTTTACAATGAATAGCGAGGTTTTTGGGTAGCATTAGGATGAAAAAACCGGCTCATTTGTAGTAACTGTCAACTGAAATAGATACGTAGCAAAACATTTACGTCTTACGAAAGAATTAACAATGATGAAATGTTTGCAAGAAAAATATCCGAAAAAACGTCTTATTTTAGAAAACTCTCACAGTTCATCGATCTCTCTGCGATGTGTCGCGACACTATCTAGTGGTAATGCGATCACTGATTATAGACTCCAGCGAAGCCTGGCGGTTTGGTTCAGAACTATCGCATACCCGTGACCTGCATTGTTCATAATTTTGCCATTTATCAGTTGAATTTTCAAAAATTATCTTTCTAATTAATGACGTTACCAAAGCAGAGAACATAATCTTTAAATCATACTTCATTTATAGATTTTGGCTGTGGTAGCAGAAGGGGTTTGCTGGGTAATTATATTTATTAGTATTCCATTTACCATATTTTGATTAATTTTAATATTAATGATTTTGTTAATATTATCAATTTAATAGTTTTAATCGTTTGATTTTATCAAATAGGAAAAGGGTGCAAAGTGATATGCTATCTTGCATCACTAATAAAGTCATAACCTGACAGATTTATCCAAATTCAACATTGAATGCCTACAGACGTCGGTGTACTTTACAGTTAATTTAATACATGAAAATCAAATGTACAAACAAAAATTAACAGAGTCTTACAATATGAGGCATAAGACGTTAATTTTAAACAAACAGTGACATATCTATGTGAAATTTAAGCACTATGTCAAGATGCTTATTTATAAAGCTGTTCATAAATACAAGCTTACAGTAATGAATTGGAACAGGGCGCCATTAAGTCTTGGACTTAAAATAAAATATTTTCTGATTGATAGGAATTTATATCAGTCTTCCCGTATGAAGTCAGGTTTCTCACGGCTATTAACACGCTCAGAAAGATTGTCGGAGAGTGATACTCTGCTCAGAGGCGTTGACGGGTCGAGGAACGCGCAACACTGAGTTCTTTTTAATGGCTGAATGTCTTTACCGCTTATACCGCGGTGGCGTTGCTTCCTTCAGACAACGGCAACCGGTACCACAAGACAGAAGTGGCTCAAACCGTGCTGTTATAAGTCTCGTCGTAATCGAAGACCCGGCGATGGCGTGACCTCACTGTCCGCCAGACACCACCGCACGACCTCCTCCTCTGCTAGTCACTCCTGCCAGCCCTCTGGAAAATCCAATCCGTGGGCTCGTAGGAGATGTGGACCCAGAATACACCAAACAACTCGCTATTATTTTGTAACATGCACTCTCATTGGGAGTTCACAGCCACGTGATTCACACTTGGATCTACCATAACTGCCTCTCTCCGAAGATATACGACCCCCTCAGAGTTTTGCTTCGGCCACCAAATTTTTCCGTTAGCGTGCGGGAATATCGTCTCACGGCACAATAGACCATCCAGCCGAATTATCCCCTTGACCGGAGAAGGGTCAGTTAGGCGACACCTGCTGCAGATAAGCGGGCCTTCCCTTGTTATTGAGAAGTGTTGCTACCCAGTTCAAAACCTCAAAAGGTCTCGATTCACAGTTACAGGTGGCTACCTCCATACTTAAAACTAACATACTCTCGTACAAGATATTCCAACCCTTCTTTCAATATGAATTGTTACTATTTAAAACATTTTACGAGTCTGACACAGCAGTCTCGTTAAGTCGCGTTCCCACGATCCCTTGTAACGAAGGCGAGACGGGACCTCATAAGCCGAAGTGTAGGGACGACCACGGGCCGCAGGTTAGTCCTAGCTTACCTCACCGCCACCTCCTCACCACGTTGCCTAGTGTCGTTTGGCACAGAGCACTTTAAAGAAACAGAGGGGTGCGCATTGCGCATCGCTGCTGCTAACCGATGGCAACAGCGCACCGCTACACACGCCTGTGATGTTTACCGACTCAGAGTGGGTAGCTGCGTCTCATCTCCGCTAGCAGAGGCGGTCCTGTTCCCATAGCGTGTGTTTGAGTATTCGTCCCGTTCCGTCTCACCTTCGTTACGAGGGATCGTGGGAACGCGCCTGCACATGGTTAAGAACGAGACGAGAAAGATGGCTCGTCACAAAAAAACACCTTTTAGAAATATGTGAGATTATTATTATTTTAAAAATAGTTATGAGGTAGTTCGATCTTATATAGAAGTTACTCGCACGGACAATCTTAAAACTAGACTGATGATGAATATCAGTTTTAATGCTGAATAATATTATTTTCTAATAATACTGTCGTTGCTACGTATTGCAGCAAACATTAAGGCCACTAGACGTAGCCTACCTTTAAATGGACACTAATTTGCGGAAATCTTTTTCTTAATTTAAAAGACTTTCGATGTAGCATTAAAATGAAAAATACCCCCATTCCACTCCTGAGGTCATTCTTAGAAGTGTCCTCCGGAAAACAAGACTTCTTCGTCTAAATGATGAGATTAGATCAAACCTAAATTAATCCATGGAAAAAAATTTGTCATCTAAACAAATGGTTTGGGTTTGTTAAAAGAATTAATAGCGCAAGGTTACCGAAAACTGATTTGGAAAATAAAAAAAAAACGTGAAAAAGAGCAACTGGAAGATCAACAAGATGGATAGACCAACTGAAGGTGACATTGCAGAATAGGGACTATTACGGATAATGAAGTGTTCTTAGACAGAAGACAGTGGAAGATGGTCTTAAAAAAAAAAAAACGGAAACCACACACGGGAGACTGGAGATAGTCCCCAATGACAACTCCTTAAACCGTGGATGACTCTACCAAAATGACCAGCAGTTATTGAATGAATGAATCTATCAGATAAGTTTTCTTTTTCTCAGATTGCCGGTGCCGCGTCGAAGTAAATAACTCATGTTAGTCCTGGGAACGTGGGCTGCACCATGTTCGAAAATCCGTCCAGTTGTTTTTTTGTTTTCTTTTTCCTGAATGTCGCTCGATGAAACACTCTGCTTTTCCCGGTCGAAATGTATACAGCCAATTATATAAAGAAATGTGATAAATCATGTAGATGAACTTAGAAAATATATATTTTCTAACTTGAGTAAGTTACATGTTTTGTGATTGTAGCGAATATCTTAGGCAGAGTGTAGTTATTAATGGATTCACACAAATTTACTTATTCTGGAATAGTGTTTTATAAAAGTTCTTGCATTAATTTTTAAATAATATTCATACATGCGGACCCAGATTAGTTTCTAGCTGCTGGGATATGATACAATAGGAAAAGAAATAAAATAAGCAGTTTAAGATGGAACGCGAACGGTGGGATTCTATTAACAATAAATATTTCAAGTAATTCCTTCAGACTTAAATCAAACATTTCTACAAGTGACTCATAAATCTCCAAATAAAAAAGGAATAGTTTAATTCACACGTTTCCACCAGACTCCTGAATGTTTAAAGCAGAGCATTAATCACTGCATACAAAAATACAAGGGATTTACAGTATTGTAGAGAACATTTAAACGGCAACATTAGGAACTAAATGTTTGTTCAATGGGTCTGGCCTATACATACTCTAAAAACACTTCAATAAATGTTAGCACGTGCTTACAATCTTCATTTGTGAGTGATAGACAATCTTAAGTTAGCATCTCAATGAAGTCACCTTTCTTGGCCTGATCGATCCCTCGAAATTTTTTTAAGGCACCATTTATACGTAACTAACTGTATAGCAATGTAGGGCAGATACTTTATTGACAGATTAAGTACATGAATCGTTACGTAATTCATTCGTAATGTAAAATCTGAGTTATCTCATATTGGGTAACTGATGTAATATCTGATTATTTCCTGCTTATAAATTGTTAATTATATGATTTCTGGATTTAATGTTAGTAGAATTAATGATTGGTGGATGCACATTTCATTTACTCTGAGGTCGGTAAATAAATTAAGCAGTTGTAACTCAACATCCTGCTATCTTTCTGTTAGAGACTGCCGCAAACTACTCAACCACCATTTCCAAAACACGTTCATTCCGTATTTTATCTATCGCCTTAATTTTCCACTTCAATCTATAGAACAGCATTTCAAATGCTTCAAATTTTCTTCTGTTTGCCATTCCCAAAGTCCATGCTTCACTGCCAGACAGTTTGATAAAGTTCATTACGAATCCTAGATCAATGTTTGGTACTAAAAGATTTCTCTTTGCGAGGGAGTAATAGAAAAAGTTGCAATTAGTCACAACTCTAGCACAACCAAGGTTTTTTTTTAAAAAAATAATTTTGATGTCAGCTCTATGTAGGGTCACAGTTTAGTGATTGGTCTAAACAAGAGATCTGATCGACAAAAACTGCACTGCCCCGTTTGTGTACTTCTTTTTGGCATACTTATCTCTGAAAACAACAGCTTAATCCCAGAAAATCAAACAATACTCTTGCAATCTAAATTATCAAATCAATTTCGCAATTGTTGAAATTAGAGGTACATCAAATAGAGGACTGAATATAACTTTTACTGATAAAATATGAACCCTTATTTATATACTAAAGCTCTGGCCTCGCGTTCGGGAGGAAGGCGGCTCGAATCCCCATCCGGGCATCCAGATTTGGATTTTCCATGGTTTACCCAAATCACTCCAGGCGAATGCCGGGATGCTTTCTACAAAAAGGCCATGGCCGAATTCTTGTCCCCAGTTCCATCCCGCCTGTAATGACCTCGACGTCATCGAGGCGTAAAGCCATAAGCAAAAAAAAAAATATTCACAAAAATACAAAAATAATTTCACAAAAATTAGTTTAACAGCCATGGTGGCTAGCTAGCATAAGTCGTAGGTAGTTGTTCTATAAGGAGACTTTTCTTTACTGCTTGATGCCAGCAGCGGACACTATCGCCTCACTTTAACATGGCTGTAGGAATATTCACTATCTTCATAGTCGTGATGCTTATAGTAATAACACTGACGATGAGGGTTCTGCAGTTGACAGCAGTCACCACAACATGCCACCATAATGACAATAGTATCTATAGTGATACTTTGTCATGTCAGCTTCTTCTATCTTCACTCACCAGCCAAGAATGTCTCATTGTTCGATATGAATGGGTATTATCTCCTGCCAGCTTTGCGGCAACCCTCTAGACGCTCCATACTTGGTCTGTTTTGTCAACAGCTTGACATTTCAAGGTGTTTTGCATTCAGAATTTATGCCTAAATGCTCAGCCAATCAACGTAACTGCATCACTATGAGGCAGGCAATTAAGGTTGAACGACCTGGAAAAATGACAAAAGACTTTCTGGTTCCCCACGAAAATGTACCACCGCATTCGTCAAATATTACTAAGGCTTTCCTCACGAAGTTCAACATGCCCCTTCAGTCCTCATCTGAGTGAGAATGTGTTTAGGGCCATGAAAAATGAACCGATTGGAACGATACCATACAATTGAGGTAAGTCTGTACCACACTAAACTCGTTGGTCAGTGTTGAGAAAGGTTTTCTTAAATGTCTTCTGTAGTTACTCTTAATTTTAAAAGAAACTGTTTCAGCTATAGTTATCGCTTCGTTTCAAAGTATTGGCTCTTCTCCAAAATGTTCTTGAAGACGAAATGTATCACCGTGTTCGAAGCGTATTTGATTATGATTGGGTTGACCGACCGAGCCTACATATTGCGATGTTGATTAGACAACGACAGAAAGTTTTAGAAAGACAGCCGGCAGCGGATAGCGCGTGTAGTTGAATACGCAGAGCTAACGTGGAATCGAAGGAATAAGTCTCCATTATGTAGCCAAAGAATTAGCAACTAGTTCCTCGTAAGAACAAGTACTGAAGTTGGTGTTTGAAAGAAAGTGTGATTTCGTGAAATAATAGTGGGCTGCCACAGTGTTGAAGGAAGAGGACGCAAAAGAGGGAGAAAAATAAGTTTTACGATCTACTGAAGATACTGGCTGCAACTAAGGGGAATTAATTGCTTTTGGAAGATTTCGTCGGATCCAGATGTTATATTGAAGGTTAGCTGATAGAAATAGCGAGATATCAAAACCTGATACAAGGAGCGCGTTTGCTGCAAAAATTCGTATCCCTGCGTTATTATTTGTAACTTAATTCATACAGCTGGATCCCACATTACGAAACCATGTTCCAAACTTTAGAGGATTTTGTGATACACTGTACTTAACGTAACATTACAGGTTTGTGCTCAGCTTCGTTATAAGTGAAATCTGTCTTCTCCTTCCCCATAAATATTAATGTCAGATCGAGCTAACAGCTTATCGCAAAATACATTCGCCTCTATACACTTTCCACATAAGACTAGTTCCTATTAAACTGGAAAGTTACAGAAGTTAGCATGTGCGAAAAATAAGTTCGTGTACACTGTAAAATATTTCCTGTTTCTGCAATCTCAAGTGTATCACCAATATTATTAGCAACTCTAGTTACAAGTGTGGGTATTATAGAATGAATCTTAGACTTCCTGAATAGCTCTGCATGTATAAATAATTTTAAATTTCTCATTTTCATCTTCAAATCAAAGTCGACATATAAACAGAAAAATATTAACTTTAAAAAATATTTTTATCATTTTTTTCCTCGTCAAGGTTGGAACAGACTGAAAAAGAACGGGAAGGAATTCGGTAATAACCTTTTGAAGGAAGCATCATGGTATTCGCATGGAGTGATCTCTTGAAACCATGAAAAACCGTAATCTGGATGGCAGGATGGGAATTTGAAATCACGGCCTCCCGAATGCCAGCCCAGAGCGTAATGGCTCATCAGCTCGGATCAGTAAGGAATTTCTTGTGCGTTCAGACAAAATCGGTGAATAACAAGTAGATTTGTACTGACACAAAGTACCAGGCTGTACCAACCTATCTGATTTAATAATACGTTCAACTTGTGATGTACTCATAACTAGCAAACAGAAAAAAAAAAAAAAAATTACTCCGAACGATTATATTTTGTAAGGCAAATGTTTTCTCCTGTTCTGGTGGTAGGTACCGAAATTTACCGAATTTTAAACAAATTGTATAGGCTCCTACTTGTCTGAACGCGGAAAAATTAAATGTTACAGAATAAGTAATTACAATAGCACCAGCTCTCCCGAAAACCGGATTTATCTCCACTTAATAAATTTTCTTACTTCAAAATACAGTATTAAAAATTTCGCAAAAAAAAAAAAAAAAGACTGAGCCCTTCTGACGGAACATGAAAGAGTTGTCCATGAGGAACTGATTGCTACGATGACTTGTTGAAAATACGTACACGAATAATTTTTGGACATCAGTGACAATTAAGTCAAATGAACAAATAGAATGATCTATCAAGATGGGTGAGCAGTAACATATTCCGGAGGACGCGGTATTGGATTCCCATCTGGCGACCCAGAACTCAGTCTGAAAAAGTTGACACGGCGATTTCTAGGGGTGGGTCTCACGGACCAGATCTCACCAGACGAAGAGGGGGGGGCGGGGGGGGGGGTCGGACCAAATCTCACGAAGTCTCACCAGAGTGGGGGAGGGGTTCCGGAAATCCGGAAAAACCCCTCATGTAATTTTTGGATGCCCCCTGATGATTATGAGCGATTTTGTATAAGTTATAATCGTTTTTATATAACTGACTGTTAACGTGCTTGTCTGCGCACAAAATACTACACTAACTCCACAACAAGCAAGTACAAGCACCCACATGAACTCAACACTATATAGCACAGCACAAACAGAAGCAAAAACACAAAAGTGGCACACATTGACTTACATAAACAAGAACACTCACAAAATAGCAAACATTCTTAAAAACAAGGACTCAGGATAGCATTTAGAACAGACAACTCAATACAGAAAAATATCAGAAACACACAAAACAACATATTCCACAATTCAGGTATATACAAATTAACTTGCAGTGACTGCAATGCAGAATACATAGGCCAAACATGCAGGAAATTCGAAACCAGATACAAAGAACACCTAAGTGCACTAAAATATAATAACCACTCAACTTTCGCAGAGCACCTACTAGAATACAATCACCAGCCTACAAAAATTGAGAAAGATATGGAAATTCTAACTATAAACAACAGTAAACCACAACTACTCACTTTTCAAGAAAATTACCACATCCAAAAATCACTGGCAGAAGGAAAAAACATAATAAATGAATACACGAACCTGACGGACCCAACACTGTACACAGTTCTTAAAAGAAAATAAGAAACACAAATATCCACCTCAAAAGATATAACCAAAAATACAACAAACATACTAATCTGAACACAAACGTAAATTTAAAAGCGCGCCATCCACCAAGGAAACAGAAGACAAACGATAAACAAACCTACCGCCATGCCAAATACACCACAGTAAACACACACGGTAATTATCGTAAGAAAGCACAACACACAGAATAAATGTTAAAATCAGTGCTCAGTGTAAATGACTTGATACTCGCAAAAATGAAGATGCAAAATGATATTACCGGCATAATCTATGCCAAATACTGTAATTGATGGAAAATTGTAAGTAGAATTGTATATATTTATTAACATAAGCCCCATGTACAAATTAGCATATAAGAAACTAATTCATGTAAAAATACCCACAGAACAAACCGCTGAAGATGCTTCAGACATGAAGTGAAACGCGTTCGGTGAAATAAACAAATATTCAATTGCATAGGCGTAATTATTCATATAAATATTATAAGTTGTGATGATTATGTACGGAATAATCTTAGCCATAGTCTGCCAAAATAAAAGGGTGAAAAATGTGTTCTGAGAAAAGCCTCGTGCTATGGGGGAGGGGGTAGGGGTGGTGTCGAGGCAAAGCCGCGTCAGGCTACGTGGGGAGGGGGGTTAAAAAGAGTCCAAAATGGTGCCAAATGGTGCCACGTGGTGTATAGTATCTTCAGATGGCCCAGAATTAGAGGCGCCGATAGTATGTGGCGTCCTTGGTGTGTCTGCGCGCAGATCTACCTGGAAGTCTGCACGCGAAGCGAGGTCTCCGGCTTCGGAGAAGCAGTCCGGCCGGCGCCAATTAACAGCAGACGCCAGTGCCGTGGGGCATTGACCTTTTTTAACCTATCTTAGGCGCCCCGACTTCTGCCACGGGGACACAATTGTCGATACGTCTGCGATATCTGCAACATTACGATTATTCTTTGCGGTCACATATCAACCGGAGAGAGTAAATACTGAGAAAAAGTGTATTCATGAAGCGATATTGCACTTAACAATTAATGGATAGACAGTTGGGAGTTCCATCTACTCGGTTGACACATTAGGTCGTTGGACTTTGGTTCAAATTGCGAACCAGCAACGCAGGTATGATTTTCCATGCATAGTAACTCAATCTAATCTTTGCAGATATCGGATCGAATTGAGTTGTGTAAACAAAACGTTTCTATATCTGGTTCAGCCGTCTTTATCAGGTGTAGCATCGCTTCCGTCGATCACAAGTTTTTTTTTTTTTCAACTGCTTAACGTCTCAACAGCGAGGTTTTTAGAGACGGGAAAGGATGGGGGGGGGGGGCGGCAAGGAATGAGAAGGAATTCGGCCATGCCCTTTTTGAAGGAAGCATCCCGGCATTATCCTGGAGTGATTTGGGAAACCATGGAAAACCCAAATCTGGATGCCCGGACGGGGATCCGATCACAAGTACTGACAGCACAACCGCGGTGCTTAAATTACATTGCTCTAGTGTCGTACATATACACCAAACATGTGTGTGTAACAGACGTGAATAATACTGTCATAAAACCCTCTTGAAGAGTACTCTTGAGTTACAATTTGCCGTGACTTGGTGGCATAATTCGTATGTATATGTTGGGCTACTTGGAGTATCTAATTCACCCAATACCAATCTGGGCTTCTGAATTTTTAGTCTCTTCCCAACTTTTCACACAACCGGCTGCTCGAATGACACACGAAGAAATGAAATATAGTAAAAGCAGGTAAGCTATAGGTGTTACTTCAGAAAGATTTACACATCCCGTTATTTACACCGCGCTATGGTACTCCCATGAAATTAGGATTTCATTAAGTTTTATTTCTTAGTATTCAAGACACACAATTTAGGGTAACATACAATAAAACTGCATTATAACACAAGTTACACAAATATATTGAACAGTTCTATCGTACAGCCCGGATTGGCAGCCAGTTACTCTGTACAAGGCCCAGTAACAGCAGCTTGGACTGGGTAGAGTTTGTTGTAGATCAGCTTTTGTGGGTCCTGCACTCCCCCGCATTCACAGCACACGGTCTCTCCAATATAAACCTCTTCAGATTTTCTTTGCACCGAGATAAGCCAATTAAGTCTATTTAGTGATTTCCGCATCATTGAGGGGAGGTTGTATCCTGCTATCGTTTTCTCCATTTTTTTTTCAAAATAATTCCCAGCACCAGATTTCACCAAAATTCTGCTCGGCGGTTTTTAGATGGTAATGAAGTTTGTCATTGTATGTAAGAAGCTGCTTCTTGATTTAAGCCTGAAGGGTTTGAATTAGAATCCGAACATTAGACACCCGAGTTCTGCTTCCTGTTCTTACCTTTCTGCAGCTATGCTGAGTGGTATGCCCGTAAGGTGGTAGATTGTTTTATGGGAGTAGGACGAAGGCAGCCTGTTATGATGCGGTGTTTCTGATTAACGGCTACATTTACCTTCTTCGCACGGGAGGAATTTAGTAATTGGTGTTCCGTATACTAAGTGTTGGAGCAGATTTGCGAAGGACAATTCATTAAGTAATCTATAGATTTATAGATCTAGCAGTAGTCTCGACAAGATCATTAAGTTCTCGAACTAAGAACTTCGTACAACCTCCAACGTCAACGGCTAATCTTTGTATAGTTACATGGAATACTTCTTAAAATAAATTCTTAGTTTAAATGTGATTTAATTCATTAGCAACTGACATTTATAGACTACATAGTAGTTATATGAAGTAGGGGTCGTATAGTTTTGACACTGATTTCCTTTTGCAAAAGTCAAGTGTGTAAAAGTTTTACTTTTCGGGGATGGATATTCCAAGTCATTCACAAGTTGAAATAATGCAAGTAAGAGTTCAAAATTTTCGTCAGTGGTGTTGAATTCTCCGATCGACACGAAATGTATTGTCCACTTCTGTCCATCTCATCAGCATCGAAATCCACAGCCACAGTTCCCTCGGGCTCGTCAGATGTAGGAGCGCTTATATCTGGTCGTGCCTGGTGGGTGAGCAGTGACACCTGGAAGAACGGGGGATCAAATCCACGTCCGGAAATCCTGATTTCAATTTTCCGAATTCACTCTCGGTGAAGAGCGGAATGATGCTTTCGAAAAGGCCATGGAGGATTTACTTCACGTTCCTAGTCTCAAACCTTCTCCCTCATCTAAAGACCACGTCGACGACCAGGCGTAAAGGCCAAAGTTTTGGGTTCGGACCCGTCATTTTCGGCGTCATTGTCTTCCGAATCGTACGCTCATTGTATTCGTGTCTGATTTTTGTAAATCTGGTTTTAATTTTCATAGATATATTGTGACATTTTAACAAAATCGGGAAATTTGAAACTTTTTTTTTCAGATGCACAGCCATGTGTTTTTTGTTTTTGTTAAGATACAAACTTAGAGCTCAGTCAGTTACACACAATTCTTTTCGAAACAACACTTTGTTGAATCTGATACGATTGTTATTCTGCGGAATATGGTCACGTTTATGTACACGAGTGAAATCCAGAAAATCGAATATCGTGGGTTCACATTGCGCTCGTAGTTCGTGAATAATGGCGCAAGAAATATCGATGTGCAGAGTTAAACTTATAACTGGGCTACAGTATCAAATTGATAAGTGTGATCAAATTCGTTACTGCAGTATAATATTTTTCGCCTACACCAACAGCAAATCACATTGATACTAGTTCCCAGAAAAAATTCTTTATAATTGAAATTAACATTTTAAAAATTCTGATTAGTAGCTACATGCTCAACTCCGTGATGTCATTTCAGCAGAAATATTAAACGAAATCCGGAACAACCGGCAGATGAGTATAAACAAAATTATTAAATGCAGTAAAAAATTGCTAAATCCACAAAATTGTACTATTTTGTGGATTAGTGAGGGTTAGTAGTGAGTTTGAATTATTATATTCCTTATTTTCGTGTGTGTCGAAGGTCGTAAGAATTCTACTTCGTAGTTGATGAATGCTCCGTAAAATTTCGTGAGATTCCACGTTTCGAAGTTTGCTTGATATGGTTGAGGCCTGGAAACTTTAAATCAATCTCATTCTTATATAAATAATTTTCTCGGGTGACTAGCCGAGTTATATGAATGTTATGGTTACACGATATTTCGGCGCACTGAATCATCGACGCCATCTTCTGGTGAAGTGAGGTCAGGAACGTGCGAAGTTGCTGAGCTAGACCAGATTACCGCTGCTAACCTCTGATTGGTCGGCTGTAGAACCAGTCGTAGCAGGGGTCAAATCCGCCGTGCTGTTATGACGAGCGATGAGGAAAGTGCTAGCTGCGCTGCCGCGCCAGGCGGGCCGAGTGCCCCAGTGCACTCGGCTTTGCCGGCGGCAACCGCGGCAATTTCTACGACTGAGCATACGGAAACGGACTTGAGTGTGGCTTCAAATGGATCAATACAGCCACCGCCTATGACGACCCAGCAAACCACAAAGGACTTGGAAATGGATTCTGATCGGAACGCTTATTACTCGCAGCTGACGACTGGGATAGCCCACGGTCCTGTAGACAACCGTGCTACAAAGAGGAGAACCTCTCCGCCTTCTTCCGGCAAGACGAAGATTTCCAAGAATGATGTGAGAGGTGTCAACTATAAAATCAGCGTGCCGCTGTCACAGCTCTCGGCGCCTAGCAAAGGCAAGAAAGCTGCAAAGAAGACTCTCAAGGGGGCTTTCAGCTTCCCTGGGCCAAGTACCTCGGCTTGGCCCGGAGGTGCTGTGAAGATAAATTACAGGAAGACCACTGAAGAAGAAATAGCCGCTAACAGCTGCCAGACTGCAACGCCTGGATGCAGCACAGCAGAAGATCTGCCCGACAGCGAGGGGTTCGTGTTGGCTCGCCGCACGAGCAAGCCGCTGCCGTCGCCTGAGCCCGAGCGGATGGAAACCTCAAATCAGTTTGCACCGCTACAAGAAGAAGAGCCTCACAGAAACAGAAGTCCACACATTCCGCCCATCGTGGTGGAATTCCAAGAGAGTTACAAGAAGCTCCATGAATGGGTGAAGAAGATTGCCAAAGACCCATTCTCTGCCAAAACAGCGGGCGGAGATAAAATTAAATTTACGTTTACCACCGTGGAAGACTACTCCGCCGTGACGAAGCAACTGGACCAAATGCAGACTCCGTATTTTACGTTCCCTACTGGCGAAGTTAAGCGACTTAAGGTGGTGTTCAGGGGAATACCACGTTCTTTTCCAGTCGCCGATCTCAAAGAAGAGCTGATTGCCTTGGGCTACGACGTTCAAGCTGTTGCCCAACTAAGACGCCCAGGAACGAACGTCGAAATGCCGCTCTTTCTGGCATTAGTACCAGATACTGTGGAGAACCGTGAAATCTTCCAGGTGGAAAGTATATGCCACCTGAAGGTTACCACAGAGAAGCTACGCTCCTCAGCCGGGCCTCCCCAATGCTATAACTGCCAGCTGTTCGGGCACGTTGCCCGGCATTGCAGGATGAAGTCGGTGTGCGTAAAATGCGCCGGCCCGCACGACTCCAACAACTGCACTGCAGCGAAGACCAAGGACACCGCCAAATGCCACAACTGTGGCGGCAACCATGTTGCCAGCTATAAGGGCTGCAGCGCTTATAAGAGGGCACGCGATCGACTTCGTGGGACGAACACCACAAGAGAGAACCTCGAAAAGAAGAACGAACAGTCAGCAGACCAGGGGCGGCAGCTGGCAGCCACACCTGGGCAAGCAGCAATGGGCAAGAGGCAACCTGCCAAGAAGATAACCAACAACCGCAGAGACAACCGTATGTTTGCTGCAGCTACTTCTGGCGTCCCACCAAATGGAAATCCTCCAGACAGCCCAGGGGGGTTGCAGGAACCAACAGAGACTGCTATACAAGAACCACGGCAACCAGCAGCCAGACCAAATCCCATCCAGCGAAGGATGCAGCGGGCCGCACAAGCACCTACAGACACCATGGAGCAACTCATCACCATGATGAATACCATAATGAATATGATGGTCACCCTGATGCAGAGACTCGACACCATGACAAGCAGCATGCATGCCCCAGCGACGTCGGCTTCGGCCCTCTTCCATTTGCAAATGCCCACAACCACAATGGATAGAGGACCCCACATACGGAATCTCAAATTCTGCATATGGAACGCCAATGGCATGTATTCACAGATGATTGAGTTCCGGCAGTTTCTGAAGGAGCAGGATATAGATGTCTGCCTCATCAGCGAATCCCACCTCAAGCCGGGACTCCGTGTTTCAGCAGCTAACTACTGCTGCTACAGACGAGACCGCCTCACCGCCGGGGGAGGAGTTGCAGTCTTCATCAAATGGAGAATACCGCACTGCCAAGTGATTCTACCGCCAATGCAGCAAATAGAAGCCGTCGGAGTGGAGGTTACCACTGTTACCGGTAAACTTACGGTCGTGGCAGTCTACCGGCCCCCCACCAGGCAGATGGTGGAAGCCGACCTCACCACGCTGGCGACAATCAGGGGCAAGGTTCTGATCGGTGGTGATTTCAATGCGAAACACCCCGATTGGAACAGTCAAATCAAGAACCCAGCTGGCAACTTATTGAGACGTCTGGCCCTCAGACACATGTGTGTGGGGCCCAGAAGAGCCTACACACTTCCCAGCCAGCGGTTATCGTCCTGATGTCATAGACATAGCGGTGACCAAAGGCCTCACTGGATTCATCGACGCGACCACTATTAACCGGATGTCGTCTGACCATTCGCCGGTGATAGTCGCAGTGGATGTTGGACCGTGGCAGGAATCAGAAGAAAACCACCTGGATTTCCGCAACACCGACTGGGCAAGCTACCGACAACTTGTCTCTACTGCTCTAGCCAACCAGCAAGTCGAAGACGTGGATACGGCACTGCGCGTCTTCGAAGAAATAGTCAAGGACGCCACGACAGCATCCACACCTCTGCGCAATCGAAGACCAGTCCCTACGCAACGGCTTCCACCACACCTAATCGCGGCTATCCGGCACAAGAACCGTGTCAGCAAGGAGTGGAAGATCACCAGAAATCCAGTGACTAGGAGACTCCTAAACAGGCTACAGAAGGAACTGAAAGCGGCACTGGTTGAGCACCGGAACCGGGAGTGGGATGCCCGCGTATCCTCGCTCAAACCTGACGATGGAACCATGTGGGAGCAGACCCGCAAATTCACAAAGAGAAGACAGCGCATCCCACCATTGCACGGCGTGAATGGGCTCGTCTACAAGCCAGCCGCCAAGGCCAATGCCCTGGCTGACAGCTTCGAACGGAACTTCCGCCCATCTGATGTAAACGTAAATGACCGGGAACTGCGTGCTGCTCGACGCCGTCTACGAGTATATCTCGACGCTGCTGATGGTGAAGAGCAGATAGAACCGATCTCCCCAGCGGAGGTGGCCAGTTGTTTGACGAAGCTACAGCTGGACAAAGCACCCGGCCACGATGGGATTGCAAATCGGTGCTTGAGGAACCTGCCGCCCGAGGCCTCGGTGTACCTAGCGAACCTTTTCAACAGAATCCTGCTAACGAAGAGATACCCACGTCGGTGGAAACACGCCGAAGTCGTGGCGGTACACAAGAGCGGCAAAGATCCCATCTTCCCACAGCACTATCGGCCGATCAGCCTCTTGCCGTCCGTCAGTAACATTTTCGAGCGGCTTCTCCTGAAAAGGATTAACTCCTACATCGAGGCGAATAACATCCTCCCCACTCATCAGTTCGGCTTTCGGCGTGGCCACTCCACGTCACAACAGGTGCTACGCATCGTGGAGTCCGCGACCCGAGCTTTCCTGCACAAGGAATACTGAGCCCTCGTGTCGCTCGACATCGCAAGAGCGTTTGATTCGGTGTGGCACACAGGGCTCTTACTTAAACTGTACCAACAAGGCTTCCCGGGGCCGTTAGTGAAGATGATCCGTTCGTACCTACTTGGAAGAACCTTCCACGTCAGAGTCGACGGGAAAACTTCTACGAGAAGGCGCATCATGGCAAGAGTCCCTCAGGGGTCCGTACTGGGTCCAACACTCTACTCCCTCTACACGGCCGACGTTCCCACGGCGGTCCGAGTGCAGACGGCTACCTACGCTGATGACACAGCTTATGTCACCAGCAGCCGTAGCAGAGCCATCGCCACCAGAAGGCTACAAGATATACTCCAACAGACGGAGGCCTGGGCGCGCAGATGGCGTATAGAAGTAAACGCCGCGAAGACCCAGGCGATTGTCATCACAAGGAAATACGGTCCGAGGAACAGGAACCACGCGGATCCAGTACTGACACTCCACGGAGTAGACATTCCATGGAAGACAACGTTTAAAATACCTTGGAGTCACACTCGATTCCAAGCTCACGTGGCAACAACACATAAATGAAGTACGCAGGAGGGCCAGCGGAAGACTGCATGATCTTTACCCCCTGCTGAACAGAACCAGTGCGCTTCCACCTGCACTGGGCGTGAAGATCTACCTCACACTGGTCAGGCCACTTCTTGAGTACGCCTGCCCAGTGTGGGGCTACGCGGCGGACAAGCACGTCAACCGGCTTCAAGTCATCCAGAACAGGGCGCTGAAGCGCGCCCTACACCTGCCATCGCGCTTCCCGACTGCGGCGCTGCACGAGGCGGCAGGCGTACCTACCATTAAAGACCGCTTCCGAGCACTCGCTACGGCGTTCTATCGGAAAGCTGAGACGAGCAACAACCCACTGGTCAGCGTGCTCGGTCGATATGAAGTTCCAACCGGCCGGCACAGAAGACCGTTAGCATTGCTCAGGCAACACTAAAAAGTCAAAATAAAAAGTTAATCACATAACGCCAACCAAAACGACACACCCAAAGTGACGTAATGCACCATCAAATGAATAAGGAGAAAATGTCGAGAGACAAGAACTCCATAGTATACTGCCAAGAAAATAATGGCAGTGAATGGCGGGGGGTAGCAGCGGTAATCTGGTCTAGCTCAGCAACTTCGCACGTTCCTGACCTCACTTCACCAGAAGATGGCGTCGATGATTCAGTGCGCCGAAATATCGTGTAACCATAACATTCATATAACTCGGCTAGTCACCCGAGAAAATTATTTATATTTGCAACGCCGAGAAAAACTACGTAATTATGTAATCTCATTCTTTTTGAAAAAAAACATGCCGCTTTAAAAACAACCAAGCAGAAAATATAGAACCATAAGTTTGGAGTGATTAAAGTGTAAAGAGAAGAAAGTTTCAAAACAGAGCTATTGCTGGAGTGTCTCTGGAGAGAAGGGTAGGGAGGGAGGGGAGGGGGTAAAGGGTGACGATGAGCAGAATACGTAATTAAGCGGTCTGATTCGTCATCGAAGCAATTAATAGTCGTAGCAGGTTGTGTGGCGAGTAACCACGAGTTCGCGAGTTATTTATCGTTTTAGGTAGCGTGTTGGATGTACTGTGGTGTTGACTCACCCCGTAAGCACAAGTGGAAAATTGTTGAGGCCGCTGCACTTCCATCACGTGCTTCAACATGTCCATTGCCTCCGCTACGTGCCTAGAATGCTTGCTTAATCGCTCGCTCTGAGTTAGCAAACGACACTACGGACGAAATTCCCATTCCACAGCACAAGGATACATACTTTCAGGTAGTAATGATCAATAATGATTTGTTTTCTTAATAATTTTATCATTTATGGCTTTTTTTCGATCAAATGGTAGCTTCATTAATGTTTCAAAGGTCTTTTTTAATGCAAGTTTGAAAGAGTTTAAAGTTAATTATTTTAAGATTTTCAGATTTTTAATTACCTAATTTATTATTTATGAATTGTCCTAGACTGAGACTGAATTAGCTCTCAGTATGAGATCTTATTTTTCAATATTTTTAATTTTACTATAAACTGAAATTGTTATTGTGGAAAATTATGATTCCACATTACAGTAGATCGTCTTCCTTGTAACCACGGTTTATAACCGTATGAAAAAGAGTAATTTTTATGTGGCATAAGTTTACAAGGAGAGACAAGCAGTATGTCAGAATACGCTGAAGACATTGTCCTGTTAGATATGAGTGATATTACGAAATTGCAGAATGACTTGAAGGGAACGCTGGGAGACGAATTGGGACTACATAATAAACCATAAAAAGACTCAAGTCGTAAAGTATAGCAGAAACTACCAGTATCGCCATCATTTTCAAGTACTCTACTTGCATTAGTAAGTTTATCATTAGAAATCGTCATACTCGCGTATTACACTCGATTACATGTTTAAAAACCTTTTCATAGTTACTTACACTTAATAACATTTGAGCTTGCATTAAGCATTATGAAAACCGTCAGCGTCAGGTTAGAAGGATCACATTCCCTTGTTTGTAACACTTGACTTTAATTCGAAACATTTAATTAAATCTTCAAGAAACTGAAATTTATTTGCGCTACATTTTGTTCACAGTACTTGCCTACTTCTTCAATGTAATTATCTGCACCGGTGTAATATTTGAGAGCATAGTGGGTGAGTGGTGACGCTCCGGCATTGCATTGGGGGGGAGGGGACACGGGATTGAATTTGTCTGGCCATCCAGATTTCGGTTTTCCATTGTTTCCCCAAATCACACCAGGCGAATTCCGGGATGTTTCCTTCAAAAAAGGCCGTTGCCGAATTCCTTACCGTACCTTGCTCCCTTGTTCTATTACATCGACGCTGACGAGGAGTAAAGCCCTAAACAAAGAACACCGATACTTCTTCCATAATATTAGGAAATTTTAAGTTTACTGTCTTCCTATACGCAATAGCGGCAAATTCTTCTGTTTTAGCTGAAATTTACTTTGTATGAGCCTTAATTTTGATTAATTCTTCCTCGATAACTTTCATCTGATTTTTAATTTCAGTTAGGACGACTCTATCAAGATTATCAAGCTTTACAAATCTTTTATTAATTTTATCTTCTAGTTTTCCATAAATTTATTTCAGATTTCGTAAAACAATAAACATAATCTAGGATATTCAGAACTTGAATTCTAAAATTAAATGGGTCATCATAATTCATATAGCTTAAAAGACTTCGTAAAATTTACATTAGGTTTGTAATATCGAAATCACTCTCAATCATTTTATTTCTTTATAAAATACCACCACGTCAAACTTTTCATAAAAAACTACACAAAAATTATTCTGCCGAATACTTACTATTTCTTTTAATAATCTCTTCAACATTTAAACCACATTTTGCCAACTTTGACTTTTCTGTCAATACTTTCTAATAAAAAATTTCATAAAAACGTATTATCCTTGAATATACTAGAATAATTTTGAGATAAACCGAAAATCTGTTAGTTACAAACAACACAGTAACATGGAAGATATTCAGCATGGTTGGCTTAAAAACTTTTATAGTAATGTCATAGTACCCATTTTCCTACAGTCAAAAAATTTATTGCTTTCACAAGAATAAGGAATTCATCCGTATTGGTTTTGCAATTTGGACGCCATTTCTCCTTAAGTATTTTCAAATTTGTATCTTATCTGAATTAAATCGTACTGGGGAAAATCAGTCTACATGCGGAAAAAAATGTTAACTCCGAAAATCGGTAGTGTGTTGGCATGTTCAGACGAAGAATCAAGAAACTTCCTTATAAACATACGCAAATTTGAAAGGAGCATTTCTCAATATAACGTTCAGAAAGGCTTCTGATATTTGATACGTTGCTTAGCAAATCCGTCTTGCCTCGCAATCGGGAGGATGCAGGTTCGAATCCCCGTCTTGCAAATCAGAATTTGGATTTTCCCTGGTTTCCAGTAATACTCTAAACAAATGCTGAGTTTGGTCCTTCCCGGTGGGTAAACGGTAACACGAATCCCTGTCCAGCCATACAAATTTCAGTTTTGCATTGTTTCCTGAAACCGTTCGACTGATGGGGGAATGGTTCCTTGAAAAGGCCATGACCGAATTACTTCCCGTTCTCTGCCACTCTGCCACTCTGCCACTCTGCCACTCTGCCACTCTGCCACTCTGCCACTCTGCCACTCTGCCACTCTGCCACTCTGCCACTCTGCCACTCTGCCACTCTGCCACTCTGCCACTCTGCCACTCTGCCACTCTGCCACTCTGCCACTCTGCCTCTGCCACTCTTCCTCTCCCGTCTCTGATGACCTCGATTGTTGGTGGCGCGTAAAGCCTGAAACAAAAATTAAAAATAAAGTTTAAAACTATAATCCTTGCCCCCCAGTCCCTTCCCGCCTCTATGACCTTGACAAGGAGTAAGATAAAAAAATAAAATAAAAATGTGTAATTTCTGTGCCGTTAGCTCTTTCTGAAATCCTCAAATCAGATTTTACACGCTGATTAGCAGCATAATCCACAAAGGTTTATATTGTTTAACATGTTGCAAACCATTAGGAAGATATTATGTATATCATAAAATTCTTAACAAAATAGAACAGCATTCATTTTTACGAATAAAATTTGAGCAAGTCTGAAATAACTTTTCATCTGTGATTATATTAAACAATAAATGTTTATCCAACAAATTTTCATCATTTTTTAACTTTGGTGGACTCAACAGTGAAATCTCTTATACATTTTAATGTGAATAAGAAAGCTAGTAAGTAAGAAGTAACTCTGAAAGGAGCTCAACCGAGGGCGAATGGAATGCATTAAAGACCGAAGTAATGAAGGCTGGTAAAGAAACATTAGGCTTTAGGGAACAAGCTGCTCGAAAACCTTGGCTCACAGTCAAATCACTCCAGGCAAATGCCGGGATGCTTCCTCCAAAGGCCATGGCCGAATTCATTCCCATTCCTTGCCCCCCCCATCCTTTCACGTCTCTAAAGACCTCGCTGTTAGAGAGACGTTAAGCACATAAAAAAAATGGATCACAGAAGAAATTTTGGAACTGATGGATCACAGGAGAAGGTACAGAAATGCTCAGGAAGTGAGCAATACAGGCAATTTAGAAATCAGGAAATGCAAAAAAGCAGAAGAAAAATTGATAAAAGAAAAGTGTGCAGAAGTAGAAAAGGAAATGTTCGTAGGTTAAGTAGATGTAGCATATAGGAAGATAAAACAGAATTTTGGAGAAATGAAGAAAAGAGGTGTGAACATTAAAGCTGCCGATGGGAAGCCTCTTTTAAGCTCAGACGATAGAGCTAACCGATGGAAGGAATACATTGAGAAACTGTATGATGGGGACGACTTGAACAATAGCGTAATGGAAATGGAAAGCGCTGTCGACATTGATGCTTTAGGAGATCCTGTTTTGAGGACAGAATTTAGTAAAGCTCTGAATGACTTGAAAGCAAATATGGCAGTTGGAATTGATGAGATCGCTGAAGAACTTCTTAAATTCCTAAGAGAAGAAGGAATCGAAAGATTATTTAAGCCGATATCAAAAAGTTATGATACATGAGAAATTCCAACTGATTTTAATAAAAATGTCATCTTCATACTTACAAAGAAAGCACAAGCCGACAAATGTGAGAATTGTCACACCGTTAGTCTAACATCACATGCTTCAAAATTACTGACAAAAATAATAAACAGACGAATGGAAAGAGTAGTAGAAGAGTTAGTAGGTGAAGATCAGTTTGGGTTTAGGAAAAATCGCGGTACAAGGGAAGCAATTCTGGCTTTAAGATTAATACTTGAAGGGCGGATCAAGAAAAACAAAGATACTTTTATGGCATTTGTTGATTTAGAAAAAGCTTTTGATAATGTTAGGAGGGACAAGATGTTCAAAATTTTAAAGAAATAAGGTCTAAAGTATCGAGATAGAATACTACCTTATAAACTATATAAGAATCAAGTGGCTGTAATAATAAAATTATAGAATCATGAGAGACGAGCATCAGTTAAAAAGGGTGTGAGACAAGATTGTAGTCGATCCCCGTTAATATTCAACTTGTATGTAGAGGAAGCAATAAAGAAAGTAAAAGAAACGTTTCCATGTGGCATAAGTCTTCAGGGAGAAGAAATCGGAATGCTACGATTTGCTGATGACATTGTCTTGTTAGCAGAAAGGGCTAAGGATATTGAGAAATTACTGAATGGCATGAACAAAATACTGAAAGAAGATTTTGGACTGAATATAAATCAAAGCAAGATTAAATGTAGCAGAAATGATACCAATATTAGTAGATTAAATATAAAAATAGGAGCGATTGCAATTGGAGAAGTTAATTCTGTTACTTGGATAGCAAAATTACAACCGATGGCTGAAGCAGGAATGTTGTTAGAAGCAGATTAGCACTGGCAAAAAGAGCCTTCGTGAAGAAGAGAAATCTTTTAGTTTCAAATATTGATCTAGGAATTTCAAAAAAAAACTTTTTAAAACTGTGTGGAGCACAGCACTTCATAGTAGCGAAACATGGACTTCAGGAATACCGGAAAGAAGGAAAATTGAAGCATTTGAAATGTGATGCTACAGAATGCTGAAAATTAAGTGGACACACAAATTAAGAAATGGAACGAGTTTTGGAAATGATGGGCGAGGAAAGAAGTTTTTGGAAGAAGCTTACAGAAAGAAGAGACAGGCTGGTAGGTCATATTTTGAAACATGCTGGATTGGTTAATCTGCTGGTGGAGGGAACAGTCGAAGGTAAGAAGTGTAGAGGTAGACAGACTAGAATATATGAAACAGATAATTGAGGACGTGGGTTGTAAGGGATATGTAGAGATGAAGAGGTTAGCACAAGACAGGAAGGGATGGAGAACTGCATCAAGCCAGTTGAAAGACTCATGACAGCAAAAAAAAAAAAAAAAAAAAAAAAATGCGAGAGATTGGTTCTTAAGGGCCACTAATTCTCCGGAGAGTGAAATCGGTAACTGTATTGGATGGTTCCAAATCATGTAATCAGATATCGGATATTAAGATTGAAACAAATAATACAAATAGGAGAATAATTGTGCTGAAGTACAGCAAAGTGGAGGGGAAGGGTTAGACTTCATTTCTTATGCGCCCGAAGACGAAGTATTCCCGCAAAATTTTATTCCTGCCAGTTTACGTCAGACTGCTTATGTGCTGGACAGGTTGAGACCTATGTTGGTACATATTACAGTCCGTTACCTCGCTGTAAATGAAGAGTCTGCGTGTTTCCGGCGCCTCTGTGGGCGTCTAGTCTGCTGCTAATTGGCTATCAGCGCACGGCGCACAGCCGGCCCAGAGACGCCAACGCGCTATCACGGCTTCCCAACCAACACTCACCATTGATTACTGAATGCCATCAATAAAATTTTGATAAAATAATTCCGACAGCATATAAACCAACATCTCTGCATACAGGATTGTAAGGGGGCGTCCGTTAATGAGTGAGGTGATTTTTCGGAATTCCGCCCCCCCCCCCTCTAAAATGACGTGAGATTTTGACGGATACCCCTCCCTACCAATCGAACTCGCAACTTTTTAGATTTTTTTTAGCTCTACAATTCTGCAAGAATTTTAGAACCTCATGTGAGATTTTCGTTGATCCCCTCTCACCCTTGTTGAGGTTTCGAGAGATTTAGCCGGACAACCCCCCCCCCCCCCCTCTTCCGCTATTTCACCTCACGTCATTAATGGGCGCCCCCTAATGGTTAAAGTTGCAACTGGTAAAAATTTTGAAACGTTGCTAGGCATTAATAATTCAAATAATTATTTTCTTTCTAAGTCGTCATGCATCTGGGGAAATTTATGACTGGATAAGTTTGTGAAACTATTAATACTTAATATAAAAGCAAATCAGCATTGATTGAAATACCAGATCCCAACCAAGTAATTTAGAAAAACCAATAATCATTGAAGCAAATTCATTTATGATACAAAGGAAAATGTTTGATCGAAACATTTATTCAGTCAGACTTTGAGGACATTCCCATATGAATTTTTCTTGAAATCAACAAAACTGATTCTGTCCAGCATAGTTCTTCATCTGGGATAGAAACACGAAATTCTCATCATAGCGAATCTCTTCGCTCAATGACGTTACTGGGTCTTAATCGCTGAAAACAAATGCAATGTTAGAGGACTGAAATGATAACCATTTGCCTTTCTAGTCTTAACTGGCGCACATGTGGTAATTTACTGTCTATACATTGAGTATATCACACGCGATCCCAACTTCGATCGTGGACTAGCAAAACTTGCCCAGTTGTTGTAGCTCTAGGCATCTGAAACTAGTCTTAGAACAATGTGTAAGGATGGCATATCCATTTACTCCGGGCTACAGGCAGCAAAAGATGTCTTATTGTCTTAGTCGTCGCATGTTCCCGTCTTCATCTCGGCGGCATATCCTCCAGCAAATTGGCAGTAACCAGCATAGAAATTGAAAAGGCACAACAAAAATGCTTAATTGTAACGCTACCCGTAGTCAATCTTATCTCATACAGTTCATTCCAGATTGGTTCGTGGCATTTACTCGTGTCTTGTTGTGCCGGTGGAAAAATTGTCCCTTCTCGAATTCTTGAGCGTTAGCGATTTTGCTGCAGTCTGAAATAAAAATCTTGTTAAATGCTTCAGCCAGGCAGGTGCCACCTCTACATGTCGTCGGCTGTTGTCCTGATCTGCACGTGTTAGAAATATTCACATACTGTCCCATTAAATATTTCTTTATTAAATCACTATTAAGTCACCGACTCTACCTGCATATTTATTAATATAGTTTCTAAAGTAAATGTTATTAATTCACCTATCTCGTTCTTTTAAAAGTTGCATCAATTAAAATTCAGTAGTGGTTTTCATCCACCGAACGGTACATGAAGCTATGAGTTTTAGAAATCCTGCACTACAGGATGCTATAGAAACAATAGTTTAAAATAAAAAGAGAAAAATCTGATGTACTAGAGGCAATTCTGATATTTGAAAGTATGAGAATTGATGACAAACAAATATCTCAAAAACTAGAGAAGCGCTGTTAAACTAGAGTATAACACTGAGAAACAACTTGATTGAACTGTGTGTATGGAGCTTAAGCATGCTATTGATTCCCGAAGAGGTTAACATAAAACAGGTTTTAAGGTGCTACGAAGAACTGCACTTAAGGTAGCCTACTTGAATTCTAGTGCCCCGCCGTAAAAATAAAAGTTTAAAATAAAATAAATAGGAAAAGCTGAGGTAAAAATTAGTTTAGTCTGTGGACGAATCAGTTGCTAACAGCTAGTTTGGACATGACGAAAAATTGACTCGTCCTTGAAGTAAAAGGCAGTAAAATTCGAATGAATATTGATTGAGGTTCTTTGTTGTTTGAAATGTTGTAGCACTGGAAACCCGTTACTAGGGGTGTTTGTCATCTCCAGTCTGTAAAGTAGTTATTCTGGAACACATCTTTGACATTAACTCCTGTGGAGCTTTATGCCCAGTTTCCTATTTACACAAATAAACACTTTTAACAACAAACATTTTTACTTTAAACTCTTCCGCTGGAGGAAATATTACATTTTTAATGAAGTCACTCTCACATCTACTTTCAAATAAAAACTTTCCCATTCCCCTGTAACCAAAACCAAGATCTCGTTTACCATATTCCTCCTCTTTCCTTCCGCAGTTTAAATACCACAGAGATAAACCTACCGGTCTTTAGTTTCTACCAATGTTCCGTTGTTGACTTCATATCAAATGTCGACTCGTCACCTTTTGTTTGGACAGCGTCAGCGCTTACGTCATCTGCAGCCGGTGTTCATACTTTTGTTTTACGTATATCCTCTCTTCCTGTAACAGATACGTTTGTACTTTCTTCCTGTTGTAAATTTCCGTGAATTACCTTGTAAAACTATGAAATTTGTTTTTCCATTTACAAATTTACTTTTTGATGGGTTTACAGTTTTGGTTTGTTCAATAGATTCAGTGTCATTAGTCACCGAGCGTGGTGGGTGAACGGTTAACGTTCTAGCATCGCATTCGGGAGGACGCGGGTTCGAATCCCCGTCCGGGCATCCAGATTTGTGTTTTCCATGGTTTCCCCAAATCACTCCAGGTGAACCCCGGGATGCTTCCTTCAAAAAGGCCGTGGCCGAATTTCTTCCAGTTCCTTGTCCCCAGTCCCATCCTGCCTCTAGTGACCTTATCCGTCGACGAGGTGTAAAGCAATAAATAAAAAAAAGTATAATTAGTTTCGCGACTTTGAGTTTACTCTGCCATGTTAAACAGTTTTCGGTTTAGTTGTTAACATGGCAAGTTGCTGCTTCTATTCTATAGCAATTTAATATTTTTGCCGGACATAGGTTTCGATCTAATGATTCATTTATACTCAAATTGCCGAAGTTGCATATTTTTAAAATAAGTCCTCCACCTTTCCATTTACAACTTTCCTGCCGAAACATTTTACAATTCTAATTATGTTATTACTGCCAAATAGATCTCATTAGATTTTCAGGGTACTTGTCAATATCTCGTATAGATTACTCGCAACAGTGGTTCGTTTAAGTGAGTTCCTGAGGTCTTGCGAGCTGGTGAAGCTTTCAATTTTCCTCTTTAGTGGCTGTACCTGCAGTTTAACATGGAATCTGGTCCACAGAACGTCCTGACGTTGCCCATATGATCAAACACACCTATTCCTTTCTGCCATCACCGGCATTTGAACGCGGTACTGGATACCGAACCTTTTGAAATCAAACTCTTTAACCACTGAGCCACCAGATCACTTATTTTAATTGAATGAACGATATGCTTTTTTCAGGTTTCATGTTTTATACAAATTAGATACTGAAGAGGCCAAATGTCAGGTTTCTGCAAGTTTTAGCATTTAAATATAATTCCACGAGCAGGAATTGACTGTTCTGTTGCTCGAAAACCGATCAGGCGTTGCTAATCGTACGGAAAACAAAAAACAAAAATATGAAGAACAAATAACAGTAAAATAACAATCATCCTTCAGAATTCGGGGAATCTGACAATGTTGTAAGGTTCACGTGTTATATATAGGCTACTCGATCATATGACTGCAGTTGAAAGAGGAATATGAGCGAGAAATGGACAGTAATTAAACCATGACCTTCATGAAAATATCATTCTAGCATTTATATAAGGCGATTTCGAGAGACCAAGGAAAACCGAAATCGGTATTGCTATGGTGACCCGCATACTCCAGAATACAGGAA
>JARYHS010011408.1:140859015-140882749 GCA_031002005.1 Vandiemenella viatica
TGAGTCAGGAAGACTGAAGCGGAGGTGAGAGACGCTGGGAGATGCAGCCCAGTGGCTGTGGGAGAAAGTGAATTGGGGGAATCCACAGCGCAACTCTATTGAGTTGACTCCCGGATGGAAAGCCACGAGTGACTACCACACCCACTGTGCACCGCATCCGCCAACACTCGGCTGTCTACTATTCTATTATACTCGTCCAGTATACAATAACATCCTAATATACCTCATCAGCCATCTGAGCCAGATACTTACCACTACATTGGTGTGTTAAGAAGCACGTGTAGCTCAAAACAAGTTAAAAAAAGTGAGAATGTTGATCAATGGACAATGTTATATCTTGAGATAATGTAAACAATGGGGCGAAGCGAACACGTATGTTCCAACTCATGGGTGCTTTTAAAAAGAATTTTCTCCAGGAAATTGTAGTCTTAAGTCTATTACACGGTTAAGCTAGATTTTCGATAATCTTTGGTGAAATAGGATCTGACATAGCATTGATAGAGTTCATTTATTATTTTTGAAATTATCGGTACGTAAATTTTATTTCGGATCATATGATTTGAATTGATCATTCATTTGAATTTTATGGTCATTTGTTTCAGAAGGTGTGATCGCTGACGTGATATTGAAGTTTCTGTTGGCCTAGCTTTACAGCAAGTCTAACAAATTGTTAAAAAATTTGCTTAGTGATGGTTTAACACTCTTCATTTTGTATGTCAGTATAATTTAGCTAATCAATTATCAATAGAGAGCGAGCATGGTATTTCCCGATTTAATTCATATTGTATTCATATTCGCCAGAAGTGAGGTCTTTCTGATTGGCCTATTCAATTTAGAGAAAATACATTAGTTGGCAGGAGTAACGTCAAGTTTGGCGGCAAACTTCATACTCTGTTGCTCACAAATACTGTGGTTGCCGGAGGGTATTCTGCACCAGAACTAATGTCTACTCTGTGTATTCCAATTTCGAATAACAGAAGGGAAGGAAGAATTCACATAAGAATCAGTACGGCATCTTATTTCTCAAATATTCTCTCTTCTGTCATGTCTCTTAAATAAGTTGGACGAGGTATTAAATCGCACTCACAAATGTATGATGATATTCACATATTCGTCAGTAAATTCAAACGCAATCGACGTCATCAATATGCCAGACAATCCCAGCCCAATTTATGGGACACTTCAATTCTGTGACGCTCTCGTACAGTTTGATATTTTACAACGTATCACCGGTACGCAGGGTTTACATTGCTATTTTATTTATTCTTGGTTCTCTCTATTATTAACGAGGATTGAATATGAAAACCGTTTAGTCGGTATTTTAAAGTTTTATTTGACAGGGATACCAAAGTCTATTAATGTGGCGTAGTGCCCGATAGGACAACTGTTACGGAGAAACTGTGGCTCTACAACCGCTGCTCTCCGTGTTTGACTTCTGAGATGTTTTGGTCTTCGGCAGAGGGAGATAAAAAAATCTGTAAAAGAGTGGAAATGTATTAGAAGGTGAAAGTTTCCTGATCTTTACGGTTATGGACCTTGATGGTTAAAATTAAGTGTGGATTTTTTCGAGTTGTGAGAGTGCTGAAAGACTGAGGATGATCCTACAAACGTTTTACCACATCAGCATCTGCACGTTCTCGGTAAAAGATACTGCCTTGGCAAGGTGGGGAGCGATATAAATTCTTACCTTCTTGGTTTCCGTAGTAATGAACTGGTCTACTGGCTCGTGTATCGTTACCTCATTCATGGTTACCAACTGGAAAGAAAATTGGTGGCGACACTGCAAAGCCTCAGTGCCATTGACACATTACCCAACACTTGCATGAGTTCATTGGAATAATCCAGGAAAAAATGTCTTCAACCGTCCGTAGTTAGTGTTGATTTACAGCTGCAGGTATTTTACAACGCTCCAATCAAACTGCAATAAACTTTCCTAGCTACCTTTCCTCCAGTAGGGAGAATCTGACAGAGAGTGCATCAGTGAATATGTAGCATGCCTCATCCACAAGTATAACAACTTGAAATTTGGGAGAGGGTGGATCGTTAGATTTAGTGAGGCAAGGACAGTTATAACCAGGTGTGCAATGATATTGGGAACTGTCAAAGTATCGTTTCTTTAGTACCAATCGTGGTGGTGTAACGGTTAGCGTTCTGGCCTCGCATTCGGGAGAACGGCGGTTCGAATCCCCGTCCGGGCATCCAGATTTGGGTTTTCCATGGTTTCCCCAAATCACTCCAGGTGAATGCCGGGATGCTTCCTTCAAAAGGCCATGGCCGAATTCCTTCCCATTCCTTGCCCCACCATCCTTTCCCGTCTCTAAAGACCTCATTGTTAAGAGACGTTAAGCAGTTAAAAAAAATTGTTTGTATTAATGTTACTAGAATTACCACTTTCAATATTTAATATCTCTGTTGTATAGTTTGTACTCTGACCAACGTATAAACAGTAATTGTTCACAGCATAATTAAAACCAAAGAGGTTATGTAAAAGTGGTGAATATCTGTCGAAAGTAAAAATTACAACCTATTCAACACGCGGAACATATCATTTTTCAGTAACGTAATTTCCACCCACAAACTCCACGGGTTTCTCGGAACTGCTTTTATGCTGTCCATATTTTCCGTGGCTCGCACGGTATCGATACATGTCACCCAGATTACTTATGCAACTCTTAACGAAGAACTCGAAACTACGGAATATTTTAACAGATTTACAGATAGATAATTTATTTCTTAAATGGATAGTCTCAGTATGCGAGTGGAGAATCATTAATACTTTCAGTATGAGTAGTGAGCAACTTGAATCCTCGCTAGCTGCAGCCATCAAACATGAGGTCCGGTCGTCTGCGAAATAATAATCGCAAACTTTAATAATGAGCAGCCACACGAAGACAGAGCATATACAGTGACAGGATTACAAGCATCGAAATGTTGGCCTACCAACGGAAGTTTAAATAACAGCCACGCAAATATTAGTTACTATTTGCACGAATGATGATATTGTTATTATTTTGCTGTTTGGCCATCTGTAAATCACGTTATTTCAACTGTCCTTTCCCAGGAACCTGGGCTTTAATTTCCACCCAATATTCCGACATTCCTATCCTATACTGATCCTTCCTCACTTTACCGGTTTTTAGTTTCGGCTTTCCTTGGAAACTACTGTGCTCTTGGAGTTTCTTTTTGAGCGGAATACATTTCTGGATGTCCTTCTGTATTATCCCCACTTCTCAAGTCTTTCTCTACCTCTGTAAATCACGCCTACTTTTTCTAAGAAAGTAATCAAAGATACTATTGCTCAGCGTTGTGGGATACATCCGGGAAATGTGGCTATAGAAAAAAAAATTCCCCTCCCACGAATGGTGTCTGAACTTTTCTACATATTATTATTAAATTGGTGTTGTTCAGTCGTTGGTGTGTAAAGTCGTCTAGGGCTATGGAATTGAAAGGCCATGGTAACCAATTTTAAAACCAAGATTTACGTAGGAAGATTTAAAATTTCACTGTGGTTATGGATGCAGAGTTGCACACTCATAGATGCTGAAACGTCATCCCCAAACTTAGTCCCTGATAGGTGAAGATGTGTCATGCTAACTATATATTTCCCGCTGGCAGTAGTGTGTACAAAAAACTAGGAAGGGGATAACCAAAACATTTGGAGTCCATCTGAAGCAGGAGGACCGGGAAGAGTCCATCCGGCAGTGTTTTCCGGGAGTGCTGTTCCACGAATCGGCACCTGGCGCCGTTCCGCACCGACGTCATATATACAGGATGGCGTGTCCGGATGGACGCTGCACATCTGTGAAAGTCACGGACACAATCGGCAGTCCGGGAGCACTGAGAGCTCGACAGATGGGTACCACTCGTTTCCTAAAGTGGCGTTTGTGTGTTTCTGTCGTGTTACTCGCCACCAAGATTCGATTAATAACGAGTTTATTTCTCCTTAATTTTCTTTTAATCATTACTTTTTCTCGGTTTCGGTTTTTTTTTTTTTTTTTTTTTTACTTCTCATCTCCATTTGAATAATCTAAAGAACTTTCTCTGAATTTCGTTTACCGTTTAAAATTCACGTAATATGTTGCAGAAGCATACACTAATTTAACAAGTGATATGTCTAACAATTTTAGCTGTCCTTTACTACCTAACTTAGTTATATTCGATTTAACATATGGTGATTAGAAAAAGGTATGCATTAGCAAAAAGTTTATTAAAAAAATAATTGATAATTTTATATTAACTCTGCTATTAATTCAAACATTTCAGCTGAGCCTGAGTTCATTTTATGATGGTAACAATTTTCTGGGAACATCTTAAACACTTAAGATTTTTCCCTTCATGTTATTGGAGGAATTTCATTCCTATGATCTCTCACAGTTGTGGGTTTCGAAATTTATAATTTTGAGAATAGGTAACCACAAACGTCACAATGTGCAGATGTTTTACCCGAATTACAGTTGTTAGTGGTATGGTGACTCGAAGAATGTATCTAAAAGATTGCTTCTATCAAATTATTATACCTATAAAATATTTCGACGAGTAACGGAAACGTACGGTATGTATATTTCTGTTTGAAATCAGCGGTATAAAATACTATTTTTCCTCTGGCATCAATCTCGCCAGCATTTATGTCCAGTTTGTAATAAATAATTTTTACATAGTTATTAACAAAACTAAGGAACGTGAAAGGAATAAATCCTTCTGTATGCACTTCGTTTGTGCCATTAGTCTCTATACTGATTGGCTGTAATGCTGAACTCTGTCCATATTATACCAATATCCTCATTTCTAAATTTCCACTATAATTAGAATCCATAATCGTCTGGTTTGCATAGTCTAATATTTTTTCGTTTGTTTCATTAACCAGCATACACTCCTAACAATTTATCAACTCCTAAGTGTCAAATAATGTGACCTTCAAGGAATTCCTTAGTATTTTGTTAAAATCTTCCATAAGCTAGATTCATCACATTTTAAGAACGTGTTTACTTGATTTACCCACCTGAGCTGCACACTGTTAGATTCCGAAATGTATTTTGGACACTAGAAGTTTTCTATTATGGTATCAAAACTCCTTTGTTGTGCGATTCATATACTGATATGCCCACTTACATCGACCACAGATTACGTGCGATCTTATTTTATACACAGCATAATATCGTTGTTTCTGCATGGGTCATTGATTTTATATTTGTTTTATACTGAACGTAATTTGCACAGCATGACTTGCTTTTATCCTTACTCCAAAATCGTACAAAAATATATTATTAATTCTGTGCAGTAATTTTCTTATCAATTACATCTGAAAATATAATTGGATCAAATTTCATTAATTTAAAAAAAAAATTTGTTCCATTTAACATATATCAAAATATTCTTAATTCATTTACAATGCATCGAATCACTTTTCATGATACGTTCACCCAATATTGTGACACCACCTTATTTGTTTACAGTTTTTCTGAATGTTGTAATGGGTAATAATTCTGAAGACTGTTTACTATGGATTCAAAACATCTTTTTAGCTCTGAAAAGATGCAAAGCTTCTAAATTCGAATGACTTGCTTCATATGTCAAAAAAATATTTTTCTTGTCTGCTGGGCGTATAACACCACCAATTTTTTTTCGTAAATTAGTCACTTTTCAGCAGATATATTAGGAAAGATTGATAAAACTGGACGAAGGCTTTAAAGACGTTCACCAACGAGTTTACTGGAGCTGCGATACGATATTGTAGTGGTGAACAAAATCTCTCGTCACTTTTACTAATTTGTGAAACCATACAAAACCTGAATCCGGATAGTCGCAGTGTACAATCTAGCTTGGGGACATTTCGAATGCAATTCGGTAAGCTATGGCTCTGCCATAAAGGCAGAAAAACAATCTATATGCGACTGCTCACAGCTGTTTACTCAACGTAAAAAAACAAAATCACCAATTGTACTCAAGAGCGACGAGACTCCTAATCGCATGTAATTGGTGGTTTTTAACAATCTTTCTACGTTATTCATAATTTTCTTGGGAATTTAGATCAAAACAAGACTAACACAACGCTCAACTTTAGCTAGGTATGACCGTAAGCAATCTACCAGTTCGCGCCCTTTTGTATCACTCCAGTTTTATATACATAATATAATGTAATTTTCATTTACAGAATTATTCCTAGGCGAGCGGTTTTATATAACCTATTTTCATTTTGCATACATGCCGTGGTTATTATAAAACACTGTAATTTCTATTTCCGCTTGTAAATCGTGGTGAAAACAAATGAGCTACTACAAAGTTTCTATGGAAACAAGTGAAAAAATTCTTAAAATACTTCAAGAAAATTCTTCTGCCGATTAATCCTAACGTGGTTGAAGCTGAAACATTTATATGAAGAAAAAGGAGAGAAAAAACAGTTAAGCTACAGCCAACTCCAAATCACGCTGTAATGATACTCCAATTTTGTAATTTCCAATTGATTTGTAAGAATGCTTGCGCTGTAAGGAATGACCGCGTTCTGGTATTAACGTTTTTAAATTTCAACCTGTACCCCTGGTGAATTTACAGGTGTATGGTGCAATGTGTGAGACAAATTCTGCAGTATCACGATCCAACCGTGATTCAGTTCTTAAATTTTCTTCACAGCGGCTCAGAAATCGTTACGTATATTATAGATAACATTCGAAAAAGCGTGGCTGCGCTTTATTAACAGGAGAGTTCATGCAGTCAAAATGTAAAACTTTTAATGAAACGAAGAGATTGTGTGTACCAGCGTTTTCAGGTCCATGTACAATTGAATATTTTCTCCGTGACTTATTTGAATTAACATGGTGAGAGATTTGCATGTGTGTGCAAGTGTCAGATGGCGTGTGTGAGGATATTGGCTATCCTAAGTGCACGAAACGGTTCGGGACTTGAATGGCTGTTGCATGTCTAAATGGACGGTTAGTCGCCATGTGAGGAAAGGAATGCGGGGCACAGCCATTTGTAAACGGGAAATACCTGTCGTTTCTACGTTGACCAATATCTGTCCGCCACCAGAGCAAGTATGCGCTTTCTTTCAGGGTAGACCTTACCGGAGGGGAAACTAGTCAGAGGAATTGCCTCTTTCTGTGGCCTTGCGTTCATTGACGAACGAGAAAGTAGGGCACTGATATTAGTGCATTTGCATACTGCTGCGATGAGTGGCGTGATCAGTTCCTGGTACGCTGTTGAGCGCACGTAAGACAAGAGCCTGGAGACAATATCTCAGTGGCCATTCGCGAAACTTGTACCAATGACAAAGCGGGTAAGCGGAGGGTGGGTGGGGCTGAAGGCAGCCTTGATCTTTGATTTGGTCTGAGAAATCTGGCAAATTCGGGATATACGCTATATCGTAAGGCTGAAGATTTCCCCATAGCTGTGACCCAGTACCGCTAAGCTGACTTCATTCGAAATGCTTCGGTTAAACGTGATGAAATTCACAGTGACGGTTAACAACCGTGTAAAAACACATCTATAGTGAGAAGTTTCATCATGATTTGTTAAAATAAGGAAGATATAAAACGGGTAAATACATAAATTGCGGTGATCTTTGGTATGTTGGTCGTGTTTCATCAAATCTGAGCCCCATGAAAGGGTTATGGTCAACTCTTAATAGTTTTACAGCAATTCATGATAGAATTTCATGGCTCTGAATGCTTGCAGACTTATGGTGTTAGATCGTTAAAAAAATTAAGGTTCTGAAATTAACAATTTCTGAGAAAACGGCTATTTCAAGACTTTAAAGTGACTTTATGAACCGGGGCTCAATTTTGAATGGCACACGATCACCGTACCAAAATTCATTGCAATCGAATCAATGGATCGCAAGTTCCAGCCTCTCAGTGAAGGTTGTAAAATACTGACAGAGTTAAAATAGAATACATTTACAATGTATGTTTTAAAACAAGCAAACAAAAATAAAAAGAGAACTAGTAATGTAACTACATGTGATACAAATATTATATTTCCCTCATAACAAACATTGTGCTTAACACCAAAAGCGAATAGCGCGAGGAAGGAAATAAGTCATATAAGAAACAGTACGGCAACTAATTTCTCTAATCTTGTCTCCTGTCATTGCGACATACTCCTAAATGAGAGTATTGTTTAACATGAAAACAACTAAATTCAAAATAAATCAATGTCGTCTGTCTTCCATGTAATCCCAAACCATTCACCGAGCGTGGTGGTGTAACGGCTAGCGTTCTGGCCTCGCATTCGGGAGGACGCTGGTTCGAATCCCCGTCCGGACATCCAGATTTGGGTTTTCCATGGTTTCCCAAATCACTCCAGGCAAATGCCGGGATACTTCCTTCAAAAGGCCATGGCCAAATTCCTTCCCATTCCTGCCCCCCCCCCATCCTTTCCCGTCTCTAAAAGACCTCGCTGTTAGAGAGACGTAAAGCAGATAATAAAAAAAAAAAACCAAACCATTCTACATAACAATTGTGATGTTTTCATAAGGGCTGTAGCAAGCAATTACGAATCTAGCGGCTCTTCTCTATATTTTCTGTGTACTGTCAAACTTTTGCGATACGGATCCCAAACGGAATATGGTATGTATTCACTATATATTAGAAACATATATTGATACACTTCTCAGCTTTCACTATGATTTGTAACGTCTAAGTAAATTGAAATTAACACATTCGGGCGCCCCTCGGCAAGTGACTACAGCAGTTCCCAAACTGTTGATACCTCACCCCAGCAGCAGGTATAACATTTGCTTCAACCAATTATTGAGGGTTATCACTTGAACATGTTCAGACTATGATGCAGACGTCTCCTGTTTGTAGTGAATCATGACCAACGCAACAAACGTATGGTTTGACATTCTCGGCAACATTGACAGCCACAGTTAGGTTACACGGATGCTCTGGTTGACTCATATCAGTTGAGAGAGAGTCAGAGGTTACAGAAACCTTACACTGCAGGTATATGCGGGATCCTCGGTTGATGGAGGAATGCGCGCGGGAGTGAGTCACGACAGCTGCGCGGGAATCTTCCCGGCAGCCACGCTGAACACCGAGTGACGTCACAGGCGGGTCTCGCTTCCAGGAAGAGCGCTGGAACGCAGTGGTACCAGCCGCCTCCCACCACCAGGGTACTATACGGCTCATCGTTCATAACGGACCACTCTGATGCTCCTCTTGCGAAACGCACCAAATGTTCTACTTTTCTTGTTAAGACGCTCCACTGTTTTAGCCATGTTCAATACGCTGATGAACTGCTCGTCAAACGGTTTGCGTAAATCGGTGTTCCTCAACCTGTGGTCCGCGATGAAAAGTTTCAGGTGGCCCGAAGGCAGAATACTATAAATTTAGATACCGTTTTCGTAATGTACAACTTTTGAAAAGCCATGAAATTTCAGTGACCAGGGAAGACTCTAGCATTTCCAGGATATGGCAACATTGTTGCTACAATAATCTACTAATTTCCAGTTGGCATAAAAAAACGCGCCGTTTGTCTAAGGATTAAGTAAATGACCGTTTTATGAGGGTTTTGTAATAGGTATGAGGTATCGCGCTACTGTTAGATTTGATGGCATAAAAGTAGTGAAGTAAACAAAAATAAAAAGTGTAAGGTGTAGTGTCCTTTATTTTGTACACGGTCGGTACCATAGTGTTGAATCTAGCCTAGAGCTACATTGCAATGTATTCTTCACAGGTATTCAGACGGACGTTGTCGTATATACACAACGTTTCGACAGCTGACTCTGCTGTCTTCATCAGGTTTCTTAGAGCTTCAGATGTTGCTAGCTGGATGTCACCGCTTAGACTAGCTTAGCAGAAGTCGTGACACCCGATGAAGGCGGTTATCGAAACGACGTTTATACGACATCAGGCTGAACACCAGTGAAAATTACGCTGCACCAGTACGCCAGGAAAAGCTCAACTCACTATGGCTATATTATTATTCATTTGGTTACAAGAAAATATGTGATTAACTTTTAGTAATTCACTTTGTTTCATAACTGTTATCCGTGGGAATTCAAAATAAACTTCTAGATTTATGTTATAATTGTACAGTAAAATATCTCTCACATGCGTGCGTGTGGGGGGCGGGGGGAGAGGGGGTTGTCCGCAGCATTATTTTGAAAATTTACTGGTCCTCCAGTTAAGTTTGAGAAAAGCTGGTATTTTAGTTTAAATCATTTGCTTGTGCAATTGCTGGTGAAGAATGATACGTTACACGTTCTTTTGAAGTACATACACACTGCAATTTCACATACTTGAACTTCCCAGCCACATAATGTCACATCGTGTACAATATTTTTTTTCGCTGATTTACTTCGTTATTGCACTTTTTGTACGCTCTTCTCGTCATTTATGTTATCTGAAGACAGATGTAGCCACACATGAAAAAATTGGAGAGGTGAATTCAAAGAAGTTTAGATGGTGAAGCCTACAGGATTTCAAGCCATGGTCAATTTTTTCTGTCATAAATCTTTCGACTGGTTTGATGCAATCCTCCATCCCTTCCTATCTTGCGCTAACCTTTCATCACAATATACCCCATCCCACCCAGGTCCTCAATTATCTTTTTAATATATTGTAATCTCTGTCTTCTCGCATTCGGGATGAAGGTGATTCGAATCCCCGTCTGGGCATCCAGATTTGGATTTTACAAATTCCCCCCCCCCCAAATCATTCCAGGCCTCCTTTAAAAGGCCATGACCGAATTTCTTCCAGTTCCTTGTCCCCAGTCCCATCTCGCCTCTAGTGACCTGCAAGTCGACGAGACGTAAAGCCAAAAGAAAAAAAATATCTCTCACTCTGCAGTTCTTAGCTTCGACTCTTCCCTTCACTAACAGGCTAACAATTCGTGCATGTCTCAAAATATGGACAAATATGAAAACTTAAAAAACAGTAGTTACTTTTTACTACTATTACAACAGTAAAAACGTTCGCTAGAAACTATTCCTTCGCATCTAACATAGAGATGCAACTAGAAGTCATTGAGTTGTCTGTCGACACAGGTTCCGGTACTGCACAGTTTTGGGATCAATTGGCTTGAATTTGGGGACGGTGTATTGAAATTCTACAAGGGCGATTTCCTCTCGCTCATTCATAACTATCTCCTGAAGTCACAGATTTAACGACCTTAAAACTAGACACTCGTAAAAACCCCAAACCAGCACTTTTTCCTCAAGATCGGTGGCAAGTGATAAGAGCAGCGAGGTGCAAATCACCGTTGACGAATCATCCCAAAATATCTGGTAATGTCGCTCAGTATTTTTTAACGCAATATACCGCTCGACTTGATACTGGACTTGGTTGTTCTGCTAACAAACTGGCAGACTTTGTATTCTCTACAGCTTTAAGTAACAATCTACACAGTCGCCGATGTTCCTTCTCAGTATTATATGCTTAGCGGACCGTCTGCCAGCTATCCTACCACTCGCATAGGATAGAATTTCACTAACAGATTAACAATACATGCCGTTCTTAAAGAACTCGTAAGTGTATCAGTGTGTACACTTGCCAGAAGTGGAACTTCTACGTATTTTTCTCTGTATTTTTAGTTTTTTTTCTGATGTTTCTTTCCCAATCGAGTGGACCAACGATTATATCTTCATTGCAATTGTACAGTAAATACTATGTCCAAGTTACACTCATAAGCAAACAAATCTAATATAAATAAAAAAGGCAACTAATCACAAAAAGGCAACTAAAATACTGGTGCGTGTATCGGTTTTCAGTAATGGCTATTACTCTGGATCTAATTATACAGTCTGGCGTGATTTTCAGGGAATATTATAGAAGTTTAGGCTATAACATTTTTGATTCAGCATCTAGCTACATTCATGAAACTCGCACATTCATACTTGTACATCCAAACATTGAAAACGAAACGCATAACACGAACTAATTCAAAACGATGTAACGAATATTTACGGTTCATCTTCAGCGTGAGTAGCAGCAAATACTATAGTACCTGCTTGCATAAAAGTATCAAGTGAATATGCAAAGAACGTTGCTGCGCAATCTCACTTAACGCTTAATGTTGAGAAATTTTGCCCTACCAGGTACAAAGATATTTAGCTTCAAAAAATGCACAGAATAATTTTGTATCGGGCGCGATTACTGGGGGGTTCCGTAGCTTCTATACAGTATAGTAACTGTTACAGCGATACGAAAATTAGTCACTTTCGAACTAACCAATTTTTGATATCTGAATTACTGAAAATCATTTGTTAAGAAACATGTAAATTAATCATATGAAAATTAATTAAATAAACTAAATTATATGGTTGTACATCAAAGATGACTGAAAATAAAAAATTCATACGAAAGAATGACCGAATTCATTAATATCCTACCTACTACATCATTTTATTTTTCATCACTGGTACCAAAGACAAAATTGCATTTGTAATTAATACAATACTGTAATACCAAAATCGAAAACTCCTAAACGTATCTTTTCCGAAACAGTTTCAGTTGAAAATCCTAAGGTGGTGTCATAAATTTTTCATGTTTTTCAGTAATTTGGTTGGAAGATTAGTTCGGAAGAGGAAACATTTTAGTTATTTTGGGAGTTCGTATCTAAATATAAGTTACTCCTATAATACATGTGCTGTAACGTACGTAGGCTATAGCTGAAATAATACCTCGTTATTATACGTATAAGTCGTCGCGTTGTGGATCATGTTCTCAACGGTAACTTTTCAGCCGCCTCTTGGGTGGAACTGCCAGAAGTCACATGGGACTATATCCGGAGTCTAGGAGGTTGGTAGAGACAGTAAACCATGTGTGAAGTGTAACTTTTCCAGAGACCATTGAAAAGCCTCACATAATGAATTTTTCCTGCAAGGGTCGACCCAGAGGGTGATTAAACAATTTTCAGATTTCAATGAGACTTCCATAGGGGAAGAAATACCAACGTAATGAAACTAATACTATACAG
Source organism: Vandiemenella viatica (assembly GCA_031002005.1). Taxonomy (NCBI): domain Eukaryota; kingdom Metazoa; phylum Arthropoda; class Insecta; order Orthoptera; family Morabidae; genus Vandiemenella; species Vandiemenella viatica. The sequence goes on from JARYHS010011408.1 coordinate 140,871,931, forward strand.
TTATTCCGAAAAAAACAAATCTGTTTAAGAATTACACACAGCACGACATTAGGGAAGAGAGTGAAAAGGTATTTAATTTAATTTAATTGCAATGGAGCACATGATCCGGTGGCAATTTCCCTACAGACCCATCTTCCCCCTATCCTGCACCTACCTACATTTGCCCACTACAAATTTTATGTTTAAATTCCTTCAAAGTTTTCGGTAAATTATTCATCATTTCTCTTGGTAACTCATTCCAATCCCTGACACCCTTACCTAAAAAAGAGAATCTTCCCACACCCTTGTGCCTGAAATAGAGTGCCAGCTTGTGGCCATGGTCATCTTTTCCCTTCCATGCACTACTTTTCATACCTATTGCAATATCTTTCCATGCCTTTAAAACAGTTATTCACATTGAAGACGAACTTCATCACGCAAAAACGAATTTCAGCTATATTTCTAAGAGAAAGAAAGAAAAAGGTGAATCCAAATGGATAAAAGTATGGCAATGTTCATATTAAAAGATGAAATAACGTTTAGAAGGAACAAAAAATTCAACACTACATAACGCTACGACCTCTAGAATTCTTTCCTTCGAATTTCTGATTCGACATTTTACTTGTTCACATGCGCCCCCCCCCCCGGCTGATCCCATACGCCCCACCAGACTGTTTACATGCCCCCCAGATTGTTTACATGCCCCCCAGATTGTTTACATGCCCCCCAGATTGTTTACATGCCCCCCAGATTGTTTACATGCCCCCCAGATTGTTTACATGCCCCCCAGATTGTTTACATGCCCCCCAGATTGTTTACATGCCCCCCAGATTGTTTACATGCCCCCCAGATTGTTTACATGCCCCCCAGATTGTTTACATGAGAACCCAGGTACTGTTTACATGCGCCCCCCCCCGGTACTGTTTACATGCGCCTCCCCTTCCGGGACTGTTTACATGCGCCTCCCCCCGGGACCTTGAGTTCAGAGAATATGCTGTCTATATCTTTCTTTACCCCAGCTTTAAATTCAGAAAACTTCGCGTCAAATTTGGCTTCAAAAGATTCTAGAATTGCTTGTAGGTTCTGACTATCAGCCATTTTTAGTAATTAGCAAAATCAACATAAAAAACAAAATTAAGAAAAATTAAAATCTTTCCAATCTGCCACACAATAACATGCAAAAGAAATCACTTGAATATTCAATGCCGTACTTACAGTTATTCCTCAATTTTGTATCACATTAAATTTCACTTAGAAGCATTATTTAACCATTAAACACCACACTGACTTCAAACCCTTAACCACACTTTTCACAATTCACTGTAGGAAGACGATTTTGAGGCCGAAGAAAATCGACTCGTCGTCGGAAGATTATAGCCGATTCCCCATGGAAAATCTCCGCCTTAGGCCGAAGAAGATCCGCTTGCCGTCAAATCCGTGTCGCCTGTATAACCTCTACGTGTCGTAGCCGGTCGAAATTTTCTCGCAGGTTATGTTCGCTTATCGCCGATAATTCGTCGCAATTTTCTGCAGATTCTTTTTAGAAGATAAACATCCCACAGATGTTTAAGAACTTCTCATCCTGTCACGGTCGCCATATTAGGGTTCTTTATGGTGGTTTAAGAACTGCATTAATTAATTAAAAAATCCACCAAACAGGATAAGTTTGAAGATTACTGTTTTATTGTGATCCAAACAACAAGTCAGCGATAATCACTAGTATAGGTACAATTCAAAGATGCACAGTCGCAAACTCAACTGAATGATTGAAACTCTCTGTAATACTGTCAACTAAACTGACTTACTAACTGAATGCATGAATGAATACTAAACTGCTCTGTCCAGCCGATCTGTTTATATAGTCTCTATCGAAATTAGGAGAATTCTTCAAAGGCATCCGCCCGATATTTCTCGATCATAAACAATCACTAAAACAATCAAACATATTAAAAACAATCGGAATTGATACAAAATTAATTAATAACATTACAAAATGATCAGAAATGGTAATTATAGATACTTAAATACAAAATTATTTACAGAAATCCTTTCAAACGGTAGAAAATTGTCCTGTAGACATCGTAAGTTACATTAATACATGTAATTACAAACATTTAAGAATTTCTCTTGCTTCATTCGGTTCTTAAACATATTAAAATGGCCTTTGAACAATTTTCTTACATAAAACAAAGTCTATATACACTGATTTACAAGAAATTACAAAACAAACATATCAAATCACTTTCAACCAAACATTAGCTCACTACAAATACTTCATACAGTACAATGCTATTCAAAATTCAGGTATTAAGGCTGTTACACTACCTTAGGAGATGCATCAATGATCATACTCAAGAAAATGATCAAATCAGAGTGTATCACGACAAGCACTTGTCACTCTGAAAAGTTTTTAGTCCACTTAAAAAAGAATCATAATTACTTTATCTAAAACTACTTGGTATAATGCTAAATACATGACCTGGAAACTGTTGTATACTTTTGACAATACCCAAAATTCTGCCACAAGCTTATCCTTGTATTTCGATGTTCATTTCAAAGTGAAATTGTTTCTTCTAATGAAATTAAGATTTTATTGTTGGTGCACAAGAAACTCTGCTAACAGCAACGAGTGAGTGGTTAACTTTCTGGCCTCTCATTCGGGTAGACGACGGTTCGAATCCTGTCCGGGCATCCAGATTTGGTTTTTCCATGGTTTCCCCAAATCACTCCAGGCGAATGCCGGGTTTGTTCACAAGGCCATAGCCGAATACCTTCCCGCTCCTTGTCCTCAGTTCTGTCCCGCCTCTAATACCTCAACGTCGACGAGGTGTAAAGCCATCAGTAAAAAAATGTCTATCAGTAAACTGGTATACCAGCGATTACGTGATGGGCATGGGATTTTGTTTCCTAAAGCTAAATAGCCTAACATCGAGTAAATTAGGCCATGTGTGCAGTAAGGGAGGCCGGGGATGGTTGGCACAGGTCTTCGTTTTGATTTTTACAGCTGATTCTGTGAACACCGTCCAAATTTTTAATATATCACTGTAACCTGCATGTATTAGGTTATATTTCTGTATTTTCTTTTTTTTTTACAATCATAATATAAAATTGTATGGCGGAAGGAAATCGCCAAACAGCGATAGTTGTAGTTGGCCAACCAACTCCATAACATGATGGAAGTGGTAACAACTACCATACTGACAATGACTGTTTTAATAAAGAAAAACGTAACCCTTACTTTACTGATTTCAATGTACTACACAAGTTAAGCATATACTATGCAGCCCGTGCCACAGAAAACAAATAAGATAGTTAACAAAAATTACTTACTGAATGAAATCTCACAACTAAGGAACTAACACTGTTGTAGTTGAGGTTATGAAGGTCACGTGGTGTTTCCACACACTATACAGCGAAAATTAAAAGCTACGGCAGACTGGCCCCCTTCACCAACCAGCCCCGGTCCCCCCACCCTACATTTTCTACAATTATAATAGTCAAAAAGTATCGCTCATGCCGGAATTATTAACCTACACTTGGCAACTCGGCTCTGCGGAAGATGACGGCAAGTTTCCTTACTCGCCCTGTGGATGCAGCCCGGGTATTCTACTAATACTAGCTTTTATTTTGTTGAATGTTGTAAAAAAAAAAAAAAAAGTTTTATAATTAGGAAGTTTCAAAACTAATTTCTGTTTTTCAGTTAAAAATTTTATTGAAATTTCCACTATTGTCTCTCATCCTACTGCAACACAACACACGTAATACACTGTTAGTTAAAATTCAGGAGTTGCAATACTGAATCGTCGGTAGCTTTCTACTTACAATAGAGTAATTTACTAATTTCGGGAAAGTAGTCAGTATTGTAGTTGTGCGTCTAATATAACCAAAAAACAAATCATTTTTCGAAAATAACATTGTATGCTGATTTGTGCCAAAATGCTAGCAGCAGTCATTTCGTCTAATGTGACGTCTCAGTTCCCACCACTGCAATCAAAGCGGCAATTCAATTATTTTGTTAATAAAATGGGTTCTACCGTGTGTAGACTTTCAATGTGTAATTACTACATAAATTAAAACCCGAAACAACTAAAATATGCGGTGAAAATGTCTGAAATTTGAACGACGACCCAGCTTATTTGTCTACAAAATCTTGTAGTATTTTTGCGACGGCCACTTTGATGTAAGCTTTTTACTTAATATTGTTTTCTATAAACTGTGTGCTTTTGTTCTGTCAAAACTTGAATGCCTATCAATAAATGAACTGTCACTTTCGAATTTGAGTATCGTGTGATTCCATAAACACAACATCCTTCTAACATATTAAAATTAGTAAAGACATCTGTATAATCTAATACATGATTTTATTGTGAGTTGTTAAACAATGTGTATCTATTATTTTCAAACAGCGTATTGCTAATACAAATACGTTTTTATCGATTTATGTATAGTTTTTCATCGCGATTAATACGTCATCTCATCTGAATATTGGTATACTGTCACAACGAATGCTTGCTGCTTATTGATTGTTGCAGTTGAGCAATATTTTAAACTTAATTACTGTACCTGCTAAAACTTGTTCTATAAAACAATATTTAGCTTAAAACGATTTTTTCCAGGCAATCTATCGTCTAAAATCTAAAGCAAATCATTCAATGACAAGGCCGAGAAATTCTTCAGTCTTATACATATAACTTATCTTAATTATATGACACTAAGTGTATTTTTTAGCACAAAACCACTTCGTTTTTGAATACGTAAACTTTGACATTCCGGAAAACTGCCGTGCAAAAATAATTTTTCCAGGATTGTCATATCTATTTTGGGCAAATTAGAGCTATATGCTTGAGTAAATTTAGCTTCCACTGCAAATATTCATTTCATGAATTGGTAACCAGAACTAAGTAATGGATTGAGTTTAAACCTTAAATATTCAATGTACAGATTGTCGACAGCCGTTTAACACGCGGAGCAAAGCTTGTGCTTGCTGAGTCGTGACGTCACTCGCGCTGACTAGTGTTTCGCGTCACAAGACTAACAGCCTCATTTCAGAATTTTTATTTTATTACAAATATGTTTTTACCTCTTGTCAAAGTAATTTGATTTTCGGTATCCTTTCAACTGCGCATTTTAAATTAAATTTTGTCTTCTTTTTAGTGTCAAGTATTATACTAAACCTAGTATTAGAAATCTAACTATCCCTCTATCTCTAGCTATAGTGCCTCTACCACAAATCTTTATTGCTCTTCTCCAACTTCAAAATATGTCGGTATGAAGGCGTGGGAGGCCGTAGGAGTTGTTTGGTCAGTTATCACGTCCGAGATGCGCGTTGACCCGTACCTCATCCAGTCTAAAAGCAGTCTCGCAGGAAGTCCGCCGTCAGCCAATTAGTGGAGGAGGAAGCTGCCACACGACTTTCCTCTATTCCGGACGCTCTCGGCTCGGATTAACTTCCGCCGCTAATCATCCAGATGTTGACACGTAGCCCCCGCAGATCCCTTTAAGTTGACCTTTCTATTTTAGACGTTCCTTGGTTTACTGTTTGGATTCTGAACCGATGATCTGTATCCTCGACCTCTTCAAAGTATGGTGGGTTTGCAGAATTTTGTGTAGATCAAGGCTGCCCAACTAATTTAGGATTTGGACCACAATTTCGATTCTAATTTAGCCCTCGGGCGATATGTTTGTCTATTGTTATAATATATATTTAAATATAATAAAGATATAAGGAATAGTGTAATTACAATAAAAATATGAAAACCATCAATGACACCTTTGCAGAGATTTTTTAAATTATAATCGCTTTGTATAAAAACTATCAGTGAGACCTTTGCAAAGGTTTTTGAGCTAGTATATTGTAGACCGCAGCTATTGGCGGGCAAATTCAAATGTGTCGGCCGGCTACTTGGTGGCCCGCGGACCTGGAGTTGGACAGCGTTGGTGTACATAACAATGAAGTGAAATGAATCACGTAAGTGAGCTATATTCTGAAAGTATAGCATGAAGAATGTTTCTTCTCCTTTTAAAACAAAGATGGTAAGTATTCGTATATCGCGTTAAATCATGCCTCTGCTACAAACTTTGTTTACAGAGCGCTTTGTGTCTCTAAATGTGCAGGTATACCATGGAATTAACGTTTATGGGAGTCTGGAAGATCCAACGTTCCTTTTATATACGATAGTACTGAAAATATTTTGGATATTCCATATTTCACCTCCCACGACTATCCTCGTAACATTATTATTATTATTATTTCAGAATAGACGTATCGGATCAAGCAGTGGGTCTGGAATACGGGAGAACTCTTGTTCAAATTTCCATCCGGTCATCCAGATTTCGGTTTTCCATGGTCACCCGAAATCACTCTACGAAGAGACTATGGGTGAATCCCTACCCATTCCTTTCCCCCTTTCTCTCCCACTTCTAAAGGTCTCCACGAGGTTTAAATCCATAAAAATATCCAATTAAGTATTTAATTTTTTCTAATGTTCATAGAGTAAAAGCAGGAAATGTAACACGTGCTCACAGTAAAACGGTTTGAAATGGCTATCAAAATAAAAAATGAAAAATTAGTCGGCGTTAGAAAAAATTGCGCACCCTGAAAAATGTACCAAACTGCTTAGCAATAAATCTGCGTGAAAATGAAGCATCTGTTACGAAATAATAGCTGAAACACCGCCTCCAACCTTAGAAAATTTGAGAATACTACTATAACTACAAAAAATTTTGATGAGGAATATCTTTTTTTTGGTATCTACATAAATCAGTGATAAAAAAAGTCTTGACAATTACACAATATACAAAAACATAAGATCTGATGGTTAAAAGGCAAGGTTTATGTGATTTTTGGACACGAAATTTGTTTATAAACTTAAAATCGAAAATACATTTCCATAATACAGATCATATATGTTCTGAATCGGTTTTTAATAGAATTAATTTGGTTTTTTTCACTTCTAGGAAGTCTAGATGATGTTTTATCTATTGAGGGACTAAATATATACTAATAGAATAGCTTTCTCTTGACATAGGTAAAAAAATGAAATCAAACCTAAAATTTGCAAATGCGAGACTTTCCATTAGGATAGGTGTCGGAATGGGGTAATTTGACTTCGATTATTTGATATACACTTTTTAAGCTTATACGTTCTCATTGTGTTGGTGCATTTCTTAGGGTTTGTTGTCACTGAGAACATGCATTTGAAGGAAACGCTTTCTACAGGACGGAGGCGGTTCTGTTGACAAAGACGGTGGGTGTGAGGCGCAACTAATACTTACTAGGGGGAAGCCCGCCGGGGATCCATTTATATCGCTCTGTGTAAATAGCTGTCGACGGGACACGACAGAAGCCGAACGGAATAAGATTATCTGCAGTCATTAAGGTTTCTGTGCTCCGAAATTTTAGACAGATCAATTGTTAATATTAGCATCGCAAAGAACTCTTTCCGATGTTTATAAACATACTAGCTGTTACCTGCAACTTCGTACGCGTGGTCTGTCTTTGATTGCTATAATTGGATATACAAAGCTATAAGTTACCTAAGATGTGTCCCTAACAACGCTGAGTCGGCATAAAATGACGGAAACATCATCGATACACCATTCTATCGTCGAACCTGTCTCATGACTAAAACTGTTATTCATACCGGAAAAAAGTATCCTATTTCCTTCCTAGTGATACAAAGTATTTCATTGTCGTCGGTATACACATATAGTCGTCAAAACGTAACAGAAAGACGGAGACTTACTTTCGCATATATAACATTAGTTCAGATCACACACAAACTGCCTGTGGAACCAGTATACCGTGAATAAAGTAAACGCTTAATATACTCTTCTACCGCCTACGATTTGCCACGCGTTCCAGCCCTGAATTTATGGGACTTACATTCCAACATGGTATCCTTACTACAAAATCCCAGGCTTGGCTCAAACTATGAAAAACAATTCTTAAAAATTTTTGCTCCCATCGGGTTTTGAAACCGAAGCCATTCGGAAAATTTCTTATGAAGGAAGCACCATACCCACTGCGCTACCAGCCCTCTATTGTTTAACATTACAGAGACTTATAGATAGACTATTATGCGTCTGTCTTTCACAGTTAAGATAATTTTCATAATTCAATAGCAATATGTATTAGCTACAAAAAAAATAGTATCCTATGCACATTCTAATGTCAAAGAGCATCTCCTTGTCAAATTTAATCACGATTGGATTAGCTGTTTAGCTCAAAGTAGGTTCGAATCCTCGTCCGGGCATCCAGATTTGGGTTTTCCATGGTTTCCCAAATCACTCCAGGCAAATGCCGGGATGCTTCCTTCAAAAGGCCATGGCCGAATTCCTTCCCGTTCCTTGCCCCCATCCTATCCCGTCTCTAAAGACCTAGTTGTTATAGGAGACGTAAAGCAGTTAAAAAAAAGTAATAGTTGCTTTCGCATTTATAATATTAGTGTAGATTTTTTATCGAGGTAAAAGTTGCCTTTCGTGGTTTACAGGGTGTGTACGAGACTGAAACTCGTTTAAGACAGCAAACGTGACGATTTGGTAACAATCCACATTTTCATTACGATCTGAACAGTAAATTTTTTGGCATTCGATTTTCTTTTGTCTTTCCGGTCCAGCCATCTCCCCTTGGCCAGTCTGATTCGTGACAGGAGAAGGACTTCTTGTGCCAGAACTCAAGCCAGGTTTCTTAGACCCGTCGTAATTAACCTGTAGTAGGAAGGTTCCTGTGTTGCCTTATGTATGCGAAACTTATGTCTTTTCGTGTTCTGTATGATAACTATGTTTTTGTTTGTGAGATGTTTATTTTATGAGGCGGAGATTGGTGACTGTCCAAGCAGTTGCCTAGAACCTAGATGACTGCGGGAAACCTCCCAACACCGCATTTAGGACGGCCTCGAAGCTGGTCCCGTTGTACTGTACCTCCCCACTTCAGTATGCTGCGCCTTAACGCGCTGAGCCACAATGACTGGTTTCCACGTAAATATCAATCACGACATTACACGTGTACCGCTTACAATATGCGTACGCTCCTACTTTTGCATCAAGCAAATGCTTTCTTTAAATTCGTTCACTATTTGAGGCAAGTTGTCCAGCATGTTCCTCAGTTGATTTCTCTCTGATCCGTCAACTGTAAATGAATTCTTTCCTATTTATGCGCGAAATCGGAAGCTAGTAATGACACTGGAAATCTCTTCCCTTTCACGTACTACTCGTAATATTCTCCCAGCAACCACACAACAGTAATCGCCACTGTATGACTCTCTCTCTCTCTCTCTCTCTCTCTCTCTCTCTCTCTCTCTCTCTCTCTCTCTCTCGTTGCAGCTACTGTGGTCTAAGTAGACAACACCTATCCCACTCTATGAACAGTTAACTAATGCGAATCAAGAGGGAGAGGGAGATTGGTCCCTTTATAGTTGTAACAAGACAGATCTGGATCACCGAGCGTGGTGGTGTAACGGTTAGCGTTCTGGCCTCGCATTCGGGTGGACGGTAGTTCGAATCCCCGTCCGGGAATCCAGATTTGGGTTTTCCATGGTTTCCCAAAACACTCCAGGCAAATGCCGGGATGCTTCCTTAAAAAGGCCATGGTCGAATTCCTTCCCATTTCTTGCCCCCCAGATCCTTTCCCGTCTCTAAAGACCTCGCTTTTAGAGAGACGTTAAGCAGATAAAAAAATAAAAAATGGCCTGGATCGTTTATCCGAAGGGTACAATGTTGTTCACATCTGTCTGGAAAACGTGTAACTTGTTTTTTGTCTGGTATGTGCATTTTTATTTGTGAAGTTGAGGTCTAGATTGGCGACCGTTCCAGCTTTCGTATTTTGGGAAACAAAACAGCCGTAAGGGGGCCCAGGACTCGAACTTGCTCCCATTGTCTCAAAGATCCGCTACGGTGAGGTCTGAATGCAAGTAGCCACCCTGGAGGGTATTCAGTGTTTTCCTGGTCACCTGCGACTTGTCCTCCAATGGCTTCCAGCGTTACTCTATTCTTTCACTCAGCGTGTTATTCGGCTGCCTTCCTTTTCAGCCGTTTAAACTCTTATATTTGATATCCAAAATGTGGCTTACATACTATCCCAACATAGTCGACCTAGAACGACGAACATTTTATACCCCAGCTCCCTCATTTCCCTTTCATAACCCTCTTCACCCTTACATGTAGATGAAGATAAAATCATTAACAGAGGACATTAAAAAACTTTTGTCATAACTTAGTTGAGATTTGATAAGTAAATTTTGTCAAATGCGCAGTTTTCTCCATCTGTACCTTTTTCACCCCTCATTCATTTCCGTTAATTATCATTATATTCGTTTTTTAATTTTTCTGCGACGATTTAGCTTTGACAAAAATCATTTCAACTATATGGCTCTCTCAGGATAGTTTTGTATTCGTTAGGCTCCTCTCTTTCTCTATTAATGCGTTTTTCATTTTCATTTCTCCGTAACTGCACTTGTAAGGTGCTCATATTTTTCTCTTATCCTGTGCTATCTGTTTCGCATAAGACTCCGTTCGCTGAACGAAAAATTCGGCGAACAGTTTAGTTATCAGGTTAGAAGATCACAGTGAGCTGGGATGAAAGAGAAAGCGTCTTGTGATAAATTGTTACCATTCATGCATCCTACTTAACAGTATGAATCACACCCGAAAAATTTCTATTGAATAACAGCAGTAATATTGATGTTTAACAATCGGTAAAAACAGTATACTTGTAATCAATTGCTTACTTGAAAGCTTATGGTTAGCAGCTGCATCAATATTACAACTTGTATAGAGGCAGCTAAGTAGTAATCAATTGCACTGGTTCACGGAATGTTAATTAAAATTGAAGGATTAGTTG
>JARYHS010011408.1:140883749-140919312 GCA_031002005.1 Vandiemenella viatica
AAATAATCCATTTAGCTAAGCAACCGTGATATGAATTACCAAATCTGTGAAAGAAAGAACGTTTTGCATTTAAATCACATTTTAATTATTAGTCGATTTTTATTTATTAGTATTTAGTCGATATAGATGTTATCTTACACACTATACAGCGATATCACCGTTACAGTAAATACGTACCACATTACACAATTTTTAACGTTATGGGCGTTATTTAATGAAGATTTATTTAGCTAACCAACAGAGGAAGTGAATTGACGGAACAATCCGTGCAACCCGTTATTTTTGACGGATTTATAAGCTATTTGTATTCGTTGTAGACTTTTCGCTGTGTTCTCTGTCTGTTACACTAAGCTTGCTGAAATGAATTGCCTGAACTTTTTCTTTTGAAAGTGTCATTTTTGACGTATTTAGTAGCTAGTTAAATATAAAATAACAGAAAATTGTTTATGTATTTCGCACCGTGTCGGGAGGACGGGCGTCTTGCCCCCCTTACCTACCTAACATTTGGGAGGACGGGGGTCAAACCCCGTTCGGCCATCCTGTTGAGGTTTTCCGTGGTTTTCACCAGTCGCTCAAGGCGAATGCTGGTATGATTCCCTTCAAGGCCACGGTCGATTTCCATCCCCCTTCCCACACCTTTAGGATAGTCAGCTTAAAAAGGGCCTTCGTGACTCTCCAGCAGCCTGCCTCCCGGCTCAGTTGGAAGGAATGAAAGTAAAAAAATTTATACTTCGCCAAACCTATTCCATCACACTGACGTTACCTCAGACACAACAGAATCGGTCTACGCAAATTTCCAAGTGTCGCACTGACATCTTCTGTGTTTATGACACCGTTTATTTATAAACTGCATCCGCAGTAAAGTTCGGTTTTCAGGCTATCATTACAGGTTTACAGCATACTCCGCAAAATAATTCTCGATCTTCTTACAGTAACATTACTACAAGGAAACCTTAACATATCACGTTACGACACAAACACAGCTTAATAAATTAATTAATCTCTGCTTTTCTCCCTATGATAAAAGAGATTATGTTGTCAGTAGCAACTTCCTCCAAAATGGCAAATAATACAGTCAATATAGCTAAAAATACACCACTAACGAGTATATATGGACGCAATCTCTGAATTAGACTCAGACCACCTCCCGGTGTTAGCAAAACTTGGTACAAGTCTCGAAACACTAGAACAAACACCAAAGATACTAACGGGGCAAGTAAATTAGAATTTATTCGAAATTAATCTCAATCAGAATACCACCATTCTGCAGTCAAAAAAATGACGATAGCATTGATGAAGGAGTACGACAGATAAAAATTGCATTTCACCAGGTGATAGAGCTACGAGGAAACCTCAAACAAATCGTTTAGGTTACTCCATGGAAGAATACTACAAAGGATCGTTGATTAATAACAATAAAAATCAACTCTCATACAGTGGCAAAGGCAGCGACTCCCACACCAACGCCGACTACTAAACCAATTAAGTAGACAGGTTAAAAATAGAACTTTATTCATTTTATTACGAAACATACCAAAAGGTACACATCGGAATTTTTTTAACTGCTTTACGTCTCTCAACAACGAGGTCTTTAAAGACGGGAAAAGGATGGGCAAGGAATGGGAAGGAATTCGGCCATGGTCTTTTTAAGGAAGCAGTCCCGGATATCTGAAATGGAACCTGGTGACAGGTCTTTATGGAAAACCACAAAACAGTACTCTCAGGGATCCTACTATCTTATCACCCTTTAAAATGGAACAATACATACATATCAAGTGTTTCAGAGAAATACGAAGATTTAGCAGATCGTATTGGAAATACCTTCCAACCGAATCCAATAATAGATCACGAGTTTAACAAAGTAGTCGAAAATTCTAATCAGCATGTGAATATAGGCGAGGAAAATTATGTCAAATGCAATACTGCAAGAGAACTGCTACAGATAATTAAGAATTTGCCCTTATGAAAATCTCCAGGCCACGAGTATACCCAACATAGCGAAGGCATCCACACTAAGGAAGTAAAATATTTCGCGGGACTTTTTAACATCGTTCTCTGTACCGGGTATTTCCCTAGAGTGAAAACATGCTAATACCGTAGTTTTCAATAAGTTAACAAACCAGCACCATTGCCCTCTAACTATAGACCGATAAGCTTACTCCCTGCTTTATCGAGAATGCTATAAAAAATATAGAAGCGTCTAACTGCCATCCTTGATGCTATGGAAACTATCCCCTCAACAATTTGGTGCGAGGAGTGAATAAGGTGAAAGCCAAATACTACACCTGGTTGAAGACGTTACAAGGGGCTTCGAGTTTAAACATCGCACCCTGCCTGTTTCCACGATGTTGCCCGAGGCATTTGATGAAGTATGGCACACCGAAATCTAATATAAAAAACACGGTAATTCCTTTATATTTGTATAAAATCTTAGAAAGTTTTATACAGAAACGAACTTTCGGCGTAAGAATGTGTACAAAAATATCCATAACACGGTCAGTATCAGCAGGAGACGTATAGGGATTTGTCTTAGCGGCTACCCTATGAAACTTATACACCTTGGATGTACCAACTCTTTCCAAATATCTCAATTGTACAGTACACTGAAGACAGTCATACACTTCGCACAATGACATTCATAGCGCACGTAACTACATTCAGGAAGCAATAACACACTGGCCCGAATGGCTCAATCACTGGCGTATATCTCGAAACCCCGGAAAATGTCAAGCCAAAATCTTCACACTGAGACGCCCATTAAAACCGCAGGAGATAAACATCATAGGAAATAACATAGCATAGAATCCATATGACCAATCAAATACCTCGTAGCTGACCTTTACAGACGGTTAACGTGGAATACACATCAATAATAAACTAAACCAAGCCTATGACAGATTACACAAATTGTACAGAGTATTAAAAAAATATCATAAAAAAAGAGTGCGGTCTATTAATTTATAAAATGATGTTACGACCACTAATAATATATTCATGTCCAATATGGGGATGTGCTAGTCATAGCAAATTACATTGAGTACAAATATTTCAGAAAAAAAAGCAGTTTAGTGGTGAGCGCACCATGGTAAGTACGCAACAGTCAGATACGCAGAATTAACCCCTTAACCTACGATTTAGATTCGAAGATGTTGGCCGAAATTGTATACAAGCTCGCGTAGCGTTCGGTACGTTCGCACGACTTGTGTAACACGCTAATCCGGGCAATCGTAAACATGACGGGCATCACCCGTGGTAGAGCAGTTCGCGGTTTGTAGATAGACAATTGGTATTCTTCCCCAAAATTATTTATGAAATTATCATATAAATATAAAACAAATGTAATTGGCACAGTACGTTCGAATAGGAAGAACATGCCAAAAGATTTGTGCGGTGTAAAATTAACAAGGGGCGAATACGCAATAAGAAGCTGCAACCGAATACTCGCTATAAAATGGAAAGACAAGCGAGATGTTTATATGCTGTCGACAAAACATGAAGCAGTCGAAATGACTTCACAAGGATCCAAGGGCACTCTAAAACCAAATTGTATTGCAGAGTATAACAAGAAAATGAATGGAATTGATCTCCAAGATCAAATATTAGCATGTTTTCCAGTGATGAGAAAATTCATGAAAGGATATAAATTTTTTTTTATCTGTTTGATATTGGTCTTTTTAACTCTTACATCATAAGGAAAAATCTGAATGATGGAAAGAAACAATGTTATGTCGACTATAAGATCAACATAGCCGAATCTCTACTGAAGAAAATGCCAAAACCGATTTATAGAGGCGTATTATCTTCCGGAGATGCGCCAGACAGACTTTACGCGAAGGAATGGGCTCATTTTCCAAAGCACATTGATCCAACACCCTCTAAATTAAGACCGTCAAAACGTTGTACAGTTTGTCACAAAAATAAAACGTAAAGAAACAACGTGGGAGTGTAAAAAGTGTAAAGTTCCGTTACATGTACCAGAATGCTTTGAAATATATCATATCATTATAGATTACTAATTTTATATTTTGGAGTTTTTTTATAAATAAACATTTTGTAATACTTGCGTCTTCCACAATTATTGCATCAGACTGTAATTGCGTATCAAATATTCCACGTAATATTCACATCTGGCCCGATTACCGTACGCGGGCTATGCCCGTAATATTTACTTCTGGCCCGATCAACGTACGCGGGCTATGCCCGTAATATTTACGTTTGGCCCAACCATCGTACGCGGGCTATGCCCGTCATTGTAGATTAAGGGTTAAATGTATCTTACATTTATGAATTCATAAAACAAATCAAACATTTTATCAGACCAATGAATATAGTACCTGGTGCACAATTTTATGAACCAGGGAAATTAACTTGTCAAACTAGGCTGAAAAAGCGCTTTCAAGCAGTGACTCGGAAGAAGTGAATCAGGAAATAAATTAAAAATATCGAGTGGCCAGCCATCTAACTGGTATTTCACTTGTTAAGTGCAGATCAGATTCTCATCAGCGCTCTAAATGTATACCATAAGAAAAAGAGCAATCATTTTAAGCCAATTTCATTTTGACTGTTTACATAACTGTTAATACTGATAACTGTTTTTTATTATTTTTAATACTGATAACTTCTGTCGCTAATAATCTCAAACTATTTATTGTATCACAGTTCTGTAGTTAGTGAGAAGCCCTAGTGGCCTGATGTATAATACGTAAGTTGTGTTTTGTATAATTCAACATTGTCCTGTATAGCAAAATTTGCTGAACGGATAATCAAAATAAACAAAAATAAGGTTACCAACATGTGGTAGCTTTGAGTAGTCGCTCGTCATTTGCTTCCAGCCGACTGTCAGCCTACGTGGACACGCGGCCATATAAGGACTGTGCGTGGTTGTCGTTTTGCTTAACGCGGTGTCACTTGTCATAAAACTTAGACGAGTGACGCATGTCCCGCCTAAGCGTTAACAGAGACATCTCCGAGCTCGCGGATGCTCCAGCGAAGGCAGTGCGTACGAACCCGTCCGGACCAGGGTACTAATGGAGGTCATCTTTGCCGATGCTGAGGTTCAGTGATTGACCTCCTCGGAAGGGAAGGTGAAAAAATTATACTTATTAGGATATAATATATTACTAAAAATAAACCTTACATCTACGTATGTACATTTTACATGGCCATAGTCTCCATTTTACATGGCCATAGTCTCCATTTTACATGGCCATAGTCTCCATTTTACATGGCCATAGTCTTTTCAGCCCAAACCACTCCAGGAAAATGCCAGGATGCTTCCTTCAAAAGGCCATGGCCGATTTCCTTCCCATTCCTTGCCCCCCTACCCATCCTTTCCCGTCTCTAAAGACCTCGCTGTTAGAGAGACGTTAAGCAGATAAAAAAAAGTCTTTTCAGAAAACGATACCAGACTGATCTTACTTTTTCCTCAACGTTCAGCACCAAAGGACTGTGCTATGGTTTCACAGCTGAACCAGATACCTAATCGTGCACGAGTCAACGAAACAATCTTATCTTGTGAAATCGCAGAGTTTGCGGTAAATTAATTCGAGCGACAAGCAGGTCACCGAACTTCACTGTGTCCGCCATCCCCCTTTCCATTGCTGTTACTTTACACGCTAGTTCAAACTTGCATTTCGTCTTTTAGTTAAAATTATGCAATTCATTGTTAATCTTCAATAACATGAAAACAATCCCGGTGTTAACTAAGCAAACATTGGACCGAATTTGGTATGAAGAGAAAATAAGCTATACAATATACACACATTACAATGTAAACAATCTCAGTTATACCTCTGCTTTAAAACTTGCGAAAGCGGATGTGGAAGTGGAGGTACGGTTTTGTGCGGAAGTTGGGGATGATGAGGCGAAACTCAATTACAACTCTAGTCTACACTACGGAATACCAACGGATGCGTCTATCAAACATTTCGATGGTCTGCAACGGAAAAATTGAATGTCAGGGAATTGAAAACTAATCTTGTGTTAAACGATTTAGCTACAGAAACTTGCGGGCGTCATGCAACGAGGCACGGAGCAACTAAACTTGTCGGTAGTGCGACTGAGCGGGACAAGACTGTGGCTTCGTCCTCGATGAAACAGATTTTTTTTGAAGTTTAACATCGGAAAATTCTCCGCAGGCCTAGTTTGCCCGTTTTGAAATATATATTTAGGAGAAAACTACTCACGGAAGTAAATAACTGTCGAAACATGGACCCCGTAGTCATTTCCCTATGCAATATTTTCCCCTCCAATTCGGTGACAAAGGACCACGTGGACAGTGGCCAAAGGTGTCCAGTGTGAATCATGAGAAGGGGGCGGAACCGAATTTCTGCCGTGCCTGTTGTGCTCGGCGTACCTAAACGATTGGAGCAAACTCTTGTTGCCACCCGTCTGCGAAATATTTAACTGTTCTGGATGATAAGTGTATTTTGGTTTGTAATGTGTGTGTGTGTGTGTGTGTGTGTGTGTGTGTGTGTGTGTGTGTGTGTGTGTGTGTATTATGAGCCGGGGATTAAGTTTTTTTTTTTACTTAGGTTAACGTGTTTATGTAAATAACAATATTAATCTGTTGCTAAATGTTCGTTATAGTCTCATTTTACTTCGTAATTGTTGTATATTACATTAAAATTTTGAAACTGTTCCATATAAGTCTTATTTTTTCTGTTTTTTTGAGTTTCACAACACTCACTGTACAGTTTCGGCAAACTAAACATGTTTATACACATTAATGTTTCACATCTAACTAGTAAGCAAGTTTTATTAATGTTTACCATAATTTTCAGAGATGCCAAATGTCAAGAAAATTTATTAACAACCTATATTGTTTTGTTTCATGCGGTTAAGTTGTATCTTTGATACAGCGGTGTTTGAATGAGAGTTCGTTTACAGTAAATTAAGGCTATAACTAACGTTTAGCAACAGATTAATATTATTATTTACATAAACATGTTATTCTAAACATCTAAAAATTTGTACATAACTTGTTTTAGCGCACCGATGATTTAATAAATCTAAACGCGAATGCCAAAACGAAGTTTATTTTGTAGCTTCAATAGCCTCAGGTATAGTACTAGGAAAACTGCCTAAATAATGAAAACATTGTAATGATAGTTGCTAAGAGACCTGCAAAAAAATTCCAGGGCCTTTTTAGATACTAACCAGTACCTCAGTTCAGAAATTCAACAGATGTTTATCAGCATAGTAAAGTATCACCCGTTTTGTGAATGTTGACAGCAAGTAGACGAGGCGTCCGTGATTTACAGAATGGAGCCAATCTGACAAGTGGTGGATAGTAAATGAAACTTTAATTCTAAGTTAGCCGGAAATCTTTAGCAAAAGAGGCAATAAACAGCGGTCTCTTTTTGTTCCTCGAAATTGGTGACAATCGTCCCTAATCATTTGGCTGAAGCACCTCGCACTGGGACGAAAGACACGATTCGGAGAGACAATAAATAGCGACAAAATTACGACCAGCGTTTCACCTTTGGTCAAGTAAATTTTTGTCTATACCCTGTTCACTTTGGACTGGCACGTCAAGGTCATGTTCCCCTCGCACCACTCCTCCACTAACCCCCCCCCTCTCCCCCTGTTGCCTATCCCTCCGAGCAGATCGCTGCGTAAAGGCGGAGAATTGTTATAGTATTGTCGTGTTATACGAGTCATCGTAAGATTAATCCAAGTGAAATGGTATCAGATAATTATGTTAGGCGACAGACTACTTTTGATGTATATAGTTACCTTAAGCCACTATAAAACTGGGAAGAGAATATTAATATACTTTTTAGGGATTCTGAAAGTATGACAGCAGAGACATGTAGCGTATCGTTACGAACAGTGCATCATGTCCCTACAGTGCAGTGTGTATAAGCCATACTATCTGAAGGGGACTATTATTTTTCTCAACTATTTCTGTAAACAAACTACTGCTTCTGGTCACTACAACTTTCAAAATTTATACGTGTATCGATAGTTAACTCCACTCGGAAATTATTCTAAAAATTCCATGTAATGCACGAAATGTCTCGCGCAACGTTTAAAAGTAAAAATATTGACTGGAAGCAGTAAATTTTGCTCGTTGACATGATGTAAATAATTTTTATCTTTATTAAGATATGAAATTGTAGTTGTTAAACACGTAGTTTCTACGATTCACTCATAACGCTCATGACAAGTAATTTTACTATAAAAAACATTAGATGCAGACTATTGTATTACGTACTTTGTGATGACTTTTGCGCATGCGCGGCAGTTTTCCCCTTTCTGTATGGTGGTAGGGGCAGCGGAGTGGGGATAGAGCAGACCTTGAGCCGCCCGCCACTCCTAATTAACATTTAAGAGACGGGTGAAGATAAGTATTGTGTCGTTGCATATAGACTTTGGGCCATAGTGATTGAGGGAACAGCTTTCCGGTATTGCAGTTTTTCGCCAGCAGGTCAGTTGTATACAAAGTGGACACTCGGCTGCGTGATGTCCGTCGCACTTCATATCGCAATGCAATGAGAAGGAGCCATTCTCTCCCGAGGGTTCAAGAAAGGGTATTGGCTATCCATCCCACCTCGACGCTATTTCACACACCTGACACGCGCCTCGTAAGATTACTATTACCACAAAACAAACAGGACTATCCGCAAATGTGTTCACTACTCGTAATCGGAATGTGTTAGGATTATCTCATTACTCATATCTAAACTCAATTGTTCACGGAATACGTAACTTTACCTACAGTAAATTTAAGTTAATGTTTTAATATTCAAATACTGCCTCATATTTACATTTACACCCATTATATCGATCAAACATTTAACATATGATCATTAGTTATTAAATAATCAGTAAAAAAATAACTTGGACATTTACTCAATTACTGGAAAATATTACATCTCTAATTAATAAATATGAACTACAGGGCCTCTAACATAAAACTCACTTGTCATAAAACCGTTCTTGTAAACTTAGAACCGTCATATATAGCCTATTATTTCTAAAAGGCTTTTGTAACGATACATCTTGTCCCATCATACTTAATCAGAACCGATAACTGAGGTGTTATTTTTAAGATCTCCGCTTTTTCTAACAACATTGAGAAAGGAATTTTGAGTAATTCAACCCGTAAATGGCAAAATTATGAACTATCAAGGTCACATGTATGCGATAGTTCAGAGCTAAGCTGCTAGGCTTCGCTGGTGTCGATAAGTAGTGATCGCATTACCACTAGATAGCAGTACATCTCAGTTTTTGATGTACTGTATGTGTCTTCTAGAGTAAGTAGCTTGTCGGACATTTTTGTGTCTGTAATGGAAACATTTAATCTTACTAATTGTTTCGTAAGGTATTTTAAGTATTTTGCTACGTACCTCTTTTAGCTGTCAAGCAATTGCTGCAAATGAGCCAGTTCTTTCATACGACTAAAAGCCACAAACCTTACTATTCATCTAATATCATATGCGAAATTTTTGCACGGCCCACCTAGTTTTTATCCAAAATTGGTTTTTACTCTTTCAGTCAACTCCAGTCAATTCCGGTCATTTTATGTAGAAACCAATTATAAACGCTCATCATACTTTGTTTAGATAACCGTAGACGGAGAAGTAACAAACAATTTACGGGAAATAGGCTAAATGTATGAAGCTGACCTACAGTGACTCGGCAGTTCGCACAGCAGACAGCTGCCACAACCAGTGATTCAAGCGGTCGGCTGACACACACTGACGTCAGTCACAAATGGTGGGCGTAGGTCAAAAGTCGACAGCTGTGAGCTGCTTGGACAAAAAGGATACTGCAATTTGGGCACGGTTTTGAGTGGTCAGTGGCGATGGTTACACCATCCACGGAAAAACATTAGTTCCGTTTGTGTGTGTTTTTGTGTGTTTTTGTATGTTTGTGTTTTTGTATGTTTGTGTTTTTGTATGTTTGTGTATGTTTGTGTTTTTGTATGTTTGTGTTTTTGTATGTTTGTGTTTTTGTATGTTTGTGTTTTTGTATGTTTGTGTTTTTGTATGTTTGTGTTTTTGTATGTTTGTGTTTTTGTATGTTTGTGTTTTTGTACGTTTGTGTTTTTGTATGTTTGTGTATGTTTGTGTTTTTGTATGTTTGTGTTTTTGTGTGAGAGT
Organism: Vandiemenella viatica; assembly: GCA_031002005.1. Taxonomy (NCBI): domain Eukaryota; kingdom Metazoa; phylum Arthropoda; class Insecta; order Orthoptera; family Morabidae; genus Vandiemenella; species Vandiemenella viatica. The sequence continues at coordinate 140,893,859 of JARYHS010011408.1, forward strand.
GAGTGAGTGAACGGGATGCAGGAGCGCTAGTGCTGAAAGATTTCTTACAAACGCGCGTTGAGTGATCGTATTAGCCTGTGATGAATGCGAGCCGCACACAGTGTGGTCTGGCTACGTGCGACAGAACCCGTTGGCCTTGACCCAGACAAGACGTCCTCCAGCGCTATGCAAAGACGTCCAGTGGTTACAGAGATATGCAATCACTGTTCAGGGTCACAGTGTATTCATTCAATTAGGCACGAGCTAATACTGCACCACCTGCAAATCTGCGACAAGTGAATCCTCAAAAATGATCTGTGGTTTAGAACCAGGTTCTGTGTACAGTCAGATAGCTTATATGATCAATCACAATTCTTAAAAATTCGTGGCCCTTCCTATGGCACCAGAAACGTGGCTCCCCTGCAGGGACTCCAGATAGAAGAAGACATTAGCTTCTTGTTCAGTTGCCGTGTCCAAATCCTGGCGTAGCCAATTCCAGTCAAGAAGTGTAGTCATCCATCGGAGCTCGCTTGGGAAGATGTACAGAGGTGGTTTCTCGTTGCCTTGTGTTATTTTAAGTGTGGATGAATGTCACAGTGTGTGTGTGTGTGTGTGTGTGTGTGTGTGTGTGTGTGTGTGTGTGTGTGTGGAATTTTTAAGAATTGTGTTTGATAATAATTGATAAAATTGTTATGGAGCGCACGCTCCGGTGGCAATCTCCCTACACTTTCTCTTTCCTCTTCCAACCTACTTTTTCCCCTCAGCTAATTTTTACTTTAAATTCTTTCAGTGTCTTAGGTAAATTATTCATCAATTCTCTCGGAAAATTATTCCAATCCCTTACACCCTCTCCTTGGAAGAAAATTTTCCCACATCATTATGCCTGAAATCAAGTGCCAGCTTGTAGGCATGGTCATATTTATCCTTCCATGCACCTCTCTTAATCACCAATATAGGCCTTGTACACACCCATGACTTCACCCTCCTCCTATCCTCCAATAAATCCCTCTCCAGCTCCTTTATCATATTAGTTACCGATTGTGTTTTGCGGTAATTTCCATAGACAAATATGGCAGCCCATTTCTGCAACCGCTCTAACTCTTGTATTTGAAACAAAAATCAAAGTTTTGTACCTTATGAGCAACGCCATCCATGGTTCGGATTTCACGTTAAACTGTAGGTCCCAGAGGAAAGGAACTGGCAGTCCTTCCTCTGACACAATGGCGTAGTATGCCTCCTTAGAACGGATCCAACCTTCGGGTTATGGATTAAGTTTAGTTTAACCCAGCATCCGCGCAGGCACTATCGCGGTAACACAACCAACTTAGGCACTAGCCTCTAGGGGTGATAAAGGTATTTTTTAGAGGTGTAATCTATTCGAATACCTCGTACGCTACATTTGAAGTGACCTATTACCGAATCGGAAATGAAAGGACACGGGCATCATTTAAGAACACGCCAAAATGTTATCACTTTTCCGTGAAGCCGCGAAGAGGTTAAACAGAATGCGCCGTGGGCCGGTTTTCTGAGAGCGACCTCCTGTGACGTAAGAGGCGTCTGGACGCCGGAAACCGAGCGTCGGTGACGCGGGCCGCCCACGCTGGCCGGGATCCCCCGCACGCTCTATTCTTCGTCACGGATCAGAGAATAGGACTCTACAGGAGTGCCGACTGGTGCTCTCTGCACGCAGCCCCTGCGTCACGTTTCTAGTTACCTTCCGTCCGTCCGACCGTGACTGAGGACTATCGCCTATTGATCGTATTCCGGGTAGCAGAACAAATTTGTTCACTGTGGGAAGTGTAAGCGAGGATTAATACTGTGGTCTTTCACAGTTCATTGCGAGGGCTAAAAACTGATACTTCTCTTTTCTAGAGGAAATCTGAGTAATTAAATATTTATGGTTTTAACGATTTCACTTTTATTAGTTTAAATTACCTTTAAACTTCGAACAAATACCACAAATTTGTTTACTCATATGTCTTGGCTCCACGAGCCAGTGAATGAGATGGGAAGAGGGGGATATTTTCGAAGAGAGCACCGAATTTTATTCCTAGGTATCAGCTGTCGAAATGGGGGGGCATAGGTAGTTCTACGTCGCGGCTGATTTTACTCTCAAGTAGTTTCGTCTTCGGTACACATTTGTCAGTTGGTCAAAAAATCCGGGTTTACTTTTCAGATGTTCGACTTTGAACAAAAATCCTAGAATTAGTGGAAAATTGAACATCGACTATGCAGGTAGTAATCAGTCACAATCTCCTTAAAGGTACTCTGCTGCCTATGCTATGCCACAGAAAAAACTATCAATGACTTTCGGTCATTGCGATCATTCATCCAACTCCAGATGTTAAGTATGAACATTCTATTTTATTTATGTTAAAACGCATATGCGTAAGGAAACAGACTGTTTCAACTTTTTTTTAGATGCATTGTATAACGCCTTTCAGAAATTTTAATTTATCTTTACAAAATATTCAACGTGTTGACTAGTAAAACTGAACATACTGTCTACAACTGCATAGAACTCTTGGTGCTTATGCAACTGTTTACAATCTCATATTTACTAATTTGGTTACTTCATAAAAAGTATTTAATATAGTAGTATTAGAAATTTGAGAATTCAGATTAATTAAATCTAAGATAGGCAACTGATTACATTATCATTGACAATTCTTCAGGTTCGTTTACAAAATTCACCAACACCGGGTACATACAAATATTGCACTAGTTGCTCCAGATAAATATAACTAAGTAATATTACACGAAATTATGTTAGAATATTTTTAGCATAGACAAAAAAAGGTTTTAGATATACTAACTAAAAATATAATATTTAAATCTTATTTTCATCTCGCTTGAATATCTTGCTATCGCCCTATACACGTAAAAGCGTTCAGCTCCAAACAGCGTACTCGCTGATGTTGGAAGGTTTGTGTTCAGATTTACGAGATTACACTTTACTTTAGGGACCACGGTGTCAACTGCATGCACCATGGAGTATAAGCTATAGAAATAATTCTTGTCGATTTCGAGGTCATCAGAAACTGGAAAGAATAAGGAACGGGGTCAAGAGACAGGAGGGAATTCACTCGTGGCTCTTTGAAGCAAGCTTCCCGCATCAACCTGGAGGGATTTGGCGACTTCATAGAAAACCAAAATCTGGACGGCCGGACGGGGATTCAACCTTAATCCCTCCATATGAGACGAAAACGTTATTGTTTACGCCCCACGATCGGTGGTACCATGAAAACCGGAGTTCTACGTCTACATCTACATATATACTCTGCAATTCACAAAATTGTGGGTGGCAGAGGGTGCTCAGCACCTAAGCTAATCTCTTTGCTGTGCATTCCAATCCCTAATGGTACGAGGGAAAAAAGAATTCATATAAGAATCAGTCCGGCACCTTATTTCTCTAATTTTATCTTTCCTGTCCTTCCGACTCAAATAGGTTGGTGAACGAAATATTTCACTACACTCATGAGTGAAAGTGGGTGTACGCATGTTTTCCAATAAGTTTAAACGAAACGTGTATGCATAATAAGTGTTACGAAAGCCACAAGTTACATAAGTGGTGTATACTGTTAGTTTATGTAAGGTGAATACTATTTATTGTAAACACCTGGTATGATGCCAGGCTAAATAAACCTTTAAGTAAATAAATAAATATTTGACAAGGACAAATAATTGCCGAAAACAGCAGCTGAAACGGATTTGTTAATCGAAAAACCGATCCACTTGTTCGGAAAACGTTTGAAAACCGCCGGGGAGGCACGTTTGCGCCTTAAATAGTTGACTGGACCAATGAAGATCAGAGTGTCGATAGCAGCGTCGACGTCACACGGTGGGCGACTGAAGTGGTGTTCGATCCCACTAGAGGGACAAGAGGCGACTAACAATACATGCGACGGGAATAGTCGGCCGAGTAAGGGATCTGACGGTGTTAATATTGGACGTCTTCAATCGAGCAGTTCTATTTTTTGTCACAGCTACGCCTTGCCGAACTTAGCTATATTTAAGGGTTTCTTCAAAAGAGGGAAGGAAACTTAATAGTATGTGCGTGTATTCAGCAGCTTTTTAAGTTAAACATTACGTTACAATAGTGGAATATCAACTTTTTTTCTTTTTTTTCGAGTCTTATACTGCTTTACGCCTCGTTGACGTGGAGTATATTAGAGGTGGCCGAGTGTGGGCAAAGAATGGGAAGAATTTCGGCAATGGCCTTCTGTAAGAACCATCCCGGCATTCACCTTCGGGAAACCATGGAAAACCGAAATCTAGATGGCCGGATGGGGATTTGAACTCGCGTCCTACAGATTTTTTTTAATGCTTATAGCTTTACGACTCGTCGATGTCGAGGTCATTAGAGACGGGAAAGGACTGGGGACAAGGAACGGGAAGGAATTTGCCCATGGTCTTTTGAAGGAAGCATCCCGGCATTTGCTTGGATTCATTTCGGGAAACCATGGAAAACTCAAAGGTGGATGCCCCGAATTAGATTCGCACCAGCGTCCTGCCGAATGCGAGGCCAAAGCGTTAACCACTCACCACGCTCAATCCCTCTAGAATACCAGGCCCGCAATTTGTAAGGGGAGAGGTGGGAGGGATGGAAGAAACAAAGGACTACATAATCAGTTTCTTATACTTTTCTTATTTTATATCCAGCAAGGTTGGATTAAACTAGTTTATACACAGATTCTCAACAGCTTGTATTTACTGTGTCATACAGCAATCTTAACTATATTTACAACCAAACTGAAATACGATATTGCTATTGATTTAATATTTGTGAAACTGTTTTAACTTACATTAAATTGCAATGGAGCGCATGCTCCGGTGGCAATTTCCCAAAACACCCATTTCTCCATCCACCTACATTTACCGTTTACAAATTTTAACTTTAAATTTTTTCAACGTTTATGGCAAATTATTCTTCATTTCTCTTGGTAACTTATTCCAATCCCTGATACCCTTACCTAAAAAAGAGAATCTTCCTACACCCCTGTGCCTGAAATCCAGTGCCAGCTTGTGATCATGGCCATCTTTTCCCTTGCGTGCATTACTTTTAATTCTTACACCATTATCTTTCTATGCCTCATCACCAATACACGACTTGTATACTCCCATGATCCTCTTCACGCTCCTCCTATCTTGCAATGAATCCCGTCTTTCGACCTTCATCCAGGCGCCAAAACCACGGAGCCAGCTGACATGATAGTAATACAATAGACATTACGTTTCCTGAACACTACCAACAATTATTTCATCCGTAGGTAGCTTAACTCTTTTCAGGAAATACGTTGATATATTAAAATCCATTGCAAGTACATATCATTTCCGACAGGATATTTCGATAAAAAGCTCGAAGGACATTCGTCCTTCCTCTCTGAATTATAATTCTATATCATTGGTAGCAGCTTTGTGTGGTTAGCGGGAGGTGTCTCGCATCCATGACAAACAGGATCCGAAAGTGGTGCCCAAGTTCATCGTAATGCGTTGCGCCTGCTGGCGTAACAGTCGCCCACTTTCTCCGTGACGCAGCGGTCTCCATTCGTACTTCGGACCTGCAGTTGGCGTTTATTATCGTTTACATTCTTTGAGAATACCACATATGGAAGTCTTTATTTTAACTTATTTTTTTAGGGCCGAAAGTTAGCTTTGGTCTCATGCGAAACCAGTGACTAGGATATGGAACAGTCTATATTCTTGACGAACCAGCAATATAAGCCACCGTCTACGTGTTACTCAGCACCTCAAGTGCAGATACCATGTCCAATTCTAACTTCATAAACGTGACGTTAGTGCATTTGGCTGAAGTTTGCAGTGATCTTGTTAATTGTTACTTATGTAGTTACATCAACGAAAATAAGACAAATGCCTGTGTTTCTGATATAACTACAGCAAACAGAAGAAACAATGTTTCACAAGATTTTGCAAAAACATGTTTCTCTGGCAGGAAAGTAAAGTTCTAGATGGTGTTAGCCCATTCTGTTCACAATTACTAGTAATTTTTTTGTTGTATTTTACCTGAATATACAGATTCTTATTTCTAACTGGGCTGTATGTGAATGAACAACTCTTGTATTGTCAATGATTACAGCTTTCAAAAATAACAGGTTATACATGTGTTACTTTTTTCCCGATTTTATATTCCTTAGGGAAGTTTTTTAGTAAAAACATGAAAAGTAATTACTAGTACAAGGGTCATCAAAGGTAAACCCCATACACTGGCAGTCCTAGGAATAGACTATCATAGAGATCGTACAAAATTCCAAGGATTCAAAGAACCACGAACGATAAGAAACAAGAATATAACTAAAGACAAATTTTGTAGTTGAGTGGGCCATTCATGTACGTCGCAAAGAAGGAAACCAGTATCATTTACAAGCACATTACAGTTTCTAACTTCTATTTTTTTCTTCTTGACGTCGACGGAGCGTAAACGTGAAGTCATTAGAGGTGGCAGGAGAGTGTGGTCAAGAAACGGGAAGGAAACTGGCCGTGCACGACTGTATAAATCATCCCGGCATTTTCCTGGAGTGATTTGGGGAAATCGTGAAAAGCCGAACTCTGGATGGCCGGATGGGATCATAACCCACGTCCTCCCGAATGCGAGACCCAATGGTTATCATTCGCCCAGACGCGGTTAGTACTTCTAACATTATGTTTTGACCAAAGTGATTAATTTGGCACAGCAGGCGGCCGGCGTGAAAATTTTGTGAATGATATACAATGAATAGCTAGATTGGTGGTTAGTAGTTGGGTGAAAAAAGAACCGGATCATTAGCAATTTTTTGTCAACTGAAAGTTAAATAGCAAACCACAACGTCTTATAAAACAAGTAGAAATGCTGAAATGTTTACCGAATAAAGCTCCTTACTCTAGTACAGTTTATCCATATCTCTGATCTGTCGTGCTGCTATCTGGTGGCAATGCGATCACTCATTATCGACGTCAGCGAAGCCTAGCAGCTTGATTCTGAACTAACGCAGACATGTGACCTTGATAGTTCACAAGTTTGCCATCTACGGGTAGAATTTCAAAAATTCCTTTCTTAATGATTCCAAAGCGGATAACTTTAGCTTTAAAATGATACCTCATTTATCGAGTTTAGACGAGTATGAGGGATGAAACATGGCTAGTCACAAAAGAAAAAAACGTTTAGAAATAATATGTGAGATAATACTAACAACGTGCATTTCATTCGAGGCATCTCTAGCTCTACGGTGCTGGAGGTAGCTAAATATCAAACAAGCGACAGGTGCGACGAAAAGATACTCGCTATCCGCTTTCAGAGGAGAAAAGCCGAGGCATCGTGCGTCAGCTGGAGAAAGCTTCTTGTCCCTATCTCGACCAGTCCTTCAACGGGAGCCCTGGTCAGCAGTGTTCCGGCTCATTGGCCGCTGGTGTAACATCACACATCCGATACAAATACTTCGCCGGTTTCCCGCCGGATCACATTTTCTAACGACAAGCTTTCGGCGACTTGCACTGCCGCCATCATCAGGTCTGTTGTAAAACTCTCACCTTGACAGGGTTCCATCAGGTCTTCGCTGGATTAAAATATCTAGAAAGGGCAAGCTACCATTTTTCTCTAGCTCCATTGTGAATTTGATGTTTTCATGAATACAATTGAGATGGTCCATCCATGTTCATAAAAACTCCCACCATAGGTAAAGTCGAAGTGAGCACTAGTTCGAACAGATCAACCAAGTTAGGTTCAAAAAGACCTTGTAACAGCTGTAGAGTGTCTCTCAAAGGAACCTTGGTGAAAAGCGATATAACATCAAAGCTGACCATAATATCGGACTCCGACAATCGCATCTTTTGGAGCGTACCGACAAACTGTCGAGTTCTTAACATGGTGCGTACAATTACCTACGAAGGGTCTAAGCATATTAGAAAAATGCTTGGCCAAGTTATATGTGGGACTACCAATAGTACTTACAATCGGTCGTAAAGGCACATCCTCCTTATGGATTTTTGGCAGCCCGTAAAGCCTAGGTGGTCTGGCGGCACGAGGTCGAAGGTACTTGACATCAAGCTCTTGTTAAGAAGGCCGGTTTTAAGCCTGATGTAGTCAACTATCTTAAACCTCAACTATCTTAAACCTCAACTATCTTAAACCTCAACTATCTTAAATCTTCGAACCTGGTCAAATTTCTGATCAGTGACTAAATTCTTACAGCGTGTTCCAAATTTTCTCGAAGCAATGGAAGAATGTTTACTGAAAAATTTGTAACTATCGAAACGAAGAAAATCGTGTAACTGTTACACTATAGTACACCCATTGATTTTGAGTTTTGAATAACCAGATTTTATTCGTGTATCCAATCCTTACCACAAATCATTACAGAATTAAATGAAATTATTAAACTGATGAATGTGTGATAATTCGGCAGAAACAGTACTGGAAGTAAAACAGCTTCAAGAGTATAAGGAAATTGACACAAACAAGTTATTTTTTTAATTACATGAAAGTACACTTTCTACGTAACATAAGAAATACACCACGTATTACAGCATCTAAACTGTATTACACTCCTAAAATGAAAGGTAATAATGGATTGGGATACTTAGGATGAATTTGAATCTTGACAATGGTTCAATAAAGAACAAAACTTACTGATAATTAGGAAACTGCAAGAAATGTTAGCAATTAATTTCTCTGCTCAGTATCTACTATTCAACTCGTCAGTTATGATCAGTTCGACATCACACTGAAATTCCGATTTTATCGTGTTATTTTTGAAATTTTCATCTGGGGCACCGAGTTTAAAATCAAGCACAACTTCAAACCTAACAATTTGGTATTACCACTGCGTTTGGCTACCAAGACACTCGACTGCAGACTGTTCCTCTGAGAATAAGATGCTTGCGGACAGACAAGTGTTAGTGAAGACGTGTGTCATCTTCTAAAGATAGAGTAATTTGAGTGTCCGTCTCCCCCCCACCACGTCACCAGCCTAGGTCGTGACACCTCGCTTCACTCGCGGGTTGCCTACCCGCCTGGGATGGTCAAAACGAGACATGTCGCACGTAACTCGGAGTTGGGGGCCACATCTGCTACTAACACGACTGGACACGAACTTTCGGGATACGGTGACGTAGGTTTGACGTTCCCTTCAAACACTAAATATAAATGAATGTGTGTACGAGTTTTTTTTCTTTTGTAAGTTTTAATGGAATGCTGCGGATCAGAGTTTCTGCGAGATTTCTCATTGCTCTTCTGCGAAGTTTCAATTTGATTACATCTCGTTATGTTTTTTCTCAGTTACAGCATTCAAGAAGCAGGCAGACCTCTTAGCCGATGTCTCTAACAGAAAGAGACTATTTCGAACTCAACGCTGATTAGTGGTTTAAACCCTTATGAGAGGAAGAAATTTTAGTTATTCAGCAAGCGGAGTAGGATGATTGTAGTATACCGAGCGTGGTGGTGTAACGGTTAGCGTTCTGGCCTCGCATTCGGGAGGACGGCGGTTCGAATCCCCGTCCGGGCATCCAGATTTGGCTTTTCCATGGTTTTCCCAAATCACTCCAGGTGCCGGGATGCTGCCTTCATAAGGCCATGGCCGAATTCCTTCTCATTCCTTGTCCTCCATCCTTTCCCGTCTCTAAAGACCTCGCTGTTAAGAGAAGTTAAGCAGTTAAAGAAAAAAGATTGTATACCGTCCGTTATCAGGTTATGTACCAAAACCATGGGTTAAAACGTTAACCTCTTCTGGGAATATGAAGTTACACTCACTATTGAGCCATAAATTGGCGTCTTTTGAAGGAAAAGGTCCGAATAGCTGTTTCATCTTCATGTAAGATTACTACAGATAACATTCATCACCATCATATACATACGAACAGACCATACTAACAATGTGAAATGATCGCTAACCTGGTCTAAAATGGCATGATCATGAAAACAAGGTGATGTGATCGACTATTTCAGGTTTAGCAATTTCGTAAATAAATGCAGCAGATTCGTGTAAAAGTTTGTTTTATGCTGCTCTTAAGGGTAGAGTAATTGGAATCAGTCACGTATGAAGTGCGGTTTTCACTTTTGGGGACCTCAATAGAAGATTGATTTGTGTTTTTTATTCACGAATCATCTAATGTTCAGGCACAGCCGTATAGATACCCTCAGTGCACTGTGCGAGTTCTTTCAGCTTTGACTAAGGAAACTAACACCGGGAAGGAGTTCGTCAAACGTTGTGTTGTAGCTTGTGAGGTGGCAGCTTTGATTCGTTGGCAAAGCATATACATTGTGACAGAAACTGCTAATATTGTGGAAAGAAGTCAACGGATCATAGCACCCGCCCCTCCCTCCATATCTGATTGGGTGAAATCTGGCGAAAGAGACTATCATGAGAATAACTGAATATGTACTCGTTCAAGGAGGTTTGTACCAACTGTTAAGTTTTTTCCGAACGAAATTTGTTCTTTTCAGATTATACACCAGATGTAGACAAAAATTTTCATACGTAGAAGGGTGATACTTCGACACTACAGTGTGGATACCTCCAGCCCCTAGAAATAATTTTGATTCGTCGGAGAGGACGACTCTAATCTACTGAACTTCAGTTCCACCGTAGGTGGCACCACTTGAACGCGTACAGGGCGCTAAAGACAGGGCAGCGTTCGTTATCCTGACTTTAGAAATATCACTATTTAAATGTATAATTAATTTTAGATTTGTGCTGCTATTAACTATGAACGGAATATTGTATGGGCAGGGGAAAGCAGAGAGAGTCCTGTTTTTACCAGTTTCGTTTATCTCCACCTTTCCTTCTAAATTTAGTCACACTGCTGTGCACACCATTAATTTCTACCACCCCTCTAAACTGCCAATAATTTGGAATTCTGTATTCAAAGCTTCTCTGTAAGGAATAAATGAAGTGATCGGACGTGGTGTGTGTACGAAGATACTGCTTTACTTTTATATATAAAAACTATGAAATAAAATCCCTAACACTAAAACAAAGTCAATCTTTTACAGTTTTTACACCGAACGTGGTGGGTGAGTGGTATCGCTCTGGCCTCACATCCGGGAGGACGCATTTCAAATCCCTGTCTGGGCACATAGATTTGGGTTTTCCATGGTTTCCCAAAGTACTCCAGGCGAATGGCGGTATGCTTTCTTAAAAGACCATGGCTGAATTCCTTCTCGTTTCTTGCACCCCACATCGTTTAGCACCTCTAATGACCTTTACGTCGACGAGCGTAAAGCCATAAGGGAAAAAATATAATTTTAGTGATTCAAAAACACCTTCAGTGTCTGTAAAAGTTTAACGTGGCCGTCTGTTGGTCACTAACTGAACTATTTCCGTGCTTATGAGGGCTAGAGAACTTCGAATTCAATGTGCGAGACGAGAAAATATTTTCGGCAGAAATAATTTCTGGCAGAAAGAATTTCTAGCATCCCGCAGTAGCAATTGCCCTTTGCAAGTAGCGATTACGGGTACACAAAGCCTTTTTGATCCCGGCCGCTGACACTGTGGTAGAAGAAATAATCATCTCAGCACTACGGACAAGTGTAAGATGTGGTGTAATAGTCACCACTTAAACAGTACTCCCTTTATCATAATAATCTACGATAACTGGTAGGCGAAATTAATACTGGCCAATCAGAAGTGTATTTTCAGTGTATGGAGGGAATTTTGAAGTATCCTGTAACGAGTTTGATATTAATCATCATCTAATTTTATTTTGATATATCCAACCTGGAGAACAGAAACACCGTATTTCCATGTAGCTGCTGCTGGATTACTTATGATGCCTAAGCTCTGCACGAGAGGGAAGATGAAAGAATATGCTATCTGTTCCTTAACACGTTCGAGGAACTGTCTGCCGCCGTCATCTTAGAGAGAAGACTTTTTTTATTATTATTCTTGATTTACGCCTCGTCGATGGCTAAGGTCATTAGAGGCGGGATGGGACTAGGAACAAGGAAGGGGAAGGAATTCGGCCATAGCCTTTTTGAAGGAAGCTTCCCGGCATTGATTTGGGGAAACCATGGAAAACCCAAATATGGATGCCCAGACAAGGATTCGAACCCGCGTCCTTCCGAATGAGAGGCCAGAACGAGAGAAGTCAATTTTATGCACTTTGTAGGATTTTTGCAAAGATCAAGTGCATGATCATCGGCCACGTGTTCAGTTGAGTTTAAGTTATGTTCTCAATAGCTGATACATTAAGTTTAATCAGAGCACATTGGACGTCAAAATATACGGAAATATAGACTTCCAGTTGCAGGAAGTAGAATCAGTGATCTAAGAGCACAGAATGTACAACTTGTAAAGGATTCAGTTGACTAGTGCCAACCTTTGGAAACAATTCTAATAAATAACGCCTTTGCAGGCTGGTAGTGCCACTTTGGGCGCAAATGATGGGAAAGTTGTATTTATGCTATTTCTAATTTGTGAAGCTGTAGATTAGTTTTCCATATGAAGGAAGTCTGTACTACTTTCATTTAAAAAATCTCTGCCATACTGACCTATCGAAGTATAAATTGCGCGTTGAAATAGTGTTTTGTGGTATCTAAGTCTTTAGGGGATAATCTGGCTTTCATCGTCAATGCTTATATCAGTTTAAATCCCATCTGGGCTCATGTTCTTTCTACAATGTTTCTAGTATTGTAACTTGTGGCACATAATATCTGACAGTTTGGTTTCATATGTGCCAGAAGTAAGAAAGTGCTAATGCAGATCTGATATCAGTTTGTTAACCCTATTTCGGTAATCACTTTGAGCAGAAAAGATGTATTCCTGAGATTCTAATTCTCAAGTGTGAGCTTATCGCGAGTCAGAAATTTATTGTGTAGTCGTATGAATGAGACGACATTCGTGTTTAATACAATGTCTTAGACTTTGTAGTCTTAGGGCATGGTTAGTAAGACTATAGTCTTAAATTCTTGGTTTTTCAGATCAGTACTTTTGACCAAGTGGTATAAGTTTAGAAAACTTTTAAGCCTCTCTCCTGTGCTACAAAATGATCCAGGAGGAACAGAAGCTTACTGTTAAAAAAAATTCTGTCTACACGTGACTCAGCAATTCATGGTTTTGTTCACTGAAGCAGTTTCATGGCACTGTTTATGTCTCGCCGTCTCGCCGTATTTTTTATTTTTTTATTTCGTTTGTTCCAACCGACGACTTGACTTAAGGTCTCTCCATAGTCTATTTACGTCGAATTCGCTCCTTTTGCTAGTGGTATTAAGGACAATGTCCGCGTTTCGCGATTGCTAGTCATTAAGACACGATATCATAATTGGAATACGCAAATTATGTTGAAGTCGCCGTGGACTATAGTAGAGAGTTGTCGAGGTCGAAAGGATGGTTAGGCCAGTTAGTTTCAGGTGGCTTGTCCACGTTGATTATCGTCAAGTTTTCAACTTTTGCTGTAGTAGTATAAATGTAATTATCAAAGTTCACTGGCAGGAGTTGTTAATTTGCCATATCATTCTTGACATACGCTGCGAGGCAGTACTTAGGATGACAATTGGAGGATATTTGTTTAAAACCCGGTATTATCCCTCTTGATTGCATCTGTGGTTCGTCTGCTGTGTAATTTTCTTGGTGCACGATGCCATTGACGGCATATTTCTGTGCAAGCCTGGAAAGATATTAACATTTTGTTCGACTTATGCCTTCGATATTAAGTTGACATATGCATAGAGATGGTCCAATTCTATGAGCTTGTGGGTCCTGAAAAGGACCTTCTGGCTCCTTTTTGTGTATCCTTTGACAGAGAATCCTATCCAGACAGTTAGGTCTCATCTTATAGCTTCTGATTTCTTAGCATCACCAAGGGGTCACGTTTAGCGCAATTGAGGATATACTTATGGACGTGAAGCAACTATTGTGTATCTTGTTAAGTATTATATGATAATTAAATAATTGGAATACACGGAGATTTTCGACTGAAAAATAACTGAAGGAAGACAGAGACAAATGGAGTGAGAACACTGATATTAAGCAAAGTAATTTTTTTGGCTTCGTACTCACCGGAGAAGTTGTCACCAAAATTCCCTCAAGTGACGCGGCTTCTGTGGCGTAACCAGCTGCTGTAACGGTGACGTGTCGAGGGCGGTCCGGATGTGACGTATCCTGAAACAGGCGCGACCAAGTCACTAACTGTGCATTGTGATCCGGCCTTGGCATTTTTTGCCGCAGTGCAGATTCAGTCGCCATTACTGGATGAAATTGAAGGCATGCAGGTCAGCACAACATCCATTCACTTTTTGTCATGGTAATGAAGTAAAAAAGTCATGGTATGGGAAAGTAAGTTTATCAATACAATAATGAACTATTTTCACCTGGTTACTCAGTGATTAAGGCATTTGACTGAACCGAGCGTGGTGGGTGAACGGTTAACGTTCTGGCCTCGCATTCGGGAGAACGCGGGTTCGAATCCCCGTCCGGGCATCCAGATTTGGGTTTTCCATGGTTTACCCAAATCACTCCAGGCGAATGCCGGGATGCTTTCTTCAAACAGGCCATGGCAGAATTCCTTCCCGTTCCTTGTCCCCAGTCCCATCCCGCCTCTAATGACCTTAGCCGTCGACGAGGCGTAAAACAATTAAATAAAACCATTTGACTGGAGATCGAAATATCCCCGGTTTGAACCGCGGCTTTGGCTGAGATGTTCAAAGGCCCTTAACCCGACTTTCATCTCTGGCACAGCTTGCTATGTAGTGTGAAGTGCGTCAGAACGCTTCCGTTGTTCGGATTCCACGCTAAACTGTAGGTCCTCTAAATACGGTAGGGTTACCGGGTTAGGCTAACCGGCTACGATAGCTGCGAAATTCGCAGACAGTAAAAATCCTGTCACCATGCCATTACGACCACTCGAGTCTCTGACTTCACCTTTAAACCGTGAATAAAGTACTCGACCGGTTCAGTTAGAAATCCTGATTACGATACGGTTGGTTAACATCAAGATCAAAAAGTACAGTAACCAGATAACACTATTCTACTGATTATAAAAGGGAACCCGGTGATACATAGTACCTACTCATTAGTGTTTCGATAAAACTAGATGCTCGTCAAGATTATAAACATAACTCTTCCCGACCATTAGATCTGTCGCGTTAGACAAGTGATGAAAGCAGAAACGCTTTCTGTGTGAGTAAATCGTCGACAGTTGTACGTTTTATTACCACAACTAGAGCATCTGGCTACAGTTTAAATGAACAGGAATCAATAACTTGCATCTAGTTTTAAAACCATTTGACATTCGTTTCATGACCACTAACTTTCAGATTTCAATCTCCAATCACAATTTAAAGCAAGAATGTACCAGGCTGCACCTCAAGTGTCAACCCTTGTCACTGGTTTGGTTACTGCATTTAGAATAGTTGCGATTTGGATAATCTTTTACTATTCGGTTGCACAAGTTGTTTAATATTAATATTTTAATATTGCTTATGACTAAGACAATGTCACTGCAGGCGGTAAAGGATTGGGGGCAAGAAACAAAGGAATTCGGCCATGGCATTATGAAGAAACCATCCCTGGCATTCGCCTGAAGTGATTTAGGGAAATTGTGGAAAACTGAAGTTTGCATGGCCGGACAGGGTGTAAGGAAACATAGTCCCTTACATTTTTGTTTGGATTATTTCAGTTTTATTGTTTTATGTTTGTAAATTTAAAGTTAAGATTTTTTTTTTGTCTGTTTAATTTATTTTCTTTTTGTAAAAGGAAAAGATACGTTAATAGTTACTATGCATGAGCAAAGAGCAGCTTGTTACAAGAACATCTTTGGAGGAGAAAGAAGAAGCAAGTTCAGAGATAAAAATGATGGCTGGCGGAGGCATGAATTGGTTTCCTCGCTCGAATAGTAATCGAGATAAGAGAGAATATTGAGTTTTTAATGATTTGTTGAATGTGTAATTTGTGAAGCAAATGATGAGTGAAATATATAGAAAAGTTCTCCTTAGTTTATTGTATGTCGTTTGAATCATACAGACCAATTGAGTAGCAGAAACTGGAATATAATATTCCATGGATTCTGTGGTGAGTAATATCCACCCGAGGCAAATCTAGGAATCATAATAAAGGTCAGTTTCTTACAAGGGACTAACTGCATCCACTGGAATGCGAGGCCAGAGCGTTACCGCTCACCTACCACGCTCGATACACAAAGCTATATGGGACAATCTAGTATAAACTACATTGAAAGGATTATAGCCGTATTTATTGATGGAAATATTTTTTTATAGATATATCGTCAGAGGAGCATTTTTGTTTAATGCGTCTTGGGAGCTGTGATAGGATTGTAGACAATGTAAGAGACTTATATCTGCCATGCTAATCATGAAACAACCATACAGCTGTTGGTCTCAATCTATTTAAACAACCAATGGAAAAGTAATCAGCATTGCCGGATCGAAGTACAAACCCGCTTACTCCTAAATGGCAAGCTCGAACGTCATCGGCTGACGAGATCTGCGATATCGACGTATCATTATGAATATCAATTCTCAGTATTTTCTGGGATGAAGCAAGACTAACAGGACATTTTTAGCCTTATATTTAAGAGCACCCTTCTTCTAACTCAAGATCCGAAGAAGAAATCTAAGTGTTTTATCAGAATATCATGCAAGTCAGTGCTGCGACAATAACTGCAATTCTGTATTACTACTACATACAGAACGACAGCAATTGAGCCTTTGAAAGTCTTGCTGCCGAAATAATGACATTTCATTTATGTCTCAACGCAATGCTGATTTGAGATACTGAACTATCTGTATTGTCACTTCCAAAAGTCTTTGACTGTGGTCATTTGGTCTATTTTGACTACATGTAAGATTTTTTGCGCAGTTCAGTCACAAGAATGAATATGTACCAGAAAAGGAAGACAGTTGAGCAGTCAATATACCAAAGCTCACCCAGTATATCCTAGTATCTTATGATAGTGAAACCTGGAATAAAGTTCTGTCCTTCGCACAATTCTGTTGAAGTAATTCATAATTTCGTCGCTGAAAATCGCGGGAAAGACTACAATACTGTAAATATGTAATTATATTTTGTTAGTATATTGATACAGATGTGTTTCTAGTGGTAAAGTAGTTTAGTATTTTAATAAATAGGTAATTTTTTTATATACATAATGTTGGCAGCAAATCCGTTGAGCTTTGTAGTTAAAAATCGTTCACTATGTCCAATAGTCCAAAGATTATTTCAAATACTGGTCGAATGGGAATTACAGATCAAAACCAGACGAACTGTGATTTATAATCGTCAAATTACTCCTACGTGATACAAAAAAAGTTTATCTGGATGGAAACAGATTTAATAAAGAATCTATGATGAGCGTTACAACTAGCATACATATTCTTCTTCGATAGATACTTTAAACGTTTAATTTCAGTGAACTTTGAAACAGGCTTCTAAGCCATAATTAAATAGATAAATGTAAAAATTCTAACAATGTGATATTAATATTATTTCTAGTATTGTTAGCAAAAAATGGATCATTTAAGTTGTCTGATTCATGGAACTGTATTGTTAAAATTCTATAAGGGTTACGAAAAATACTCTTACAAAAGGATATAATTCAGCTTGAACCCTAGATTTGAGATTTAGTTAAATTCTACTACTACGTCACATTTCTGGTATGAAATTATTTTTCACCAAGTGCCTCCATCATTCGGAGCTATAGAAGAGTGAACAGTGATTGGAGATACTTCTGACTAAGGCATTCCAGTTTAAGCAAGTCACAATCGTTAGAGCAGGGGGTCGGCATTTGTCGGAAATGGTTTTGGGAAACTGAAAATCCAAATCAGGATGTGCGAACATGGGCTCGTATCCGCCTTCTATAGGATTGAATGCGCAAACGTTATCCATTCACCCACCAGACTCTTTAACTGCCTACAAATGTCCTAGCGCCTGTCATGTAGGCATCCACGCGAGCACTGTCCTTCGGGTTTGGTGAACTATTAGCCGACTACACGAGTCTGCAGGGTGATTGGGCTCAGTATTTAGAAGGACGTGCGTTTGTTCCTGGGCCGAGCAATTTCAGTCTAGTGGGGCGAGTGAAGGATAACGCTCTGGTCTCTCATTCGGGAGGACACAGGTTCGAATCGCCATCCGGCCAACCAGATTTCGAATTTACATGGTTTCCCCAAATCACTTCAGGCGAATAAAGGGATGGTGTCCTCAAATGACCATGGTCGAATTCCTATCAGTACCTTCCCCTCTTCCTTTCCCGCCTGCATAAGACCTCGACGTCGATTCAGGACCCATCAGCTGCCTTCAACTTTACTCTGGAATTTACAAACATGTGGATGACTGCTTTGCAGGAAATCTATTTCACCATGTGCGCTGCAGTCCCTGACTGTACCTCATCTCTAATAATGTCGACGTTGAAGCCTAACCTTACGATTGAAGAAAATCAGTATATTCAAAGGTACACGACCTCATGTCCCTATTATTTTACTATTTAAAATGAAAATATATGCTCTGACACTATCCCAATGCAATTTGAGATCACGGCATGTTAATTTAAAAAAGGTTGAGCAGCTTTCATTGCACTTTTAAGCAAGCACGCTCTATTTCGCAGTGGTGCGCATTACTTTAACGTCTATGTTTGTCAGGTCACAACTGAAAGTGAAGGTCTACCCTTCGGAATCTCCGGGCCAATGACATATGCATTTGCATTATTGCGAAGGGCAACTGGACTGAAGTGTCACGCACGATGCTGATGACAAACTCTCCATTAGGTGGCTGTTCAAATGGACGTAGATTGACATTTAGAAATAACTAGTTTAGAGACAAATAGCAATTACGCAGAAGAAGCTGCTCTCCACATCTGAAACGCATATTAGCTCTTTCGGATGCAGTAACAATGTCATCGGGAAACCAGAGATCGCTTTGCAGCATACGAGCTAATTTACCGGAATAGTTGAGATTCACCTATGAGTCAACGTGAATTGTTTTTCTCGCCATTTATACTCCAAAAAATATAGTATGACAAGGACTGTCAAATGTTTATTCACCCTGTCACGGACAAATTATTCTGCAGTTCACCTCGTTAATAGAAATATCATCCACTTTAATATCAAGCGTTGAACCTGAGGGCTGGACATTAACTCTATAGCTCGGCAACCTTCGGTGAATCCGATGATCCCCGAAATGTTTCATTAGCCGCCAACACAGCGGTGCTTAGCTATTCAGGAAATTTCAAATAAACTACATTTATTACTATTTCCATTTATATTAAGAAAAAGTAAATTTAAAATAAATTACTACATTTGAATTCATTTTCACTTATATTTGAAAAGGAAATTTAATACCAACTAAAAAAAATAGCTGTAGGAACTGCACAAAAATACGATGGACAGGTAAAAAGATGGCAGAAAATAAAAACATTACAGTGCGACGTTGGTTTTAATTTACATTTTTTTGTTTGTTTATTTATGACGATTTGATGCAGAAATCCATGTAAGGAGAAGAGCAACAGATGTTTTTGCTCCATTTTTTGTAGCAGTCACTAGAAATACGTCTATTCGATATCTGTGAAAAGCAATGAGTGAAGGTGACAGTACCGGCTACGTATTAGGAGGTTCTTAAGTACTGGTAAAATGCGAATTGACAATTTCCAAACAAACTATTCGTTTTAGGATTTTTAATTCTTTTGATTCGCGTGTTCTGTTTATTTTGGTATACAAAACTAAAGAACTAAATAAGTCAAAAAATAAAACAGAATCCAAGCACAATTCAAACAATCAGTGTCGTATTTTGTCAATGTTTCTTGATTTAATTGCTAATCTCAAATATAGTGATATCTATGCACATATTTCTTTTATCTCGAAATTGTTATAATTCATAGCTCCTCAGCACATTTAAGTCATAAGCTATTTTAGAAGATTTTAATATGAACAATAAGTTCTCAAAATTGAAAAACTCCGAAATAGTGTGGTAGTTCTGTGTGATGCCATTTCAATTAAAGACACATGCAGCTCGTTTACAGATTTGTTATAGTATAGATTCTCCGGTGAGACATTTGTACTCTCAAGCTATGGTCAGTATTTTCAGGAATGGGTAACCCACAGGCCATATCTTTCAATTGACTGCTTTGAGATTCTGTCCGCAGTTTAAGGTCATTATGGACGATCTAACCTAAAGGTCTGCCTGGTTAACTTCTCGCTACTGTGTTTCTTGTTACTCTTTTTCGGGGCGTAATTTGAACTGGTGATCATTGTCGAGAATGGGAAACTACCAAACAATCGTCTTCAGTTGCCCCCGCAGGCAATGCCGCTGCGGTCGTACCTCCCCGTGTCCAGTACGCTGTGCACAGCCGAACTGACTGAGCAGTTACTGTGTTGGGTAGCGTGGCGTGCCTAGAGCTCACTTGTCAGATTCGGCCAGTTCTGCGAACAGATTACCATCTGCGCAGCAAAGGGGGGACTGTCACGGCAGTCATCGACAAATACAAATCCTCCCCATACTGCGTCCCAGTTAATCGAAAATTCACATAATCCTTATTGCTGATTGTGATTGAATCAAAAGTCTTCAAACATTTTAATTCTTCAAAGTACTGAGAAGAAATAAAAGTTGCCATAATACAGTTAACAATTTCTTTGATCTTTGGCTGTTTGCATGTAAATCTGAGACAAAATGAATAGGGCAAATTTCACATGGAAAACTAAACCCACATGTCGCAAATAATTTAAAAAACTTCCGAGGAGGAGGGAGTAATAATTTGTTAATCTAGCTCAGCAGTTTGTTAAGTCGTACACTCAAAATAATAATTTTCCAATATATTCCAGTCTCCGCGGAATTTGCCTAGTTTGATAACAGCGACACAAGCATGAAATTCTGCGAGTTCGAAGATGTGTTTCATGCTACAGATTTGCTGTTATGGATATTTAACTTCAAAATTTCTTGCTTAAATATGAATTTGCCATTAGTTTGACTCCATCACAGGCTTGTGAAAATTATTATACTATAAATTTTAGTTTAAAATTATTACATCTATTTCTTCTTCACGGTTAGGCCATCTGGTGTTTTCCGTCCCCTCAGACTACATCTTACATGGTCTTACGTCTCTTCTGATTGTAGGTTTATAATGCATGACACTTATGGAAGTCGTTCTTCATTAGATCTTAGTACAGGATTTTACATTTTTATCTTATTCTTTTTAATATCTACTGTAGAAGACTCCATTTACTGCCTTATTACCTTAGTGCATACGTGGTCTGCTTTGCTATAAATTACAACACATCTCAGAAACTTCATTTGTCTGACTTATTTTCAATTACTATCTTTCATGTTTAGAACTCCCGATTCATTTTCAAATAATAGTGTTGGGATTGTTATTGTATCAAGGAACCTCATCTGAGTTTATTTCCGACGTATAATTCAAAATTATTCCACACATGTTTGAAAAATTGTAACTCATATTCAAAGTCACTATTGTTTTGGTTTTTGGCATTAAATCACACGTATTTAAATTCTAATGTCTTGTTACAGGCAGAAACGATCTTACGCGTTTTTACCTCTTTGGCGTCACTTATAGACATTTCAGTTATTTTTTTTGCTGCGGAATTCAGTAGACTTCAAGCTTTCTTAAATAGATCACTTTTGAAGAAGGCGAATGCCGCATAGTATCCATCAGGAATTTGACAGAAAGGATTTGGGATATAGTCCCTAAATCCCGGTGCTTTATGGCTAAGGGAAGTGACATCCTGACAGGAAACTCAAATCCTCCAGGACAGGGATCGCATGATGGGATAACCCAATTATGTAAAATCAACTCCATTTAGAAGTTTGAACGGTCTTTATGATCACGACACTGGCAAAGGGAAAATAAAACTAAAGTTACAGCTGATTATTTCAATAAATCACGCTTTGCTGTGCATACATGCTACCCACAGACTGTTGACCATTTTACTATCACATTTGATCTCAGGTTGTTTTTATTTTTCCTGTCTCTCAAACTGGTTTTCATTTCTGGCAAACCGTTTATTTGTTCATATGAAATAGTATATTTGAGGGTCCCTGATTTAAGCCCTCTTTACCTGTTAAGATTAGCGGTCATGTCACTGTCGGAATTTGAATCAAATTGAAACTACCACTAGCCTATCAAAGGTTACAGGAGATTTTTTTGTTATTAATTATTGTATCCCAAGTTACTTTCCTTACTTTTGCTGAAACCTTTAACGGTTCCTAGGAATCCTAGTTCTATTGTAAGGTAAAGCGAGAACATCTAAAAGGTTTTAAATTTTTAAATACAGGATTCCTAATTAATTGCAGCTATCGAAAAAGTTTTTTTTTTTTTACATCGTTATAGGCTAATAAGCAGCAGCAGACATTGTGTTTATTTATTTCGATCTCAGTTTTACATCAGATCAAGATTGTGGGGATGTAGGCTGACCACCCCCTCATATACTAATCACCAGGATCATTAACGCTACCCAAGTCTCGTAGCAAGTCCATAGCGGGCTGGCTACAAAACAAATCATTTGCACGAGGTATCAGACACAGGATTGTCGGAAATAAAGTGAGCAAGAAATCATAAACAACTATTATTTAGATTTCAACCTTTGCTTGCAACTTTCAAGTGCCATGCGTCTAATACGGCATCGAACAATTATATCACCATGTTTAAGAGCAAGCCACTCTTTTATACGCCAACATCTAACTCATTGGGTGTAAGCAGATTAAAATCAGGATTATTTCCGAATGCCATTACTAATTTTCTCAGAGGATCTGCACATTATCTATTAGTGTTACCTTGAAGAAAGTTTCTTAAGAATCTGAGATTTATGTATGTTCTTGTTGAATAACCGCTGATTAAATTCTATTCAATAAAAGAACGTAAGAACTTCCGTATTTAATGCGAGATAATTTTACTAATTTATTATAAGTCAGAATAATTTATTCTAAAAGGGTTAAAAACATACCTATTTCGTGTAACAAATATAAACAAGTTAATTAATAATATGCCAGGGAGAAGAAATCGTGAAAAAAGTTAAATTTAAAATCGTATCAAATACTTATCACAGGAGAAATAAAAGAAACAAACAAATTCAGAAAAATGTTTACAGTTATGAAGTCTTGTATATAATGACATAACATTGTGGCATGTAACATGAATAAAATTACGTTCGCATTTTTGGCATCTAATAAACCATTTTTCTTTATTTATTGAGGTATCGTATCTTTTATTTTAACGTGATCAATGGCCACAAGGATTTTAGTTGAAGTTTATATTTAATGTACGGTATTTGCATATATTACAAAAATCTTTTTAACTTAATAATTTGTAAATGATTAACTATCAGTATCCCGTCATTATTTTGATAACGTAACAGCCGTAAAAGCAATGAAAGTAAAAAAAAAATGCTTAAATAATTTTGGCAAAATGAGGTATTTTTGCTGTTTACTAGAGTAGGTCAAACATGAAAAGGGTACCTGAGCACAAAAAAAGCAGTACGACTGCTTTCATGGAAAATAAAGAAAATCTACATGAATATAAAGTTCGCAAACTAAACAATTTTTCAACGTAATATACCTAATTGAAGAGATCCAACTGGCAAAATTACGAATTTTGGTCGGTTAAAATATTCTATTTAGATAAAAAAATTTTTAAAAGAATTGTAATGAAATAACAATTCAGTTCATCGCAAGCAATACAATGGAAAATTAGACAATTTGTGCTAAAATAGATAACGGGTAGAAAACACTGAAGTCTGGACCTATCGTGTCTGTCGGACACGGCCATTTAAGATGTTGGTTGGCGTAAACTATATGCAGAGCTGATCCCATGCTGTGGGTGACGCGGATGCAGCCGATGCTGTCACCACGGGGGCAGTGATCCTGCGAGGGTGCGGCCATGGGATGGCTCAATAGGACCACCTCGCTGACCCCACAGTCACAAATAATTGCTGACCTGGCTTGCGACAGTGCTCTTATACTGAACCTCGGCAGCTACAACCCACTCCAGTTCAAATAAACGCAAATATTTCCCAACGACCATAAAGTGGAGTTTATAGAAACAACCTCCCCATGCATTTTTTTTATTATAGAGCAAAAGTAATGGTAAATAATGTTATATCCAACTAAATGTAAAATAGAAGCAATATTAATTTTGATATTCAACACTCTCGACTACGTAAAATGATTTTTAGAAAAAATGATACAGGATGTTGTGCGAAGTTAGTTTGTAGCCTGTCCCAACTTGCATACAACATTCATATAAAAAAAATTAACAACCAGTGGCACAAGGATTCAAGGAGAAACAATTCACTATTGTGTGAGTTGCTGATTACTGTAAGAGTGAGGATATAAAGAAATTAATGAAAATCGACAAAATACTGTGAAAAGAATTTAGATAAAATATATATCACTACAAAACTATTATCACTAAAATGTAGTACAAATAATAACAGTAACGGTACTTTAAAAATAACAATGAAGAGAATCTGTTATTTAGGAAATAAAATATCTAATGATAGCGGATGCAAGAATGATCTACAAACAGAAGAGCTCTGAGAACGAAGCTTTCAAAGAGACTTTCTGAATTTGTGTATGGAGCACAAGAATTAAAGTAGAGCTTGAATTTTATAAATGTCAAACAAAATTTGAGGCAATTTGAACGTGTTACAGAAGGGTGTTGAAAATTAATTGGACGGGTAAAGCAAGAAACTTGTTTTGTAATTGATGGGCAAGGGAAGCAGTTCGCGGAAGAGTTTCAGACAAAGAGACAAGAGTCATAATTGGGGGGGCTGGTTAATTTGTTAGTGGAAGAAATAGAAGATAAGAACAGATGAGAATGTCATTAGAATACCTGATAACTGAGAAGGCTTCTAATGGTATGTTGAGATGAACACATTAACTCAGGACAGGAAAGATGGTGGTTTGTATTAAACCAAACAGAAGAATTTCAGAAATTAACTTCTTTACTCGAAATTTGAAACATTTTAATGAAACGCTTTACCTGTGAACATTACACTTGTGAAATCAGTTGAAAGAATTAAGATATTGTAACGAGCCGCGCTGTCGCCACGTTACAAGGTGCATTTTTATTATATATGTAATAATATAAGAGTAATTTACATAAATCTTGGGCGACCACGTGAATAGATTTTTGGTTGTAATTTTATAAAGTACGCAAGATTCCAAGTGAGGACTGTAATGAAATGGTGAACTTATACAGTGTATCGTAGCAAAGCGAATATTAAAGAGTTATTGAGCTATGTAGGCTAGAAGCTAATCTGGTCTTTCCGAGCCATGGCGACAGGACGTCGCAGATTTGGGATTTGCCAGACCACACACACTGCTCCCTGGGATGGGTCACTCACCGAGCGGGAAAAGCCTGCCGTCCGAAACCCGAATGTTCTCTCGCCCGGCGAACTTAGCCGAATATTCCGACCTCTGTTGGATTCTTTGGCCAAATCACATATCGAGGATATCACGTGACATTAGGTGCCGACCTGAAGGTCCAATCAAATGAGCGTATAACTCAAAATCCTGGGAATTTTTGTT
>JARYHS010011408.1:140920312-140942963 GCA_031002005.1 Vandiemenella viatica
GGGTGGCAATCTTAGGGTTGCTCTCAGAAATCCCACTTCAAAACTATGTGATCTACACGCTGACCACGTTCTGCTGCACAGATTTATGATGGCCTTGCTGAACACGCATTGAAAGTTGACATTAATATGCCGGACCCGATCGAACTTATTAGCAAATATCGAGAGGCGGGCACTCCCCATCCGGAACAAAGCAGCAGCCTGGGATCTCCCGCACTGTGCTTCACGAGCCAGCAGCCCAAACGTTCGCAGGATATTTCTATTACCTCAACAACATTAATAAACAAAATACCGAGGGAGAAATATGGACCTTACATAAAGATGAAAAAAAGCTGAAGACAAAATATCGATATTGGGAAGTGGAATTTCATTTTTAGGAAGTGAAAACAATTCACACGCGGATCAAACGGACACATGAATCAAAAATTCCCAAAATTGTGAGATAAGTAATAAAAGTTTGGATGTGAGAGTTGGAAAACAAAGCTGAATAATTAATAAAAAGAGAATTTAGAAAATTGTACGACAAATAACAAGAATTTTACTTTTTTAACAAGATTAATTTAGTATACAAGACTTCTGTATAACTTTCTAAATCATCAAAACAAAGTATGCTGCATCTCTAATCTGATTTAAGCTGACAAATAAGGAATTATTGTAACGACTTTCAGTTTTAGTGTAGGTATAACGGGCAGCAAAACAATCTTTCCCAGCTAGGTATATAGGATTAATATTATTACTCTCGATTTTTTTTTAAATTATTAAAAAATAAACAATAATAAAATCACTAATCAAAATTTTGTAAGTGATTTATGTATAAGAATAATAAATGATGATCCTGATTTCAAGCTCAATGAGGCCTTACATTTACATAAATTTTATCGAATAGAGTAGCTTGCAATTGATTTGTCGAAGCAGACGTTCAGTCGAAGCTCCAGCGACTTGCATTCCAGTCTTTGTCGTTCTCGTGGAATACAAGTTTATTTTTTGTGATATTGTAGATAAAATTCAGGATTTTTAAAAAATAATTCATTCATTTAAACAGCTTATAAACAACTACTACTACTTACATATGGTTTCTGTTTACAATGAATTTTTATAACAGCAAAAAATTCCGAGAATAATAATTACCAAACTGTAGCGAATTCTTAATTTTCTTATTAGCAAAAAGAGCAATGAGGGAGATAAAATCGTCAAAATATGAATCAACATCAAAATCTGATCATTACTATTCCCATAAAATACTTTCGCAGCTTGACACTTTGCAACAAAACGTGTAGACGATTTATACTAACATTACTGTAGTTATTTACAACACAAATTTTTCCCCCAAAGTAGCTTGCTAGCATCAATTATTCTTGAAGTCATAAGCCGTAAGAATTGACGGAAATTCGTACTACTGATCTCTTATTTTTTTTTAAAATTTTTGAGTTCAGGCATATTTTTTCATTAACACTGAAATTATTTTCACGTGTCCAAGCAGTTAACTCAGTTTCTATTTCTATGCAATAAAGAGATTCTAAATTTAGTTAGTTGAAAGTGGTGACTGTAAATCGTCACTTAACTTAAACCTGGAGTTGAACACATTTCAGGAACGGTGTCTTACAAAAGAATTAGAAAAGATGAAATGTTTCCCTAAAAGAAACTTAAATACCCGTAAACCTCCTTACTCAAGCTTCCAAACTTTACTATGGGTTGCCCATAAAGATCTGCCGCAAGAATAAAAATGTTTCAACTACCTGTGATATTAACTCTTCTGTTAGTTTAGATTGATTCTGGTTGTTTGTGAGGAAGATTTAGAAATTTGGCAGCCCCGAAGTAAAGTCTGGTTATTAGTTTAAACATGAAGTGAAGAAACATGTAAGGAGATTTGTTGGCCAGATATAGGACAAACCCGAGGACGGGCTGAAGGTCATGTTCACAAGACGAATTAATTGATCTAAGAGACAATAGACTGCATTGAAACTAATGATGAAGGGCGAATAGAAATGTTGCCAACGACACCTTTTGTAGTGTGAAAAAAAAAAACCTATCATGTTACCAGTTTATTTTTAAAATTGGATCTGTTGAAGGTTTTGATAATCCTTGACCCTGCAAATTATTTTAATTGTTACAACCAATTTACATGACAGATTAGGCTATTTTTATATAACTCAATGTTTGGTGATAATACTAAATATTCAAGTAGGGTTAATTTCTACCCAAATTTAATTGTGTACGTATACAGCCACGGTTTTGTTATTGAAGGCTATTTTCTTTTTGTAAGCACTTAGTGCAAGTTAAAAAATATGCAAAATTCCAACGTCTGCCTCAAGTATCCTTAACGCCCATCTCAAGTTTCCTCATGTTACAAGGGTTAACATTCCATTCTTTTAATTTTTTAACCAGGAAATTGTTCCGCCTAACAAAAACAAAAATAAGTCAAAAGCAGCTAGATAACAGCTACAAAATGTTTTATCTGAGACATAGCTCATGTCTCCCTACTATACCCTAAATGAGTATGACACTTTTGGCATCAAGAACGCGAAAGGTTGATGGGCAGCCAAGTGATAAGAGTTTCGATCTGCTGTGCAGGGCGCGCAAGTAGTGGCTGGAAGCACTGCTTTGAATCTGATGTACTCATAGGATTAAAGCAAATCCCGTGAAAATTCATCGTACCACTGGGATTTGAACCTGACACCCTCACTTTTCCACTCCCGCTCTGTTGGATTAGAACACTGTAAATCTTTGCGTCGACGGTACTTATGTATTTTAGAAATTGGTTTTAACAACACAAACTGATAGTTTTATTGATACTATACGAGATGACCCAAGTGTTAATCAGCGATCGGTAAGCCGCTTCGTTACGAGAGACAAAGTTGGGAACGAGGTACGATATGTGAGACTGCTGCGTGATGGTGCGGATACGCTAGCTGGATCAGGATCGAAATTAAGTGGTCGGCTTTGTAGGTAGGAGGCTGGCCATTCGCCTCTCGGGGACTCATTAGCCATGCAGACACCTGCCAGCGCCGGTAACCGGTCAGCAAGGCGGTATCCGGCTCCGGGAATGAACGGCTCTCTGGGTAAACACGCCCGACAACGTAAACACCGAGTTACTAGACTTTTTCGGGGCTCCACGAATCGTCGAAGTCGTGTTTCATTGGACCTAGACTCGAAAGACTTAAGCCATGCCCTTATGTAGGAAGCATTCTGGTATTAGGCTAGAGCAGCGTTTCTCAATATGTGGTCCGCAGACCACCATTAAGATTGTTCAGGTGGTCCTGAAGGCATAATATTAAAATTTGTATCCTAGATGAACTAAATATAACAAAAATAATAATCAAAATATTTTTTCCATATTGGTTCACATTGTACTCGTGTACAATACCACGAGCAAAAAATCTTAATTGACATTGTACTTCCACGATGTAAGGATATGACTGAACTGTTTTTTTTTTTATTATTATTTTAACTGCTTAACATCTCTTAACAGCGAGGTCTTTAGAGACGGGAAAGGATGGGGGGGCAAGGAATGGGAAGGAATTCGGCCATGGCCTTTTGAAGGAAGCATCCCGGCATTTGCCTGGAGTGATTTGGGAAACCATGGAAAACCCAAATCTGGATGCCCGCACGGGGATTCGAACCACCGTTCTCCCGAATGCGAGGCCAGAACGATAACCGTTACACCACCACTCTCGGTGACTGGACTGGTATTGTAATAGTCAACCCCATACGTTTTCAGTCTGCAAAGAAAGAGGCGATTCTTTGAAGATAAAGTTAATGACCGATTTAAACTTAACTTAGTTCACAACCCGAAGGTTGGTTGGATCCTCCCGAAGGAGTGTCAGAGGTAGGACGGCCAGTTCTTTTCCTCTGGGACCTACAGTTTAACGTGGAATCCGAACCACGGAGCGTCCTGGCATAGCTCATATGATCAGATACAACTCTCAAAATTCCTGTGCCTGCCGGGATTCGAACCAGGGACCGGAGCAGCGAATGTTTTGAAAGCAAGCGCCTTAACCACTGAGCTACCAGAACGCTCCCATGACGGCCTTATCATACTTTTATGTCTTCAGGGACTGCGGTAGAGGCACATAATTCGTACGGTTGGTTCATAATACACACTCGGGTAAAAAGTATGGACCATGTAAGTTAATGGCCCGTAGAATAATTTGACAGTTTTCTGGTCATTGGCTCAAAAAAGGTTGACAAATTCTGGGGAAGAGTGAATTCGGGAAAACGGGTCAACCAAAAACTGGATCGCTGGACGGGGACCTCCAGAATACCAGGCAACAACGTTAGGGGGCGTCAATTACGTGAGGTGAAATAAAGGGAAGGGGTCCGGTCCAGCAAAATATCACCAGAGGGGAGTGGAGTGGAGAGGGAGGTCAAAGGAAATCTCACGCTATCTTTTAAATTCCTTAAAGAACAGTACAGTGTGTTTTTTTTTTTAAGTCTCGAAAACCTACGAGGTCGTCAGCAGGAGAGGATGTGTTCCTCAAGACATCATGGGGGGGGGGGAGGGGGGAGAAATCTCACAACGGGGGAGGGGTCAGGATTTCCGAAAAAACATGTCATTAATTGATGCCCCCTTACCAATCATCCACCGGGCTCTGTTACTTGATGGTGCTGAAAAGCATATTTGTTCTGAGCCAAACATATTTAACTATTTTATACCAAAAAATAGAAAATCCAAGATGGAATTTATCCACAAAACAATGTGATTATGTGTCAGGAAATTTGAAGGTGTGGACCCTTGTGTCATCATAAGCCATACGGCAGATTCTTAGTGAGATTCTAAGCTTTCAAGTTTCCTTAGTCAGAATATAAGATTTGTTACTGTGAATATCCCGTAAAAATCGAATCAACAGTGTTTTTAAGTTATGCCGGATTATTTGTTAAATAATGTTGAAGTTCATAACAGATTTCAACTTTTTGCGCCTGTGAATCAAATTTCATGTCAGTCGCTCCATTTGTTATATATATTTGAACGACTAACCCATGATGTAGTGAGGAGAAAGGCTGGTGTTGATCTATCCCTACAATATTTTTAGCTACCCAATCAGAAACATGTATAACTATTTTCATCAAAATGACCCCAATTTGTTCGTGCAGCAATAGAAGCAATGAATTATTTCATGAAATGTGGAGAAGACAGAATCGTTCAACAATAAGTTATAAAATTATGGATTATTAAATAAAATTATTGTAAATTGAATACATAGGAGAAACTGGTACGTATATAATGCAGGATGTGTCGCGATCTGCAGTACTACCAAAGAAGCTTCAATTGAATACCAAGTATCCGGCATTATTTCCTAAACTGCTTTTGATACCAACACCAAAGAGTTTAAGCAGTTCATGTTTATGTTAAAACCTATCTCTATGAACAGATAATACTGTATAATTCAACTTCCAAAGGCCAGAATTTGTAAGTGTGCGTTTTGAGATCGTAGCTTCAAGAAGCAAGGCTTTCTGGAGTTTTTTTCTATTATATCATCCAAATTAATTTACGTATTATCCTCGTGTGCCATTTCAAAACGACCATCTACGGGGTTTAAAGATTGAAAAACCGAAATTTAAGGAAGAACCGATAGATGCAGTTATACGGCTATCTTTTTCATTTATGATACTGATTTTTTATACACCCCCCCCCCCCTTCTGCAAGATTCGTTTTTTAAGCTGATTCGAAGGTAGTCTGGCTTATGCTGTGTAGGAACGAAATATTGCCAAAAGACTTGCCCGATTGGTCAGCCGACGACCAGAGTCGGGTCAGCGTCCTGCTGTGGGACCGGAAGGACGCGGCTTTGTATGTGAGACCTTGCCGGCTATTTGTGTCCAGCCGTGCCTGGCCGCCAATAAGAAAAGCATCCTCGGGCATCTCAATCATACAGTACCAAGCTAATATATTTTGTGCTAGTCTATTATTCAGTCTCCGATAAATTTAACCGTCTGCGAACCAACTTTATAAAAGAATTTACTAACTAAATATAACGTAGCAATCGATAAATAGTTCTCTTATTTAGCTGTTAATCAGGTAATTGCGATACACAACGTTTTGGAAACCATTCCCTTTGTTACTGGTACTGCAGTAAAAAGCATTGTAATTTTGGATTTAGAAAACTCAACACATCATTAAACTTTAAAACCTTAGAGGCTAGTTTCTTCTTTTTAAGCATGAAAAAATATGGCATATTTTCTTGTCAAACTACACGGCTTTCATCAATAAAACGTAATCATACTCGCATGTTTCATTATGGCGTACATTAATTCAACCACATTTCTAGATGTATTTCTGCGAAGAAATATTTTACAATTTCAGTGAATATGACAGTTGAAAAGAACAGTAATTTTAACTGACGAAAAAGAGCCTAATTTTTGAAACACCTTGCAGCATGATTTCAAAACAACTAACAGTAGTTGGTCGTAGCTGAAAACAATTTTTGCTTGTTCTATGCCAGAGTTTTTCAACCTGTGGTTCGCGACCCCCCGGGGAGTCGCCAAGTATTGCTGGGGGGGGGGGGGGGTGTCGTGGTCGCAAACCAGGTAAATGAAAAAAAGCAAGGGTTTTAGGTCTTAAACTACAATAAAAACGCAACATTTTCAGTGAAAAGGCAGTGTGTTTATTTTTTTAAATAAATTGTCTGTAGGTATAGAAATAAAATTAAATACGTAGTTTTTGAAATAACTGGCAGTTTTATTACGAATCTTGGGTCGCCAGAATTATTTTTTACTTGTAAAAGGGGTCGTTTATTCAAGAAGGTTGAAATACACTGTTCTATTCTATACGGGGTCCGTGGCTAAAGAACACGCGAACAGCTGTTTTCATTTTCATAATTTCAGCTGTAGGGGGTACGTGAGGTTGAGATCTTTCTTGGGATGGTAATCGGGAAAAACTAATTTCAGGGAACTACTGGCGTAGATTATTGATACAACTTTCAATTACTGCAAAGGTTACCAGCAATCAACCTTCACTTCAAAACCGAAAGTCCGATGTAGGGTCCCAAATATTTTTGGAACTTGAGCCGTGATTTTTTCTTCTTCAAATTTTAGACTAATTATACCTGCTCCGCATATACTATATCCGGTATTGCAATAGAGAATCAAAACCAATTACGAGACAACCTCCCACAAATGATGATGATTAAAGGAAATGACTCCAGATTTAGGTAAATTAAAACAATCTTCGAAGTAGCCAATTTATCTTAATTACGTTGATAAAATGAATACAGAGTATATCTGCCATATTTCTTTCCAAGGCTTACAGGTTCTTCACACTCCCGCCTAAGGAACAAACGGCATAAGGGATTTCAATTTTTTAATTTGTGGGAGAGAGAGTCACCACCGGAAATAACTTAAGATACACATGTTAAAACAAGTTACTTCATATACTGAAAGAATTTAAAGTAAACTGTCCTGTAATGCCGAAGTAGTCGCGTAGAAAAATTGTGACTGGGGCATATTTCAATAGTATTAAAACTGTGACGCGCCATGATGGAAAAGAACAACACTTGTGATAAAGAATGGAGAAATACTAAAATAATGAAAAAATATGAGCACATTTATTGAGTTTATGCGTATAAGCAGATAACTTTGGATATGAAATGATTCGAGCCACAAGATACGATGATCCTGCTGATCCAACTGATTAGGGGCGAAGAGTAAACTGAAGAATGAAAATAGTGTAAATACCAATCCGTAAGATATGCGTTAAAAAGCAACAGGATTGGATTGATTAAGAAGCAAAGTATGATATATGGAAAAAAGAAGGGGTAAGTGTTCAGTTCACGGTAAAGACCTTTCTGCGTTCAGAAAAATATGTAAATAAATGAAGAGGAAATTAACAAAAAATTAACACATTTCATGTTTCTCAGAAGCAAACCTAAAACCACTGTTCTTAAAAGCAGTTTGCATATTTCTTGAACAAATAAACCCTTGATCCTCAAATTGCTAAACAGTCATTTTCAGAAATTAAAGCTATAGTTGTCTGCTGGAAGATGAGCGTGTCTTCCCTTTTGGAAAGGACGAACTACTTTCTGCTTTAAAGTTGTTCCTTCTCAGTTTCAAATAGTAAATCTCTTAAAATTGACCTTTGAGTATAAATTTGAGATAACTAAAAGATACAAACAACCAATTTATGATAAAAAAATTATAATGTTCCATATAACTTTTTTTCCTAAGGGGTTTACGAAGGCGCCGTTATATTTATCCATGAAAATATCAATGCATCTTTCTCCGAATTCGTTGTAGAATCACAGTCACCATTTCGGTTTCGCTTCAGGACATTTTCTAATATCACTGTCTCTAAGCAGAAAGTATTCTGTCATTATGTAGTGCAATGACTTGACGACTGTCAAATACCTTAATTTAACCCGCAAATTTAGCCGTGTTATCAGTCACCACAAATTTAACACTATACAATCATATTAAACATTTAACGTACAGGATAAAACTTGTAAATTTTAAGATCTTACGGTGGTAAGTACTGTTATCCCCCATAGTATGTGATAGTTTTACGCGTTAAGTATGCATTCAACCTTTCTCCCTCCCCTCCCAGACCGAATATAATCTGAAGATATGTAGCGTGCCTTTTGTCCGGTAAAGGGATGGGAGCTATGGAAAAAGAAAAATCTATTTCATAATTACACTTAATTCGCCTTTACCGTTGACAATCCACAGCAAAAATACTATTAAAAATGAGAAATGAAAAAGCAGCAAAAATCATTCAGTAGAAGTTACAACGTAGAAGAGAAAAATAAATTTTTGTGAAAATCTTATTACTACAGGAATTTAAAGAAACAGTAAGTATTTATACGTAAAATCCTAGGCGTGCGTAACTCGCATACCATGGCGTATTCACATGAAATGTTTATGTTATATAATTGATTCCGATACGTGGCTCTGAAGTTTCGTAGGCATTTCGACTGCTTCGACAGAAAATATTAAATGGATTCATGCAAGTATAAGCAAAATCAGCCCATAACTATAGAAGTTAAACTCCATCGCCAAGTATCGGGGGGGGGGGGGGGGGGGAAGTAACTTAAAACCTTACTGGCCACCTCAGTAGCATACGGTGCGAATATGGCGTCAATAGATTCAGTCAATGAAAAAATAATCGCCTATGCCATGGGCCGGGAGGAATTTTCGGCCGAACCACGGGACGTACTGGCGTAGCTCATGCGATCAAACAACTCTTTGAAAGTTTCGGGATTTGAACGCGGGACCGCCCTCCAAACTTTTGAAAGTAAGGAGTAGAGAGTTGATATCACAGTTTATATACATACGTATAAATCAAACTGTTCAAGCAGCACCACTGGAGTGACGCCATATGAACAATTATGAATTGGGCTATGGGAAACCTACAAACAATTTCCTAAGCGGTAGTTTCAAACAGAGGTCGGAACAAATGTGGCGATCAAACGTGATTGAAGTATTCCGTACAACATAAATTCAGGACAAGAAGAGATCCAATACAACGGAAAAACGGGGTTGCTGTTCTTTTTTTTACCAAGCCATCCAAATATTTTATTATTGAATAAAATGTATTTTATATAGTTAATACACTGCGAAAGCTGCCATTTATTCATTCCTTTGATTGTTCATCTGTGAAATAACAGCATAAATCTCAAGTCCTGCGTGACGAAGTAATGGGTACAGCTAGTAATTTATAAATAAGTTGAGGTTACCCTATTCTTGATCAGTGGGAAGTAGGATCGTGTCTGATTATCTAATCAGAGAAACGAAGTTTAGACGTATGTCAAAAACAATGCAAACGATATGAAAGAAGCTAAAAAATATACTAAGCTTGTTCCAAATAATTGACTAACGGTGCTACATGTAAAATACTAAAGGTCGTTTTTTTTATACATACACAAAACTGAAGAATTTAAAGTCTGTTGCAAGTAAAGCACAAACATCAAAGACGATTGAATTTGGATCTTTGAACTTAAATACACAGGGTGTGTATGTGATCATGACTTCGCTGATGCTACGATCAATACGCTTACGTGTGTGCCACAGGGCGAAAATCTTTTACAACACGATATTATTCCAGTACAGTAGGGCCTACTGCTCTTAACTAAAAACGTATTACCATCCGCTGTTGGCACCGCCAACACCAAAAGATCTAATTTCTGCTTGGCCATATCCGAAGAAACTTATACTGATGGACAATTCGCTTTATTCAAATGAACTCTGATACTAATATAAATCTGATAGCTCGCATATTTTATAGCATACAACTTCACAAAACATTACCAGAAATAACAACTTTTAAAAAGCACTTAAAATGTTACCAAACTATCTAGAAATCACCTTCTGTTTCTCTAACCGCAGTATTCTAAATTACTCAGAATTTGCTGAACGAAATATGAATAAATTTATGAAAGTGACTAAATTATTTTTGAACATGACAAATGTTTTTCGAAATCGGTATTCAATACGAATGAAAACTTTATTGTTCATGTAATTATTCTAGAAATATTTATGATAATAACAATAGGGAGAATTAATGCAATTTATACAGCGAAAATTAAAAATTTACTGCAGTCAGTAAAAATTGAAGCAAGAATTGTATTCGAGCTGATCTTTTTGGGTCAAATCCGCATTCAAAGGGGGACATTTTTCACGGCAAGGACGAAACTCAGAGGTTATAGACCACCAATTGATATTTTTAGGTCCTTATGATGCTTACGACTGTAGGCCCAAACACGGTAAATTTTAACTACTAATCCTAAATAAATTTACTTCCAGTTTCTTAAATAAATTTCTTCAATTAGTTTGGTCCTTATGTGAATAAGAGACAAGCTCCATATTATGAAAGCGTAAGTGGGTCCTAGGGCAAGAAACGGGGTGGATTTTTTTTTTTTTAATCAGACTTCTCGAATGAGTTTTTTTTTTTTTTTTCAAAACGACAAGAGCGGTAATGAATTTGTGTACTGTATCTTTTAAAAATTGACGTCGTAGTTTGATAATGAAAGACTAAGAAAAATTTTAAGGCGCAACGATCGCTTAAGGCAGGGGTGGCCAACCCAAATGATCTTGCGGGCCAATTTGGAAATGCATCATAACTCGTGGTGGCCGCATATAAAAATCACATTTCCCCATATTACATTTAGACTCACTATAGACATTTTTTGGAGTGAAAAATTGAAACGTAATGAGTTATAATTATTCTTTACTATTATTCTTAGGGAGCGTGCACAAGATTGGTCTAGGGGAGGGGGGGGGGAGTTGGCTGGAAGGCTACGGTGGGCTAGGAGGGAGAAAGGGGGGGGGGGTCCGAGCCAGGCCACGTAGCTTTCTTTTCATAACATTCTTCACAGTTAAAATGAGGAACAGAACACACACGAGCATGTGAATATTTATTTCACTCAGTTAATTATCTCTGTATGTAATTTACAATAGTCTGACAAAATGTCTTCTGTAATCAATAGGAGGAAAAAGCTACGTGCTGCGCGCGCGCGCGCGTGTGTGTGTGTGTGTGTGTGTGTGTGTGTGTGTGTGTGTGTGGGGGGGGGGGGTTAGAGGCAAAAGCCACGTAGGGCTACGTGAGGGGAAGGGGGGGTTCACAGAAGGCCAAAATGGAGCTACATGGATTATGCACGCTCCCTTACATCTAAACATAGATACTATAATAATGATTCTCATAATTTCGTCAGTTAAATTCTGAACATATGGGTGCACAAATGTAGTTTTTTTTATTTAAATAGGCCTACATTACTTTCACTACTTTAACGATTATAAAATAAATATATGTTGTAAAAGTGTAATGCATCTGGCGGGCCGGAAAAATGTTATAGGAATTACAATGAATTTGATATTTGTGAATTTAAAAATCTTGATAACGTGAATCATGACTGCACTAAAAAGAAGATACTAGCTAGCAACAGTTGGTAGCGTCCATATATATTTTTTTAAAAAAAAAGGTTGTCAGTGCTGTAAATATATTCGCTCGCCGTGCTATACAGTGTACGCTTTGATGAATGCGCAAATTTTGATAAGAAGAAATATACATCTAGATATACAAAGGCTCCTACTAAGAAATTTGGGAAAGCCAGGCGTTTTGACAAACTTAGGGGATTCTACGACAACCGTGGCTCCGTAATTTGACAATGGATTCTGTGTAACCCGACGAAACAAATCGAAAGTGAAGAAGAAGTTTTTTTTGATTTCTCGCTTAGTTCTCGAGATCTCAAAAAGATTGAAATACACCCTGGACCAGAAGATAAACATTACCAAAGGCACAAGGAATTATAAATAATTTTTGAGAACAGAACAAAATAAAAAAAAAAAATATTCTTCACTTTCGATTTGTCTCGTCAGGTTACATCAGAATCCATCATGAAATTACAACACCAGGGTTATCGTAGAAAAGTTCAAACCTGTATTCGTTTTATTGCGATTGATCGTTACTATAACAACAAATTTCAAATTAGGCACACTTAATATTTGGCAACATGGGAACAGGAATGTAAACAAGGACATAAATCCGTTCAGTTAACTGCGATCAGTTAAAATGCAGTACGAGTTCTCTATATTCATTAAATTCAAATTACTTCGGGAATTACATA
This sequence comes from Vandiemenella viatica, assembly GCA_031002005.1. Taxonomy (NCBI): domain Eukaryota; kingdom Metazoa; phylum Arthropoda; class Insecta; order Orthoptera; family Morabidae; genus Vandiemenella; species Vandiemenella viatica. Next base: position 140,932,858 of record JARYHS010011408.1, read on the forward strand.
TCAGAATAGTCCTCATACCCACTCTTCTTAATCCATAATAGTTACTTTCACAATTACAAACTACCACAGCAACAGTATTTACTAGGGAACAAAGAAGCCCAGTTATGAAATGCATTAGATTAACACTTGGCTTTAGCACGAGACACCCTAAGAGTGAAGACCTTTAAGAGTGAAGACCTACCATGGCGACATGCTATCCGAATCAGCTGACGAATGTTAAAGTAACTTGGTAATAGAATTGTGAAAATATTACGCAAAATAAATTCGTGACACATTGATCAGTAAGGTTTTACCTAACTTGGGTTTATTATTACCGTATACCGGTATACGGATTCCAAATAAGTATAGATTTTAAAGTCATCAGTATATTAGCTAACAGTATTTTACGAATCGGTAACAAAGGTACGGTAATAATTTCAACTCTTAATAGTTCTTATAAAAGTCAGTTTTAATATCAAAACTGTAGTCAATATTTCAGCTGTAAACTATAGATTCTCACTTTAATTAAGGGCATTCCAATTATTCCTAGAAATCAAACACAAAATGTTACTTGGAAAAGTATCTCTCTCCACTTTTATTTTTCTTTAACACAATAGAAACGATCACAATTTCAAACCTTACCGTAGAACCAACTTCAGCAATGTAAACATCATGTTAACCGTGTTACCAAAGACAATATGCGCATTCTACCACGCTGTGGGTACAGTACCTTGTATCAGCATTGCCGGCGGCACGATCCTATAAACAATTCGAACTGTGCACATTTTCATTGTCTACCGAACATTTCAACAATAGAATTGGTGCTAAGGGAAGGGGTGTATTTTAAACGCTGTTGTACTTTTTTCGTGTATTGTAGCTTTAAGTTATTTTTAGTCTGTAATTAGACTGGGTGAATAAAATCAGAGGACAGGTGAAAAGGGTTATCTTTTCACTTTTATATACACCTTAAAAACTACGTTGTAAATAAATTGTTTCTAATATTGAAAAATAAGTGATGGAGCCGTCTGTGTAATACTATTTACTTCAGTTAAGGCCGATCTACTCGTAACTTCTTGACGGAAGTATACTTGGACAGGCAAGACGTCAGGTAAAACTGACCCAAAAACTCATGTTCACAACTTCACACTCCTACATCTTTAACCGTTTTATTAAAGCATGGATGAACCATTACTTTTAGTGATTATTTCATTGAGTTTGGTGAGATTAAAAAGCAAAATTGTTTATCACTCACGGTGGTATAGAACATAGTTACTTTGCTTCAGGAATTACGTCATGAAACTGAAGAGCGGCGTAGTTATTTACGAATAGATAGTCACTTATTTGGAATTGTTATTATTAGCAACCCTAAAAATACAAAAACAGGAGACTGCTATGGGAAAGTGTATTTCATAACACAGAAGAATGAATGCTACGCTTAAGATTTCTGGCCACAGGTAGACGGTACCAAACATCAAGTTTACAACTGTTATGTCGAAACAATCTCTTAGCCGCCTCAGATCAGAAACTTTTCAAGCTAAATACGAAGTGTTGAAACCAGGAAACATAAGCAAACTCCAACTACAAAGACGTGGGCTTGTTCTGCAAGATGCGAAACGGGTAAAGGATACATTCAAAATGTATTTTAATAACGAATGATCAGAGCAATTTTTTAAAATTTTGAGGTAACAATTTGTTTTGTATTCAGCACTACTGATTGGTTATTAAATCTACTTTATGTGCACATTTCTATGTAACTTCTATAAATTTGCGGTAGATAACTTACCTTAATTTCTGAATCATCCTCTATCCTTGATCGTTTCTCTTGGGTTTTCTTCATCATTTCAGTATGAAAGAACGTGCCGATTTCTTAGCTTTTAGCAACTCTTTACAAAAACCTTAACGAAAAGAATTTTTTTCGTAACCCTGTTCTTTGTAGCTTCCTTATGTTTATCAACAAAGACGGCATACGCGTGCTTTTTCTTGTCTCAGTTACTGTAGTCCTCCGACAACTTGCCAAAGCAAAATTCTGTAAAAGAAAAATCATATGACCACTGTCAAATTCGACTTGTTCACCGCGTAAAAACTTTTTTTGGAAAACAAATACAGTAGTTATTTTCGTTCCGCACAAGTTAAGAGGTGATTATGCACTGAATGGAAACGTCAGTCACGATGGATGCCCGTCTACGCGTAACAATATGCTTGACGATTTACCGGATTTAACAATGCTGCAGACTGTTTGTTTTCTACAAGTAGTGCGTTTCCATTTTGTTCAGATTAAACATCCGTTTTTCTGTCCACATACAATGTTACCCCTAATCAGTGGCGTAGCTAGGGGGGGGCGGTGGGGGCGGTTCGCCCCGGGTGTCACCCGTTTGGGGGTGACACCCGCATTTTGAAAATAGTAATCGAAATTAGTTTGATACAAAAAATATATATATATACGGTATATATATTTTTGATAGACTTCTTTTATCCTTTGGTGTCGAAACATGTCTACCTTTAATGTTCTGAATATTTCTTTTTAAGTTGATCTATCGCTTTTTCAAATACGATCCAGTACAGTAGAGTATAATAATATTATTGGCTACACCGCGCTCTTAAACAATAGAGCATCGCTCTGTTGCTCCAACAATCACAGGAACTCGTAGTGCTTGCCGTCCGTCACAGTTGTTTTGGTTTGTTAAGAGCGGGCGGTGGATATAATGTAAGTTTTCTTGTATTAAGAGAGGAAGTTTTAAAATTAAAGGATATATCTAAAATTGTTAAAATCATGGTAATTAGGCAGTTAAATTGTAATTCCTCGAAATTAATTTCATAGAAAAATGTTAGATTTTCCTTTGAAAATGAAAAAACAAAAAAAAGCAACCATGCGGTATTCTGGAATACGCGTAGCCTAGGCTTCAAAATTGTTTTGCTTTTTTAGAATTCCATTAGCTTTCTAGCTAAGATGCACAAGTGACTTAAAGTATTTTTCTAGTAATTTTTTGAATGTATCATCTGACAGATTCGAATTGAGTACACTTCGTGTTATCCGATATACACTCTGCGTACCTTCCTTTTGTCGACAGTGCACCTATACTCGACATGAAAATCATATCATGTTCGAATTTATGGCAAATAAAATGATTCGGGAAACTGCATTAAACTAGCAATACGGTCAGTTTCAAGTCAATCCGGACGAGTCCAAGTGTTATCGTCTGTCGGTAATCAGTTTTTGTAGGGCATGTGTTTAAAACAGTCGGAACCGCGTATCTTGCTAGCGAAATCGTAACATTAGTAAGGGGACATCCATAAATTACGTGAGGTGTTTTTCCGAATTTTAGGACCCTCCTCCCCCCCCTCCCCTACGGATCGCCCTCGCAAATTTTTGAGACCTTTTTTTTTAGGTTACACCCACACTTTTCGACGAAATACCCCCCTAAAATCGACATTCGCGTCATTTGTAAACATTTTTTTTTTATAGCTCTACAGTCCAACACAATTTTAAAAAATCTCACGTGAGAATTGGTGAGATTTCGCTGCACCCCGCCCCTATTTCACCTCACGTAATTTATGGATGCGCCCCCTAAGCACTTTAACTCTATATTTTATGTAAGTTTCATATAACTTTCTACTGATTGAGAATATACAAATATGATCGCGATCAAATAAATAAGCGTATGATTCTCTAAGAATTTTCCATCATAAATTTACAGAAGAAGATTTCTATTATGGGTAACCTCTTTGTCGAATACACGTACCTATATTCTTATGGGTTCCTTAAATCGACAGGGATGTCGAACTTCTGTTCCTGAACAAAAATTGAGCTTTAATCATAAACTGAACGAACATTCGAGCCGTTTACATCTTTATTTATACGCTACTGAGCGGTGCTAGAAATCTAAAATTTACACATGGAGATGGGCTTCGATTCATATCATATTTAGGAGTATGTAGCTACTTATTTCTTAGACGGGTAGTAAAATACTTCACTTATTAAGTACATCATGTAAAGGCGGCAGATATCTCAAAGGCGTGTTCTTTTATTACCTGAACGTTGTTTTTTTTTAATTTGATTTTATATTTTATTTATTCCTCTATTTTTATGAGGAACTTAATGTAGAGTTGCTTCTCTGACTATACAGTATCCCCCAGGGTCTCACAACTTGTGGGACCCGGATCCTGGGTTTGCTCTAATGGGACCCATCTGGGTCTGGAATTGCTTCTACTTGATAAGCCACTTCTGTTAACTTTCCTCTCAATATCCCTTGGTCCTCAAATACCGAGGTTGTGAAGTCATTTAAATACAGCCTATGTTAACGTTTCAATAACAAATGGGTAGCTTTCGACTTTTTTAAATTTATAGCGAAATCTTATGGTCGCCCTATAGTTACACTGGCGGAAATTAAAATCACAACACGCATACATGAATGGTAGAATTTTAGGAACTTTGAAATATATCCAGGGCCATACCTAAAAGAAATAATAACAAATGGAAATGGATCAGGCTAAGTTATTACCTTTTACAGCTGTTAGTGAGAAATGCGCCCAACTTGAGCACCAATACATTCGTGGATCCTTGCCGGCATTGACACAACAAGTGTTCGGATGTCTTCTTGGTGTATGTCTCACTACGCGTGCATGTCTTTTGCAGTCAGTTGTTGCACAGTTTGTGCTGGGTGACCATGTGATCTACTGTGTCTACTTCTGGTATCCTAGAAATGCTCTATTTGGGACAAATCTGGGAACCGTGCTGTCCATATTGTGATCGAAACTCCTTGCAAGGCTTGTGTGACGATGGCCGCAATATGAGGACGGGCACTGTCTTGGAAAATACGATTCGGATGTTGAACATGTAGGGTATCACAATAAGATGCAGTACCCCGTCCACATAGTGATGGGCTGTCATTGCCTTCAACAAAGCCGACTCAGTCATGCTATCGAAACTGATTGCCACCAAAACATGACACCGGTGACGGCACTTGCGTGAGGTTCTGAAATCACAGCAGATAAGCCGTTCCTCCACTACGCCTGCGAACATGTCGTCGATTATCACTTTGCCACAGACAGAATCGAAACTCGTCTCTAAACACAAATATACAATTGTGTTTCGCATTATACCAGGGTAGATGATGATGGCAATGAAATTAGATTAATGGGACACAATGCACAGGGGCCAGAGAGTGTAACCCAGCTTCAAGCAATTAGTTTACAATCATCCGGGAGGGGCGGAGGCGGGGTGTGACTATGTGTAACCACTACTTGGATCTGGCCTGCAGTCAACCATTTGCCAGCAACAGCCACCCACACCATTTGGCAGTCTTCACGTGCTGTTATCCATCTGTATGGACCTGTGGCTGCTCTAGGAGTATTAGAGATTTTTTTCATCACTGTGTAACAAGTCGGTATACTGACATTGCACTGCGGCAAATCGTTCTGGAGATTTCACGATATGATGCACCCTTTCAAAACACGTCAATTCTCCGACCTCTCTCATTGTTAGACATTTGGGTGTAGAGAGTTAGAGTTGTCACTCTTCGCCTTGTCATACTTAGACAACAAAAACTTGTGGGCAACCACGTGTCATGTGACACCACACTGTTCGCCACTTATACGCTAAAAAAAATAAAAAAATTGCAATTTACAAATATATAGCACCGTAATTCTCACATTATTACATGTAAAACTTTTAATGTTAAATCATTTAAACTCTTTATGCGGGCATATTTGGGGCCAAATTTCATTCGTTTATCACAACACCGTCTGGGTGCTGGGATTTTAATTTGCACCAGTTTGTGTATCAGTTGCTAAGTGTAAAGGTCGAACTGCACTTTGCCAATACTGGCCTGTACCGTAACCGCAACGACAGCCGGCCGAGTGACGGCTCGCCCCCTCGCGTCCAAACTTTTCCATAGCCCCCCGTGTTCCTACCCGGTCTTTAGTCTCCTTTAACGTTTAAAAGTGATTGTTTCAGGGAATCAGTGTTGGGATGACAGGTAGGTTTGACACCCTACTTTATAATAGAGTACTGTATTTATTTGCACAGTTTTGGTACGAATGTACATTAAAATACTTTTTTATCTGACTCACGTAATCACCTAACTGGTTGATATTTTATGTACAAAAATAGTATCCCAGCGCAGTATTAACAGTATCAACGCAATCTCAATGACATGTCAATCACTCGCACTTGACGTGTTTGTTTTGTCTGAGGTTCTTTTCGATTCACTCAATACTTTTTGTTAGTGAAGAACGAGATTATAACATATCTTAATTTAAATATAAGTCGTAAAGATTGTGTATAGTAAAAATAATAATTTCATGTTATCTCAATGTTCTAGCCACAAGTTTCTTATTTGGAAACTCACAGTGCACCTATATCGTAGTCACCTAACTTGAAAAGAAGACCTACAGATTAAAGTGAAATTCAAACCACCGAGCGTCCTTCGCATTAAAAGATAAAAGCTTTGCCATTGGTAAAAGTCAGTTTTAAGGCCCGCAAAAATTACAGACGAGACCGGGATTTGAACCCGGACCTACAGTTTTCAAATCGCACGCAAATCGCAATCAAAAGACACGAATCCACTTTTATGTGTTTGAATACATATTTTTCAGTACTTCTAGATTAGTCTTGCCAGCGGCGGCCTTAACCGTTGCGAGGCTCAGGGCGGAAGATTTTCGCGAGGCCCTTATCTTTTGTGCAAAGTAGGTGAACTGAAAGTAGGTAGTTCGGTATTTCCTATGACTGACGAGAAATGCAAACGTTACGGATATATATTTTTTGAATCTAAGATATTATATTTGAAGATTTATAAAATTCAACAAAACATAAAAACGACAAACCATTAATGATGATAAACTAAGGTATGTAAAAACCTTGAAATATATATGCAGGGATTTAAAAATAATGTTTCCTGCTTTTCCTAAGACCAAAATCTTTAATTAAAGCACAAGCTTTCTTTTAATAGCTCGTTTACTTTTTGAACTACCCGACTCAAATTTTTTACTGGCATCAGGATCACGCGAACTCATTTCATAAATCTTGTTTTGCTCATAAAACTAAATTAGAAATAATTTACAAATAGTTTTACGCAGTTTTTTTTAACAATTCAATCTTTACTGTAATTACTGTTAATAACGTAAGATTCACTAAACCTTAATATCATTTAATGTTTATTTACCTACTGAACGATTTTGTAAAGTATACAGGTTCGGCCTAACTAGACTAATACTGGTCCGCACAGGCACCGCAACGACTCTATTCTCTTATTATTGGCGCTCACTCGGATGAATTTCTTCAAAGGACACTATATGTCGTCCGACACTTGGCCGACATCCGGCCGTCATTAGTTTGGTTTAGTTTTTGACGGTGAGGTCCGGTGTCAGGCTGGTGGGTGTGGAGAAGTATATGGAGGTAATTCGGAAATTTTTCTAGTCGGGTTGTTGCGCGAGGCCCCGAAAGAGCGAGGCCCTGGGCGATTGCCCTCCTCGCCACCCCCTAAGGCCGCCTCTGAGTTTTGCGTCTGGTTACTGCGTGCGATTCGGGTGTGGGAGGTTCGGTTACAAATGCGGATTTCAGCTGCAATTTTTGTGGGTCGTAAAATTGGTCTTCAACTCTGGCAAAGCTCTGATTTTTTTTTAATGCGAAGATGCTAGGACTCTTCCTACATTTTACGAACATCTGATGAACATGGATAAAAAAAAAAACTTTTTTTAAGGCAAATAATAACATGAAAACAACATTTATTTGTAAGGGAAGGTAAATTTCCGAACTCTCTCGATGCGCTTCTCCACATCTAGCAGGCCGATACCGATCCGCACCGTCAAAACATAAACCAATCCAATGACGGCCGAGTGTCGGACTGAGACCCGATCTTCAGAGGCCTCTCTAAAACCACTTTCGATCACCGGTGAGCAACACGTGGCTAAAATCTTGCCATATTGACTATTGAACATGAAGTAACTAAAATTGATAATTTTGAAGATGTGATTTACGAGTTTGCAGCTGTTAAAGCTAAAAAGAGAATATTGTTTTTAGTTTATTGTGTTTTTTTAAATGAAGTTAATATTACAATTTTATTAACTATAATTTTTAATAACAATAAATGTTTATTTAATTATATTTTATTAATATGATATTTTACACTTACAAGATATTATATTTTACTTAATTTTGAATTTAAATTTTCGAGGGGTGACACCATCGATATCCGCCCCGGGTGTCACCCACGCTAGCTACGCCACTGTATATCTGCATTTCTAGCCATTGAAGAGCGCTGATGCTCGTGGAATTGTTACTGCCTTAGTAAACTGTTTACAATCCCATGTTTTTTTTTTTTTTTTTTTTTTTTTTTTTTTTTTTTTTTTTTTTTTTTTTTTTTTAATTGAAGAACTTGTAATGAATTAAAAGGTACAGTGCCATTAGGCACTAAGTGATCCCACGGTGTGTGTGAATATTGCCGGTGCGTCGTGTCAACGAACAGAAACGTGACGGAACTAAAGCGTCCAGATTTACACGCACCTTGGGGGGTGCTGACAACGTCCCACTCAACTCGGACACTAAGCGGATTTATAACCCTCATAAATAACTGAGACCCGCTTTCTATTTTCGCACGTTTCGGAAAGTTCCCGCCGACTAGCAAAAGTAAACCTTAGTGACGTTTCCTATTAAATGAGTGCTATATGAGAGTAGGGGAAGACGATCCAGCCAATAGAGAAGCCGCCTCAATTTATTGCCGTGTTGGTGTTTTTTTCTTGTCTGTTCTGGGGCCAATGTGACGCTGTTCCTTTGGCGCGGATTGCGGTGATTCGCCAAGAGCCGGACCCGACATCGCATTACGACAAGTACAGAGTCTTGCTCGGAGGAGAAGAACGGACGACGAGACATTCTGGTGCAGATCTTCATCTAGTACGGCCGAAGTGATTTTCGCGGAGTACGAGTCGGCACCTGGGGACGCTGCCATCACGCGGTGCGTTCGAGGAAGCTGAAAGACCGCATGTGGCGCTGGTCTTACCTGGTCGCTGACCTGGGCTGTGAACAATGGTAAAGCTACGGCCCGGACGGAAGCTCATGCAATCGTTCCACCCAGTAATGACCCTGAGATTTTGCAATGACCCTGAGATTTTGCTCTAACTGTTTGACATCAATGATATGTAATTGTTAACCTCAGAATAAAAACAAACTTCGTGTTTGCCTAATTTCACAATAATAAATTGTACACCCAATTTTCAATTTTCCTATTCATTATAATAATATTTCATGTGATTAGCTGAAGATTAAGTATGATTTTTGATATTCCAAATTGATAATTTTGCTAATGATAAAACAGTATGACCCAAAAGTAAACGTCCGCAAGGTAGACGTTACAACATGGCACCCTAAACGTGGAGCTTTCGAAGATAGAACGATTGCAACAGTTTTCAGTCTATTATTTTTACTATCAAATGTTTAATTTTTATTTCAGTGGAAACCAGATGATCCAGCAGAAAATTTTATTTTATGATATATGTGATATGTTAATACTATGCCATTGAATAATTTTATTTTAGTCCTGCAACGGAGATGGTGCAGTTTGAAAAGCATACTATGTGATGTATTGTGATGATACATGTTCAAATCGACGTTGAAAAATTGTTTTTGTTTGCAAATGGTGAAATATGATGTGACGATTGTCTTTCATTTGATATGTTGTTGTGTTGTTGAAATATGATTTTTGGTTTTCTTTTCGATTGTGATGTGGTTTTGTCTAATTTTGGTAATGGATCTGTTGAGACGATTTCTCGAGACTGGTGTTTAATGGTAAGATTGTTTCGTCGATTCAGCGTTGAAAAACGGCATGTTTGATTTTTGAATGTCTTCTGGGACAGCTATCATTTTTATCTTTTTCGTATCTTGCTTATTCGTGTTTTATGTGTGCTGACGTGTCGACAGAATATTCATTGTGATTTACCTGTGGTATCGGGAATAAAATTACGGTTGCTAGAAATCATATGTCACGAGAAGTGTTTACTGCACGTATGTGTTTTTAAGTTGATGGTTGATTTTTAAATTAAAGCGGGCTGACATCTATTTTTGGTTTGATTTCTTTCCATATGATCACTAAGATCTCGCGTTATGCTGAAATTTTTCTAATAGTTTTTTAAAACAA
>JARYHS010011408.1:140943963-140965410 GCA_031002005.1 Vandiemenella viatica
AAGACTGATAACAAAAAAAAAAATATATAACTTCGGCACTAAATATATTGATGGCAGTGCAAGAACAAAGCTGAGTATCTGAAACCTGTGAAAGGAATGTGTTGTTTTGGTGTACGCCTACCTGAGTGGCGTCTATGGCTGACGTCCCGCGAGGCACTGGCCTGAGTTGGTCGGCTCGCCGACGCTAATTCTGTTACGACCGCCAGGGGGAGGGAGGGGGGGCGCGGCAGGCACCGCACGCCACCAGCGGCCACGCAAACCAGAGATAACACACTGATACAGCACGCCCAAGGTCACGCGGCCACAGCTGGTCACTAGGTGCATATCGATCCACTACATACACTGCCACGTAAAAAATACGTTTACTTGCGAAAGGAAGAGTACACTCTTTACTTTTGGCACAAATGCGCGGAACAAATAACACTCAAATAGAGGACCAAAACATTGGTCTGGTAGACAGCTAATAAGAGATCAAAAAGCAAATGTATCTCAGCAGTGTTAAAAGATACCAAAGAGGGATCATATTAAGATTCCAGGAGGCTAAAAGGTTCGGATTCCACCTAAAACTGTAGGTCCAACCATGACGGAGGCGGAAAGCGCAGCAAATTGAAACTCTTGTCACTTGGCGCCGAACAACTCTTCGGAGCCTGCAGGCTAAATGCGTTATAAGGAAACGAAGTAAAAATCAGAACGCTATGTTCGTTACCAGGATGAGAGATTTTAGTCAGATTTTTTGATCAATGTTCTACTCACCAGCTATCATCTCTGTTTTAATCCAGAAGGGAATCAAATTTTTTTTCTGCGGACAAATTTTAGGTAGTGAAGAAAGAAGGAAATATATTGCATGAAATACCTTCAACAATAATTATCCCCCACCCGATCTCAAGCCACTATAATCTTAAATAAAAGGAAGAGTCTCAATATTGACCTAGGGAACTGTGAATTTCAGCAACTGTAGTTGATGTAGAAAGACGTTGGCAGTTTCGATATCATCCAAATAAGTAAATTTAAACTTAGACCGCTAAGTCTCCCATACAGAAGGTAGAGATATTTCCATTTGCTGGGTTGGAATGTTACAGTTTAGCATAACACATCGTGACGGACAAATGAGCGGCATGTGTAGACTACTGAGCGAGCCAAAGTAAACAGCCACGGGAGAGGTGTTAATTGTTGAGACAGCACTGAGTAAAAACTGAAAAAATCAGTGTGAAGCCGTCTTAAAAGTTCTAACATCAGATTCCAAATATCGTAAACATAGTAAGAGACACCGAAGTTATCAACTGATAAATAAATTATGCAAAATAATATCTTTAGAGAATATTATCAATGCAACCACCACGCAGAAACCGAAGCCGAAAAAATAAACTAAGGTAGTCCCAATCGAAATGCAACACTACTACTGCTTTAAAGATATTTGAACTCAATTATTTAATGGAGCTTTAGATCTAGGAGAAATCATCTATAATAAAAGTTGCATCTGCCTTCTCTCGCTGTATATATAGCGGAATTGTTAAAGGAATTGTTAAACTGTTTTGAGAACGGACAGGCAGACTCTTGTTCGAGTATTAACAAAAGCGAATTTAGTGTCCGAGTGCAACATAAATAAGAGTATACTAGATATAAAGAAAGCGAACACTGCCGAAATTTGATTGTTTACTGATTAAAATTATAACAAGTGCAATAAGAAAATATAGCAACACTTCGGCATGAGGAAGAACAGACCAAAAATGTTACATCAATTGTATAGAGACTTTAAGAATTATTGTTTGTGTACTACACAGCCCTCCACGTTGTGAAACACTAGAGCATCTGGAAAGCCAAAAAGAAGCGATAATGTACTGTACCATTGAACTGTGAGTCAATACTGACGTAAGTAGCATCGACCGGCGAAGTTTGAGTTGAGCATGTATCAGACGTGGCAAATTTAGAAGGAAATTTATGTAAAATTTTACAGAAAGGAGCAGTTGGATGTTTGTTGGTGCAGGGTGCAAAAGTATAGAAGTCTGATATAACAGGAAGAATATTCAAAGATCTTGCGCATGTATATCTTCGTTAAAAGTTAAGATTTTGAATGGAGATGAGTCTTTAGTAGTACGAGTCGAGAGACCTATGAATCACGTTCGAATAATGGCTGTGAAATATGCAGTTGTTAATGTGGTTCACCGAAAAACTATAATGTGGATATCTGATTCATCTTCTGTGAGGTCACTGAAGACAATGATCACTCTAGGAAATAGGTTTGGAATCATCATATGTTACAGAATATTGTAAACCCGCGTATCTGTTTATCGAACGTATTTTTCCAGAGGCTGAAAGTGGTACGTCTGAGTCCACAGCTTCGTGGGGGAATTAAACTTTCAGGTTGATAAGGAAACGCTGGGTACAAGAAGCAATTTTGGACAGCAAGACAATTATAGTTTCAGAAAAACAGGTAAGGAAAATATGACCATAGCGTTTCCTGACATGGATGAATTAAGAGCAAGAAAATAACGCTACAACTGCGGCCAAACACGCGAAGTGCTGCGTGTGGTACTACCTTTCCTTTTAAGATCTCTAATAAGAAGGAATGACAACGTCCAAGTTCTCGGTTTTGTGACTCCACTAAATTGCTTAAGAGAATGCATTGATATTTCCTTGTTTATCTGATTTCTATTCCTTTCCTTTCCAATAAATCTATCCCAATGAATCACACCGCCTTCAATGACCCACGAAGCACCGAAATTGTTGTCAGTGTCTGGACTTTATAACACATCAACAGCATGAGTATTAACGCTCTTATTTAGGAAAATGATATAGTAGCATTAAAATCTTGCACAATATGACTCTTGTGTCATTCAGCAATGTATGTATTTTCTGGCACATGTTGATACTATACTCTGTGCAAGCTCAACTGGCGGTTCAAGGTCACGTTCCCCTTCCCCGCTCCTCACCTCACCACCCCTCCCTTCCTACCTCTCTAAGCTGAACACTATGTCAACGAAGGCTAGAGGTAAATTTACCCTTCGCATGTAGGGATAAAAGCAGCGGAGTGGGGATAAAAAGATAACCTAGAGCCGGTTCTGCTAACTGAAGGCGCTATAATATCATTTTACGGTACTCTGTTCTAATAACAGTTGTTGTGTTCTATATGTTGTTGTTGTTGTTTTAGTGCACGTCAACGTCTGGACTATTAGCGCCCTTACTATACACTGAATTGACAACGTGGCTAAAAACAGAATTCAGTTACCGCCTGCATGTCCGACTGTAAAGGAGTTGACCACACAGACAGCAAAATAGAATACGAAGATACTGACACGAATGCCATCTGCATGGCCGACTGTAAAGAGGTCAGCCATACAGACAGCAATATGATGTAAAATACTAAAACAAAGGCTGTAAACGGGCCATGAAAACAGACACGAACACTAACTGGTTGGATGTAAAAGATCCAAACAGGCTACACAATCGACTTACCGACTAACTGACTGGCTGGTTGTAAAAGGGCCACCCAGCCAGCTAGGTATAAACCACAAAACTTAACACAGCATACGAAAAACTCCATAAGGTTAAAACACAGTACTTGGATTGGAGGTTGTAAGGAGACCACCAATCCATTCTAAAACCTAGGCCGATTTTAGGGTCAAGACCAGCCAGCCTACAAAATTTTAAAATCTTCGCCATGTTGTCATTGTCATTATTTAAAATCAGGGACAGATCGTTGGCCAGGCTAACGTCTACCCTTAAATCTAAAAATAAAATTCGACCAGTTAAAATGTGGTGCACCGTCAAAACTGCACCACAATCATCACATTCCGGTGGGTCCTCCTGGCGGAGAAGAAAGTTATGTGTCAGAGGACAGTGAACTATACGGAGGCGAATAAGAGGACCTCATCCTCCCTGAGTCGCTGGTTTGTCATTTATCAAAGATAAATCATTTAACCGACGAGCCAAAGTCTAATTTTGGGACTGGTACAAAGTCGATTCCAACATTGTCGCAGGCTAAGTTAGCAGCTTCATCGCCTGCCTCGTTCCCCCTGATTCCCACATCGCCGGGTACCCAGCAGAATAAAACCTCCTTCTTTGGAGGGAAAGGAGTGCGTCCTGGATGTCCTGGGTACATATTTTTTAGCGCCTGAATATAGACAAGATAATCACAGCATATAACGAACCTTGTATCACTCATTACTCTCATATGCTGGAGCGACTTGAACAAAGCGTAACACTCGGTAGTATATACGCTGCACATGCTATTCAGCTTGTATGCCTAAGTCACTCGAGGGTATACAACAAAGCAACCTACTCCGCTAGCCTGCTTAGACCCATCAGTGTATACCTGGGTAGAGGTGTGATGCTGATTTAAAATGTCTCTAAAAACATTGATTAAAATATTGTCAGCGGTAAACAGTTTGTTATACTGAGACAACTCTAAAATTAATATGGGCCTCTTTAAAAACCAGGGAGATTTTCTCCAACCCTGGTGATAAAAAGAGAGCAGCTCCAATCCATATTCTTCTAAAATAACCTTTGTACTGTAGCTCAACTGTTTAGTCGCACTGTCACTTTTGGTATAAAACCGCTCGTAATTCGGATGTATAACTATGTCGTACACGGGCTTTCTTGGTGTTATGGCAACGTGCAGGTAGTGTCGCACCGTGAGGAGACGCCGGCGGATGGTAAGCGGCGGCTCACTCGAGTCAGCACAAATGCTGACAATCGGACTGCATCCGTGGCAAACCGAATTTCTGCATGGTGGATATTATCCAATATACGGAGATAACTGTCCCGTGGCAAACCATACACGATCCAACAGAATTCCAGCCGCGACGGTGCAAAGGCTCTGTAAAACTGTAGCACGCAGAAGCGGTCTGGCGCCCCAGGACCTGCCACACAAACATTTTAAAAGATTAAGAGCTTTTGAGCCTCTGGCTTTCACATCTTCAAGATGTGGAAGCCAAGTTAGCCTGCTGTCTAAAATGTGGCCCAGAAACCGAAATTTTTCAGTAAAACTTAAAACGGTATTTCTCAAGGTAAAGACTTCTGCTACGAGTAAAAAGTACACAACGGGTTTTCTCAACAGAGAAACGAAAACCGGTGTGTACTGACCATTAATCCAGCCCGTTCAGCGTGAATTACAGCTGTCGCTTAGCGCTTCTCAGGCCTGACAATTTACAAAATATTTAAAAAATCATCCACCTATAAGGAGTACCGGATGGGATGCTATTAATCGCAATAGCGTAAAGGGTCACGTTTAAAACTGATCCTTTAGGAACACCGTTTTCCTGAATTAAAAGATCAGAAACTTCATTACCGACTCGGTACCGGAAGCAACGACCAGATGAAAAAGATTTTTAAAAGTTAGGTAGATTTCCCCTAAAACCCCATTCATGTAATTGTTTTAAAATAACCTGCCATCTGGTAGTATTGTGAAACACACACCGACAGGGTGCTGGCTGCCGATGAAAGCGTCCTGAATTGACGCTTCAAGTAGGATCAGGTTGTCCATGGTGGAACGGAACTTCCTGTATCCACACTGAAAGCAGGTCAGAAAATTTGGGACTCAGGACACCATACAAGGCGGGGGTTGAACATACGCTACAGTGTCTTCTCCACGCAGCTTGTCAGAGCGATACTACGATACCTGGCAACAACTTATCCTTTCCAGTTTTAAAATAGAGATCAATGTTGCTTCTTTCCACGAGTCGGGAATTGTGCTCCAGTCCAGATATCATTAAAAACATCTAGATGGTACTCTTTAGCATCTTTACTAAGATGCCTCAGCATCTGGTGCTGGATCATATCAGGACCTGGAACGATGTCATTGGCGCTCTTTAATGCCGACTCCAGCTCCCAGGATGAACACGGGCTATTATACACCTCTGTATCCGACGAATCGAAGCACAGCATGCTCCTGTCGTCAGCAATTCGTCGTTGCTAGGTCCGAAGGTCATAATTAGCAGACGAAGTGATGGCAGCGATATTCTCTGCCATCAGCTGCACTGTGCTCCGTTCGTCGGTAATTACACTCCGTGATGCAGTAATCCAGATACTGGTGGGCGGGAGTACCTTCCAGATATACGTCGGATAGAGTACCATACCTTCGACGAAGGTATGGAACGATTTATAGTGCTCACAAAGTTCTGCCATGACCTTTTCTTGCTCTCCTTAATAAAACGACGCGCCTTAGCTCTGGCAATACGGTAAGCTGCCAGGTTGTCGGATGTTGGGTACAACCTAAAACGACGCTACGCCCGTCTGCGACACTAAATAGCGAAACGACATTCGTCGTTCCACCAGGGTACGGGCGTCTTTCGCAGCGTTCCGGAGCTTTTCGGCATGGAAACGTCAGCTGAATGGCGAATAACGTCTCGGTGGAGGAAAAACACTGCAGCCTCCAAGGCCTTTCCTGAATCTGAGGTGTCTTCAGATCGCGAAGACACAGTAATGCTGGTGGACGATTCTGGTCCCACTCCTCAGCAGTCATCGAATGAGGACCCATCCAAACCGGGGTGGGTGAGGTTAAATAGGTAGGATGACTCCCATACTACAGTCGAACATCAACTGCTTTGAGGCTCACATAGAAGAATTCCAACTCTTAGCACGGTCTAAACCTTTGTGTCTCTGCTTACAAGAGACACACTTTAGACCATATCACCATCCAGTGCTAAGAGGACATGACATTTATAGAAAGGACGATACCGAGGGTGATCTAGCGAAGGGGGGAGTGGCTGTGTTTGTACAAAACACTGTCCACTCCGAACATGTCGCTCTCACCTCTAACATACAAGCAGTGGCCTGGGAAGCGAAGAAGAAGGGGATTTTAAAAATGGTATCGTTCCGAGTGCCGAAAATTTCGACCCCGGACCTTCTGATCAGTTTGCCTTACATTGCAAGCCGATATTGCAGCTGTTGAAACTGCAGCAGAAGGCGTTGCTACTGCAGTGCTTATAATAGTAGGCTTCTCTGCGATTGCTGGTGGAACTGACGATTTTGCTGTCGAAGTTGTTAGGGTTACAGATATGTTGATACCGACATCGACGGTCTTCGGTGTTATGACCTTGGTGGACATGGTGCCACATTTTCATCGACATGAGCACGTTGTACTGGTGCCCGTGTAGCAACACTTACCTTCCTGACGAGATATGACAAAGTTTTTGCGAAGCTAGTGGCGAAGACGGGTGGCGCACGCGCCTTAAAAAGATTCTTAACTTCACCATAAGAAAGTCGCTTCAATCTTCTTTTTGTCAAGATACACTCGACACTCCCTGCTCCAGGCTGGGTGTGCCCCGGAGCAGTTGATGCATGCCTGTAGGAGGGTACAAGCACTGCCTGGCTCTTGTGCAGCTTTTCCACATTTCCCGCAGGTAGGGTTGCTGTTGCAGGTCGCCGTCGTATGACCAAACCGCTGGAACTTGAAACAGTGCATCGGGTCCGGTACATATGGGCGTACATTCAAGTAGTCGTCGAGATTCAAATAACCTTCTTTAACGTCTTTCGGCAAAGTTGGAGTATCGAACGTCAGGACGAAGATGGCAGTCTTCTTTAGACGGCCGTTTACCCTTCGTGTTATCTGAAGAACCTCGACCACCTGTCCTGACGATCACTCCTTAAGAAGTTCCTCGACCTCTAAATCGATTAGGTCCCGGCAGCTGACCACGCCTTTACTCGAATTCAGAGTTTTATGGAGTTCGTACTTTACTGCTAACTCCCCGAGCTTCTCAGACTTAAAGAGTAGGACAGCCTGCTTGTAGGCAGATGTTTTCAAAAGCAGTATCCCGTTCCTCAGCTTTTTGACAGATTTCAGTTTTCCGCAAATACACTCTAACTCTTTTTGTATATAAAAGGGAGAGACCTTCTCGAAAGATCCCTCAACCCTTGAAATAATTAAAAAGGTATTATCTATAATAAAATCCCATCACCCCCTTGCCAGTTCTTTTGGAGTTAATTATTCCCTGCAACCCGACCACGCCTCAGGTAGAAGAAGGAGATTTGTTTTTGTTATTTTTCGCATGAGTTCGGAGAAATAGATGTCGAGCAATGTGGAGCCCCAGCATCACGCCACCAAGCCTAATACAACAGGGGTGCGGCAGTTGCCCTTTTTTCTTTTTTGCAGCGACCTCGCGATCCGGGCGATGAAGCCAAAATATCATTTCTCCTAGATACACAACGTTCCACCGCCACGCCAGACGGTGGTCGTTGAAGCATGGTAGGAGTTTACGGTGTGGGAAACGTGCGGGGCTCACAAATTTCCAGCTCGGGCACCGCAGGTTCGTCAAATCCGTACCTGACACCTGCGTAACAGATCCCTGCGGGCTGCATTCTATAATAGAGATGTAATCAGATCATTCGCTTGGTCTCATTTTTGGTCCCTTGCCACAAATTAAAAAACCTACGCACAGTTTTGCTTTCGGATGCCTACCACACTCATTCCATATAACAATGTCTTGGCAACTTTTCACATTTCTCCCCCACTCCTTCCTATTGAATGAGTGTTTCACTCTGAAACAGACATTCACAAAATGCCACAAGAATTCCGCATAGACTTGTTTGTTGACAACTCCTGACGGTTGAAGTACAAAGATACGAGTGACAGCTGTTTCACTGGGCCAGCGGCCAAGAGCAAAAACCTGCTGCCAAGTGGTTCTCTCCGGGAGAGACAATTATCTGAGGAATTCGATTCCATCAAGGCAGTCGAGGTAGTGGAGAATCCATACAAAGACGACCGTGAAAAACTGTCACAAATCGTAATTAGTATATAGATAAAAGCAGACAACAACAGGAAACAAAATATACCTTGTTACTTATCCAGAACTTACATGGTGTCGTGGTTTAATGACTGAAATGTCTAGAGTTCTTCTCTGAAACGTTAATTTTCTGTAGAAACTACGTTATTAATCTTTGCGTACCAATCAAATAACTGAGATAGGATGTCAGAATTTACCTTATACAGTAGTGTTTAGATTATGAATAAACGAAATTATTAATTCAGACAACTGACATTTAACTAAGAAAGATTAATGCAAATGAGAATTATTAGAACCATTAAAAATCGACATAATATAAAACATTTATACTATAGAAAAAAAAACAATAAAAATCTAAAGATTGAATCTATACGAACATATCTACTTATAGAAAATACACGTCAGAAAGGAAAAAGTGCTATAGCTATTTGTTACTTTCTTTTAACTAACAAATGAATTAATACCTCTGTGAAAGGGAAATTTTTATTATCGCTTGTACTCGAACATCACAAGGCATACAGATATATCAACTTCAGCTGACGACAATGTTGGGTTTGCAAGAAATACTCTGTTGTCCAAGATACCTCAAACTAGTGACCTATTGATGGTATAGATTCAAAACAATAATAGTGAAATTTGCGTTTTTATCTCTGTACGGCAATAAATTATATATACATAAAATTGACATGGGTGGTATAAACGCGGATGTGCAATAGGTCACCAGTAGCATTGTAAGACTCTACTGGTACTTTCTGATTACAGGAGATATAGTCATGCAAGATATTTGTTGCATTGCTACTGAATTATTAACTGCAGCCTCAAAATATTTCCTCTGAAGTATATAAATAATACAGTGCTTCCAGTAGCGTCCTTCTTTATTACCAGAACTCATTATTTCGCACATTGTAGCATACGGTTGAAATAACGATCAAAGAGAATTTTCTATGAGAGGAGGTTTAACAATTGAATTTCCAATTTCATTATGATTTGGAAGTATCAAATTTTTTTCAAATTACCAAATGAGTCATGATCGTTTTTAGCTGGTTAATAAATATTACAGTCAATAAGTTCCTTGTTTAAATTCCATTAAAAAAAATAGATCTCAAGTCGCAACTTCACAGGCAGTTTGTAACAGCTGTAAAACTGTGCCGGCTTAGCGTAATATCCCGTTCTGTATCGTAATAAAGCTAACTTTTCTCATTGTCTGCTATCTGTGTTTGCCCTTGTAACACAGGCTTTCCGCGTTATCTGAGTCGGCTGTAAAATCTCCTGCTCGGCTGCGCAGTAAATAGGGAAGAAACGATTACTCAAGCTTCATAAACAGGGCGCTCAAGGTCCAACAGCACCCAAGTCACACATTTCCAGTGAAATTTCACAGCGTTTTCAATAGTACACGGCAAAACACGTATTTTGGAGGAACTTCGTTGTTTCAGCATCCCTTGGAGTGCTACGCAGCAAATAATCTATGGTATGGAGTAATTTTTTTGGTGAATATACTAGATGCAGAAAAAAAACGTGTTTGTTTTCTTTGTGGTCAATCGTGTCTCCAACTGATCATCTATTTCTATATCTGCTAATACATCAACACCCTCTGTTTTGAATGCTTCCTTTCTAGTGTGTGTTTAAATTTAGCCATTAGAATTAGCTTACTACTAAAGAATGGAAAGGAAGCTCCCCTTCCATTCGTCAGGAGTGACATCACGAAATAGTAGAAAACCGAAATCTGGGTGGTCGGGCCGGGAAATGATCTAAGAAAACAAAATTAAACCAGACATTTCCTACGCAGTTACTTAGGTTAAGGGAGATTACTGAGACAGGAGAGGAGGAGACAAACATAATTCGTCCAATTCAGGAAGGAGATATAAAGCGACTATTTCCTCGAGCCTACCAGTGGATTATTTACAGTTGGTCGTACAGAAGGATCCTGACGAATCTAAATTTCGAGAAAACTGGCAATTGCGAATGTTAGAAAGAGAGGACGTCCGAGAATGTACTGCATATGCGAATGCAAATTGAAAACCATTTTTCAAGTTTGATAAGTAAATATGCTGAGAGGGAAGAAAATATTTAATTGACTATGTTTGGAGAGAGTTTGGAACTTGTTGCACGAGGCAGCAGATCTGGCTACCAAGTTTTTGAAATAGAAGTACTTGGATGTAATTGCAATAGCATAGTCGAGGTATTACTGAACAGTAGAAGAGACGTACGGTTGAGGTTAAATATTGGTAATTTCCTCTGAATTATGATACAGTAGGAGAAATTCTATCAGAAGGGAGTTCTGAGGTTACGCAGATGCCTATCTTCTCAACTACCGCCTTAGCTTCCTTGGTATTCCATCTCCACTCATGATGGCCTTGATGACTGACTGCGATACGGTTTCCAAAGGCGTCTACTTTCGAAGGACAGTTGTTTACCAATATCGACGGACGTTATTAAACGTATTACTAGCGTCAAAACAGTAGGTCTAATATTTTAATAGATTTTTGTATGGTCAAAATTGAAGTTATTAGAGATGAGAATGATCTGAGATTAACTAAAGGGAAACTATTTGGCCATGGACTTTTGAAGGAACCTTCTCGAGAATCGTCTGAAGTGATTTCGGGAAATCAAGGAAAACCGAAATTGGGATAGCTGGTCGGAGGTTTGAACACGTGTCATCCCATATTCCATGCCCGAGCGTTACCGCTTACCCATCATGCTCGGTATTAGGAATAGTTATAGCAGTAGTAAAAACAATTTTTTGTCAGGACTCTGTAGTGAAATTATTTATCTGGCATTAATATTCATAAATATATCATTTTATCCACAAATCTTGTACGTCTGTAAGCAAGATGAAATGACACAATTTTTGTGTTTGGTATCTCGGAAACGCTCTAACGCCATCTCGTAGACGTTTCAGGTACCAGAAAGCTTACTGATAGTTTCTCTTTGGTTTCGACAAGGAACTCTTATATATTTAAATGAAGAATTCATGTACACTAATTGACCCATGTGAATATTTCACTCTGTATCGTGATAAGTCACCAAATGGTAATATAATAATGAGTAAATTCAAGTATTTATTAATGAAAGGTATTTTATTTTGAAGAGTAGTAATAAATATCACTTTTACTGTATAAAAGTCGTTATCATTAAATACTACATGTTTAATTGTAAACCATTTAAAAAGTAAATATTTAAAAATATTGGCTTTGTATGAAGTCATTTTTTTAAAAATCTTCTTTACTTTAATAATCATCCTTGACTTTTTCACCATATGTTTCTTTAACACAAAAACATATAATAATGGATTTACAAAATCATGAAAAAACCACGCACGTGTATCCATGCGGAAAAAACAGGTTCTAATAAACACAATCCTGCCTATTGAAGCATCTGACCTTGTATTTTATTAATGTTCGTAACGAATCTTATTTTAATTGGGAATTGTGTTCCTATCATTTGGAAAGGCAGGGTTGGTGGTGTGAGATTAATGCGAGGTAAGAGCATAGTTTTATCGGAGTGAATTAATTTAGCACTGATGATTTGCTCGTCTAAGAGAATTATCACTAATCTTGAACCATTAATTAATCCCTGATTAGTGTTAATATTTCTATTTAACATAATAATTGCATTTTTCTTTAAAAAGCAATTCATGAGTTGGTAAAACAGACGATCTTGGAAATGGTTCTAGTGATTTGGTTGTAATTTCATATGTAGATAACGTTTTGCTTTTCAGGTTTGTAACATAGTATTTTTTTAAAAAAAGAGCGATTCTTGGATTTGGTATCTCGGAAACGGCTCTAACCTCAGCTTATAGAAGTTTCTGGTACCACTAAGCCTACTGATGTTAGTTAAGCTTCTCTTTGCAAGGAACTGTGCTCTTAAAAATGCCTTTAAGAAAAAGCTCTAACTTTAATCAAACTTTACTCACAATCTTGCATGTTGAACAAAAACTGAAAAGAGGTCAAGTACTAGGAAATAAATAAAAAGAGATGTCTAAGATTGAATCATGATATGCATGTGCCAACGAAAATATTAGTAAAATTAACATGATATAAGAAGAAGTATGATAATTTTTACCCTGTGAATATCATCACTGTGATTACAAATAAACGGAATGTAAATGCCGAATAGAGCGAGACAGATACGAAACAATGATAGTTATGAAACTGATACTTTATTAGACTGTTTTCATTTTACCTGAAAAAATTTATAACGTCTAATAGTGGTACTCCTGAACAACCAGTACTCAAAGTATTAGAATATTCGCAGTGAGCTTTAGTTCTTCACAGAAAGACGCCACGAAGCCTTTAGCTAGCTCGTGCATCAAAATTTCCTGCTTGCTGTAGTATTTCGCAAGTGCAAACTAACAAATAAAGTACTGTATCTTTACGCAATGTTAGCTGCGGGAAGTAATAACTTTAACGATAGTATAAATAGAGCCCGGGCATATTGTGTACCGTGATGTTTATTATTTCCGACAGCTGACGCCAGCGAAGAAAGGCATTATCGCCGCTCGTTAACTCCGTGGCTGTACCAGTCGTATCACGTTGTGTGTCACAATGCATAACCGTGAGACTGTGTGGTGACCTTCTACGGAATTTTTGGCTAAAATTGGGCGATGATTACTAAAGCTGGGCATGAGTTGATTGCATACAGTGACAGCTAGATCCAGGGCAGTTGCATCTGCTAAACACAACAGTTACAGGCAATGGAGTGTGCCTACACAGATACCAAAGACAGTAAAGCAGGCCAAAGAGTCAGCAGATTTAAGTTAGAGCATGACGGCACTGGGAAGACGATGAATGGGAAGCATTCACCACTATTGACTGGAGGTCCTCCCCACTGTTGGTACTATGGAGGGGAGCAGCCAACAAAACCCAGGTTGACTAGCAGAGAGGGGTCGAACCTGGTCGAATTTGATCGATCAGGCTTGGTCACGCTCTCTCTCTTACAGGAAGATCGTCGTGATAGCTATGGAGTGATGGAGCTAGGCGAGATTGGAGTAGGAGGTGAGCCGCAGTCTACAATAGGGGCAGCCAGAAGTCTACGCCAACAGCAGTCACTGTAACAGGTGGGAGAAAGCATTTGAAGCAACGTAATGGGGAAGTCAATTAGTATAACCAAGTCTATGGAGGAGTTAACGGGAGTTAAGGTTATTGTTGTACATAACTTGATGTGAATAAAGTGTACATATGTATATATCCTTACTGAGAGTTTCAATTGCAAGTACTACCACTCACATGACAGAAGAGTATTACCCACAACTTATATGTTCCCCTTGGGTGTGGCAGAGCGAGAAAAAAGATTCACCAGTTCACCACAACTAGGTTAAGTGTAAACAACAGACGAAATTATCTCGCATTGTCATATGTTGCAGTTAGGTCGATGAGAACAGTATTCAATGTGGTTGGTAATGAGTGATTCCTAATATATAACGCCGGAAGCGGTGGACGCCGTGGTTTCCATATTTACGTCCGGCTTTTGGGGTTACATCAAAGAAGTTTTTAATTACATTCACATGATCATACATAGCCAAAGAGTATTTAGTGTAGCTTGCAATTTAATAGCCAAGGTAAAAACGACAACAGATTTTCAGTAGTGGAACACCGTGATTTATGATTGCTGATGACTAAAGCCCGGGTATTTATGCACTTAAAACACCTAAAATATGCATGCAAATATGCACAAAAGAGTCCTAAAATATGCACTAACAATAAAAGAATATGCACTAACAATTAAAGAATATACACTAATAATTAAAGAATATACATTTATCAAATGATTTATTTTATGTCTACTCACTGATATACATGTTTGATTTCTTAGAAAATGACGAATCGCAATATGTTACCAAGAGTTTTTCAATGTTTTCAGGAGTCAAAGAGTTTCTATGGTCAGACAAAATTAGTTTATAAGCCGAAATGATCATTCCACGTCAACGGACATTATTGGGCAATACTTGTACGATGATACTGACAGTTCGGAACATTTATCTGTTAAAGATTGTGTGATTCCACTTAAATACTTGTTAATTGATTGAATCTTTTTCAGTCCTGGGTTTGAGTCCAAAACCCTGCTGAGTTTACTTTTAACTTTTTGCCCAATTTCACCAGGGACGGCATTTATAGAAGAAATTGTTTTTGTGAAGAAACTGAATAAACTCGTGAAGGGGTGCACCGCTAGTTTCTAGACCCTTAATAACCTTAGAAAGTGACGAATGGATGAAATTGATATTTCTATATACAGTATCACAATCAAATGCACACTTTGCTTCACGAACACACCCAGAACGCTCATCATTATCAATACTTGTGACTACATCTTGATGGAAGTTCTCCTGGTAGAACGGCACTGCAGACAATCAAGTTCCATATCTAGTGAGAACAGGTTCTGGTGGAAGAGGAACCTCAGGCAAACGATCCTTATAAAACTGTACACGAGCTGGTGCTTTTAGGAACACTTTTTTTGCCACTTGAAATTACTTTGTTAACTGAAGGAAATAGAGAACGTACCTCATTTGCAATGCGATGTAATCCATGTGCCAAACATGTAACATGGATAAGATTGGGGAAAAATACTCGAAGCGACTGATCAGCTTTTAGCATATGTGAAGCTGCGTCTGTGATTAAAACACGCACCTTGTAACAATCTCTCCGATTCAGTAGGCCACAGAAGTAGCAGGGAATCGTTTACAAATCTTGCAATTGTACTGTGGTTGGTTTTCTCTAACATTTTGGTTGAAAGTAAATGAGGTTTTCCGGGTTCTTCTTGACATAATTTTCCCACTATAAAGTTCATTACGTATCGGTCACATGAATCGGTTGTTTCATCTACCGATATACAGACGCAGTTCCCTCCTATATCCGACCGAATTGAATCCAGGACAGAAGCGTATAGAGAAAGCAAATAATTTTTTCTACTGGTGAATTCATCCGGTATCCTTTGATTACCACAATACTTTTGAAGAAATGCTCGTAGATCTGGATTGTTCAATTTATGCAGCGGGATGTTGCTACATACAAAAGCCTTACAAAGGTCAGCAGAGAATGTATTAATTTCAGACCGTGATACCTGAGTTAAAAGTAGCTGTTGCGCGTTCCTACTCTTTTCTTTTGACCTAATATGTACAGCTGATTTAGAATGCTATTCAAGTTGAAATTTTTTCTCGCATTTTATATTCTTCTCACATATTTGACAGTACACAACTTCACCGTCACTAGAATAGTCGCTGTTGCCTGAAATCCACTGCTTAATTAAAAATGATCTTGTGCATTTTTCTTTAGGCATTTTTGCAGTCAGATTAAACAAAACTATTCTTAGCACACGAACACTCCTGTCGACACAAACTTTGAGAGGCTACTGCTTTTGGAAAGGAATGTGCAAGTGCCTTTAAAAGTACAGAACCATGAGGTCTGGAAGCCATGAATCTATTCCCAGGAAAACTGGGTCGTGCCGCAATTAGAGGAATATTCGGGAAAAGAAAACTGCTGGCCTTCCCGGTAGTTGTCGCAAGAATAACAACACTGGTGGATTACGAATATTCCCAGAGGGGGAAAATACTTTTGATTGTCGTCTCTTCACCTATAGAGCTATTATTTGATTTTTCCGATATCAAAATTCATAAAATGTACACAAAAATCGAGTTTTTGTGGGTTTGCTACTGTACGCGACATAATTTCTGATGTTTTAGCACTTATACGGGATGATACATGGTTGTTTAGAAAATGTATAGTTATAAGTAATAAACATCGAGCATGCAACGTGTTGTCAAAATCCTGGAAAATTACAACTTTATCGTTCCAGCTACCGGGGATGTCTGACAGTAATTAAAAGTGGAAAAGAGAAGTAAGATACGTAAACCCATGCTGAAATGTTTTTGTATTACCGCTCAAAAATTCGTGAAGTTATGAGCGAAGGTTTCTCTACGAATAAAAAGAAGCAGTAAGCTGCTAATGCCGGGCGACCCTGAACATGATATTGTTCTACTCCGGACACCGAAAACTTGTTCAGGTGCAACACAACATGACTGGAAAACTCTCAAACGTGTTTTCTCTGTAATATCTCTCAGACATCCACTGACAAGAGCCGCAACTCCTTAGACAAAGAGTGTAATGCATACACATACTAACAGTCTACTAATTTCATTATAAAAACAAAAATAAACTTAGCGTTCATTATTGGCTGGATTGGACAGAACTGAAACTTTTTAAAGTGCAAGTACTTCAGGAAAAAAGGCAAATGGACGTAGAGGCCAAATTACTTGTATTAAAATGTTAACGCCAATGGAGAAACGCCTTACAACCAAGGCTAGTATCGAAGAAGAAAAATTAAATAAATACAAAGTTCAAAAGTATGTTTACTGTAAGCTAGTAAGGCGATATCTACAGCTCGCTGTGTCTTCTGTTTATTTGATATGGCATCAAGCCAAAACTATAGAAACCGAAACCTATTTTGATGGTTTTTTTTCACAATTTGAATGCTTATGTTCTAGCTTAAAATCTGAGCTATGGATTATTACTACGTGACCGAGCTTCGGAACAAGAAATGACAGTCAGTTATTAACGGGAACAGGTGAGCACCAAAGATTCATAATACTTTCTCGACCAGAGATTACACACAATATCAAAGAGAAACAGTCCATTTACCGTAAAAACTATTATTCTGGCTACTATTGATTGTTCTTGCATTAAAAAAAATGTTTTCTACTTCATGAAACTAATTTTTATGTATGTCTGAATGGTGAGATTATGAAATATGAGACTGAAGAATTTTCAGTAGTAATACATGTTTTTTGTTTTTCTTAATTTTTTTATTCTTTTTAATAGAAGATACTATTTGTTGTTTGAGGCATTTTTATGGAATTTTCAGTGTTTTAAGTTTCGGATTTTACATTAAAGGCGCTCTGATAACTTCGTACATTAATGTGAAATTATGTGCTTGTATGGTAATGGAAAGGTTTTGCCTCAAAAAGCTTCAGAAGACCTAACGAATTTCTGCTCTATGTAGCAAATCATTTTGGTCGAGCCTGCATTTCAACATATCCACAACCTAACATTACTGCTGGAAAAAACAGCATCTACATACCTTGCACGCATTACTCCACAGCTCTTGGTATACGTGGGTAAAGCTCCAGTAAATGCTTGTATAATATACTGTCTTACTGCCGAGCGTTACTTTAAATACGCTATTTTTTTTTTTTTTTATTTTTTTTTTTAATAGTCTCCGGCATCAGATTCTTTCCGAAGTTGCTTAGTTTCTCATACCAGGAACACAAGTATTGCTAAACACAGTTACACAAAAAATAAACTGCTGATTTTTTTGCTTGACTGTCTATATATTCGGTTTTATGCATGATTTAACTTTCATTTTAGAAAGGTTTCAATACATTAAAATTCAAATACTCAAATCGAAAAACGAGATTGCCCTTTGAGGAGATTAATAGGTAGCATCTACCATGTGTTATTTCGCATGGAAATTTTTCTCAACCAGGTTATTTATATCGTTTTGGCTCATCCCCTTCCCTAACTTAATGTGGGTGTCATGAAGGTGAGAAAAAGATTGCTACATTCTTAGCCAAATATATGCCTAAATACGCTAGGATGAATCATAAAAAGATATTCTTATCACCGTTATTTTAAACTACAACATAAGGTACAAAAAACACCGGAAATATGATTAAAATTAATTGATCACGTTACCAACCGTAAGTAATGTTTGTGTCCATTTTGTCCTTGTTTTATTATCTTATTGTGTTTGAACAACTTGGATCGAGCATAGTGTGTAAGCGTTTAACGCTCTGTCTTGGTATTTGATTGGATAGTCAGCTTCAGGTTTTTCGAATGCCGGAAATGTTCCTTCAAAAGGCCAGGGCCAAATCCCTTTCCGTTTCCTTGTTGTCTGTTGTCTTTCGATTCTAATAACATTGACGAGACGTGAAATCCTCGGGAAATGGGAAAAAGGTAAGATAAAGTACGGCGGTAAGAAGTGTACCTGAAGGATTTTGGCATTGTCATGGGAGAATGAAGGGACAGAGCACAATACAATAGTCTTGTGTAGTTCGCGAACGAACTAGTTCGGAAGAGCGCTCCCATAGGCGAACTACGCGAACTAGTTCCCAGATCTCTCGCTCTTTAGTTCGTTAGTTCGTTCGATCCTTTCCCGAAGACCAACTTTTGTTTTAGTTTATTATCTAAAATGAAACATAGTTCCTTGTGGACACATTTCACTGAAACACAGATATAAAAATAAAGAAAAATAAATTGTTCAACATTAATCATTATTGCAGAAGTCACAAACGGAAATTTAACGTGGAATGTGAAAATAAAATACACTTTGATCCCATTAACAATCAAAAGACAACCATCGATAACCACAACTACCATAACAAACAAGAGAGCGCGTGCAGTAGCGCTAGCAAAGCGAGCGAGCGAGCTGTCTTGGAGGACCTAGTTCGCGAACTAAACAGAGCGCTCCCGGTCGCGAACTAAAGAGAGCGGTACAGTTCGCGAACTAACAGAGCGCTCCCGGTCGCGAACTATAGAGAGCGGTACCGTTCGCGAACTAAACAGAGCGCTGCCGGTCGCGAACTAAAGAGAGCGGTACAGTTCGCGAACTAACAGAGCGCTCCCGGTCGCGAACTATAGAGAGCGGTACCGTTCGCGAACTAGCACCATTCGCCGCTAGGGTTTCCAATATTTTTTCGGTTGATGGTAGGAATTTTTTTAAAAGAATAACCTATAAAAATATGCTACACTTCAAAAATATAATATTTTACGAAAGAGTAGAAAATGATAAAAGGTATGTTTTTACTATTTCATTTTTTAAGCTATATTTTTTGCACTTCTTTCATCTTTAATTCTTTTTTGTCTACAGTTAAATTGTCATATGCTTTATCGCTTTCAGTTGTCAAATTAATTTCGAGAAAAAACTCATTTTTTATTCATGAAATACTTCTCTTACTTTTACCTGGATTTCGTATAATATTGTTATTTCAGAGTAAAGTTTGTTCACTTTGATATTCATTTTTTTCTCGTAAATTTATAACCTCTAATATAGTCTCACAGTCATCAAATGAAACCCTGTGATTTGAATTTAATTTTTGGATTTTGTATAGCCAATTGCTTTCATTAAAATCTAACTATTTACTAAGATACTCCAGACATTTATCAACGAATACTAGAGCATTATTTTTTTTATATTATCACTTTCTGTGGAGAATTTGGTTTCTAAAGGCTTTTTCTTGTTTTCTTAACCAAAGAAACAGTATCTTTTACATTTTTCTATTGCTGATTTTAAAGCTGACATAATATAATACTTATCTCAGTCTGTTATTTAACAGCTTTGTGAAAGTGATGAAAGAAATGACTTGCGAAATTCAAATAGATTTTAACTTTTGTGTCTTCATCAGTTTCATTCGTCGCCAAAAAATTGTGAATGTGTGTTGGATTATTCTCCCCTTCACTAATAAAATAATAGCTCAATGACTTCCAATTCACTGGAAATTTACGCACTTTCATTATTGCTACCACTTTCTCATTCAAGGGTCACTGTTATTTTTATATGTCTAATTACTAGATATCACATTGGAAGTATTAATGTTATTTTTCTTAATAATATAGGTAATACTATTTCTGTCATAGTACTTAAGTTGTAGCCAATAGTAGAATTATATTTTGTCCATGATTTCCAAAACTTTATTTATATAAAAAAGCCGATTACTTATAAACGAGTATTTTAATTCATCAAAATAAACGCGTTTATAATATTTTGTAATTAATGTTGTGTTGTTGTTGGGGTTTAAGGGCGCGTCGACGGCAGGATCATTAGCGCCTTTTATAAGTAATGTTTCTTCCATGAACTAATAACAAATCCATTTAAAAAATTAATATTCTACGAATGCATGTAAAGTAAATAGTAAAAACAGCACAATTATTCAATTTACCCATTTGTGTAAAGGAAAATGAGCACTTTGGTTTATCGGCGCCAACTGTTCATGCTAATGTAATTTGAAAGGGCTATTATTAAGCAATAACTTTTGTTAAGAAGGTCATATTAAATTCCATTTAGAAACGACAAAAAAATGATTATGTCCTAATAAAACTGACTTAACAAACAAAATAGCGCGTGCAGTAGCGGTAGGAAGGCGAGCGAACGCTCTGTTTCTCTGAATTCGAGACGCGAACTAACGAACTAAAAGAGCGAACTAGTTCGCGAGGGAGCTGCGAACTAAACTGAGCGCTCCCCTTCGCGAACTATTATGCGCAAGTCTACAATACAACAGAGCCAGGAATTCTATTTACTCTGAAGAGCGCTGCAATTTTCGTCCATGTTATGTACTAACTAGCCTGCTGATAGCTTCCGGTGCAGATTGTTACAACGCATTAACATCAATTGTTTTCAGACAGTGTTTGTGTTTGAAAAATCTATAACGTTCCTTCACAACAAAACTGTTTTGCTGAAAAGTTCTGTTTCGCGTTCTATCTTTCACTAAAATACGCTATCAATCTCTCACAAATAATAATTAATTGCTTATTTCGTTATCTGCTACGCTTCTTCGAAATACGGTTGTAAAGTGGGAATATTCTAATAGGGAAAATTTTCTACTTCAAGCCGTAACAGCCAGATTTCTTTGATGCTATCTGAAATCTTGATTTCAAAATTCTGCTTATTCTTAGACAGCTTTGTGTTTCGATTAACATATTAATCAAGTCATTGGGCTAGTGACTTGGAGAGAAGTTACGCT
>JARYHS010011408.1:140966410-141015142 GCA_031002005.1 Vandiemenella viatica
AGCAAGATTCCAAGTGAGGACTGTAATGAAATGGTGAACTTATACAGTGTATCGTAGCAAAGCGAATATTAAAGAGTTATTGAGCTATGTAGGCTAGAAGCTAATCTTGGTCTTTCCGAGCCATGGCGACAGGACGTCGCAGATTTGGGATTTGCCAGACCACACACACTGCTCCCTGGGGATGGGTCACTCACCGAGCGGGAAAAGCCTGCCGTCCGAAACCCGAATGTTCTCTCGCCCGGCGAACTTAGCCGAATATGTCCGACCTCTGTTGGATTCTTTGGCCAAATCACATATCGAGGATATCACGTGACATTAGGTGCCGACCTGAAGGTCCAATCAAAATGAGCGTATAACTCAAAATCCTGGGAATTTTTGTTGTATGTGAGCTTCGAGACTACAAATGGGCGGAGCAAGAAGTTTCCTCGTGGACCGAAGAGCGAGGAGCTGAGATTCTACATTCTAACTTCGATCGCACCAGTCTGAGGTTGACTTGGAAAGTTGACTTCATTCGCTAACTGCAGCTTGCCTTCCTGGAGCGAGCGTATCACCGCAACACAGCCGGTAATGCGATGATGCGCATTGCCAGACCAGAGATGCCTATAGCCGACTTGTGAGATAATCTCACATACCGTGGGTCCGCTACACTCATCACAGACATCAGACGCAGAACTACAATGGTAATTGATTACGACCAAGCCATGTGATTGTGCATTCCGTGAAACAGAACCCGTAAGCGACTTTGAGAGGATAGGTCCATGTTCTCACTTTGTAATTGTAAAAACCCCTGAGCTAGCGGCATAATTTGCCAGAACTAGTTATTTTCGAATGATATATTGTTCATTCTGGCGCCCATGATTTTCTTTTTAACTGTAAAGTCACAGTATTATGATGCCTTTGTCTGAGGTAGTCATAACTTGTATTTTTCATTGTTTCCAGTTGTCATTATTTCTTGCATTTTGATTCTGAGATATTTAAAAGTAAATATATAATTGTTTGCTTGCTCATGACGGCTAATTGTAACTCTGAGCGTTGCTTTTATGATTTTGCCAATTTGTGTTAATGTTAACGGTAAATTCGCTCAGACTTGTAATCGCCAGTGATAAGAAAATAAATGTCATATTGTGACAATTTTTCCTAAATTCCAACTAACGTCGAGATTCTTGCTAAATTAATAAATTTCCACTCCTTCATATAAATTAAAATTAGAAATCCACAATTATTCATCATAAAGGTATGAGAAATAATTGTAACGTGGTTTGCCCACCAAGGCATCTACCACAATACAAAAATTGAAACGTTTTAACAGCGTCTCGAGAATCATTCAACAATGTTGTATTTGTTGCCTACTACGTGAACTAAGGAAACTAAAAAATAATTTAAATTCAATATAACCTCTACCCAAATGATTTAGAAAGTAAAAGCTATCTTAACACAGACTCACTGAAATAACTATGTACGACATTTGTAAATTACGTGTCTAAAAATTCAATATAACTGACTAGCCATTTGAGTTGCTTTAGTTGCAAAATGGAAGCAGCATTACGGATCTATATTTTTAATTGTACTATTTGAATGAATTAAGAATGGTTGTTTAAACTGAAATCAATGAACCATTAAAAATTCTACAGAAAAATCAAGATTTATCTGGTATTGCGACCTTAAGGGATGGGGGAACGAAACTTCGATGAAATATCAGGGCATAGTGTTACAACTTCCCCACTATGGAGAATTGTGTGAACTTATGATGCACTGCTTCCTATGTATTTAAAGATACTGTGCACCATTTCCTGGAAATGGAATCTACATACTAGTGAGACCATAAAGAAGTGATGCATCTAGAAAGTTAATTCCAACCTCTAATTAGCAATTAATAACGTACCCAAAACTCTACAATTCAATTTGATTCCTAATTACGAGTATTTGAACTATTGAAATGGTGTGGGGGTTTGACATTAGGCAGCACTGGTGAATGAAAATTAATGATTACTGGCAAGAATACTTCGAAACACGTCCGTAAGTCCTAACAAGACACGGTAAAACAAATGTCAGCGCGGGATCAATAGAACCAGAGTATCTAATCATTTTCCCCTTTTGCTTCATTCTATTCAGGTAAAGGCCTTTTTCAACTTATAGCAAAACGTGCATTTTAAATTTTTCGCTCATTAGATTAAGGAACAAATGAAGACTGAGTCAGATACGATATTAATTTGAATGTTGGACCATATATTTGGATCACACACTTGCATGCTTAAATGAAGTCTGAAAATAATCTTCTGTCAAGAAACTCTTACTAGTAGCTCACTTGACGTAAGGAGAATGTTTCGAGTTGTATAAATCAGCAATGATGAAATAAATCGATTGTGAAGACCTGGAGTGCCGTGACGTAGCAGGCTTCCGGGAAGGCGAGTGGGCGAGGAGGAAAGGTAACGTCCGCCGAAGACTGGCAGAAATTTGAAGGAAGGGGACTCCATTGTATTTCGCGATGCGATGCAATCGGTTGGAAACTTCTGCCTGCGACACAGCACTCAACAGGTGGTTCACATTGCCAGCTCAGCGACGTAACGGAACGTGTTAAGTGGGTGTACCGACATTTAGGCACAATTGCGTCATCCACTCGCGATCGGAACTTTTTTTCTAAAACAAATTTTAGTCTTTTTGCCGCAATAGACATTGTTAATCTTCAGATCTTACTAAAGAAATTCATACATCAACTGGAATGCTAATTTTGCTTATTAACAGTCTATGAAGCAATGTAAGGATTTTGTAAAGGCAAATGGTATTTCTTTTTAGCGAAAAAATTTTCTTCCTTCACCGCAACAGTTGTGTAGTTACCACGATATTTAACAGATTTTATGCATCATTTAGTTTGATATAATATAACTTTGTAGCTAAGGGGCGTCCATAAATTATGAGAGCACAAATAAGGTGGGGGAGGGGGGTTTCGAAATTTCAACAAATCTTGGACGGATGGGGGGGGGAGGGTATTTTTGCTGTCCTTAAAAGAACAGTAGAATTAAAAAAGGGAGGTCCAGATTAAAGATAAAACTGCACTGTTCTCTTACAAATAGTTTCTTACTTCAAGTATCAACGTAGAGCAGCTTTGCGTGTTTGAAGGAAGCAAGTATTTTCATATGGTTCAGATCAAAATCCGTCACTACTGATCAGAAACTCTGTAGCAAGTATTTCAGTAGAAGTATCCAGACCGGATGAGACTTTCGATACCCAAAGAGGCAACACAGCTGATGGGATACACACTGAAATGCCAAAACTCGTGGGATAGTAAGGTGCAAACATCCAGATGGCGTCAGCACCTGAGAAGAAAGGTATGAACGGGCCGTGGTGTTGGGGCTTTCATTTGCAGTCTCGTGATGTGTGTGAAAGGTTTTCTGACGGATTAGGCCCAACAGACACGAATTAATAGACTGTGTTGGTAGTTTGAGTTAGAAACATGGGACACTTCATCACGGAAATTTTTCATGAAATCAAAATTCCTTGAACCGTAGTGTCAATCTGGCGGTATCAATATGTAAATTCCCGCATTACCTCCTTAGATAACGCAGAGGCTGACCACGTCTACATAATGACCGAGATCAGCGACATCTGCGTCATGGTGACATTGGCGAAAGACAGGCAACACTGTCAAAGAACAGCAACACGACAGACGTATCCGTGTTAAAGTTGTAGCTTGGCACTGATGGGATATGGCAGAAGACTGACGCAAGTTCCTGTCTTAACAAAACACCATTAGCTGCAGCAACCTCACCTGGGCTTGCAAACACTACACGACTCCGGTTGCTTCGAGCTGATGGTAGGGTTTTGTGTCGTGCAGACGGCAATGAGGTAATGGGCCCAGGTTGTCAAGAAAGTACCGTGCGAGCTAGTTATGGCTCTGTTCTGGTATGGATTGTTTTTATAAATGGCATGGTCTGGGGCCTCTGGTCAAACCGAACTCACCATGCTCAGCTACATGGAGACCATTTTCAGCCATTGTTGGCCTTCATGCTCCCAAACAACGATTGACTTTTGCGAGGTATAACTGGCCGAAAATTGTTCACGATTAGTTTGAGGAACAGTATACATTTCTAGTGTATTATTTGACTAACTTTATCGCCAGACATGACTGCAATCTAACATATCTGGGATATGACGGAAAGGGCAGTTCATGCATAACGTCCTACACTATAATGTACGGCTGTAAAGGAAGCGTGGCTTAATATTTTTTTTCAGGGAACTTCCGACGATTTATTGAGTTAATGACTCATCGAGTTGCTGTCCTTCCCCGTATCTTTTTCCTAAGAACCAACAAAATTTTGAGAGCGTCTATTTGTGTACCGTAAGACTTGCAAAACAGTTCACTTAATGAACAGAAATTTCCTAAGTCTGGTATCATGCGTTGTCATTGGTTCTGAACACCATGTCATCAGATTTTCTACTCTTCTTATTAATGTTTTGTTAGTTTAGTTTTTTTAGTGTCCTTTTAACTGTACTCATCTGTAACCTTGATTCCCTACCCTTAAATCTTGTATCCATTTATTAGTACCCGTTCCTTCAACGTCCTAGAACTTAAATATCAGTAGTTCCAAACGAAGAATTAAAAATTGAAGATTTTTATGTAATAATTCTTTAACATTAGTCTGCCTCTTCCATTAATTATAAATACTTCTTACACGCAAATTCTTTAAAATTTCATACACTGTCATTAGATCTCACAAAAAGCTAAACCAAAATATTTATAAAAAGTGAAAGGTTACTTGTTTTACATCACTCTCCTGTCATTACACACACTTCACATCGATTAACAGAAATTTACAGCCAGAGGCTTTTTAATAAGAATCTGTGTATTGGGTACTGATACAGATTATTTACCCAACTAATTTATCTACGCCAATTTGGTATCCATTCGTTTATTACGAAGAGGAGTATTCCTGAAAAAACTTTTTTTATATAGCTTGATTCTACATATACGATGACCATTAAAACTGAAATGAATCTTCAAATGAAACAAATATCTGGAGGAATGAACTCGACACTGTTTTCGCAAGTTACTCATTCAAAATATATTTCTAATTACATTTTCAGGTGTTTAGTAAGGGCAATGACTATATTCTTATTTCAGAAGTAAACTGCAAAATGCATAATATCCAAAACTTCACCACAGAAATTTTCTGTGCCATGAATATTGTATAAACATAGTTTCTCATACATTTTAATTTAATGGCATATTGATACATGCTCGTAAGATAATGAATTTCATCCTGTGTATGAATAGTATTTATTAATAGCGATGTTTAACTATCTTTCATAACTCTTGAAGGTAATCAAACCGTATCTTTACAATAGTAAAAGTAATAAAAATCAATATTTGTAATTTCATTAATTAAATGCCAAAGTGACCGACATATTACTTTCATTTCCTATCCAGTGTTAATGCAGATCTGGTATTCGAAGAAAGCAGGTTCGATTCCTGGTCCACCTTGAACTCTCTCCCGGTGACGAATTCTTACTATAAAAATAGGCCATAGACTATTTTCTTCCAATGCCTAGACCACAATTCTCTATCGTCTCAAAGGACATTTACAGTGGGCCATACACTCTAGTGAAGACATAGCAAATATAACACATACAAATTATAGATATATATTACACACACACACAAGAACGTTGTTAGCATTCACAAACTGATGTTGATGCACCCATGCTATGAAGGAAGTTGTAGCAACGAAAACATCTTGAAATGGTCTATCGCACTTGCTCTGAGGGTTTTCCTTGATTTGCTCCACGCTCTGGGAAGGAGCTCCGCAATCACAGACAGAAGAATTCTGAAGTCCCCCCTTATGGAGCCAGGGGCGGCCCTAGGGCGGTGCGAGCGGTGCGACCGCACCGGGCGCCGTCATACGGGGGGCGCCGAAAAGGCTGAGATAGATCGTCTGCGCAAAAAATGAAAAATAAATTCTATTATAACCCAGCTTTTAACACACATCATCCAGAAGAGTTTATAAGAATAAGAGTCTCAGCTTAATGCATGGTCGTATGTTATCTTAGAATAGAGTCAATTCGAGTTGCTACTCGAGTCAGTTAGAGTTATTCGAATCATGAAAATCACAACTCATTCCAAAGTTAGCACCCTCCCGTGCCGCGTCGCGCCTCCCGCACCTGTTTCCTGTCTTTTCGGCTGTAGTCTTGAAGTTCATGCATGCGGGTACATGTGCACGGGGAGAGATTCAACCTATTTATCTCTTTATACCATATTAGATCCTCAGTAATTACTATTAACGTTGGTATCGTAAATATTTACAAAGCTTAT
Source organism: Vandiemenella viatica (assembly GCA_031002005.1). Lineage (NCBI taxonomy): Eukaryota > Metazoa > Arthropoda > Insecta > Orthoptera > Morabidae > Vandiemenella > Vandiemenella viatica. The sequence continues at coordinate 140,972,718 of JARYHS010011408.1, forward strand.
CTGGCTTTTACAGATAACACATGTCGCTAACCGAAAAAAAAAAAAAAAAATCATGGCGCACAATACTTAAAAAGAAAACAAAATCAAGACAAAATTGAGAACGCTTCAAAATTGCTGATAATTTTTTTTAGAAGTCATCTGAATCGTCTCCAGAACTAGTTCAACACGAGGCGGAAGTAAACTTTTAATGGAAGTTATTCAGACGAGGCTCATGATAAACAGCAGTGTGTGCGAGAAGATTTATCAATGGCTGGAACGTCGTCTGCTGTTCAAAAGATTACATGTGGGTATACAAGACATACCACCACCGTCGCCTTTTCAAAGTACAAATTATGACGATATTTCAAAATTGTCGCTTATTTACTGTGCTGGCAGAGATGAAATAATTATACAAGCAACGAAAAAATCCCCAAAAAAATCCTGGACTTCATTTTTCGAATACATATTTTCAAAGAGTAACACCAAATGAAGAAACTTATAGAAGTAGATAGCTTGTTTATTCTAAATCTGCGGATGAAGTATATTGTTTATATGTTACTTATTCAACAGAAGGTCTCATTTTTATTTGGGAAAAGAAGGATTCGATGACTGGAGTTACTAATCTGAGCGTTTCAAACTTCACGAAACTTCCTCAGATCATGATCACACATCGCTCAGTTGGATAGAAGCGTTGAATCCATTAAATAACTTCAATATACTTGACAAGCATTTGTAAATACAGACTGAAGACGAAAAATCACAGTGGGTTGCTATCCTCTAATGAATGATGTATTGTTCAGAACAAGCTTCGGGTCTGAAATACTTCTAATGATGGTAACTTCCTGGGTACATTATCCCTGATGATGGAGCATCTCCGTCGTATTGCTAATAACGAGACTAATTTCTTATTATATTGGCAAATGTATTCAAAATAAATGAAGTTCGTAATAAAATTTTGACTATGGTTAGGTCATCTAAATATTTTCCTATCATACTGAATTGAGCTCCTGATATAAGTCACGTCGAACAGTTATCTTTGACATCATTTTACTGACACTAGTGAAGACGAAGTCTAAGTGCGTGAGTATTTCGCTGTACTTATAATCCGGAAAGTGACTCTTTGGGACCTGGGAGCTGCCCTGTTCGATTTGGATATGAATGATTGTCGAGGAGAAAGATATTACAGTGGATCCAATTTGGTAGGAGGAAACAAATGTGTCCAAAGCAAAATTCTGAACCAGCATCTTCGAACATTTTTTAATCAATGTAACTGTCATTAAATCTGGTAATAGCAAGTGCCGCCAAAACATCAGTTAAATCTGTTTCCTTGTACGGATTTCTTTGAAGAATATTTGTCTTATTCTCTCGATAAAAGAAGCGATGGGAAGTGGTATTCAAGCACTTAGAAGGTATATCGCCAAAAAAAAAAAAAAAAAAAAAAAAAAAGCGAAATTCGTTTCAAGAATAGAGTTTCTAGCATCGCTACAGTTCGTTATCACTACTATTCAGTTCGTGACGCCCTTCTGAAACGAATTATTCAGTTGCAGTACCAGATGCCTTGTCACTTAGCCATATCATGGAGCAATTTGAGTTCATAATTATAGTGGTGACTTGGTATAATACATTGTTTCAAGTAAACGTTGTAAGCAAAAGCTATGAAACTCTTCACAGTTGCTGAAAAACAGGTTGGGAATGGAAGGGGATATTCTCCACCGCCCCGAAACTGGTACTAACCTGTTGAAATATTTTTTTGATTCCTGCGTTATAATGTAGAGTTACCAGAATTTTTTCTTTAAATCCGGGGACGCTTCACACCTTTTTCACCAAAATCCGGGGACGCTTTCGACATTTGTCCTAATTACGCGTTTTACTTTTATAAGTTATATCATTAAAGGTTGGGTTAACTTAAAAGCCACATATTGTTTATATTTTGCATTTTAAATGAGGATCACAGACAGCCATGTTGCACACAGCAAGGAGACTTGATTTTCCAAAGCTGTTGTGTCCAAGACGCGGTATCCTTGTAATTTTCTTTTAATCCTAGGCACCTACAAGGAAAGAAGTGATCTTCATATCTCATGCTTTAAACGAATGCGTTAGCAAATCAGGGCTTTTAAAGAATTCTCGCTTGATTAAAAAAAATGCTGGGGACAACAGTAAAAATCCGGGGACATTGCGGGGACGAAATCTGTCCGGGGACAGAGAGCTAAATACGGGGACTGTCCCCGTCAAACAGGGACGTCTGGTAACCCTATAATGTAATGTTCTCTTCAAGTTTTTTCACTCTTTTTTCTCTAAAAAGTCGCCACGAATAAGTTAAAAATATCGAAATGTGAGAATGACGCGCAGCTATTAGATGCCGCAGGAGCTCAAAACCAATTACAATCTTTTGAAATGAAGTCTTTTGTGTAATATTTTCTTGCTGTTTTAGATACATTTCGTTGTAAAACGTCACACGAAATTAACAGAAAACTTTTATCCGCAGGATCGCCATCTTAGAATCGATACAAGCAGTCAGAGATTGCTTACGTTTCTGAGATGGATACCGGAGAACGAATTTCCTATAAACATTTTATTCTTGGTCCAGACCGAATTTCAATCTATCTACGATCACTGTGACTAAACGAACCTGTTTATGTTGATATAATCCCTGTACCGATAATTTTTGTTTCATTTTTGCATAACATTTCGCGGTTGTGGAGCGTCTCACATTTCGGCATTTTGAATTTAATTCGTGGCGACTTCTCCGAGAAAGGAGAGTTCAAAACGTGAAGAGGACATTATGACGAAGCAGTTAAAACAAATTTCAACAGGTCAGTACCAGTTTCGGGGCGATGGAGAACATCCCCCTCCACCCCAGCTCGGAATTTGAGAAAGAGTGCCAGCTCTGATAACAGACAGGTAGAGAAGTTGATTCTCAGATTGAAAATTTCCTATTATTAACCCAGACAGATGCCGAAGAATGTAAAGATTTTTTGAGTATGAACCGTAAATTAGATACCAACAGATCCCGAAGAATTGTTTACAATGAACGTGTTTTAGCATATGGTCGATGCAAAAAAGAATTCGTTGGTCACTCTATTAGCACAAATTTCCAAGTGCATAGCCAGGATTAGCTTCAGAATAAGGCAAAAGCAATGAAAAATACTTGTTGAAAATAGTTTTACCTGGGAAAAATTACACCAATTTAACCTATTTAAGCATTAAGCATTAGTCTGCGAAGGTCCTGGAAAAATTTTGGTAAAGTTTATTTTTCGGTATTAAAAGTAGAAATGTTTAATTTTCATATATTTTCAATTTTATATATTTTTAAAAAATTATTGAAAACTGTGAATTTGACGTGTAAGTGAAATGAGCATTGTGTTAACCATAGTAGCTTAAATAACTTTTCGAACATACAGTATTTCTTTTTACCGTTGTTTCTCATTCATACCACTGCTATCCTATACTAATTTTTCCGAGGTTTGAGTTACTATCATATATAAAATCTTTTGCCCGAGGATTTGCTCAAGTGGAATTCACAAAGCATTCATATTCGAATCCCACGGGAAGTGCTATTTGGGATAAAAGTAGATGGATAATACATTATTCCAAATTTATCCCGAGCAGTTCAGTAGTTTCGACGTGAAACAGTAAAAACATCGAAGCAAACAAACTTTTACTTTTACAATATTAGTAGGATGTAAAAACTGTTATCTTTAGTATATCTATATGGACACCTTAATCACGAATAAGCGATTGCTCATTTGGGGCGCCACGATGAGATCTCGCACCACCTGAAAAAATTGCTAGGGCCGCCCCTGTATGGAGCATGGCGTTACATTTGGCGTGGCCTGTTCTTAGGCGGTTTAGTTTGATCCTCTAGTCCAGTGATGTCAAAGATACCGCCCGCGGGCCGCATCCGGGCCCTATCAATACGGCCCGCGATCGCAGGATCGCAATGTGACACAGAAAAAAGAATCGTGTTTTTAGACATCACTCGACTCCTCTACGGAAGTTTTAATTGAATCTGACCGCCTACACATTCTAAATTTAATATACGGCCCTCTGCAAAATTGAGTTTAACACCTATGTTCTAGTCTCTCTTCAAATGGAATCCCGGAAGTTCAGTTGTGAGATCTTCAACATCCTGATGTTTCACAGATGCAGTGTCCCAGCTTTATCGCCATTTTTCCTTGACATCGAAATCAAATATATCATGCCGTACTTGATTTGGGAGATTCTGTTGATGGTCAGGATGATGTAGTTTATCCTCTCACGTGCCGTTGCTTCTTGGCGTCTTACCTCTGCAGGTGGTATATTGCTGATATGTAACCAGGGAACTGGGGGGTATTTTAGCGTGGCAATTTTTACTCTTAGATTAATTCAGATGAACGACGATTTTTCTAGTGTGAGCCCTACTTTGCCACACTGGATCACAGAACTCAGCAACAGAGTAAACCATGGTGAGCGCGGTTGTTGATAGTGAATCCGCATCAGCCCCCACGAAGTACCAGCTAGCTTCATGATGTTCCGTGTTTTAAGTTTGACTTGTGTTTTTCAGGTGTTTTTTGAACCTTAAGAAGTGGTGCAAGGTGATACCAAGATATTTAGGGTAGAAATTATGTTTCACTCTTTGGTGGCAGAAATTCACTTTGAGCTGCTGATGTGCTCAAATGGAAAAGTCCGCTGAAATACGTCGAGATTAAGAACATGTGTCAAATGTTCACCGTTTTTAACTTTCATTTCGAGTATCTTAATGTTTTATAAAGTTTTAATTACATTTGTTTTCGTGAAATGCCATTCTCTTCAAATTAGGTGTTTCGTAAATTAAATAATCCAGATTTCAGTTTCCCTCCAGGCAAATAACGTGATGGTTCCTTCAAAAGGCCACGGCAGAATTTCTCCCCTTTTCCCTGTCCTTTTCCGCTTCTAATGACCTCGACGTTGATGAGACAAAGACATAAGAAAAAAAATCAAGGTAGAGTACACAGGTTTTGACGGGAACGTCGCTATTTTGATAACATACCATTAACAGCAAGAGACTTAGGAGGGCTGTTTAACGTTTACTGCACGTTTCATTACAAATTAGCCTTTTGAGATATACCTTAAAAGACATGTCTGAAGTTTTAAACCATTTACTACACAGAAAAGAAAATACGGAACAGTTAACCCTTTTTCTTCAAATGGCGTAGCAGCATCATTTTGATGCACGGGCAAGTCAGTTGATTAATGACAAATATGCGGGGAAGCGTATCATTGGACATTAATTTCAGATCCGCGAAGCGAAGTCTCATTTTTTCGAACTTTGGATGTTTTTCGAATATTTCTTTATCCGAATCCTGATTAACTCGATCTTCCGTCAGCTTGCACAAAACAGACTCTTTAGTGATCAGTTCACATTCGTACCAACCCAGTTTTTCCATTGGTACTAATGTAGGATTGTGATTTCCTTTCTCCTTCCACCAGCAGTGTGACAAATGATTGGAAACCAAAGGGAATTATGACTCAAGAGTTGGAGAAAATTAAGGAAAATATTGATGTTATTTACATTTCTTTTGATGTAACCACTTCAATGGCCCCAGTTTCGAAACCAAGTGTTTCGTTAGAAGTTCCACGTACTTTCCTAACCCCCAAGAAGCAAAGTAGTATTTAAGAAAGGCATACAACTCCTCAATTGTCAAAACAAATGTTATTGAAATATCAAGTTCAGATGAATTCAGTGCAGAAATTGATTCATTTAATACTGATGGTACAAATAGGTACCGTAGTAAAACCATACCAATCTACCCTGTATAATAATAATAAAAAAAACCAGCTGGTTTTATTTGTACCAACTACCTCCAAGCCACCCTTGATGAATATTCGGGAAAAAAAAGTTTATAAAAAAATCGCATTTCGAGACTTCCTTGAACGTGATATTAACGTGATATTTCGGACACGTCTATAATCCAGAGCGAAAGGGTTCAAACAAATCGAGCAGTTTTATTTGAAACAAGTTGTAAGTCGGAGCTTGTTGACCCAAGGACCCGGCACTAGATTTCTCGTAACACATTTGCCAGCGCTGCTTCCAGTGCGTTCGAACGTCAACAGCTCGGCTAGAAGTGGGACACGGCGAGCCGCCAGCCTCCGCCGCGCCGCTCCGCCTGCCTGCCAACAGCTGACTGCGTTGCGCAACGAGGCGAGCCCCCACGTGCCAGCTGCGTCATCAGTGACGTCACGGCGCTCACAGGGGGCAGCACTGCGCGGCCACCACCGCCGCGCTTTCACATCCGTCAGCTGTTCGGAGCGGAGAAATGTTAGCAAAGTTTTTCAGAAACGCGCCCCAAGGTGAAAAATTTCGTAGCATATTCGCTTTCTAGACTGGTCAGTGATGTCTAAATTTTCGGCGTTCCTTTAGGATCTTATTTCTCGCGTCAAGGACAATAAATATTTTTTCATGCGAATATCTGCAAGTTCAATTCAGATTATAAAGGAGCAAAGTTTCTTGACAATGTCAGATTTAGAAAAATCAGTTTCCCCACACAACATTATCTTGTTCATGTGTAAGGTTAAATTTCTTTTAGTAACCAACAGAGTTAAAAATTGTACCTACAATTTATTTGTACACTTATTCATATAGCGTATGCCACAGAAGATTTTTCCAAATAGTACTGCACTATAAAAATATAAAATTGTTAGGCTTCTCGTTCTCTTTATCTTGGCTAAGTTTTATGCCTTGTCCGTCATCATAGGTTTTGGAGCAGGAATCTCAACATGTTAATTCGGCATATTAGAACCCTGAAATTTTCGAATAATTAGATGCTTTACAGTTAGGCTGAAATTATTGTTAAGAGTTAAATAGAGCCAGGAATGGAGTTTATTTGAAATGTGTAGTTAAGAGAAAAATATGTAGATAAAACAATGGTTTTGCTTACAGAAAACTCCCGATAAGGAACAAAAAATGCACTTAATGGAGGTTAGTTTCTGGTACTTACAAACAACTTGTGTTTCGTGTACTGTAGGTACACAAGAGAAAGGAAACAAGGTAGATTACCAGTGATACTTCAACCAGCAAACTAGGAGCGTTGTGGGTGTGTGTGTGTGTGGTGAGGAATGGGGGGGGGGGGGGACTTAATTGAGATTACTCAAACTCATTTAGTCTCAAAAGTGGAAATTGCAAAGTTCTAAAAACAGAGATGAAATTGCTCCGCTTTTTTATCACTTTAGTCAATTCTCCCGAATTATTAATTATTGGATTTGAAAATAATTATAGATCTCAATTTTATTGATGTTGCAACTTGAAACTTCAGCAGCTCCGTTTATCAGGAATCACCCCCCTCAGTTTGGAAAACATTATGGCATAACGGTTTCTAAGCATTTCGGAAGACTTCGTCGTAACTTTTTAGTATCAGTTACTTTGTCATTTGGCGATGCGAAAGTTTTTGTCGACAAACGATTTTATACCTTAATACCAAGTGCCCACTTTCTAGTGTCATCCCAAAATAAGAGTTGAGGATTTTTTTTTTTTTTTTAATGGCTTTAAATGTTTCCGTTACCACTTGAAAATTTCTTCAGAATGTTTCAGATGCTATAGAATTCTTGATGTTAAAGGTTCTACACGACTGATAAGATCATTTTAAATGTAACGAATTAAGGATGAGGATCTTGCACTAATGTTCAGAACGTGGGAGCTAGGCGGAACAGATGAGCCAAAAGATTACGGTGAACCAGTAATACAGTTAATACCAACTAAGCGTGACCTACTGAAGTTCACTGAATCGTAAAACGTCATAACAAAGGTCACGTTTCGACGGAGGCAGGGATTACCGGCGTGATGACGTCACCGCGTGCGTGACACTGCGTTTCTCCTGAGCGACTCCTGCCACCGAGAGAGTAGGCTGCCCGCAGGATCACGCAGGCGTCACAACATTGTTTCAGTGATCAAGGTTGTTAATATAACAATATTAAATTAAATTGCGATGAAGCGAACGTTCCGATGACAATTTCCATACACACCAATCTTCCTCCTTTCCTGCACCCACCTATATCTGTCCTCTGCAAATTTTAGCTTTAAATTCTTTCAGCGTTTCTGGTAGATTACTCATTTCTCGTGGTAACTTATTCCAATCCCTGATACCCTTACCCAAAAAAGAGAATCTTCCTACACCCTTGTGCCTGAAATACAGAGCCAGCTTGTGGGCATGGTCATCTTTTCCCTTCCATCCATTACTTTTAATTCTTACACCAATATCTTTCCATGCTCATCACCAATGTACAACTTGTACACTCCCAAGACCCTCTTCGCCCTCCTGTCTTCCAGTGAATCCCATTCCAGCTCTTATCATATCTGTTGCCGATTGCATTCTTTGATATAAATAAGCTAACTAGAAGAAAGTAAGTTGTTTAAGCACGCGTTGTCTTAACCTTTGCCTAAATATTACGTCTTACATAGAGTATATTTACTTGCGGGACTATTTCATAGCGTCCTAGAACAATTAGGAACTTTATTCGGATAGTGACTAGGGCCGATGCTTAATACTTCGTCCACGTGCTATTTAAGATTTATTATTTTGTCAGTGATCTGACATCACAAATGTTGGTTGCACAGGAAAAAGCAAAGCTGCTGTCCTGTTCATTTCTTACTTTTATATCACCCTTCTGAATTCAGATGATATATAAATGTTGAGAGTAAGATATTTATACTTATCTATACGAAGATATATCAACTACTTTTTTCCTCTTGCTAAATTGCTCTTATGACAAAAAGCATGGGAACTTATTTGAACGTACATAAATTCTAAAACTATATTTTGAGATAAGTAGATTTTTTCATATTTCCTTATCCAGCTATGTAACTATCCTGATTATCAGTATCCTATACGTTATCCCATGTCAGTTACCAATGTGTAATTTCGTAGAAATCCATTCCTTAGTTTCTGCATGATCTGTGCACAGACATATATAAATTGCCCAATTTAAGGTTATAGCCTTAGTACCATAAGTATCTATGGTTCTTCAAGTTAACCGATGACAAACCAAAACAACTTGCAGTTTAGTTAAAGTTCAGTCGTTAGATTTTGCTAGATCCGTACACAGAAGGAATAAAACTGCATAATCGTATGCTTTGTAACTTATCAGGGTAAAAAGCAAGAAATTTTTTCTTTGGGCTTTACACTTGCCGACGTTGAGATATTATAGGTGGCAGAGAATATGGATCAAGGAAAGGGAAGGTAAGGCAAGGCAAGGAATTCGGTAATGGCCATTTTAAAAAACCATCCCTCTATTCGCCTGGAGTGATTTAGGAAAAAACAAAAATGAAATCTGGGTGATCGCACGAGGATTTGAACGAGAGTCCTCTCGAATGCAAAGTTCAAGCGTTACCGCTTACCAACAGGCTCGGTAAGTAGATAGGGATTGCCAGAACAAGCAGCAAAAAATATATAAAAAAAAATTAAAATGAATTTTGTAGTAAAGAGACCTCGAAGATGTTCATGATACATATGGTTCGAGGGAACAAGAAAATATAAACAGACGTGCGAGTTGGACAATAGTAGTCGCAGACGATTGAGTCAAAGAACAAAAGCTGCATGGACTTGCTTTCTAAAAAATCCAGTGGGAAACTGCTCAGGTGGTTGTCCATTTGAAAGTGTTATAAATCAGAGGTTATCGAATAGTAATTCGCTTCTTGATTGACAGGTGTTCTATACTAATCAGTAATCAGCGACTTCGTTTCAGTATTTCTTTCGTATCGGGACTGCAGATACTATTAAGATTCACATCGGTCTAGCAACATTTTCACGTGTTACTCGTATTTCACCCCGTTCGTTAGATTTTTAATTTACTTGGTTTACCCTGATAGCGCGTTCAGTTAGCAGAGGCGACTCGAGGTCGATCTGCTGTATTCCCATTCCGCTGTCCTTACCCCCACAGGCGAAGGGGAAATATCCTCGCTACTATTAGGACACAGCGCTCAACTCTGAGGGAGGAAGGGGGGGGGGCAGGGGTGTTGAGATGAGGAGCACGCTTAGGGGATGTCCATTAATTACGTGAGGTGAAATAGGGGGGCGGAGAGTCCGGTGAAATCTCACTAACGGGGAGAGGGGAGGATCGACTGAAATCTCACGAGAGGTTTTGAAATTCTTGAAGGACAGTAGAGATAAAGAAAAAAGTATATAAACGACGCGGATTTCGACTTTGGGATGAGGGGGGAGGGGGGGGGGGGGAGGGGGGAGGGGGGGGTATAATGCGCAGAAACTGACCAAAGGTGGGGTACAACCACCCTCAGAAGGGAGGGAGCTAAAGAAAAAAGAGGTCTCATAAAACTAAGAGGTCTATTAGCAGGGAGGGGGAGGGGGGGGGGAACATCGTCAAAACTCGCGTCATCTTAGCGGCCGCTCCCCAAGGGAAACATGACCTTGAGCCGCAAGTTCGTAGTGAAGAGGGCGTAAATAGTAAACTTGGTACGAATACACACAAAAATTTAACCGCAGCATATATGCAACAAGGTGATCGGTACATAGAAATCAACTGCGGTAACTTGTCATTGAAGGAATAGTTGAAGCAAAAATTAGGGGAGGGCGAAGGGGAATATACTGACTAATATACGATACTAGACTATGCTAGTATTGCCGCAAGTCTGTTACATACATACTGAAAGTCCCGTAAAGTATGGTCACAAACATCCTATACGCATATGCATGAAACGTATTGTTGGTTAATAGTTAACAGATCCATCATCGTTGCATCTTAGCTATGGAATAACTCTGGCAATCATTAAGACTTAAAATTTTCGAAAAGAATCAGGACTAACGAGGAAAACTAAGAAAAACCTGACAAAGGCTCGAAGGGATGAGAAAAAGAAGTCTTGATCAGCGCCGAAACATCGCATATGAGACTTTTCTACTTCTACCTTCACGCGAAGCGGGAAAGAATGGAGGCAAGGAACGGAAAGAAATTCAGCCATGGCCTTTTTAAATGAAGCATCCCGGCATTCGCCTGGAGTGATTTGGTGAACCCATGGAAAACCACTGCCCTCCAACGCCGAACCACGTAGCCTCGAGCGCTATTAATGTTATTCAGTTACAATCAAATTAAGAGGTACATTTAGATCAGAATGAACGCTCTATTTCTAGCATTTTATATAAAATGCTGCTACTGTAAGGCAAAGTAATTTCAAAAACATGTTCTTATTTTGCTTAAAAAATTACGATGTTCTTTTAGTACACTATTTTTGTCGCACACACACACACACACACACACACACACACACACACACACACACACACACACACACATATATATATAATGGAAGGTATATTTCAAGTTTCTAGGCGTTTCTGAATTAGAGCCGAATACGAAAATTCGTACAAAATTGATGACTTGGCGCTTACTAATGTTATTTTGTTGAAAAGAAATGTGAATTACTTTGATATCGCTCTTCACAAATTCTGTATATCGGTATCCGACATACTATGGGAAATTTTTCTTTTCTCGACCCTCCTTTATTCCAGCATAGTTTTCCTAGAATATTATTCCGAATGGACACTATCAGATCACGCAAAGTCTCGATTCTCATCATGGCTTGTAGTTATAACGTTGTTCAATGACAAGGTATTTAGAAATAGGGTTGGTTAGTTCCTGCAGCGACTTGGGAATTTAGGTGTTGCCATCTGTCTGCGATTCATGCAACTTATTTCCTCTACGAGAAGTGTATTTTTGTTTCTGAGATATGTAGTTTATGAAGGAGATTGGGGACCGTCCTAGCATTCGCCTAAGCGATTGCGGAAACCGCCTAAAATCCACAATTAGGGCGACCAGTAGGCGCGGACCAGCTCTTTTTTTTTTTTTTTTTTTTTTTTTGCTTTCGTCAGTCTTTCGACTGGTTTGATGCAATCCTCCATCCCTTCCTATCCTGATCTAACCTCTTCATTTCTACATACCCCTTACAGGCCACAGCGTTACCACTCACCCACCTCGCTCGGTTGTGCTTTGTCAAATGGCGTTCGCGTGGCTAAAACCAGCTTCAACCATGAATGAAGTTGGGTATGCAAGTAAAACAGGTTCGGCTACTGCTCTGAGCTTGTGGTATTTAGTAGTAATGTTGTTACTGCTACAAAATTCACCTAATTTTTTTTTAAACAACGCTTCAGCTCCGAGATCTACACATGTTTCAATCAGTTCATCTTCTAAGTCAGTTTCACTACCTTCATTACCTATTATTACATCAAATGGAGTAGCAATCCATTCGAGAATATACGTACTCTTCAAGTCTTCGAAACGTGCTTTTAAGTCTTCTCTTAATGTATCAAGATATTTAATATACATTTCCAAATCACGGTCGAGAATCTTTTCATTTTCTTTTAGTACTCGCAAGTTTGAAAAATATTTAAAATCATTACGTGCCAGTGAAGATTTAAATAGCTCCATTTTGCAAACCTTTCTGCACTTCACTAAAATTTCGAATAAAGTTCTGCCAAATAGAACAGATGGTTTATGCAGTGTTGTTAACTCGACAGGGTGATTTATCCACATTCCTAAGAAACTCTTCAGATGAGTAAGACATGACAACAAGCCTCTGAAAACTACCTTACCTCAGTGTGCAAAAGTAATTGGTTGGAAGTTATTTTTTTCACGTAATTTCGCAACCTCTGGAGTATAATGAAGTTCGCCACGCAGTTTTTTTGGCTACAAGATGCTGCCTGTGTAGGACAGTGAACACTAAGTAGGAACCTTTAACTTCAGAAAAACGAAAACTCCTCTGTAATGGTCTACTAAACAATAGCAGGTTCGCCGTCAGTAGCTACTGTAGTAATATTCCCGAAAGGAATTTTGTGATTGTTCAAATAATCTTGCAAACGTAAAAAGATTTCTTCCCCTTTGAATTATTTCGAAGATAATTAGCAAATAGGAATTCATCAGCAGTGACATTCAGGGGATGGGCTATTAAACCTAAAATAGGCCATGAGAATATTTGAACTTCCGAAATTTAATTCGTCAAGTTGAACAGCAAACTTACAATTCTGGAGCTCAGAGGTCAAAGTTCTTTCTACATCATCTCGGCCATTTCCTCAATGCGTCGCTGCACAATATTGGCACTTAATGGTATGCATTTTAAAACCAGTATTTTTTTCTTATTTTTAATTACAACTTATATAGCAGGTATTATAATCTCTTCTCCTATAGAGCACAGTTTGCCTTTCTTGCCAAGTTGACAGAGATGCTGTAGGATGTCTTCAGTCGCCCTTCATTATCAGCAGTAGCTGATAACTTCAAATATGTATTCAAATTTGGCGGAACACTCAATTTCTCTTTCAGCATTTTGAAACACTTAAAACCTTTGTTTTTCTTATCAAAATTGATCCTTTCCAAGAGGCGTTTCATTTTCGGTGGCTTCATAGCATCGTTGCTGAAAGTTTTTTCACATAACAAGCACATAGGAATAGTTTCATTAGCAATCGTTGGCAAAATGCCATATTACAAATAATTGTAATAATATGGTCTGCATTTCTTCTTAGCTTTGATAGCCGGTATTGCAAGATATTTAATATGAAAACATAGTACGTTTGTAGCACAACAGAACAGCAACTTACTTTCGCACGAGCTATAAAGATCTGCCCGTTCTTTCTCAAAGAGCAGTATTGCAAACAATGAATATTTAGAATTGCAAAGAATGACAATTATATCTAAAATTTGTCTATTCAGTGCTAATAGACAGGAAAAAGATAGTAAAGAAGTATCTCAATTTAATGATTTTTTATATATTACGATTTTCTCTGTAAAGGACAAACTATGTTGAGATATAAAATACATAGAGTGGCAACCCTACTAGAGAATAAAAGTGCAATGCATGACCGCGTATAATGAACTAGTAGCGTTCATAAAATGTTTGCAACATTAGTACAGTTGCCAGATGCATGACTGGAGTACAATTGAAAGATGCGTGAAAACCCATGCGTAAAGCGGCGCAGGCTAAGGCAAAACCAGAGTTGTAACTAGGGTAGGCAGTAGTTGATCATATCCGTATTTCGAATTGTTATTGGTTTTTTTTTCCCTATACAGTTTAACTGATCCTCATTAGTATTTATCGATCCCCTTTCGACCCCTGGAGAACTTATCGAACCCAAGGGATTGATATCTACCACTTTGGCTACTATGCCTGCCGGAGTATCCAATTAGACGTTTGGTTGTGGACTAAGTTTTTTTTAAAAAATTATAATTATTGTGAAGGAATGCCGACTCCCGTATGGTAAATATAGACTTGTTGGGTTGCGTGGTGGAACACCAAGACTAATTAGCGTAGTAATTAATAGATAGAACACATTAACACCTCATAGAATGCGGGAAAAAATGTAGCAATGTGTTTAAGTCTGATTATGAAAGTATATCTTCCATGATCATCCGAATTATCTTCCTCGCAAGTTAACGTTATTTTTAAAAGTGTAATACGATGGTGTAACGGTCCGTAAACCTAGAATTTAAATGGAATTGTGTTTTATGAAGCCTTTGTAGCAAGGTAAATTTTTATGATCTTATATGTTGCAGTGTAAATGGATTTTGTTTTATGGAAAGAAAGTATATAAATAACATATAATATGTTTAAGGACAGAACTATGCAAGAGAAATTGATTAAATGTTTATATCCCAAGTATTAAGGTGAGCTACGATGTTTAAAGGATTTACTACAGTTTAAAATGATTTATGGGGATAATTGTGTGTTTAAGTACCTTTAATTTTCATTTACGAGTATTTTGTAATGATTGTAAATAAATGTATTAATTTTTTTTTTTAAATAGGTTTTTATTGTTTACGTATTTTTAAAGTTTGAGAAATATCTGTCTGAAGCCTTTGTAGCGCTCAAGAACTTTCGATGGAAACTATATAAAGCGACCAGCAGAGACTCAGACAGAGTATTGACAAAGTTTACGTCGGCCAAGGACAGTGTTGAACGAACAGTTTTAGCACTATTGTCTTTGGAAGAAGTGTCGAATGTAATCGTTGAAGTTTTGTGTTTATATGTGAACTGTACCTTTAAGTCCGATGTCTTACCAGCAATAAAACAAGTCAAAATTTGAAACTGAATCGTGGACTAGTTATTTAATATATGTAATTAAAACCACGATACATCTAACAATGAAACATCAAGATTAATTGGCATAGTAATTGATACACCACGTTAACACCACATAGAATGCGGGGAAAAATGTAACAATGTGTTTAAGTCCGATTATAAAAGTTTATCTTCCATGATCATCCGATTTTTTATCTTCCTCGCAAGTAAACGGTCAAATCAATTTTTAAAAGTGTAATAGGATGGTCTGCTATGTAGTGTTCAAGCTATACTGTATCCAATTCCCGATTTGATCAAGATTTTTATTTTCCATAGTTCTCGGAAATCCGACAATTACTGGGAAGAAAATTCAGTACTTATCACGTTGGAGCTACGTGTAACAGTCTGTGACAGGCTCTAATTGCATCTCAGAAGATTCCGCAAAAGAGAAAAACAAGATCTAAATGTCTCGTTACAGAGGTTATGTAACCTTCAACTGACAAGTGTTTTATACACGCTGAGACGCTGTATGTCATGAATAATACTGAATTCAGATAACGTTTCGCAGAATTGTTAGGAGCAAAAGTTTAGAGTAAGTCTCACTACCTCAATCTGTTAGCAGCACTGTCGCCGCTGTCGGTAAATCTCAGTTTCAAAGGTCAACGGGAAACGCCGCGGCACACATCAGCAAGTGGTGCCGCCGCCGCCAGATGGCAGGCGTGTGCCTGCAAGCGACACCAGCGCCCACGGCGTCCAGGTGGTAATTCGCTTGACTAAACGCGAATTTTACCAACTGGGAACTAAATCTACCACAACTGTTAGAAAACGTATCTGCCACCTTTTTTTTTTTAATTTGAAATATTAGTGATTCTAATAAAACAAGAATGAGACTGACCAGAAGCTATATCCATGATTTTCTTCAGACGGATAGAAAAACGCAAGACTTGATACCTTTAAACGTTTATCGATCTGTACGATTTAATTTGGGCAGCAATATTGCTGAAGCTAAGTTGAAACATTAAGTCGTCACCTTTCAGCTTTTCTGAAATATTTGCGTTATTTCAACAATAATATGAAATGATACGGAATAATTAATTTTACACCAAAGTTTCAGCAATCTTTTAGAAGTATTTTTGAAGTTACGCCTAAAAGCAGTTTAGAAATTTTTCAGTTTGTAAATAAACTTCACATTCTCCTTATTTCAAAACGAGAAATATTTTTTTAAATATTTTGTAGAAGATTTCCTTGTGATCAGTTAAATCATAAGGCTTCTTACTTTTTAATTACCCGTATAAAGATTTTAAAATATATGAGTAGTTTAAAGCAAATATACAATTCCAGGGTAATTTTTCACAATAAGAAATTTCCTTCACCGGTTTTTTTTTTTTTAAGCATAATTCACTTTTCTATTTCATTGTTGTTAAACAGTTCCTTCTTTCTCTGGTCTTGCTTGCTCCATCTGATTTATCTACAATAAGAAGCAGTTGTTTTATTATTCACGAAACAGTCATAAAAGTTTATTAGATATTGAAAAAATCATTATGGACAAAGATGTGTGGTAATAATTCTGGTAGTTAAATTCTACCGAGATATTAGCCATTTGCTTATATGAAATTTGTATAGAGGTGTGAGCAGAAAGAAATAAAAGGCTCTGCCATAAAAGCAAAAAAACTCTCAACATGAAAGTAAACGTAGAATTTGGTTACGGTACTTGAGAGGCAGCAACAGAAACTGATAATTCAGGCCACCGAATTATAACTGAAATTGTCTCAAAAGCAAATTTGAAACGGTAGAAAACCTTGTCTAAAATGAAGAATCTTTTGGTATCAGACATTCAAATCCCTAAACCACTGGAAAGATAAAAGTGACAGTCAATTGAAATACGATGCTATTTAGAAATTTGTAAAATCCGCTACTCGAAAAGTCATCGAACGGAAAACTAGTAAATACGTGAATTTGTATTTGGTTTTTTGGTCGCGCAGGCAAGGTCGCAAATTGATGTATCTGAATATTTCACAGAAAAGGATATAAAAAATTCAAGTAGATAAAATTGCTTAAAGTTTCTCGATTTTTCTATTTAAAAGTTGTAAAAAATTACTGACCTACTGGAAATATATTTTGTCAAGATCTCTTTAATGAGAAGCAAATTTAAGTATAAAGTGCAGTAAAAAGGACAATGGGTCAAATATAAAAACGAAGATAGAGAGCAACAAAAGTTTCTTACCAAATACAGATATCATATACAAGCTAAGCGAGAAAGATACCGTAAACATTAAAAAAGGAATTTTAATATTCATAAGTTAAAGGATATTCGAGATTCGTTTAAAAACAGAACAAGATGATAATGCGTGCACTAAAAGAGGCTCTAGCAACAATTT
Source organism: Vandiemenella viatica (assembly GCA_031002005.1). NCBI lineage: Eukaryota > Metazoa > Arthropoda > Insecta > Orthoptera > Morabidae > Vandiemenella > Vandiemenella viatica. The sequence goes on from JARYHS010011408.1 coordinate 140,990,082, forward strand.
AAATCGTGACACTGTGCTACTGATACAAGGTATACAGGAAAACCAGACATGTTTAGTGGATGGCAGTGACCTCTATATGTCCCACAGCCGATAGCATATGGAATGTCAAAACGGGGTATACTGACCTCGCATGGCAATACAGGATACACAACGACTCCCCACTGTGGACCACGCCGTCTAGTAAGGCTTGTGGTAATGCATACCATTGCAGGAAAATTTCCTATTGGAGGTGAACAATGGTCCGTGGTGACGTTATTAGGGTGCTTGTGCATTCTTTTGATTTACACCTCGTCGACGGCTAAGGTCATTAGAGGCGGGATGGGACTGGGGACAAGGAAGGGGAAGGAATTCGGCCACGGCCTTTTTGAAGGAAGCATCCCGGCATTCGGATGGAGTGATCTGGGGAAACCATGGAAAACCCAAATCTGGATGCCCGGAGGGGTTCGAACCCGCGTCCTCCCGAAGGCGAGGCCAGAACGTTAACCGTTCACGTTGTTAGGTTTGTATTTCTTCGAGCAAGAGTAGGCGCTCCCAACGTTTTTCCTACGACGACCCCGTCCTCAGAAGAATTCTTCACACGCTACCCTCCGCCACCAAAATTTTATCTACTTTATAATTTCCTGAGCTCACTCATTCACTCACCTCTATAGCTATTGGCTGGAGAACGGTGTCACGTGTCAGCCTTCGCTCGCAAAACAGCGACCAGAGATACCATTAGAAGAAATTCGTCGTTATTTCCACAATATAATAGCTAAGCAACTGCCAAATTAATTCCCATAATACATTCATTAAATTTGCTTTTTGGTGCGATTCATAGTTAAAAAATAGTGATTAATTTTACGGCTGCAAAAAACTTGTTTCAAATGAAAGCAATTAAAAAAGCTTTAAAAAAGATTTTAAAAAATTAAATTACTCATGATCTCTGGTGTAACTACGAACGCCAATTGTTATTCCGGCTTAGGATAAATATCAATTTAATTAAAATGTTCACTAATGCTGTTGCTTGTCCAAAGTTAACGCATTACAGTTTATTTGCTATTTAGGTATTTTACTGGCCTCTTTCGTTAATATGGAATGTGTATTACATTCTCTGGCCGTTACAGATACTATTACCAATGAGTACATTTTGAGTGTTTTGCCCAGTCTCAATAAAAAACAACGTGATGCTTTCGAAGTCAACAGGACATTTTTTTTTTAAAATAATTTGCGGAGTGAACAAGTTAACTTTGTATTTAAACAATTATTCGTCCCTGTTCGTGTTTAATACCCACCTTTATTAATGCGTCAGAGTTCTCCAAACTAAAGAGATTTTATTCACCCTGAAACAGGTCAAGTTTATATTTGGTCAAATCAGGTCAATTTGTCAATCTCTCATCCTAAAAACTAACTATTCTAGACCCATCACGATACGCAAAAAACTGTCACGGGCTTACACTATTAATAAAGTAAATACCACTTTTCAGTACTATAAGTAACGAGTCAGAGGAAACTCACGAATCACGTGATGTTAGAATAAAAGTTTTCAACTCTAATTAAGGGGCTGGCGAAGGAGACATAGTACTTGTGGCGGTGTAGAGCAAGGTTATCGTCCACACGGGCGGTGAAGCTAACTCGCACCATGCTCTCCCCCCCCCCCCCCCTCCCCCCCTCCCCGCTCCCACGATGTCTTCAGGTCCCCATAAGAGGGGGGACGCCTTGCCCCCAGGTTGGGAACCCTTAGCCTAAAGCGTCCTTACCTATTCAATCTGATTTAAGTCCAAGAAGTAAGCTGGCCCTTCTAGTCAAGTGATGTCCTCATGCTACAGGTGCGTGTCCGGGTACTATCATACATCAGATGAACCTATTTGCATATGTACCACGATAAAGCCGCACATACTGTTGCCGGATGTCGCCCTATAAACAGCAGCCGCCATAATACTCTTAGGAAACGCCTGAAGTGCGATACGTGCTCATAACAACGCCGGCCCCAGACGAGAACACTGGCGCCGCCATGTTGGTCCCTTTGAACAAATATTGGTGGGGTTGTAACGTGTACTAGGGAAGCGCAGGTTAAACTGACGAGGAGTCACCATCCGTGCTAAACCGAGACTGATCGGCAAACACTTTTCCCGAGTCAGATCATGGTGAGCAAGGCACCAGGTTCAATTTGCCTTTGTGAGATGGGATTGCTTCTGACAGGTCGCCGAGCATGCAGAGGAACTTGTATGACAGAAAATGTCTTGGGAGGTGCGGCTCCTGGGCTGTCTCAGTATCCGACGGTCAGCCGACCTGTGCAGACGTCTCGACACCTGATGAAGACGACGGAGCTAGTCGTTGAAATATGGTGTTTTCAAAATACTATCCGGCGGTACACCCGTGAAGATATCTGGACCGAGCGGCAGTCGGGCATGAGGACCGGCCTAGTGAAGTCGCACGGCCAAACATACGGGCATATAAAATTATTCACGGATATAGTAAACAGTATTCTACAGAAACTTCCGGAAGCCGGAAGTTTTGTCCCGATGTGTCGGTCGATCCTGTCCTACTGGAAATCCAGAATGGCATGGCTGGTGGACTATCCCGGGATGATAGCGGTGGGTAGATTAGTGTTGATATAGTAGTATAGGTTTAAAGTTAGATTAGAAAAGACGTTTTAGATAAATTTTTGTAACATAAAAATGGATAAGGCCTTATAGGGGAAAAGTATATTATAATACCAGAGGGGATTATTTCAAAAACAATTCAAATGCATAACTATTAAATTAAGTAATACTACCATTGTTAAAACGGAACCAAGCCTACTACAGGCCTGAGTCAAAACGATGGCGTGGCAGAATGAGCAAACTTCAGCATACCATTAACAGCAAACAAAGCGCTTCTACCACTGCCAAAACAATCTTGTTTGTGATGTAGAGGGAATGATCATTGATTTTTTCACAAATACACAATGAATTATAACAATATTTGGGAGTTAATTTTCATATGAATGGTAAGCCGGGATGCTGCAAATGTGAACTGGCTCAGGACTGTAGTGGCTGAGAACATATAATTAAGTGAATGTTACTTATAAGCAATTGTTATTACCCATTAATCCGGTATAACTACATGATAGTTTACAGAAAGATATGTACAAACTGGGTTAACTGCAACTAACTGAATAATGGGATACTCTAAGAATAACTGGAATATTTCAATAAAAACCACTAGCATTATAACAAAAAGCGATATTTGTTATTCAATATAACATTAAAATTTTCAATAGCAGCTTTAACATTACTGTAAGCAAGACCAAATGTAATATTATAGAATTAATTAGTAAGTCAAAGTGGAACCGAACTGTATGCCAAATTCCTTGCATGTAAATATTTTGTACAAATCTCAAAACATTATGTAATCAACAATGTAAAAATTAATACGTAGGGCCTAATTTAGTCACTAAGATATTAGGCTGTATAAATGAAGGGTAAATTAAAAAAACACCCGTGAAGACTCCATTTCAAGCATAGTCAAGCATAGAAAGTCTCTGTTGTTACGTCTTGAGAGGTCTCTAAGTCAGTATACTGTGCTGATTTAACATCTTCGGGCACTTAAGGTAAGTAAACTATCCTTACGCTGGGTTGTAGCACGTGGCCTTCGTTCTCCGTGCTGCCGTTTAATATATCCTTCCTGCTGAAATGTTCTCCACACTGATACGACGTCACTGGCTAGCGACCTGTAGCTGACCTCTGATCCGCCGATAATCCGACCGAACGTAATGTCTTCCAGATGTGTAGTCTGTGCGATCCGGCTTCCCTACGAGAATACAACGTGCCAAATACAAACACACAGTCAGGACCACTGCACCCAAGACCTCTGCCCACGTTGACAGTTTCCGGCAAACTAAGCACTGTGGAACACTCAGATTTATTAACTTGTGGAGAAGATTGTACTAAACGTTTAAAATTGATTCTAGATTTTAAATCAATTTGTATGCGACATGGCATTTTGAGGAAGTTAAGTTTCTTCACAGTGAATAAAGTAGAATCATTAGTGACTTAATTAGGAACAAGAAAAGTTAAACGAGCCAATAAGATAAGAAATTGACTCGGTAAATGTAGACAATTTTGTTGAATAAACCTATAGAAATGTGAGAATGGTTAGTGAAATACAAAGTCACTGTATTTTCGATTAAACCCGTGCCGTAAAAGAACAGTAAAAATAGGTGTATGTATTAATAGGTACGGGCGCCAGTTCTCCCGCACACCCTTTCTCCCGCACACAGTTTTCTGTGTATTTGATATTTTGTGTGTTTGTTTCACACTCGAGTAGACAAATTATTACATATTTATGGAATTTTTAAAGTAAAGATGAAATTTGTTAAAGGCAATTTCGTAAACAAATAAAATAAAGCTAGATTGATTATTACATCTGACGTTGGTCTGTATTTTGTGTTGTAGCTTTTATCAAAGAACATCTTGAACGTAAGTATCTGATAACTGTTCTTACAATCAAATTTCATTCATAACGAGCATCTAACACCCGTCAAAAATGACAGTGTTGATCGCAGATTTCTGGCTAGCAAAAATAATTTTTAAAAGCCTAAATAATTCATTCCCTCTGCTGTTATAACGAAAGCTAATATTTCTGCATGAAAATAAACGTTTTTACACAAGCCTACTAACACTGCATGGCGATATAAACGTGAATCCAAATTTCTTTTCTTACTATAAAAGGAATCAGAATATAATGAATCCATTTACGTCGAACAAATATAAATAAACCCAAAAAGCAACCAATAAAAAACAGCAACAAAAAATACTGGCGCACTTATCAGCGTGTAGTAATAGCGACTCCTCAGGATGTAACTATTACATCTGTGATTTTCAGTGAGTATTGAAACAATTTAAGCTTTAATATTATGTGTGCATACGAACAACGTAGCGACTTATGCCCTAACTCTTAACTAACCACTTTTCTCCCTACAGCATCCAAAGAAGTTCCATTTCAGAAATAGATTTTTTGGTTTTATGTCACATTTGGACTGTTGAGAAGAATTTCAGTGTAGTAAATGATATAGGATCACATCAAATTCTGCGAACTGACAACTTAAGTCAAATGTGAGCAGTTTATCACTGCAATTTCTTTACTTTCTTATGCTATGCGTGAGTGGAAGCGGTATTTCGCAATATATGAGGATGATTTCTGTCCAATAAATTCGTTCTTTTACAAATTAAAAAAATTACGGCAGAACTCTCCACACGATATCTATATTCATGAATGAAGTGAAGGCAAGAAAGTACTTCGGGTCACGCACAATTTGACTTTGTAATTTAATGATGGTTTACAGTCCACTATAAAGCTGTCTTTAAACAAAAATCCATCTGGAGATATACTGTACCATACTAACTTCTTCAAAATACAAACCTGTGCTGAATACCTTGAAGTTTATCACATGAGATTTTTTGATACTTCAGCTAATTTTATGAAGACGTGAAAAGGCAGAAGTCACCGTCGGGCCCAATGTACCGAAAGCTTGTATTCCGCGGAGGTAGAGCACCTTATTCGCATTCTAGAACTTTGACGTCAGGTAAGTGATAAAGTGACCAGCTCCATGGTACAGTCATTACTTATCTCCTATATGGTACTCATTGCACAGTATGGTGAGTGGGCTTGGGGACCTGCTTTCGACGTTCAGCTCCAAAGAAAAATCCTCGAGTTAATAAACAATGGAACCCCGGCTGTAATGACCGCAGTCACTTCTACCGTATTACCAACGCAACCCGCAATCGTAATGACGCACAAAGATAATTATCTTTGTGTGAGAAAATAGCCGAATGAGACTGCTCTCATTACACTCACATTTAAAATTAAAACCAGTTGAGGAATGAAGTGAGAAAATGTGCATTTCCCCTTGCAGTCGATCGGATGCGGCAAATCTAGAAATGGTGGGATTGGTTTGATTATAATTAAATCAAACCAATCTACGAACGAGCATAGTATCGCTAAACACATTTATAATCTTCTTCCATCCTAGAGCTTTGAAGTTACTACTTTACGCTATGTTTCCAGCCAAAGAACTAACTTCTTAATATTAACTACATCACGAACCTACAGTCATGATCGCTTTAGATAGACCGCTCAGGTCGGATATTGACTGCAGTTTCCTCAAAACGTGGAGAAGAGATCAAATAGCCTACAGCATGTTTTTATGTACTGAATCTGTTGAATTAACTAGGAGAAAAAAATAAAAATTTTAAAGCAGAAGCAAGTGGCTACTACTTTGTTTTAGACGGTCAGTTTTGTTAAACTAAGTTTTCTATCTCAACGGGCTTACTTCGTTCTAAATAATGCGCCAGTAATTTACGAGTTGGGACGGGTGGGGGGGGGGGGGGGGGAGGGTTGAATAGTTCATCGTTCTTGAGGTCTCAAGGCGAGATGTAAGGATATTTGCTGATGAATAAGCAACCCGAAAACCGTAGAAGGAAATGGTGCTTAGAGAACAAACACATTGCTTTTGTCACAGCCTGGTAGGTGACATAACTATCTGGTCTTGCATTCTGCAAAAACGTGTGCTAAGATCTCAGTTTGGCCATCCAAATTTTAGTTTAGATTATTCCCAAAAAAAATAACTCCAGGAAAATGCCGGAATCGTTCCTACAAAAGGCCATTGTCGAATTTCTTGTTCTTTGTCCCTAGTCCCTGCCCAGCTCTAACGATTCGACGAGACTTAAAGCCAAAAAAAAAAAAAAAAAAAAAAAAAAAAAAAAAAACTAGTATTTCTTTGGAATCCGTCGAGATAGTAAAGTTGAACTAAAAACTCTCATGAGGACACTCAGATATCTAAAGTTGTTCGAGTTCACAAGACAATCATCAAAAAAGAAAGGGTAAAAATTTGTCATGAATGGCCCCTAGACTACTAAAGTATGAATGAAACACTTGTGTGAGAACTTGCGGAGAGTTACAGACTAAATTTAAACTGAAAAATCGTCGTGATATTTAAACCAGAGCTCGGAAGATTTCTATGGGGAATGAGACAGAAGAAATGAAACTTGTATTCCAATATCAGATGCATGAAAGACTGCGTTTTTTTGTCACCTTCAGCTCTTTCTAAAATAGAGTACATTGCGATAACGTATATGACTTCCGAAAAAGGAAATGATTTTGGATGTCCAATTATTTTTAAGCACCAGATCATGAAAACTTGCGAAAATTTAAGCCATTTAGAAAGCAAACCAAATAAAAGGGTACAAGAGAATTTCATAGAAATTCTGTAATCCTTATATGTAAAATTAGTAACATTATTCGAGTTCTGTAAGGCAGTAGGTATCTATAGATTTTCACAAATGTGTCATCTAAACAAGCCGAGTGAGTGAAGGGTAGGGTATGAGAGTATATCCTGTAATTACAGAGTCCGATGGGTGTGCGGTAACGCTCAGGTCTGGTTTTCGAGAGGACGCATGTTCAAATCCCAGACTGGTTATCTTGATTTTGGTTTTTCAAGGTTGCGAAATTGCTCCAGGCGAATGTCGAGAAGGTTACTTCAGAAAGACATAACCGAATTCCTTCCCAGAGTCCTCTTTCGTCTCTACAGTACCTAGACGTCAACAAGGCGTAAAGCCATAAGAAACATTTTCCAATATTTTTCCATAATAAAGAAAATGAGCACAGTTTAAGTATAATTTGGATACAACAGGAGGATAATGAAAGCAGGAAATCCGGCATGACATTATCGATCCGGACAAGTAAATTTACACTATCGAGACCGAGGATATAAGAGGGATTTCTGTGACACCGAATGCGACGAATATGAAGTAGTTTGGCACTGAACGAAAGCCAAAAAACTATACCATGTGTTAGAATCATTTCTACAAAAGCAACTGAAAATTAAGAAGCACGAAGCAATAACGAATAGAGGAATGCAATATTCTTAGTAACAACAGTTCGTTTGTACTAGGATGAAGAAGAGATGTTAAAAGAAATTTATGTATGAAATATTTTCTCAGTAAGTTAGTGTACCAAGATTTTGTGGTGATACCGTATTTTCAAATAGGAACGATGATTGCGGAATTCAACGAACAGTGAAAAAAATAAGAGTAATTTGGACTAATATACAAAATATGAAGCCCATGAAATGCAATATAAGTGAAAGATATGAAAGGAGAGAAATTAAAAATAGGACGTATCATTTATACCAAACAAGAGAATTGTTGGACAGGGCGGGAGGTAGTGAAGGATAACTCAATAGTATAAACCAAATTCTTGTCAAAGAATTATCCTGCAAGATTACGATAGATCTTAAAATATTGTTTCTCTTGGAAATATTAAGAACGGTGAATGCAGAATAATTTTTATGCACAAGAACTGCATTTTTAAATATTGTATTAGATGAAATTTGCATTAATCGAAAAGGATTTGGGGGTGGGGCAGATTTCCATCTGATCTGTATTTGGGATGCGTATTATTTGTGTAGAAAGAGCTTTTTGCAATCAATTTTCATCATTAAAATAAAATTAGTTTTTTTCCCCGGCATATTAGCGTGATAGGTGACAGATTTTATATATCTATTATGTCTGTGGATTATTGAAGTCACATTTTCAGATTTGAATAGAATGTACGTTTTCGTGGCGTTTCGCGATTACGGACTTGAGAACTTTTCCGATGAAGTATTGAGAATTACTTTATTCCAAATAATTATGAACTTTTTGATTATTGACTTATGTTTTACATGCTATCAGAAAAGTTAGCTCGGCAATTTTTGAGTTAATTGGTGGAATCGCCATACGTCCTTCCACGGAAATCGCCATTTCTCATATTCTTTTCACCCTCAAGCGGCGTTTCAAAGTCATCTTACATTCGCCACGCTCCTAACCTCAATTCCCCTTCTCGCTGCCTACCTCCACCCTCCTCCCCCCCCACCCCTCCAACCGAGCAGACCACTGTATCCAAGTAAGCAAGTGGCAAATTTGACAGCGTGTCTTTCCCCTCCACATTCAGGGGGTAAGGATAGCGGAGTGGGGATAGATCAGAATGACCTTGAACCGCCTCTGAATATCGAATGCGGTCACTTCTCTCTCTGCACTACGTCTGCGAATCCTCACGCCTGCGTCTATGATTTAACTGCCAAAGACTGCGTCTCCATGTCTATGCTTCACCCACTTGATCTTCGTGTTTGTAACCTGTCGAAAACTGAACAACTCGCCTTTGTTAACAGATCAAAGGAGAAAGTAGACCTAAGCTGTGACAATATGCATGAGCTATAAAATTGTAGGTTTTATGCTATGCAATTACAATTTTTAAGAAATCGTCATTGTATCGGTGTTCCACAAACCGAATGTTATAGACACAGTTATGTTTGATATGAAACTTAATCCATAGTCAAATCATTGGTCGTATCCTCCTGAATGACAACGGTACAGAGGTATCAGTGGTACAAAGACCACTTCCTTTTTTTTCAGTGAACGACAGTTTAATCAGGAATACGAAAATAGAAGGGCTCAAATCTAGTACTCTGAAAAATTAAAATGATTATAAAATATTAATATCTCTTCTATAGGTATTTTACTGATACTCCAATATTAATCTAATCAAATTTTATGTCATACAGTAAAAGCAGAGTCTAACGACAAAGATATATGATCGATTTCTGGCTCGATTAACTTGCATTTAAAAGAATTAAGTGATGAAGTTTATTTCCATCAGAACTATTTAGTCTTTAAACCAATTATGGCAGCGGTAAATGAACGTATACGTTGTTGATAAGGCGAGCTATGTGGTATTCTTATCTGGCTCTTTGCCGAAATGAGAACAAAACCATTGCTCTAGCCGTGAGTTTAGAGACAGGCTGAATATATCCACGTGAGAAACAGCCTAATCCACTGTACAGATACTTCCACGTTAGATCATCATTCCTGTCTCCAGAAATAATGCAACGAATATAAAAACGCAAAGACAATCTTAAAGAACAAAGTTAAAGCTGCTGAAATCGATACTTTATAGCACGTTTAATATTAAATTAAAAAAATGTAATAAAAATTATCGTACTATCGTTTCTTGAATAGTTTAATGTGTTTTCTCATGGAAAAATCTTCCTGGAAGTCTCTGTGAACGCCATACCATTGTCCAAGAGTAAGCGGTAACTGTGTACCCTCCATCGCAACGTCTGAGAAGAATTCGGGTGGTATCCCGATACCTTCCCAGTGTCAATGTTTTTTGTTATTGCAAGTGAGGATGAAATAGTATGTGTGCTCAGTGTTTCCGTTGTGGATGAAAGATGAAAAAGGGACGAGAGATGAAAGAAGTGAGAGGGTGGAACAGTGTGCCAGCCCATTCAGGTCTAGTTTTACTAAATTTAATTAATTTAAATTTAATTTAATTGCAATGGAGCACAGGCTCCGGTGGCAATTTCCCTACACACCCATCTTTCCCCTATCCTGCACCTACCTACATTTGCCCTCTACAAATTTTATCTTTAAATTATTTCAAAGTTTTCGGTAAATTATTCATCATTTCTCTTGGTAACTCATTCCAATCCCTGACACCCTTACCTAAAAAAGAGAATCTTCCCACACTCTTGTGCCTGAAATCGAGTGCCAGCTTGTGGTCATGGTCATCTTTTCCCTTCCATGCACTACTTTTCATACCTATTGCAATACCTTTCCATGCCTCATCGCCAGTATATGACACCAAAGAACCGCGAAATTAGAAAGCTTTTCATTTGGCAGCGTTCATTAATTACGTGTGGTGAAATTGGGGAGTGGGGATTCGGTGAAATCTCACCAAATATCACCGATGGGGGAGGGGGGGAGGGGGGGGAGGGGGGGGGAGTCGACGAAAATCTCAAGTCGTCTATTTAAATTCTTGAATAGTAGAGCTAAAAAAGGTCTACAAATAACTCAGATACTGATTTTAGGAGATATTTAACCGCAGCAGGAAGCAGGAGAGCTAAAAGAAAATGCCTAAAAAAACTACGATGTCGGTCAACAGGGTGTGGGGGGGGGGGGGGGGGCCATCACTCAATTTTTTTTTTTATTTACTTATGGATTTACGCCTCGATGTCGAGGTCATTAGAGGTTGGATGGTAATGGGGACAAGGAACGGGCAGGAATTTTGCCATGGAATTTTGAAGTAAGCATCCCGGCATTCGCCTGGAGTGATTTGGGGAAACCATGGAAAACCCATATCTGGATGCCCGGACGGAGATTCGAACCGGCGTCCTCCCGAATCCGAGGCCAGAACGTTAACCGTTCACCCACCATGCTCGGTGAATCCCTTAAGATCTGACGTCTTCATGTGGGTGGGAGGACAGACCAGATCTCACCAAATTTCACTGCTGCCTGAGATTTTAATTTAGTATTGCATTCATTTTTAAAGACCATATTGTGATTATAATGTATGAAATTCACATTTGTGGATCTGTTCAGTAATTTCAATCTTTAACACACTAGACTGGTTGTAGAGTCACTTATAAAATATGGCTCTGGTAGCTATGATTAAAAGGTCAGAATGTTTCGGTTCTGCAGGAGACTTTAGGAAAAAAAACAATACATATCTCTTCCCACTGAACATGTGAATTCGGAATTTGATGTGTGACAAGCCGATTAGACACGCGGTTATCTGTCCTGATACGTAGTGCCAAGTGATATAATTCGCTGCGTGAATCACTAGTGACTCACTTGGCTGTAGTCACTCTGCCTTAACTGCATGCCATCAGCGATAAGTCCAGAGATGTAGCGTCCAGTAGGACCTACAATATGCTAGGAATGCAAACATTCTGTTGATGGACGAGTTAAAAAACACCTTGCAATGTGTGCCGCAGACGATGTACAAGTCTGGTCTGGCAGTATGATGTTAATTCCTAGATAATTTGCCTAGGGTCACCACCCAATATCAAAATTCATAGGCGCCGGTGATCCACCCCCAGTAAGTTCGGGCTAGTATTACATTCGTAATAGACAATACATATATTTTATTACAACCATTAAGGTGGGCAACGCAATACAATATGCAATGCGCCATGTTTATTGGGTCATATTTGCAGACAGCATGTGCCGAAAATTTCCCCACTCGACAAAACGCGGACCGCGGTAAGTTCTGCGTTCTCTAACACAGCCTCTCCCAACAACGGTGTACCTGAGAACACGTTACTGTTAGGTGCTGGAGACTACTGCAATGGTATAGTAACAGCCTGTATATGATTTTAAAGGGGTTTGCACTTATACTGTCTTCTCATGATCCCCGCTAACGCCTTGTGTGGAGAAATCCACTTGATTACAAATTACTCTACCGATCTAATACTAAGTTAAGTCTTGTGTCTATCACAAACTTTAAACTGGGCTAAAAGTTAAGATTAAAAAAGAACATTAAGTATAGAAAATTGCATTACATATCTTTTTCATGCATGTTTTGTAATTTTGTTAAGTCGTGCTAATTTTAGTCAACCTGATGTTTTTCATTCATCTTTAAGACACTGCTTGATATAATATAACGACCGTTATTGTAGGCCCGAGGTTTAGGTTTTCTATTTTTATTTAAATTGTTTATAGATTTTTATGATCATGTTGTGGAATCCTTCGTGATTCATCAGTGCTTATAAAATTAATTTTAAACATCTTTTATCCATAAATAATCCTAAAAAATGATATTCAAATAAGAATAAAGATTTAGAAATTAATATTAGGAAACTTCATGTATCGTTTTCAATATGACGTCTATCAGTGGCAATAGTATTTAGCAGTATATTATTAACTCTTGTCTCAAATTCAGTATTTCTCTTAGTGTTCGAAAAGTTATGTCGATTTGTAAACGTCATTGTTCTTGATCGACAAATTTATGGAAACATATCAATGATATACATGGTGCAGTGTGAACAGAAGCCTTTCTAATAAATGTATTTACGAGCTGTTCACAGCTGTAGCCGCAAAACTGGTGCGATTAATATTTTCTAAAAATACAAATGACTTTACAAAATAGAAGATTCGGAATCTCTGTGCTGGATTTCAAACTCTGGGAAGATCAGAGTAGCATACGAAATAAGAATCATTCAAGTGGTTATTGAATACAATGATTAGCCAGATCATGATCTACCTAATAACCAGTATGTCCACCTTAGGCACGAATAACAGCGGCGACGTATCTTGGTATGGAAGCAATGAAGCCTTGGTAGGACGCTGGAGGAAGTTGTCACCACATCTGCATACACAAGTCACCTAATTCCCGTAAATTCCGGGGAGGGGGAGGGGGCGATGAACTCCTGGGCTTATGAAATGGCGCATTATCTTGTTAAAAATGCTACTACCGTTGGGAAAACACGGTCGTGCTGAAGGAGTGACCGTGATCTGCAACTATTGTACGATGCTTATTGGCCGTCATGGTGCCATTCACGAACTCCACTGGACCCATGGATGCCCACGTGAACGTTCCCCAGAGCATAATTGAGCCGCCGCCAGTTTGTCTCTGTTCAGGAGTACAGGTGTCAAGAAGCTGTTACTCTGGAAAACGACGGATTCGCACCCTCCCATCGGCATGAAGGTATCGGGATTCATCAGACCAATGAACGTCCATTGACTATGGTCACGTACCCATTTCAGTCGTAGTTGCCGATGTCGTGGTGTTAACATTGGCACATGTATGGTCGTTAGGAGTGTTTGGTGCACTGTGTGTTTAGAAACACTTCTACTCTGCCCAACATTAAAGTCTGATGCTAGTTCCACCACAGTTCGCCTCCTGTCCTGTTTTACCAATCTATCCAGCCTACGACGTCAGACATCTGTAGTGCGGGGTAGCCTCCCAACCCCTCGTTTGGCTTCACCACTTGTTGGAGGCACTTATCTCAGCACTCCTCGAACACCTGGCAATGCGTGCAGTTTCTCGTGCCGAGTCTCCGGGGCATCATAAACTGCCCTCGGTCAAACAGAGCGCGCGCCTTCCCCATTCTAGCACGCTCATTGGCACTACATGACGCTGCTATCGCCTGGACTTGTTTATAGATAGTAGGTAGGTAGCCATAATGTTCTGGCTGATCAGTGTATGTAGAAATTAACAAACATGTTTTGTAGAAACAGTTTCTTGGCCCACAGTAGCGCTGGCTGTAGCGTAGTTTCTATCGATGACATGATAATAGCCACTAATACAATCCGTCATTTGTGACCTCGGGTCTTTTCTGCACCTAAGTCTAAATGACATGTCACAAACATGACGAAAGCTGCACTTTGCGAATGCCTCATACATTATTTCTACAGATTCGTATCTTTTCGAAGTCTTGTCAATAGTCCATGCAGGATTCTTACACCATATTTGATATCTCGATGCTATTACAGCTTTCGGAACATTCTTTTGGGTGATCAGTCGTCTGGATTTACTGGTGAGTTAGTGCTCGGGAGCATGCTGCTTAACATTCTCTCTCTTATCCGGCGAAGACAAACTTCACTCGTCAGTCTATTAACAGTCAAGTTTCTTCGATTTAACTGTTTTCTCCACACGAAATTTCAAAATTCTGTAAATTTTCGCGAGGCACTCAGACATCGTGGTCATTGGCACTGACAGTTTTGTTTCACAAATTCGCATAGAGTTCTATAAACAAATCAGATTCGGTGTTTTTTTACGAAAACTTTACGTGAAAAATTTTGTGTCTACTGATACCCTGGTCAGCGCTATCGGACGATGCATAGAAGAACAGCGAACGTTCGAAGTTGGTTCTGGGACCTACTAGCGTCACCTGTGATATAGCAAGAATCTGTATCCACTCCATCCAGCTGCATTAGAGTCCATATCTGATGTTAACATCGCATTTTCATAGGAAAAAGTGACCTCTTGGTAAAGCTAGGGTGCGTACGGGGGGGTGTGAGATTATCACAATTATTCATAACACATTTGTACTTACGTGACTTCCATTCCTTCAGATTTATCACGAAATGAATTATTCACTTATTTTTGTTCATATTTCCTTTTACCTTTCAATTATTTAATCATTTATTTCTCTTCTATATTTTATTTAACTTTTCTTATTGTCTCCACTTCAACACAACTACCTTGAAACAGATTTATTTTATCCTACACGGCTGTTGCTTTACTACTAACTATACTCAACCAGAGTCTGCTGGCGATATCGCAACTCACAGTAGCAATCTATGGTCCAACGATATAATATTACAAATTTTTTACAAACACCAATGATGTATAAGGTGTTTCCTTATAGGGGGAGTTTTAGATTTTAACGCCTGATAGGAGGCTCCGATCCCAAAATTATCTGGAAGGCAGCCATTCGTACTGAACCATGCAGCCTATCTGGTAATGTGTTTTGTTATTCTTGTTATGAAATATTGTAACGCGGAAGACAGCAACTTTCTACTTGCCGAAAATCCGTCCACTCTTCGAGATTTAACAAAAAAATTTATCCCTGTAAATTACACAGATTAAATTGTAATCCGAACAACAAAGTTCTTTAGTTGTAGGAGGTGAAGTATCTGCGGATATTATCCAAAACTGGGTTTCGAAGCGACGACCAGATGATATTGAGAGACTGTGCCATTGCGACCAGGTATCTGACCTGGCCATGGTTCCACAAAGTTTTCTTTATGTGAAACGGGCTACGATGCTATTTTCTTGTTTATCTTTAAGTCCGCTTTATGATTACCGGGTAATTTACACGAATAACAAACTCTCAGTAGGTTAATAAAGATATGCTAGTGGAAAGCCCGTACCAAGAACAGCGAGAGTGGCTACTGACAAATTATTATACTGCATATCGATAAGCACCTAATAACTTCGCGAAGCAGTAGTTACCCTCACAATTAAACTATTTAAGGCGACTGCCCACCAGCCCAACTTGTTGAAATGAAAGGCCTTCAAATGTACTCAATTATTCGCAGAAGCTTGCAGCGAGAAAGTAAACATCGCAACTTTCTCTTGCATTATGTTTATCTCTATTGTTTTTTCTTAAAAACTGAAGACTGCGATTAATCTTTTTTTATTAATATTCTTCGTGATGTGAATAAACTTTCAGTTTTTAGCTATGTGGTTTTCCCCGTAGCTAACATGGTTAGCTATTTATGTAATACTTCCGTACTGTTACTAAAAATATAACTATCGTTCCAAAAGAGTTAGCCAAGCATCACTGCTGTGGCGACAATTGTAACTAACACTCAGTGATATGCAGGGTCGTTGGTTACACAAATAGCGCTATGGTTGGCGACCAGTGTAACACTTTGAGCATCATCGATTAGCCAGAGTTTGACGAGTTATAGAGGTAACGTCCAGTTGCCAGTGCATTTTACTATAAGCGGATAATTATTGGGAAACCTTTAGGCACTGTAACTGGATCATAACACCATTTGTTAGAATATTAGAAAACAGGCTTATAAATCTTGATTAATGCGGAGAATTTGAATCGATTGCAACGTATATGGTGACGCTTCAAACTGGTGGAGACAACTGTATAAAGCGCGTTGCTAATGAATTAAATGTTTGGTTCCGACATAGCACCGAGTGAGAAGTAACGTTCGGGCATGGCATTCGGGAGGACGTGGTTCAAATCTTTGTCCGGACGTCCAGATTTCAGTTTTCCATGGAATCCCGAAATCACTCCGGGCGAATATCTCGATGGTTCCTTCAAAACGTCATTGCCTAATTCTTTCCAGTTCCTTGTACCCCAACACCCACCGCCTGTAGTTACGGTACCAACGGGGCGTAAAGCCGAAAAGAGAGATTCTTTTGTTTAATTATGATCTGACACAGTGCCTTTAAACTTTTACCCCTCTTCAACACCACCACACAATCTGCTTTTGACCTAACAAAAACCGTAGACATCGATTGTACTCTGTTAAATTGATTTCAAGATCAGAAGAGTGTAAGAATTTGAATTGGTAACGGAGTGAAATGATTTCAGCTACCATTCGCACTACTGTTTCCGTAATACTGTATAACATCCCAAGTCAATTTAAAACTTTTACCACTTGTCACCAAGATCTTGTTACTCATGAGACAGAAACATTCTGCCATCCTTTAAAATCTGTCTAGTTATTTGTTGTGAAGAATATTCATCAGGTTGCTCCTGTAGCAGCGTCTGACTGCTATCGACTGAGTGGAGCTATTTGCGCAGGTGGGTCGTTCCACATCACGCTAGTTCGCGGCGGGCTATTTGTGTTCTCGCCAGCACGACTGACATCGACCGGCCCGCCGCGTGCTGAAACATGCTCAAAACACGCCCTCCGCCAATATTGACGTTACTTATTATAGAACTACTGTCTCGGATGACTGGTCCAGAGGAATTTGCGCCAGTTGGCACCGCCTGCAAGACATTCCGATACCAGAGAGCGAGTGTAGCTGACCTGTTCTAATACTAATTCAATGTTCCTTTTGTAACTTAAAAAAAATTGACCCGTAATGTAGTCCTGGATGAGTCTTCAGCTCTTGTCGTTGTGCAAATAACGTTAAAGTTAAATGCAGCAACGTTACCACACTACTAAAACCTACGATTTTCTTTTACATTTTTTCACTTAATCTTGATACAAAGACAGTTTTGGTTTCTGTAATTTTAAAATGGCCTTTCCTTGTTTTCTTCTACCGGCTTTTCAACTCATCGACATCATTAGAGGGAGGAACGGATTGGTGTTAAGTAATGGCAAGGAATTCGATCATGATATTATTCAAGGAACCTTCTGTAGTGATTTGGATGAACTACGGTAAACCTAAATTCGTATGACTGATCGGGGATACGAACCCGCGTCCTCCCGAATGCTCACACATCACGATCGGTAAAGGCCTTTCAACAAGCTTTCGATCAACCCAGAAGAAAGACTGGTCCTAATTCTGTTTAGACCAATCATGGCAGATGCACGGACTCCCTTTATAAGTGTAATGTGACTTAATCCCCGGATTTTGACTAGCATAATGCCAAACGATCCACAACATACCGCTAGTGTGTCCGTTAAGGGCGCACGCCATACAATTTTGTGATTTTCCGAATGTGACCGACACTGCATTTCATTATAATTATTGCCTACATAAAATCTCACTATACTTAAGACATTTAAAGCACAGGATGAGACCAAAACTAAATGTTCATCACAGTCAATCATTATTATGATAATCTGTTTAAGGGGCATTACCGAGTCATAGTGTTCGAAAATTGAAACCTTGCAGCGGATGAACACTCTGCGTGTTAAGTTGACCAGTAACTTTTTTTTAGTCCCTTTTAATCTGTATTAGGCGCAGTTTTCCAAGAGGAGGAGAAATTAGGAATAATAAGCAAGTTTCGTTATTACAGATATATTGTTGATGGCCACCGCGAATAATGCTAAAGTTCAAAGTTTAGGAGCTTTTAAATTAATTGGAAGAACTTAAATTCAAAATCATTATGTAATGGTTTGCTAGTAAAAGGTGAAACCAATGGGAATTTTTCCCTATTCCTCAACTCTTGTCGATTCATTTCCATTCCTTTCAGAGACCGAGAAACTAACTTTGTTTGTTCATTGTTCGCTACGTACAAACACTCCTTGCCGTCTCCAGCAAAATGGAGAGTTATCCTGAAACCACAAAAGAGGCATATGTTACAAGATACAATATTAAAAACAAGTCGGCAGTTCGCCATTCTCTCCTTTCCACGTAGCTTTTTAAGACAGTCCATGGTAACCTGCTACTGACGTGATGCGATCTGTCTGAACGAAGAATTCCAAATATCTCGTTCTCGCTCTCGTTACGGTAACTGATTTAAGCCCTCGCAATCCGGAAAGCTACGAGTTTCAGGAGGGAAGAATAACCATTAGAGCAATATCGAGAGCACCCAAGTCCTGTTACGTCGTATTCAGATTCTTATTTCCAAGTTGGAATTTGGTGTTCTAGTTGACATGAGCGGTTTACAAAAACTAGGTCATCAGTCTAATAGTGTGCTCGGAAAAAAATGATTTCAACATATATTGTTGTAAAATAACCCCTTTCAACTTTCTTCCAATCCACTTAATTGCGGGATTCGAGATATTCCAATACGGTGAAAGAAGCTTGCCAAACTCTTCAGCCAAATAAATCAATTTACGACAATTTCTTAAACTGAAGATACAGTGCGCAGGAAGTATGGCAAAACGGTAGACTTCCATTGCTGTTGTTTGTGAAGTAGTAGCGAGCCAGAGCTCACATAACAGTCATCGTTGTTTGTGTATCAATACTCTTGCTTCGCTAAACGAAAGTTTCAAAACTTCTCGAAAAAAATGTTAAACTTTTTTTTAACTGCTTTACGTCTTATATCAGCGAGGTCTTTAGAAACGGGAAAGGATGGGGGGGGGGGGCAAAGGATGGGAAGGAATTCGGCCATGGCCTTTTGAAGGAAGCAACCCGGAATTTGCCTGGAGTGATTTAGGAAACCATGGAAAACCAAAATCTGGATGCCCGGACGGGGATTCGAACTGCCGTTCTCCCGAATGCGAGGCCAGAGCGCTATCCATTACATCACCACGCTCGGTAAATGTCAAACACTGCTTTGATTTTGCTATTAGTAATGCGTTGAGGAATTCTACAACCTACCAGTAAATGAAGTTTTCCGAAAATCAGTTAGGAAAAATGTCAGTGTGCAAGGTCACCATGAAGGAATTAAGGCATTTCTCAGGATAATGGTGTAATTTAAATCACCCTACTTAGTTCCTAGTTGATGGGTATCAGTATCAGGTGCCACTGCATATAAGCATAGCCTAATCGTAAGACCTTGGGACTTGGTAGGGAAATTTACTAGTTTTTCCGACATGTAAGGAGCTTGGATTCCCACTCACATTGACCCACTTAACAATTCTTCAATAAATGCCCTCAGATACTTAGATTTTTAGATATGCAATAAATTTCTCGATTTTATCAAACATTACTCCCCTGCCATCACAGAAAAAGAACATTTAATTTCTTTTATTAAAATACAAAACAATTTGGCACCCCTATCAGCTAGGCCTCGGAATAGTTAGTTGCTACACCAGCCTTACCATTCTCTATTAGTAGCACACATTAGGGCCAAGTCTCATCCCTTTGTTTAGTAGCACGACTTACGGAATACCTACCGTTTATTGTACGTTCATCAATTGTAGTTGGGTTACGGGTTTAGTATAGATTAAATGAGGTTTCCTGAAGAGTTTAATTTCAAGTAACCCTTAGCTGTTCGCTCTCTCTCTCCTAATAGTCTCCAAGATGCGTGCTCAACCCTCGATGCTCATGTGTATTCAATAGTTAGGTAGCAGTTGCAAGAGAAGAAAGGATCATTTGAAAGATCTCAAGAGCAGAAGATACAAGAGTAGTCTGCGCTTGTAAGAGCATAGTAGGGAAAACCCATAGAATCCACGTGTCAGACATTCATACACACCCCCGTCGATCACAACTGGTGTCAGAAGTGTGATATTATGCCCCTCCCACCCCTCCCTTAAAATTTGCGCGCGTTTTCTGTTCTGTACCGTCCAGCTGCACCGTTGTTGCTAGCGGCATAAAAGCCATCAGAGGCACCAGTGGTAACACGTTTCGTAAGCAGCACGAGGAAAAGTTCCATTATTTACGGAGAACAATCCGTTAGCAGTTCATTCCAGAGATCACTACCGGGTATTCTAACTAGGTCCTTCGGGAAGCTAAAAAGAAAATACATGAAAGCAAAGATTATCAATAAGAACGTTGCGGAGAAGCAATGCAAAGTCAGGTTATTAAAGGTGTCTCCTCTCATCAGAGCCGAACGGAAAGAGTAAACTACATCAGACGCTAAAGATATAAGATCTCAAATATGGATCAACCCACTCCCCTGCAACTATAACAGCAATCCGTCCAGCGCAATATAGTCTTTCATGGACAACTGTAGCGGAGTTGACAAAAATAAGTCGATAAAAAACAACATAGGGCCAAATACCGGAACAGACCAAGGAACATGTCCCAGACCAAAAGCAAGAATGTACTCAAGATAAAATTACCCCAGAAACCACCACCGCTCATCAATATCCATTAGAAGTGACATTACAGCAGAATCTTAACACCAAAAAACCCATTAATTATTAGAAATCGTGTTACGAGAAGATATACCCTACTGCGGACTGAAGAACCATTAATTAGCTAAGCTTAATCTAAAACCATGAAAACATCTACCAGCAACAAAAAACGTAGAATTAAAATCAATTCCACTTTGTCTACTTCAGAGATGAAAGTCCTTAGATAGTAAGGACTTACGTTTAACTGTTTTGAATTGGGCTGCTGGAGAACTTCGTCGTAGCCGTCCTTCTTGCTTGACCCGTCATCCAACTAACGACCAACACAAGACCGTTTCTCCTACTCTTGCATGTAGACAATAAGGAATCTATATTACAGACACTCCTGTTACAAAAAGAAGATTCCCATTCGCCATAAGAGGGCCCAAAACTAGGCCCCTTGAGATTAAGTGCTTGGTTGCTTTGTACCGAGCCATCAATTCAGATTTCGGTACTGACTCAACGCCTTCCGAACCATGCATTTCCAGAATAAATGTCGACTTTGCACAGAACGAGTCAACTGTTGACCTATACCTTCCTCAGGATCCAACAAAGTGCTGCAGAATTCTCGAACCATTATTTCAACGACTTTTACACCAGCTACTCTGGTATAATAATAATGGCACTGGAAATGTTATGGCCCATATACCTTCCAACTTGCGACCACTAGAAAAGAGGACATTGCAGTTGTTCGATGATATGAAACGTTCTCTTCTTCCAATCGTATCAAACCCATGTTCTAGATCGTTACGTTCTTGTTTAGAAGCAAATTGCAGTAAAACTCCACTTGTTGCCAAATCAGTAGGAAGGTAGTGAATAGGAGTTTCCATTCCGACGATCACCAGACTTGTGTGTCCTACTTAAGAATGTCGCCTTCATTCTTGTTAAAAATTCCACCTTGCTTTTTTAAAATCTGCAGGTATCAAGGCCAGATTCAGCTGGTAAATTACCTGTTACGTTACTGGATTTAGATAGAAAGTACATGATATATAATGCAGAAAGATGGTGGTTCAGTGTGAAGTCAGATTTATGTGCAAACGAAACTTATTTTATTAAAATAATGTACAAATGAATAAAACATATTCCTCCAGTTAGATGTGCCTGAGAAGGGATTTTCTCAGGTCGATTACAGGTTGCTGTAGTTGCCGATATATTATTGCCGCGAATGGTTGTCATACTGTCAGAGATAGGAAAGAGCCTATTACTGGCAGATGATAACGCAGCTGGCATTCACGGAAGCATTTGGTTTTCTTTGCAAGCAAAATGTTAAGCATAGTAATCATTGCTTCAATAAGCAACGTTTATTAATAATTTTTTTCCTTGTAGCGTACGTTTCGTAAAAGTAGACGTCATTGTATGCGGAAAGGGACTGGGGACAAGGAACAGTGCTGAATTTGGCCATGGTTTTTTTAAATGAATAATCCCGTCATCTGAAGAGTTATTTCGGCGAACCATGGAAAACTTAAATCTGGTTGCCCGAGCGGGAAATTCAGCCTACGTCCTCCCTCTTATCTACGAGAGTCTGTTAACTTGCGTTACTGAATTCGATATGAAAGTTTGATTGATGGGAGGACGATTCTTTCTCAACTGACAGGGTACATGAGTTAGGCAGGGCGACGTACCTAGTCCTTTTTCACGACTTACTGAACAGCTAAACTCTTTGGTCTTGCTTAAATGACGCGGAGATCCTTCGACTGGCCTACGAAACATGAATCTTAACCATATGGAGAAAGCTCAGATTCATCGAAAGGATATTATCGAATGCAATATTTTGGGGGGGGGGGGGGGAAATTCCGGCGGAACAGACTGGTTGTTGGTGCACAAACGCTGAAACTAATACAAAAGAATTTCCCTTGGCTAGTTAATTTTCCATGCAAGCAAATTATACCCATTGAAATAACTTAAAAATATACTTTTTCCTTTTTGTTAGTAAAATATCGAGCTTACTTAAATTCCCTACCCATGAATTTCAGTTTCTCTGGTAAAGACAACCTTCCTATCAGCAAATAGAACATTTCAGTACGTTCGAAATCTTAGCTGACAACTCTGTGTGGCATCCCAGTTGATATACCTATGAAACTGAAAAAAAACTTTAAAAAATATATTCCATAGCGAGTTTATTGTGCGAAAAAAGCAATATATCTTGAATGACTGATTTGGCTCATCACGAATTATTAGAAAAGCCCAAAAGAATACTAGAAATTGGAAAATGTGGACCATGTGTACAATTCGAATGGAATTTTTAATTCTCATTAATCCCACGGCTAATCTCTTGGTGAAATGTGTTGAAGGAACCCAGATATTACCGGTAAACGAAAAAATTTTTATGTCAAACTGTTCGCAGCTTATTCTGCAGGAGAAGAAATATAGTTATTGTTGTTGTTGTTGTTGTTGTTGTTGTTGTTGTTTTAGGGCGCGTCGACGGCGGGGTCATTAGCGCCCTAACAATTACCAGCCTAAACTGTGGCTCAAAGTACTAAAATACTATCTGCATGGTCGACTGTAAAGGGGTCGACCATGCAGACAGCAAATAAAATAATTCACAAATATAAAACACAAGACAGTGCACCACCTGAATGGCTGTAAAGGGGCCATACAGGGTCCCAAAATAATTAAAAACACTACATCTCTCGCCGGCTGTATAGTGGCCAGCGAAAAGGAATTAAAAAATATAAAAATTAAAAACAATGCACATGGATGAGTAGCTGTAAAGAGGCCACCCACCCATCTTAAAACTAGGCCGATCTGCCTAAAATTTTAGGCACTAGACCGGCCAATACGCAAAATTTTAAAACACTCGCCACACTGCTGGTCTCATTGTTTAAAATAAGGGCCAGATCGTTCGCCAGGCCAACATCTGCCCTTAAGTCTAAAAACAAAGCACAATCAACTAAAATGTGTCGCACCGTCAGAGGTACGCCACAAGCATCACATACCGGAGGGTCCTCCCGGCGGAGGAGAAAACTATGTGTCAGAGGACAGTTGCCCTATGCGGAGGCGAGTAAGGAGAACCTCATCCCTCCTCGCCCGCTGGAAGGAGCTGCTCCACGGCTGAACGGTCGGTTTTGACCAGCCGGAGCTTATTATTGCTCTACCTCCAGCCACTGCCTCTGCCAAACGTCGGAAACAAATCTTTTCACCGCCGAGGCAAGGTCAGACTTCGGGACCGGATCAAAGTCAATTAGGACCTTGTTGCAGGCTAACTTGGCAGCTTCATCAGCTGCCTCGTTCCCCCTGATTCCCACATGACCAGGTACCCAGCAGAATACGACCTCCTTTCCAGAAGATTGGAGGGATCGGAGGGTGTCCTGTATGTCCTGGACAAGACGATCTGCTGGGTACATGCTTCCCATGGCCTGGATGCAGCTGAGGGAATCACAGCATATGATGTACTTCATGCTGCGACTTACTTTCATATGCTGGAGCGACTTTAACAAGGCGTAAAACACTGCAGTGTATACGCTGCAATAGCTATTCAGTTTGTAATTATAAGTCGCTCGAGGGAACACTACAGAGCAGCCAACTCCGTTAGCCTGCTTAGACCCATCCGTGTATACCGGGGTAAAATCGTGATGCTGGTTTAAAACATCCGTAAACATACTGATAAAAACATTGTCATTGGTAAACAGCTTGTTGTACCTGGACAATTCTAAAACAGTTTTGGGCCTCCTTAAAATCCAGGGAGGAGATTTACTCCAACCCTGGTGATAAAAAGGGGGCATCTCAAACCCATACTCCTCCATAATAGCCTTTGTGCGTAAGCTAAACGGTTTGGTTGCTCTTAAGCGGTTGTTATACAGTCGTTCGTAGTTTGGGCGAATTACTACATCGTAAACGGGACTAGCTGGTGTTGTGGCAATATGCAAGTAGTGTCGCACCATGAGGAGGCGCCGGCGGGTGGAAAGCGGTGGCTCGCCTGACTCAGCACAGATGCTGATAATCGGACTGGTGCGGTACGCACCGGTTGCGAGCCGGATTCCTGCATGATGGACACTGTCTAAAATGCGCAGATAACTGTCCCGTGCCGAACTGTATACTATACAACCGTATTCAAGCCGCGACCGCACAAAGGCTCTATAGAATTGTAGCAGGCAGGAGCGGTCAGCACCCCATGACCTGCCACAAAGGCACTTT
>JARYHS010011408.1:141016142-141165173 GCA_031002005.1 Vandiemenella viatica
TACTTATGGACGTGAAGCAACTATTGTGTATCTTGTTAAGTATCATATGATAATTAAATAATTGGAATACACGGAGATTTTAGACTGAAAAATAACGGAAGGAAGACAGAGACAAATGGAGTGAGAACACTGATATTAACTAACTTAATTTTTTTTTGGCTTCGTACTCACCGGAGAAGTTGTCACCAAAATTCCCTCAAGTGACGCGGCTTCTGTGGCGTAACCAGCTGCTGTAACGGTGACGTGTCGAGGGCGGTCCGGATGTGACGTATCCTGAAACAGGCGCGACCAAGTCACTAACTGTGCATTGTGATCCGGCCTTGGCATTTTTTGCCGCAGTGCAGATTCAGTCGCCATTACTGGATGAAATTGAAGGCATGCAGGTCAGCACAAAAAACATCCATTCACTTTTTTTATCATGGTAATGAAGTAAAAAAGTCATGGCATGGGAAAGTAAGTTTATCAATACAATAATGAACTATTTTCACCTGGTGACTCAGTGATTAAGGCATTTGACTGAACCGAGCGTGGTGGGTGAACGGTTAACGTTCTGGCCTCGCATTCGGGAGAACGCGGGTTCGAATCCCCGTCCGGGCATCCAGATTTGGGTTTTCCATGGTTTACCCAAATCACTCCAGGCGAATGCCGGGATGCTTTCTTCAAACAGGCCATGGCCGAATTCCTTCCCGTTCATTGTCCCCCAGTCCCATCCCGCCTCTAATGACCTTAGCCGTCGACGAGGCGTAAAGCAACTAAATAAAACCATTTGACTGGAGATCGAAATATCCCCGGTTTGAACCGCGGCTTTGGCTGAGATGTTCAAAGGCCCTTAACCCGACTTTCATCTCTGGCACAGCTTGCTATGTAATGTGAAGTGCGCCAGAACGCTTCCGTAGTTCCGATTCCACGCTAAACTGTAGGTCCCCTACATACGGTAGGGTTGCTGGGTTAGGCTAACCGGCTACGATAGCTGCGAAATTCGCAGACAGTAAAAACCTTGTCACCATGCCATTACGACCACACGAGTGTCTGGCTTTACCTTTAAACTGTAAATAAGTACTCGACCGGTTCAATTAGAAATCCTGATTACGATACGGTTGGTTAACATCAAGATCAACAATTACAATAACCAGAAAACACTATTCCACTGATTTTAAATGGAACCTCATGATACATAGTACCTACTCACTGGAGTTTCGGTAAAACTAGATGCTCGTCAAGATTATAAACATAACTCTTCCCGGCAGTTAGATCTGTCGCGCTAGACATGTGACGAAAGCAGAAACTCTTTCTGTGCGAGTAAATCGTTGACAGCTGTACGTTGTATTACCAGAACTAGACAATCTCGCTACAGTTTAAATTAACAGGAAGCGATAACTTCCATTTAGTTTTAAGACCATTTGAAACCCCAAGGAGCCGGTGACATTAGTTTCTAACTTTTCGATTTGAATTTCCAGTCACAAATTAAAGCAAGAATGTACCAGGCAGCACCTCAAGTGTCATCCGTTATCACTGGTTTGGTGTCTGCATTCAGAATAGTTTCGATTTGGATAATCATTTACTATTCTGTTGGAAAAGTTGTTTAATATTAATATTTTAATATTGCTTATGACTAAGCCAAGGTCACTGCAGGCGGTAAAGGATTGGGTGTAAGGAACAGGAAATAATTCGGTCATGAACTTTTGAAGAAACCACCCCTGCATTCACCTGAAGTGATTTAGGGAAATCGTGGAAAACTGGAGTTTGCGTGGCAGGGACTCTAAATGCATCCACTCGAATGCGAGCCCAGAGCGTTACCGCTCACCCACCTCGCTCGATACACGAAATAGTGTAAACTATATGGAAAGGATTATAGCCATATTTATTTATGGAAATATTTTTTTAGAGATTTATCGTCAGAGGAGCATTTTTGTTTAATGCGTCTTGGGAGCTGTGATAGGATTGTAGACAATGTAAGAGACTGACATCTGCCATGCTAATCATGAAACAACCATACAGCTGTTGGTCTCAATGTATTTAAATAACCAATGGAAAAGTAATCAGAATAGCCGGATCAAAGTACAAACCCGCTTACTCCTAAACGGCAAGCGCGAACGTCATCGCCTGCCGAGATCTGCGATATCTACGTATCATTATGAATATCAATTCTCAGTATTTTCTGGGATGAAGCAAGACTAACAGGACATTCTTAACCTTTTGTTTAAGGCAGCACCCTTCTTCTAACTCAAGATCCGAAGAAGAAATCTAACTTTTATCAGAATATCATGAAAGTTAGTGCTGCGACAAATATCTGCAATTCTGTATTACTACTACATACAGAACGACAGCAATTGAGTCTTTGAACGCCATGCTGCCAAAATAATGAATTATATTTGTGTCTCAACGCAATTCTGATTTGACACACCAAACTACCTGTATTGTCACTTCCAAAAGTCTTTGACTGGTCATTTGGTCTATTTTGACTACATCCAAGATTTTTTGAGCAGTTCAGTCACAAGAATGAATATGTAATAGAAAAGGAAGACAGTTGGGCAGTCAATATACCAAAGCTCCACCAAGCATATCCTATTATCTTATGATAGTCAAACCTGGAATAAAGTTCTGTCCTTTGAACAATTCTGTTGAAAGTAATTCCTAACTTCGTCGCAGAAAAACGCGGGAGAGACTACAGTATTGTAAATATGAAATTATATTTTTATTTTTGTTTACTGATACAAATGTGTTCCTAATGGTAAAGTTGTTTGGTTTTTGAATAAATAGGTAATGTTTTTATTAAGTCGGCAGCAAATCCGTTGAGCTTCGTAGTTGAAAATCCATTATTATGTTCATTACGCCAAAGAGTATTCCAAAAACTGGTCGAATGGGAATTACAGATCAAAACCAGACGAACTGCGATCAATAATCGTCAAATTACTCATACGTGATAAAACAAAGTTTATATTGATGGAAACAGACGTAACGTTCATCATGGATTCTTTATTATAACTAGCATACATATTCTTCTTCGATAAGTACTTTAAGCGTTTAATTTCAACGAACTTTGAAACTGACTTCTAAGCCATAATTAGATAGATAAATGCTATAAGAATTCCAACAATGAGATATTTCTCTTTTTTTAACTGCTTTACGTCTCTTTTTAACATCGAAGTCTTTAGAGACGGGAAAGGATGGGGGGCAAGGATGGGGGACAAGGAATGGGAAGGAATTCGGCCATGGCCTTTTTGAAGGAAGCATCCCGGCATTTGCCTGGAGTGATTTGGGGAAACCATGGAAAACCCAAATCTGGATGCCCGGACGGGGATTCGAACCGCCGTCCTCCCGAATGCGAGGCGAGAACGCTAACAGTTACACCGCCCCGCTCGGTGAGATATTTCTCGTATTGCTAACCAAAAATTGATCCTTTAAGTTGTCTCATTAATGGAACCGTATTGTTAAAATTCTGTAAGGGTTATGAAAAATACTCTTACGAAAGGATATAATTCATCTTGAACCCTAGATTTGAGATTTAATTAAATTCTGCTGCTACGTCACATTTCTGGTATGAAAATTATTTTACCACGTGTCTCCATCATTCGGAGCTACAGAAGAGTGAACAGTGATTGGAGATACTTCTAAGGCATTCTAGTTTAAGCAAGTCACAATCGTTAGAGCAGGAGGTCAGAATTTGTCGGAAATGGTTTTGGGAAACTGAAAATCCAAATCAGGATGTGCGAATATGGGCTCGTATCCGCGTTCTATCGAATTCAAGGCGCAAACGTTATCCATTCACCCACCAGACTTAACTGCCTACAAATGTCCTAGCGCCTGTCATGTAGGCATCCACGCGAGCACTGTCCGGTGAGACATTGTACTCTCAAGCTATTGTCAGTATTTTCAGGAATGGGTAACCCACAGGCCATATCTTTCAATTGGCTGCTTGAGATTCTGTCCGTAGATTAAGCTCATTATGGACGATCTAACCTAAAGGTCTGCCTGGTTAACTTCTCGCTACTGTGTTTCTCGTTACTCTTTTTCGGGGCGTAATTTGAACTGGTGATCATTGTCGATAATGGAAAACCACCAAACAATAGTCTTCAATTGCCCCCGCAGGCAATGCCACTGCGGTCGTACCTCCCGGTGTCCAGTACGCTGTACACAGCCAAACTGGCTGAGCAGTTGGTGTGTTGGGTAGCGTGGCGTGCCTAGAGCTCACTTGTCAGATTCGGCCAGTTCTGCGAACAGATTACCATCTGCGCAGCAAAGGGGGGACTGTCACGGCAGTCATCGACAAATACAAATCCTCCCCACACTGCATCCCAGTTAATCGAAAATTCACATAATCCTTACTGCCGATTGTGATTGAATCTAAAGTCTTCAAACATTTTAATTCTTCAAGGTACTGGGAAGAAAGAAAATTTGCCATAATACAATTAACAATTTCTTTGATCTTTGGCTGTTTGCATGTAAATCTGAGACAAAATGAATAGGGCAAATTTCACATGGAAAACTAAACCCACATGCCGCAAATAATTAAAAAAACTTCCGAGGAGGAGCGAGTAATAATTTGTTAATCTAGCTCAGCAGCTTGTCGAGTCGTACACTCAAAATAATTTTCCAATATATTCCATTCTCCCCGAATTTTGCCTAGTTTGATAACAGCGACACAAGCAAGAAATTCTGCGAGTTCGAAGATGTATTTCATGCTACAAATTTGCTGTTATGGATATTTAACTTCAAAAGTTCTTGCTTAAATATTAATTTGCCATTAGTTTGACTCCATCACAGGTTTGTGAAAATTATTATATTATAATTTTAGTTTAAAATTATTACATTATTTCTTCTTCACGGCTAGGCCATCTGGTGTTTTCCGTCCCCTCAGACTACATCTGACATGGTCTTACGTCTCTTCTGATTGTAGGTTTATAATGCATGACACATATGGAAGTCGTTCTTCATTAGATCTTAGTACAGGATTTTACATTTTTATCTTATTCTTTTTAATATCTACTGTAGAAGACTCCATTTACTGCCTTATTACCTTAGTGCATACGTGGTCTGCTTTGCTATAAATTACAACACATCTCAGAAACTTCATTTGTCTGACTTATTTTCAATTACTATCTTTCAAGTTTAGAACTCCCGATTCATTTTCAAATAATAGTGTTGGCATAGTTATTGTATCAAGGAACCTCATCTCAGTTTATTTCCGACGTATAATTCAAAATTATTCCACACGTTTGAAAAATTGTAACTCATATTCAAAGTCACTATTGTGTTGGTTTTTGGCATTAAATCAAACGTATTTAAATTCTAATGTCTTGTTACAGGCAGAAACCTTCCTATAATATTTGATCTTACGCGTTTTTACCTCTTTGGCGTCACTTACATTTCAGTTATATTTTTTTGCTGCGGAATTCAGTAGACTTCAAGCTTTCTTAAATAGATCACTTTTGAAGAAGGCGAATGCCGCATAGTATCCATCAGGAATTTGACAGAAAGGATTTGGGATATAGTCCCTAAATCCCGGTGCTTTATGGCTAAGGGAAGTGACATCCTGACAGGAAACTCAAATCCTCCAGGACAGGGATCGCATGATGGGATAACCCAATTATGTAAAATCAACTCCATTTAGAAGTTTGAAGGGACCATCTGACTTGACGGTCTTTATGATCACGACACTGGCAAAGGGAAAATAAAACTAAAGTTACAGCTGATTATTTCAATAAATCACGCTTTGCTGTGCATACATGCTACCCACAGACTGTTGACCATTTTACTATCACATTTGATCTCAGGTTGTATTTTTCCTGTCTCTCAAACTGGTTTTCATTTCTGGCAAACCGTTTATTTGTTCATATGAAATATACTATTTTAGGGTCCCTGATTTAAGCCCTCTTTACCTGCTAAGATTAGCGGTCATGTCACTGTCGGAATTTGAATCAAATTGAAACTACCACTAGCCTACCAAAGGTTACAGGAGATTTTTTTGTTATTAATTATTGTATCCCAAGTTACTTTCCTTACTTTTGCTGAAACCTTTAACGGTTCCTAGGAATCCTAGTTCTATTGTAAGGTAAAGCGAGAACATCTAAAAGGTTTTAAATTTTTAAATACAGGATTCCTAATTACAGCTATCGAAAAAGCTTTTTTTTTACATCGTTATAGGCTAATAAGCAGCAGCAGACATTGTGTTTATTTATTTCGATCTCAGTTTTACATCAGATCAAGATTGTGGGGAGGCTACCCCCCCTCACATACTAATCACCAGGATCATTAACGCTACCAAGTCTCGTAGCAAGTCCATAGCGGGCTGGCTACAAAACAAATCATTTGCACGAGGTATCAGAAACAGGATTGTCGGAAATAAAGTGAGCAAGAAATCATAAACAACTATTATTTAGATTTCAACCTTTACTTGCAACTTTCAAGTGCCATCCGTCTAATACGGCATCGAACTATTATATTACCATGGAACTATACACGTTTAAGAGCAAGCCACTCTTTTATACGCCAACATCTAACTCAGTAAGAAATTGGGTGTAAGCAGATTAAAATCAGGGTTATTTCCAAATGCCATTACTAATTTTCTCAGAGGATCTGCACATTATCTATTAGTGTTACCTTGAAAGTTTCTTAAGAATCTGAGATTTATGTATGTTTTTGTTGAATAACCGCTGATTAAATTCTATTCAATAACAAGAACGTAAGAACTTCCGTATTTAATGCGAGATAATTTTACTAATTTATTATAAGTCAGAATAATTTATTCTAAAAGGGTTAAAAAACTGATACCTATTTCGTGTAACAAATATAAACAAGTTTAATTAATAATATGCCAGGGAAAAGAGATCGTAAAAGTTAAATTTAAAATCGTATCAAATAATTACTTATCACAGGAGAAATAAAAGAAACAAATTCAGAAAAATGTTTACAGTTATGAAGTCTTGTATATAATGACATAACATTGTGGCATGTAACATGAATAAAATTACGTTCGCATTTTTGGCATCTAATAAACCATTTTTCTTTATTTATTGAGGTATCTATCATTTTAACGTGATCAATGGCCACAAGGATTTTAGTTGAAGTTTATATTTAATGTACGGTATTTGCATATATTACAAAAATCTTTGTAACTTAAGAATTTGTAAATGATTAACTATCAGTATCCCGTCATTATTTTGATAACGTAACAGCCGTAAAAGCAATGAAAGTAAAAAAAAAATGCTTAAATAATTTTGGCAAAATGAGGTATTTTTGCTGTTTACTAGAGTAGGTCAAACATGAAAAGGGTACCTGAGCACAAAAAAAGCAGTACGACTGCTTTCATGGAAAATAAAGAAAATCTACATGAATATAAAGTTCGCAAACTAAACAATTTTTCAACGTAATATACCTAATTGAAGAGATCCAACTGGCAAAATTACGAATTTTGGTCGGTTAAAATATTCTATTTAGATAAAATTTTTTTAAAAAAAAAAGAATTGTAATGAAATAACAATTCAGTTCATCGCAAGCAATACAATGGAAAATTAGACAATTTGTGCTAAAATAGATAACGGGTAGAAAACACTGAAGTCTGGACCTATCGTGTCTGTCGGACACGGCCATTTAAGATGTTGGTTGGCGTAAACTATATGCAGAGCTGATCCCATGCTGTGGGTGACGCGGATGCAGCCGATGCTGTCACCACGGGGGCAGTGATCCTGCGAGGGTGCGGCCATGGGATGGCTCAATAGGACCACCTCGCTGACCCCACAGTCACAAATAATTGCTGACCTGGCTTGCGACAGTGCTCTTATACTGAACCTCGGCAGCTACAATCCACTCCAGTTCAAATAAACGCAAATATTTCCCAACGACCATAAAGTGGAGTTTATAGAAACAACCTCCCCATGCATTTTTTTTTTATAGAGCAAAAGTAATGGTAAATAATGTTATATCCAACTAAATGTAAAATAGAAGCAATATTAATTTTGATATTCAACACTGAGTAAAATGATTTTTAGAAAAATGATACAGGATGTTGTGCGAAGTTAGATTGTAGCCTGTCCCAACTTGCATACAACATTCATATAAAAAAATTAAACCAGTGGCACAAGGATTCAAGGAGAAACAATTCACTATTGTGAGAGTTGCTGATTACTGTAAGAGTGAGGATATAAAGAAATTAATGAAAATCGACAAAATACTGTGAAAAGAATTTAGATAAAATATATATCACTACAAAACTATTATCACTAAAATGTAGTACAAATAATAACAGTAACGGTACTTTAACTATAAAAATAAAAGCAGATGAAGAGAATCTGTTATTTAGGAAATAAAATATCTAATGATAGCGGATGCAAGAATGATCTACAAACAGAAGAGCTCTGAGAACGAAGCTTTCAAAGAGACTTATGGCCGAGAAAACTTTCTGAATTTGTGTATGGAGCACAAGAATTAAAGTAGAGCTTGAATTTTATAAATGTCAAACAAAATTTGAGGCAATTTGAACGTGTTACAGAAGGGTGTTGAAAATTAATTGGACGGGTAAAGCAAGAAACTTGTTTTGTAATTGATGGGCAAGGGAAGCAGTTCGCGGAAGAGTTTCAGACAAAGAGACAAGGAGTCATAATTGGGGGCTGGTTAATTTGTTAGTGGAAGAAATAGAAGATAAGAACAGATGAGAATGTCATTAGAATACCTGATAACTGAGAAGGAAGGCTTCTAATGGTATGTTGAGATGAACACATTAACTCAGGACAGGAAAGATGGTGGTTTGTATTAAACCAAACAGAAGAATTTCAGAAATTAACTTCTTTACTCGAAATTTGAAACATTTTAATGAAACGCTTTACCTGTGAACATTACACTTGTGAAATCAGTTGAAAGAATTAAGATACAAAAATTGAAACGTTTTAACAGCGTCTCGAGAATCATTCAACAATGTTGTATTTGTTGCCTACTACGTGAACTAAGGAAACTAAAAAAAAAATAATTTAAATTCAATATAACCTCTACCCAAATGATTTAGAAAGTAAAAGCTATCTTAACACAGACTCACTGAAATAACTATGTACGACATTTGTAAATTACGTGTCTAAAAATTCAATATAACTGACTAGCCATTTGAGTTGCTTTAGTTGCAAAATGGAAGCAGCATTACGGATCTATATTTTTAATTGTACTATTTGAATGAATTAAGAATGGTTGTTTAAACTGAAATCAATGAACCATTAAAAATTCTACAGAAAAATCAAGATTTATCTGGTATTGCGACCTTAAGGGATGGGGGAACGAAACTTCGAAGAAATATCAGGGCATAGTGTTACACTCGAGACAACTTCCCCACTATGGAGAATTGTGTGAACTTATGATGCACTGCTTCCTATGTATTGAAAGATACTGTGCGCCATTTCCTGGAAATGGAATCTACATACTAGTGAGACCATAAAGAAGTGATGCATCTAGAAAGTTAATTCCAACCTCTAATTAGCAATTAATAACGTACCCAAAACTCTACAATTCAATTTGATTCCTAATTACGAGTATTTCAACTATTGAAATGGTGTGGGGGTTTGACATTAGGCAGCACTGGTGAATGAAAATTAATGATTACTGGCAAGAATACTTCGAAACACGTCCGTAAGTCCTAACAAGACACGGTAAAACAAATGTCAGCGCGGGATCAATAGAACCAGAGTATCTAATCATTTTCCCCTTTTGCTTCATTCTATTCAGGTAAAGGCCTTTTTCAACTTATAGCAAAACGTGCATTTTAAATTTTTCGCTCATTAGATTAAGGAACAAATAATGAAGACTGAGTCAGATACGATATTAATTTGAATGTTGGACCATATATTTGGATCACAAACTTACATGCTTACAATGAAGTCTGAAAATCTTCTGTCAAGAAATTCTTACTAGTAGCTCACTTGACGTAAGGAGAATGTTTCGAGTTGTATAAATCAGCAATGATGAAATAAATCGATTGTGAAGACCTGGAGTGCCATGACGTAGCAGGTTTCCGGGAAGGCGAGTGGGCGAGGAGGAAAGGTAACGTCCGCCGAAGACTGGCAGAAATTTGAAGGAAGGGGGACTCCATTGTATTTCGCGATGCGATGCAATCGGTTGGAAACTTCTGCCTGCGACACAGCACGCAACAGGTGGTTCACATTGCCAGCTCCCGACGTAACGGTACGTGTTAAGTGGGTGTACCGACATTTAGGCACAATTGCGTCATCCACTCGCGATCGGAACTTTTTTTCTAAAACAAATTTTAGTCTTTTTGCCGCAATAGACATATTGTTAATCTTCAGATCTTACTAAAGAAATTCAAACATCAACTGGAATGCTAATTTTGCTTATTAACAGTTTATGAAGCAATGTAAGGCTTTTGTACCGCCAAATGGTATTTCTTTTTAGCGAAAAAATTTCTTCCTTCACCGCAACAGTTGTGTAGTTACCACGATATTTAACAGATTTTATGCATCATTTAGTTTGTTATAATATAACTTTGTAGCTAAGGGGCGTCCATAAATTATGAAAGGGGGTGGCGAAATTTCAACAAATCTTGGACGGATGGGGGGAGGGTATTTTTGCCGTCCTTAAAAGAACAGTAGAATTAATAAAGGGGGGTCCAGTTTAAAGATAAAACTGCACTCGTGATTAATGGTTGTTCCCTTACAAATAGTTTCTTACTACAAGTATCAACGTAGAGCAGCTTTGCGTGTTTGAAGGAAGCAAGTATTTTCATATGATTCAGATCAAAAACGTCACTACTGATCAGAAACTCTGTAGGAAGTATTTCAGTAGAAGCATCCAGACCGGATGAGACTTTCGATACCCAAAGAGGCAACACAGCTGATGGCATACACACTGAAATGCCAAAACTCGTGGGATAGTAAGGTGCAAACATCCAGATGGCGTCAGCACCTGAGAAGAAAGGTATGAATGTGCCGTGGTGTCGGGGCTTTCATTTGCAGTCTCGTGATGTGTGTGAAAGGTTTTCTGACGGATTAGGCCCAACAGATACGAATTAATAGACTGTGTTGGTAGTTTGAGTTAGAAGCATGGGACACTTCATCACGGAAATTTTTCACGAATTCAAAATTCCTTGAACCGTAGTGTCAATATGGCGCTATCAATATGTAAATTCCCGCATTACCTCCTTAGATAACGCAGAGGCCGACCACGTCTACATAATGACCGAGATCAGCGACATCTGCGTCATGGTGACATTGGCGAAAGGCAGGCAACACTGTCAAAGAACAGCAACACGACAGACGTATCCGTGTTGAAGTTGCAGCTTGGCACTGATGGGATATGGCAGAAGACTGACGCAAGTTCCTGTGTTAACAAAACACCATTAGCTGCAGCACTTCGCCTGGGCTTACAAACACTACACGACTCCGGTTGCTTCGAGCTGATGGTAGGGTTTTGTGTGGTGCAGACGGCAATGAGGTAATGGACCCAGGTTGTCAAGAAAGTACCGTGCGAGCTAGTTATGGCTCTGTTCTGGTATGGATTGTTTTTATAAATGGCATGGTCTGGGGCCTCTGGTCAAACCGAACTCACTATGCTCAGCTACATGGAGACCATTTGCAGCCATTGTTGGCCTTCATGCTCCCAAACAACGATTGACTTTTGCGAGGTATAACTGGGCGAAAATTGTTCACGATTAGTTTGAGGATCAGTATACAATTCTAGTGTATTATTTGACTAACTTTATCGCCAGACATGACTGCAATCTAACATATCTGGGATATGACGGAAAGGTCAGTTTATGCATAACGTTCTACACTATAATGTACGGCTGTAGGGGAAGCGTGGCTTAATTTTTTTTTCAGTGAACTTCCGACGATTTATTGAGTTAATGACTCATCGAGTTGCTGTCCTTCCCCGCCTCTTTTTCCTAAGAACCAAAAAAATTGAGAGCATCTGTATTTGTGTACCGTAAGACTTGCAGAAAAGTTCACTTAGTGAACAGAAATTTCCTAAGTCTGGTATCATGCGTTGTCATTAGTTCTGAACACAATGTGATCATATTTTCTACTCTTCTTATTACTGTTTTGTTAGCTTAGTTTTTTTAGTGTCCTTTTAACTGTACTCATCTGTAACCTTGATTCCCTACCCTTAAATCTTGTATCCATTTCTTAGTACCCGTTCCTTCAACGCCCTAGAACTTAAATATCAGTAGTGCCCAACGAAGACTTCAAAATTGAAGATTTTTATGTAATCATTCTTTAACATTCGTCTGCCTCTTCCATTAATTATAAATACTTCTTACACGCATCTTCTTTAAAATTTCATACACTGTCATTAAATCTCACAAAAAGATAAACCAAAATTTTTATAAAAAGTGAAAGGTTACTTGTTTTACATCACTCTCCTGCCATTACACACACTTCACATCGATTAACAGAAATTTACAGCCAGAGGCTCTTGAATAAGAATCTGTGTATTGGGTACTGATACAGATTATTTACCCAACTAATTTATCTACGTTAATTTGGTATCCATTCGTTTATTACGAAGAGGAGTATTCCTGAAAAAACTTTTTTTTTATATAGCTTGATTCTACATATACGATGACCATTAAAACTGAAATGAATCTCCAAATCAAACAAATATCCGGAGGAATGAACTCGACACTGTTTTCGCAAGTTACTCATTCAAAATATCTTTCTGATTGCATTTTCAGGTGTTTTGTAAGGGCAACGACTATATTCTGATTTCAGAAGTAAACTGCAAAATGCATAATATCCAAAACTTTACCACAGAAATTTTCTGTGCCATGAATATTGTATAAACATAGTTTCTCATACATTTTAATTTAATGGCATATTGACACATTCTCGTAAGATAACGAATTTCATCCTGTGTATGAATAGTATTTATTAATTGCGATGTTGAACTATCTTTCAAAGGTAATCAAACCGTATCTTTACAACAGTAAAGTAATAAAAATCAATATTTGTAATTTCATTAATTAAATACCAAAGTGGCCGATATATTACTTTCATTTCTATCCAGTGTTAATGCAGACCTGGTATTCGAAGAAAGCAGGTTCGATTCCTGGTCCACCTTGAACTCGCTCCCGGTGATACCTGGACGTATCCTTACTATAAAAATAGGCCATAGACTATTTTCTTCCAATGCCTACACCACAATTCTCTATCGTCACAAAGGACATTGACAGTGGGCCATACACTCTAGTGAAGACATGGCAAATATAACACATACAAATTATAGATATATATTACACACACACAAGAACGTTGCTAGCATTCACAAACAGATGTTCAGTTGATGCACCCATGCTATGAAGGAAGTTTTAGCAACGAAAACATCTTGAAATGGTCTATCGCACTTGCTCAGAGGGTATTCCTTGACGTGCTCCACGCTCTGGGAAGGAGCTCCGCAATCAGACAGAAGAATTCTGAAGTCCCCCCTTATGGAGCATGGCGTTGCATTTGGCGTGGCCTGTTCTTAGGCGGTTTAGTTTGATCCTCTAGTCCAGTGATGTCAAAGATACCGCCCGCGGGCCGCATCCGGGCCCTATCAATACGGCCCGCGATCGCAGGATCGCAATGTGACACAGAAAAAAGAATCGTGTTTTTAGACATCACTCGACTCCTCTACGGAAGTTTTAATTGAATCTGACCGCCTACACATTCTAAATTTAATATACGGCCCTCTGCAAAATTGAGTTTAACACCTATGTTCTAGTCTCTCTTCAAATGGAATCCCGGAAGTTCAGTTGTGAGATCTTCAACATCCTGATGTTTCACAGATGCAGTGTCCCAGCTTTATCGCCATTTTTCCTTGACATCGAAATCAAATATATCATGCCGTACTTGATTTGGGAGATTCTGTTGATGGTCAGGATGATGTAGTTTATCCTCTCACGTGCCGTTGCTTCTTGGCGTCTTACCTCTGCAGGTGGTATATTGCTGATATGTAACCAGGGAACTGGGGGGTATTTTAGCGTGGCAATTTTTACTCTTAGATTAATTCAGATGAACGACGATTTTTCTAGTGTGAGCACTACTTTGCCACACTAGAGCACAGAACTCAGCGACAGAGTAAACCATGGTGAGGGCGGTTGTTGATAGTGAATCCGCATCAGCCCCCACGAAGTACCAGCTAGCTTCATGATGTTCCGTGTTTTAAGTTTGACTTGTGTTTTTCAGGTGTTTTTTGAACCTTAAGAAGTGGTGCAAGGTGATACCAAGATATTTAGGGTAGAAATTATGTTTCACTCTTTGGTGGCAGAAGTTCACTTTGAGCTGCTGATGTGCTCAAATGGATATGTCCGCTGAAATACGTCGAGATTAAGAACAGTGTCAAATGTTCACCGTTTTTAACTTTCATTTCGAGTATCTTAATGTTTTATAAAGCTTTAATTACATTTGTTTTCGTGAAATGCCATTCTCTTCAAATTAGGTGTTTCGTAAATTAAATAATGCAGATTTCAGTTTCCCTCCAGGCAAATGACGTGATGGTTCCTTCAAAAGGCCACGGCAGAATTTCTCCCCTTTCCCCTATCCTTTTCCGCTTCTAATGACCTCGACGTTGATGAGACAAAGACGTAAGAAAAAAAATCAAGGTAGAGTACACAGGTTTTGACGGGAACGTCGCTATTTTGATAACATACCATTAACAGCAAGAGACTTAGGAGGGCTGTTTAACGTTTACTGCACGTTTCATTACAAATTAGCCTTTTGAGATATACCTTAAAAGACATGTCTGAAGTTTTAAACCATTTACTAAACAGAAAAGAAAATACGGAACAGTTAACCCTTTGTCTTCAAATGGCGTAGCAGCATCATTTTGATGCACGGGCAAGTCAGTTGATTAACGACAAATATGCGGGGAAGCGTATCATTGGACATTAATTTCAGATCCGCGAAGCGAAGTCTCATTTTTTCGAACTTTGGATGTTTTTCGAATATTTCTTTATCCGAATCCTGATTAACTCGATCTTCGGTCAGCTTGCACAAAACAGACTTTCTTTAGTGATCAGTTCACATTCGTACCAACCCAGTTTTTCCATTGGTACTAATGTATACCATTAGGATTGTGATTTCCTTTCTCCTTCCACCAGCAGTGCGACAAATGATTGGAAACCAAAGGGAATTATGACTCAAGAGTTGGAGAAAATGAAGGAAAATATTGATGTTATTTACATTTCTTTTGATGTAACCACTTCAATGGCCCCAGTTTCGAAACCAAGTGTTTCGTTAGAAGTTCCACGTACTTTCCTAACCCCCAAGAAGCAAAGTAGTATTTAAGAAAGGCATACAACTCCTCAATTGTCAAAAATGTTATTGAAATATCAAGTTCAGATGAATTCAGTGAAGAAATTGATTCATTTAATACTGATGGTACAAATAGGTACCATAGTAAAACCACACCAATCTACCCTGTATAATAAAAAAAACCAGCTGTTTATTTGTACCAACTACCTCCAAGCCACCATTGATGAATATTCGAAAAAAAAAAAAGTTTCTAAAAAATCGCATTTCGTGACTTCCTTGAACGCAATATTAACCTCATTTTTCGGAAACGTCGTCTATAATCCAGAACGAAAGGGTTCAAACAAATCGAGCAGTTTTATTTGAAACAAGTTGTAAGTCGGAGCTTGTCGACACAAGGACCCGGCACTAGATTTCTCATAACACATTTGCCAGCGCTGCTTCCAGTGCGCTCGGACGTCAACAGCTCGGCTGCTAGAAGTGGGACACGGCCAGCCTCCGCCGCGCCGCTCCGCCTGCCTGCCAACAGCTGACTGCGTTGCGCAACGAGGCGAGCCCCCACGTGCCAGCCGCGTCATCAGTGACGTCACGGCGCTCACAGGGGGCAGCACTGCGCGGCCACCACCGCCGTGCTTTCACATCCGTCAGCTGTTCGGAGCAAAGTTCTTCGGAAACGCGCCACAAGGTGAAAAATTTCGTAGC
The DNA here is from genome assembly GCA_031002005.1 of Vandiemenella viatica. Lineage (NCBI taxonomy): Eukaryota > Metazoa > Arthropoda > Insecta > Orthoptera > Morabidae > Vandiemenella > Vandiemenella viatica. The sequence goes on from JARYHS010011408.1 coordinate 141,032,069, forward strand.
ATATTCGCTTTCTATACTGTTCAGCGATGTCTAAATCTTTAGCGTTCCTTGAAAATCTTATTTCTCGCGTCAAGGACAATAAGCATTTTTCATGCGAATATCTGCAAGTTCACTTCAGACTTTAAAGGAGCAAAATTTCTTGACAAATAATGTCAGATTTCTAAACATCAGTTTCCCCACACAATATCTTGTTCATGTGTAAGGATAACCTTTTTTCAGTAACCAAAAGAGTTGAAGTTGTACCTACAATTTATTTGTACACTTATTTATATAGCGTATGCCACAGAAGATTTTTCCAAATAGTACTGCACTATAAAAATATAAAATTGTTAGGCTTCTCGTTCTCTTTAGCTTGGCTAAGTTTTATGCCTTGTCCGTCATCATAGGTTTTGGAGCAGGAATCTCAACATGTTAATTCGGGATATTAGAACCCTGAAATTTTCGAATAATTAGATGCTTTACAGTTAGGCTGAAATGATTGTTAAGAGTTAAATAGAGCCAGGAATGGAGTTTATTTGAAATGTGTAGTTAAGAGAAAAATATGTAGATAAAACAATGGTTTTGCTTACAGAAAACTCCCGATAAGGAACAAATATGCACTTAATGGAGGTTAGTTTCTGGTACTTACAAACAACTTGTGTTTCGTGTACTGTAGGTACACAAGAGAAAGGAAACAAGGTAGATTACCAGTGATACTTCAACCAGCAAACTAGGAGCGTTGTGTGTGTGTGTGTGTGTGTGTGTGTGTGTGTGTGTGTGTGTGTGTGTGTGTGGTGAGGAATGGGGGAGGGGGGGGGGGACTTAATTGAGATTACTCAAACTCATTTAGTCTCAAAAGTGGAAATTGCAAAGTTCTAAAAAACAGAGATGAAATTGCTCCGCTTTTTTATCACTTTAGTCAATTCTCCCGAATTATTAATTATTGGATAGGAAAATAATCATAGATCTCAATTTTATTGATGTTGCAACTTGAAACTTCAGCAGCTCCGTTTATCAGGAATCACCCCCCTCAGTTTGGAAAACATTATGGCATAACGTTTTCTAAGCATTTCGGAAGACTTCGTCGTAACTTTTTAGTATCAGTTACTTTGTCATTTGGCGATGCGAAATTTTTTGTCGACAAACGATTTTGTACCTTAATACCAAGTGCCCACTTTCTAGTGTCATCCCAAAATAAGAGTTGACGATTTTTTTTTTTTTTTTAATGGCTTTAAATGTTTCCGTTACCACTTGAAAATTTCTTCAGAATGTTTCAGATGCTATAGAATTCTTGATTGTTAAAGGTTCTACACGACTGATAAGATCATTTTAAATGTAACGAATTAAGGATGAGGATCTTGCACTAATGTTCAGAACGTGGGAGCTAGGCGGAACAGATGAGCCAAAAGATTACGGTGAACCAGTAATACAGTTAATACCAACTAAGCGTGACCTACTGAAGTTCACTGAATCGTAAAACGTCATAACAAAGGTCACGTTTCGACGGAGGCAGGGATTACCGGCGTGATGACGTCACCGCGTGCGTGACACTGCGTTTCTCCTGAGCGACTCCTGCCACCGAGAGAGTAGGCTGCCCGCAGGATCACGCAGGCGTCACAACATTGTTTCAGTGATCAAGGTTGTTAATATAACAATATTAAATTAAATTGCGATGAAGCGAACGTTCCGATGACAATTTCCATACACACCAATCTTCCTCCTTTCCTGCACCCACCTATATCTGTCCTCTGCAAATTTTAGCTTTAAATTCTTTCAGCGTTTCTGGTAGATTACTCATTTCTCGTGGTAACTTATTCCAATCCCTGATACCCTTACCCAAAAAAGAGAATCTTCCTACACCCTTGTGCCTGAAATACAGAGCCAGCTTGTGGGCATGGTCATCTTTTCCCTTCCATCCATTACTTTTAATTCTTACACCAATATCTTTCCATGCTCATCACCAATGTACAACTTGTACACTCCCAAGACCCTCTTCGCCCTCCTGTCTTCCAGTGAATCCCATTCCAGCTCTTATCATATCTGTTGCCGATTGCATTCTTTGATATAAATAAGCTAACTAGAAGAAAGTAAGTTGTTTAAGCACGCGTTGTCTTAACCTTTGCCTAAATATTACGTCTTACATAGAGTATATTTACTTGCGGGACTATTTCATAGCGTCCTAGAACAATTAGGAACTTTATTCGGATAGTGACTAGGGCCGATGCTTAATACTTCGTCCACGTGCTATTTAAGATTTATTATTTTTGTCAGTGATCTGACATCACAAATGTTGGTTGCACAGGAAAAAGCAAAGCTGCTGTCCTGTTCATTTCTTACTTTTATATCACCCTTCTGAATTCAGATGATATATAAATGTTGAGAGTAAGATATTTATACTTATCTATACGAAGATATATCAACTACTTTTTCCTCTTGCTAAATTGCTCTTATGACAAAAAGCATGGGAACTTATTTGAACGTACATAAATTCTAAAACTATATTTTGAGATAAGTAGATTTTTTCATATTTCCTTATCCAGCTATGTAACTATCCTGATTATCAGTATCCTATACGTTATCCCATGTCAGTTACCAATGTGTAATTTCGTAGAAATCCATTCCTTAGTTTCTGCATGATCTGTGCACAGACATATATAAATTGCCCAATTTAAGGTTATAGCCTTAGTACCATAAGTATCTATGGTTCTTCAAGTTAACCGATGACAAACCAAAACAACTTGCAGTTTAGTTAAAGTTCAGTCGTTAGATTTTGCTAGATCCGTACACAGAAGGAATAAAACTGCATAATCGTATGCTTTGTAACTTATCAGGGTAAAAAGCAAGAAATTTTTTCTTTGGGCTTTACACTTGCCGACGTTGAGATATTATAGGTGGCAGAGAATATGGATCAAGGAAAGGGAAGGTAAGGCAAGGCAAGGAATTCGGTAATGGCCATTTTAAAAAACCATCCCTCTATTTGCCTGGAGTGATTTAGGAAAAAACAAAAATGAAATCTGGGTGATCGCACGAGGATTTGAACGAGAGTCCTCTCGAATGCAAAGTTCAAGCGTTACCGCTTACCAACAGGCTCGGTAAGTAGATAGGGATTGCCAGAACAAGCAGCAAAAAATATATAAAAAAAAATTAAAATGAATTTTGTAGTAAAGAGACCTCGAAGATGTTCATGATACATATGGTTCGAGGGAACAAGAAAATATAAACAGACGTGCGAGTTGGACAATAGTAGTCGCAGACGATTGAGTCAAAGAACAAAAGCTGCATGGACTTGCTTTCTAAAAAATCCAGTGGGAAACTGCTCAGGTGGTTGTCCATTTGAAAGTGTTATAAATCAGAGGTTATCGAATAGTAATTCGCTTCTTGATTGACAGGTGTTCTATACTAATCAGTGACTTCGTTTCAGTATTTCTTTCGTATCGGGACTGCAGATACTATTAAGATTCACATCGGTCTAGCAACATTTTCACGTGTTACTCGTATTTCACCCCGTTCGTTAGATTTTTAATTTACTTGGTTTACCCTGTAGCGCGTTCAGTTAGCAGAGGCGACTCGAGGTCGATCTGCTGTATTCCCATTCCGCTGTCCTTACCCCCACAGGCGAAGGGGAAATATCCTCGCTACTATTAGGACACAGCGCTCAACTCTGAGGGAGGAAGGGGGGGGGGGCAGGGGTGTTGAGATGAGGAGCACGCTTAGGGGATGTCCATTAATTACGTGAGGTGAAATAGGGGGGCGGGGGGAGAGGGGAGGATCGACTGAAATCTCACGAGAGGTTTTGAAATTCTTGAAGGACAGTAGAGATAAAGAAAAAAGTATATAAACGACGCGGATTTCGACTTTGGGATGAGGGGGGGGGGAGGGGGGAGGGGGGTATAATGCGCAGAAACTGACCAAAGGTGGGGTACAACCACCCTCAGAAGGGAGGGAGCTAAAGAAAAAAGAGGTCTCATAAAACTAAGAGGTCTATTAGCAGGGAGGGGGAGGGGGGGGGGGGGAACATCGTCAAAACTCGCGTCATCTTAGCGGCCGCTCCCCAAGGGAAACATGACCTTGAGCCGCAAGTTCGTAGTGAAGAGGGCGTAAATAGTAAACTTGGTACGAATACACACAAAAATTTAACCGCAGCATATATGCAACAAGGTGATCGGTACATAGAAATCAACTGCGGTAACTTGTCATTGAAGGAATAGTTGAAGCAAAAATTAGGGGAGGGCGAAGGGGAATATACTGACTAATATACGATACTAGACTATGCTAGTATTGCCGCAAGTCTGTTACATACATACTGAAAGTCCCGTAAAGTATGGTCACAAACATCCTATACGCATATGCATGAAACGTATTGTTGGTTAATAGTTAACAGATCCATCATCGTTGCATCTTAGCTGTGGAATAACTCTGGCAATCATTAAGACTTAAAATTTTCGAAAAGAAACTGGACTAACGAGAAAAACTAAGAAAAACCTGACAAAGGCTCGAAGGGATGAGAAAAGAAGTCTTGATCAGCGCCGAAACATCGCATATGAGATATTTCTACTTCTACCTTCACGCGAAGCGGGAAAGAATGGAGGCAAGGAAAGGAAAGAAATTCAGCCATGGCCTTTTTAAATGAAGCATCCCGGCATTCACCTGGAGTGATTTGGGGAAACCATGGAAAACCACTGCCCTCCAACGCCGAACCACGTAGCCTCGAGCGCTATTAATGTTATTCAGTTACAATCAAATTAAGAGGTACATTTAGAACAGAATGAACGCTCTATTTCTAGCATTTTATATAAAATGCTACTACTGTAAGGCAAAGTAATTTAAAAAACATGTTCTTATTTTGCTTAAAAATTACGATGTTTTAGTACACTATTTGTCGCTCATATATATATGGAAGGTATATTTCAAGTTTCTAGGCGTTTCTGAATTAGACCCGAATACAAAAATTCGTACAAAATTGATAACTTGGCGGTTACTAATGTCATTATTTTGTGGAAAAGAAATGTGAATTATTTTGTTATCGCTCTTCACAAGTTCTGTATCCGACATACTAGGGTAAATTTTTCTTTTCTCGACCCTCCTTTATTCCCGCATAGTTTTCCTAGAATATCATTATTTGCGAATGGACACTACCGGATCACGCAAAGTCTCGATTCTCACCATGGCTTGTAATTATAACGTTGTTCAAAGACAGGGTATTTAGAAATAGGGTTGGTTAGTTCCTGCAGCGAGGAGGGAATTAAGTGTTGCCATCTGTCTGCGATTCATGCAACTTATTTCCTCTACGATAAGTGTATTTTTGTTTGAGATATGTAGTTTATGAAGATTGGGGACGGTCCTAGCATTCGCTAAGCGATTGCGGAAACCGCCTAAAATCTACAATTAAGACGACCGGTAGGCGCGGTCCAGCTCTCCGTTATACCTCCCTGATTCAGTGTGATGGGCCATTATGCGCGTCACAATGGCCGGTCTTCCCTAGAATATAATTTTACTAAAGTTCAAATACAGTGTTTGGTTTTGGTTCAATGAAACCCCCATGTACAAATTTGAAGTCTGCAACTTATTTTGTTTATTAAATAGAGCTAGAGACTCGCTTCCAATTGATAAAGGAACGCTATGAATGGGGATGCAAAAAAAAGTGAAAACTAGTGATTCACTTGCCAGATTGGTAAAACTAAGTTGTTATACGGTAGTCAGCAAGGTATGGAACTGGAAACTAATACTAGGTTAGGTGTAAGATTTATGAGTTGTTGCAGGTCATTCCGTGGTTCGGATACCACGTTAAACTGTAGGTTCCATAGGAAAGGAACTGGCCTTCCTACGGCTAATACAAGGGTCCCCAAACTTTTTATCCGGTCGACCCCTTTATAGCATTTGTCTTCTTATCGAACCACAGATTAAGTATTTAACAAAACAGTTTTTGGCATTTCGGATGATAACCAATAAGTAAACATACAAAACAACCCAACGAAAGAATTTATAGTTTCAATATCTTATAAAATTAATCCAATAACATTATCAGAAAAAGGAGATATTTTACACTTATTATAATCTTAAAAAATTATTTCAAAATTACGGATAGGGGGAAATTATTAAACCGCACGTGTCATAAAACTTAATATCCACACTTATCTTTGAAAATTTAACAAAAATTATATTGGATGAAAAAAATCTGTCATTTTGCGACTACTATTGAATACCTTAAAAATGTTATACTTTTTTGTGAAAATAGATGACAGTGGGACAGATGTGTGTGAAAAGCTGATATTCGGTTGTTAAGTTTTAGTTGTAAATCATCACCGTTTTTCAATCTGTTTCTCTGCTGTCTTTACTTATGGCCTTACGTCTTATCGACGTCCGGGTCATTCCAGGCGGGTTGGGATTAGGGACAAGGAACAGGAAGACATTCGGCCATGGCTTTTGAGGGAAGCCTCCCGGCATTCGCCTAACTGATTTGGGGAAACCTTGGAAAACCCAAACCTTTATGCCCGGACGGGGATTCGAACCCACGTTCTCCCGAATGTGAGGCCATAGCGTTACCGCTCACCCACCTCGCTCGGTAGTGCTTTGTCAAATGGCGTTTGCGTGGCTAAAACCAGCTTCAACCATGAAGTTGGGTATGCAAGTAAAACAGGTTCGGCTACTGCTCTGAGCTTGTGGTATTTATTAGTAGTATTGTTACTGCTACAAAATTAACCGAATTTTTTTTTTAACAACGCTTCAGCTCCGAGATCTACACATGTTTCAATCAGTTCATCTTTTAAGTCAGTTTCACTACCTTCATTACCTATTATTACATCAAATGGAGTAGCAATCCATTCGAGAATATACTTACTCTTCAAGTCTTCGAAACTTGCTTTTAAGTCTTCTCTTAATTTATCAAGATATTTAATATACATTTCGAAATCACGGTCGAGAATCTTTTCATTTTCTTCTAGTACTTGCAAGTTTGAAAAATATTTAAAACCATTACGTGCCAGTGAAGATTTAAATAGTTCCATTTTTCAAACGCTTCTGCACTTCACTAAAATTTCGAATAAAGTTCTGCCAAATAGAACAGATGGTGTTTGCAGTGTTGTTAACTCAACACGGTGATTTATCCACATTCCTAAGAAACTCTTCTGATGAGACGGACATGACAACAAGCCTCTGAAAACTACCTTACCTCAGTGTGCAAAAGTAATTGGTTGGAAGTTATTTTTTTCACATAATTTCGCAACATCTGGAGTATAATGAATTTAGCCACGCAGTTTTTTTGGGCTGCAAGATGCTGACTGTGTAGGAGAGTGAACACTAAGTAGGAACTTTTCCTTCAGAAAAAAGAAATCTCCTCTGTAATGGTCTACAATAGCAGGTTCGCCGTCAGTAGCTACTGTAGTAATATTCCCGAAAGGAACTTTGTGATTGTTCAAATAATCTTGCAAACATAAAAAGATTTCTCCCCCTTTGAATTATTTCGAAGATAAATAGCAAATCGGAATTCATCTGCAGTGACATTCAGGGATGGGCTATTAAGCCTAACCTAGGCCATGAGAATATTTGAACTTCCGAAAGTTAATTCAAGTTGAACAGCAAACTTACAATGCTGGAGCTCAGAGGTCAAAGTTCTTTCTACATCATCTGCCATTTCCTCAATGCGTCGCTGCACAATAGTGGCACTTGATGGTATGCATTTTAAAACCAGTCTTTTTTCTTATTTTTAATTACAACTTATATAGCTGGTATTATAATCTCTTCTCCTATAGAGCACAGTTTGCCTTTTTGCCATGTTGACAGAGATCCTGTAGGATGTCTTCAGTCGCCCTTCATTATCAGCAGTAGCTGATAACTTCAAATATGTATTCAAATTTGGTGGAACACTCAGTTTCTTTCAGCATTTTGAAACACTTAAAACCTTTATTTTTCTTATCAAAATTGATCCTTTCCAAGAGGTGTTTCATTTTCGGTGGCTTCAAGCATCGTTGCTCAAAGTTTTTTCACATAACAAGCACATAGGAATAGTTTCATTAGCAAACGTTGGCAAAATGGCATATTACAAATAATTGTAATAATATGGTCTGCATTTCTTCTTAGCTTTGATAGCCGGTATTGCAAGTTTTAAAATCAGATATTTAATATGAAAACATAGTACATTTGCAGTACAACAGAACAGCAACTTACTTTCGCACGAGCTATAAAGATCTGCCTGTTCTTTCTCAAAGAGCAGTATTACAAATAATGAATATTTGGAATTGCAACGAATGACAATTATATCTAAAATTTGTCTATTCAGTGCTATTAGACAGGAAAAAGATGGTAAAGAAGTATCTCAATTTAATGATTTTCTATATATTACGATTTTCTCTGTAAAGGACAAACTATGTTAAGATATAAAATACATAGAGTGGCAACCCTACTAGAGAATAAAAGTGCAATGCATGACCGCGTATAATTAACTAGTAGCGTTCATAACATGTTTGCAACATTAGTACAGTTGCCAGATGCATGACTGGAGTACAATTGAAAGATGCGTGAAAACCCATCCGTAAAGCGGCGCAGGCTAAGGCAAAACTCGAGTTTTAACTAGGGTAGGCAGTAGTTGATCATATCCTTATTTCGAATTGTTATTGGTGTTTTTTCCCCCTATACAGTTTAACTGATCCTCATTAGTATTTATCGATCCCCTTTCGACCCCTACGTATTAATCGACCCCTGGAGAACTATTATCGACCACTTTGGCTACTATGCCTGCCGGAGTATCCAATTAGACGTTTGGTTGTGGACTAAGTTTTTTTAAAATTATAATTATTGTGAAGGAATGCTGACTCCCGTATGGTAAATATAGAATTGTTGGGCTGCGTGGTGGAACACCAAGACTAATTAGCGTAGTAATTAATTAGTAGAACATTAACACCTCATAGAATGCGGGAAAAAAAGTAACAATGTGTTTAGGTCTGATTATGAAAGTATATCTTCCATGATCATCCGAATTATCTTCCTCGCAAGTTAACGTTCGAATCAAAGTTTTATTTTTAATAGTGTAATAGGATGATGTAACAGTCCGTAAACCTAGAATTTAAATGGAATTGTGTTTTATGAAGCCTTTGTAGCAATCTTAAGTTTAATTTAATATGATCTTATATGTTTGTCTTGCAGTGTAAATGGATTTTGTTTTATGGAAAGAAATTATATAAATAGCATTTAATATGTTTAAAGACAGAACTATGCAAGAGAAATTGATTAAATGTTTATATCCCAAGTATTAAGGTGAGCTACGATGTTTAAAGGATTTACTACAGTTTAAAATGATTTGTGGATAATTGTGTGTTTAAGTACCTTTAATTTTCATTTACGAGTATTTTGTAATGATTGTAAATAAATTATTAATTTTAATTGTTTTTAATAGGTTTTTATTGGTTACGTATTGTTAAAGTTTGAGAAATATCTGTCGGAAGCCTTCATAGTTCTCTAGAACTTTCGATGAAACTATATAAAGAGACCAGCAGAGATTCAGTATGGACAAAGTTTTCGTCGGCCAAGGACAGTGTTGAACGAACAGTTTTAGCAGTATTGTCTTTGGAAGAAATGTCGAATGTAATCGTTGAAGTTTTGTGTTTATATGTGAACTGTATCTTTAAGTCCGATGTCTTATCAGCAATAAAACAAGTCAAAATTTGAAACTGGATCGTGGACTAGTTATTTAATATATGTAATTAAAACCACTATACATCTTACAATGGAACATCAAGACTAATTGGCATAGTAATTGATACACCACGTTAACAGCTCATAGAATGCGGAAAAAAATATAACAATGTGTAAGTCTGATTATAAAAGTTTATCTTCCATGACCATCCGATTTTTTATCTTCCTCGCAAGTAAACTGTCAAATCAATTTTTGAAAGTGTAATAGGATGGTCTCCTTTGTAGTGTTCAAGCGATACTATATCAATTTCCCGATTTGATCAAGATTTTTATTTTCCATAGTTCTCTGAAATCCGATAATTGCTGGGAAGGAAATTCAGTACTTATCTCGTTGGAGCTACGTGTAACAGTCTGGGACAGGCTCTAATTACATCTCAGAAGATTCCGCAAAAGAGAAAAACAAGATCTAAACGTCTCGTTACAGAGGTTATGTAACGTTCAACTGACAAGTGTTTTATACACGCTGAGACGCTGTATGTCATGAATAATACTGAATTCAGATAACGTTTCGCAGAATTGTTAGGAGCAAAAGTTTAGAGTAAGTCACACTACCTCACATGCTGTTAGCAGCACTGTCGCCGCTGTCGGTAAATCTCAGTTTCAAAGGTCAACGGGAAACGCTGCGGCACACATCAGCAAGTGGTGCCGCCGCCGCCAGATGGCAGGCGCGTGCCTGCAAGCGACACCAGCGCCCACGGCGTCCAGGTGGTAATTCGTGTGACTAAACGCGAATTTTACCAACTGGGAACTAAATCTACCACAACTGCTATAAACTTTTATCTGCCACCTTTTTTTTTAATTTGAAATATTAGTCATTCTAATAAAACAAGAATGAGACTGACCAGAAGCTATATCCATGATTTTCTTCAAACGGATAGAAAAACGCAAGACTTGATACCTTTAAACTTTTATCGATCTGTACGATTTAATTTGGGCAGCAATATTGCTGAAGCTATGTTGAAACATTAAGTCGTCACCTTTCAGCTTTTCTGAAATATTTGCGTTATTTCAACAATAATATGAAATGATTCGGAATAATTAATTTTACACCAAAGTTTCAGCAATCTTTTAGAAGTATTTTTGAAGTTACGCCTAAAAGCAGTTTAGAAATTTTTCAGTTTGTAAATAAACTTCACATTCTCCTTATTTCAAAACAAGAAATATTTTTTTAAAAATATTTTGTAGAAGATTTTCTTGTGATCAGTTAACTCATAAGGCTTCTTACTTTTTAATTACCCGTATAAAGATTTAAAAATATATGAGTAGTTTAAAGCAAATATACAATTCCAGGGTAATTTTTCACAATAAGAAATTTCCTTCACCGGATTTTTTTAAGCATAATTCACTTGTCTATTTCATTTTTATTAAACAGTTCCTTCTTTCTCTGGTCTTGCTTGCTCCATCTGATTTATCTACAATAAGAAGCAGTTGCTTAATTATTCACGAAACAGTCATAAAAGTTTATTAGATATTGAAAAAATCATTATGGACAAAGATGTGTGGTGATAATTCTGGTAGTTAAATTCTACCGAGATATTAGCCATTTGCTTATATGAAATTTGTATAGAGGTGTGAGCATAAAGAAATAAAAGGCTCTGCCATAAAAGCAAAACAACTCTCAACATGAAAGTAAACGTAGAATTTGGTTACGGTACTTGAGAGGCAGCAACAGAAACTGATAATTCAGGCCACCGAATTATAACTGAAATTGTCTCAAAAGCAAATATGAAACAAAGCCATGTCTAAAGTGAAGAATCTTTTGGTATCAGACATTCAAATCCCTAAACCACTGGAAAGATAAAAGTGACAGTCAATTGAAATACGATGCTTTTTAGAAAATCCGCTACTCGAAAAGTCATCGAACGGAAAACTTGTAAATACGTGAATTTGTATTTGGGTTTTTGGTCGCGCAGGCAAGGTCGCAAATTGATGTATCTGAATATTTCACAGAAAAGGATATGAAAAATTCAAGTAGATAGAATTGCTTAAAATTTCTCGATTTTTCTAGCTAAAAGTTGTAAAAAATTACTGACCTACTGGAAATATATTTTGTCAAGATCACTTTAATGAGAAGCAAATTTAAGTAGAAAGTGCAGTAAAAAGGACAATGGGTCAAATATACAAGCGAAGAGAGAGAACAAAAGTTTCTTACCAAATACAGATATCACATACAAGCTAAGCGAGAAAGATACCGTAAACATTAAAAAAGGAATTTTAATACTCTTTCACAAGTTAAAGGATATTCGAGATTCGTTTAAAAACATAGGGCAAGATGATAATGCGTGCACTAAAAGAGGCTCTAGCAACAAGTTGATTCGTGACTGTGCTACTGATACAAGGTATACAGGAAAACCAGACATGTTTAGTGAATGCAGTGCCCGTGTATGTGTCCCACAGCCGATAGCATATGGAAAGTCGAAACAGAGTATCCTGACCTCGCATGGCAATACAGGATACACAACAGCTCCCCACTGTGGACCACGCCGTCTAGTAAGGATTGTGGTAATGCATACCATTGCAGGAAAATTGCCTATTGGAGGTGAACAATGGTCCGTGGTGACGTTATTAGGGTGCTTGTGCATTCTTTTGATTTACATCTCGTAGACGGCTAAGGTCATTAGAGGCGGGTTGGGACTGGGGACAAGGAAGGGGAAGTAATTCGGCCATGGCCTTTTTGAAGGAAGCATCCCGGCATTCGGATGGAGTGATCTGGGGAAACCATGGAAAACCCAAATCTGGATGCCCGGAGGGGTTCGAACCCGCGTCCTCCCGAATGCGAGGCCAGAACGTTAACCGTTCATGTTAGGTTTGCATTTCTTCGACCAAGAGTAGGCGCTCCCAACGTTTTTCCTACGACGACCCTGTCCTCAAAAGAATTCTTCACACGCTACCCTCCGCCGCCAAAATCTTATCTACTATATAATTTCCTGAGCTCACTCACCTCGATAGCTATTGGCTGGAGAACGGTGTCACGTGTCAGCCTTCGCTCACAAAACAGCGACCAGAGATACCATTAGAAGAAATTCGTCGTTATGTCCACAATTTAATAGCTAAGCAACTACCAAATTAATTCCCATAATACATTCATTAAGTTTGATTTTCGGTGAGTTTCATAGTTAAAAAATTTTGATAAATTTTACGGCTGAAAAAACTTGTTTCAAATGAAAGCAATTAAAAAAGCTTTAAAAAATTGAATTACTCATGATCTCTGCTGTAACCACGAACGCCAATTGTCATTCCGGCTTAGGATAAATATCAATTTAATTAAAATGTTCACTAATGTTGTAGCTTGTCCAAAGTTAACGTATTACAGTTTATTTGCTATTTAGGTATTTTACTGACCTCTTTCGTTAATATGGAACGTGTATTACATTCTCTAGCCGTTACAAATACTATTACCAATGATTACATTTTGAGTGTTTGCCCAGTCTCATAAAAAACAACGTGATGCTTTCGAAGCAAACAGGAATTTTTTTAAAAAAAATTTGCGGATGGAACAAGTCAACTTTGTATTTAAACAATTATTCTTCCCTGTTCGTGCTTAATACCTACCTTTATTAATGCTTCAGAGTTCTCCAAACTCAAGAGATTTTATTCACCCTGAAACACAGGTCAAGTTTATATTTGGTCAAATCAGGTCAATTTGTCAATCTCTCATCCTAAAAACTGAAACTATTCTAGACCCATGACGATACGCAAAAACGGTCACAGGCTTACACTATTAATAAAGTAAATACCACTTTTCAGTACTATAAGTAACGAGTCAGAGGAAACTCACTAATCATGTGATGTTAGAATAAAAGTTTTCAACTCTAATTAAGGGGCTGGCGAAGGAGACATAGTACTTGTGACGGTGTATAGCAAGGGTATCGTCCACACGGGCGGTGAAGCTAACTCGCACTATGCTCTCCCCCCTCCCACTCCCACGATGTCTTCAGGTCCCCATAAGAGGGGGTGGGGGACGCCTTGCCCCCGGTTGGGAACCTCTAGCCTAAAGCGTCCTTACCTATTCAATCGGATTTAAGTCCAAGAAGTAAGCTGGCCCTTCTAGTCATGTGATGTCCTCAGGCTACATCAGATGAACCCGTTTGCATATGTACCACGATAAAGCCGCACATACTGTTGCCGGATGTCGCCCTATAAACAGCAGCCGCCATAATACTCCTAGGAAACGCCTGAAGTGCGATACGAGCTTATAACATAACGCCGCCCCCAGACGAGAACACTGGCGCCGCCATGTTGGTCCCTTTGTACAAATATTGGTGGGGTTGTAATGTGTCCCAGGGTAGCGCAGGTTAAACAGACGAGTCAACACCCGGGCTAAAACGAGACTGATCCTTAAACTTTTTTCCCGAGTCCGATCATGGTGAGCAAGGCACCAGGTTCAATTTGCCTTTGTGAGAGGGGAATGCCTCTATCAGGTCGCCGAGCATGCAGAGGAACCTGTATGACAGAAAATGTCTTGGGAGCTGCGGTTCCTGAGCTGTCAGTATCCGACGGTCAGCCGACCTGTGCAGACGTCTCGACACCTGATGAAGACGGAGCTAGTCGTCGAAATATCGTGTTTTCAAAACACTATCCGGCTGTACACCCGTGAAGACTCCATTTCAAGCATTGTCAAGCATAGAAAGTCTCTGTTCTTACGTCTTGGGAGGTCTCTAAGCCAGTATACTGTGCTGATTTAACATCTTCGGGCAATTAAGGTAAGGCTGGGTTGTAGCACGTGGCCTTCGTTCTCCGTGCTGCCGTTTAATATTTCCTTCCTGCTGAAATATTCTCCACAGACTGATATGACGTCACTGGCTAGCGACCTGTAGCTGACCTCTGATCCGCCGATAATCCGACCGAACGTAATGTCTTCCAGATGTGTAGTCTGTGCGATCCGGCTTCCCTACGAGAATACAAGGTGCCAAATGCAAACACAGTCAGAACCACTGCACCCAAGATCACTGCCCGCGTTGAACGTTTCCGGCAAACTAAGCACTGTGGAAATCGCATATTTATTAACTTATGGAGGAGATTGTACTAAACATTTAAAATTGATTCTAGACTTTAAATCAATTTGTATGCGACATGGCATTTTGAGGAAGTTAAGTTTCTACACAGTGAATAAAGTAGAATCATTAGTGACTTAATTAGGAACAAGAAAATTGATTCGGTAAATGTAGACAATTTTGTTGAATAAACGTATAGAAATGCGAGAATGGTTAATGAAATACGAAGCCACTGTATTTTCGATTAAACCCGTGCCGCAAAAGAACAGTAAAAATAGGTGTATGTATTAATAGGTACTGGCGCAAGTTCTCCCGCACACCCTTTCTCCCACACACAGTTTTCTGTGTATTTGATATTTTGTGCGTTTCTTTCACACTCGAGTAGACAAATGATTATATATTTATGGCATTTTTAAAGTAAAGATGAAATTTGTTAAAGGCAATTTCGTAAACAAATAAAATAAAGCTAGATTGATTATTACATCTGACGTTGGTCTGTATTTTGTGTTGTAGTTTTTATCAGAGAACATCTTGAACGTAAGTATCTAATAACGGTTCTTACAATCAATTTTCATTCATAACGAGCATCTAACACCCGTCAAAAATGACAGTGTTGATCGCAGATTTCTGGCTAACAAAAATAATTTTTAAAAGCCTAAGTAATTCATTCCCTCTGCTGGTATAACGAAAGCTAATATGTCTGCATGAAAATAAACGTTTTTACACAAGCCTACTAACACACTGCATGGCGATATAAACGTGAATCCAAATTTCTTTTCTTACTATAAAAGGAATCAGAATATAATGAAACCATTTACGTCGAACAAATATAAATAAACCCAAAAAGCAACCAATAAAAAACAGCAACTAAAAATACTGGCGCACGTATCAGCGTGTAGTAATAGCGACTCCTCAGGATGTAAATATTACATCTGTGATTTTCAGTGAGTATTGAAACAATTTAAGCTTTAATATTATGTGTGCATACGAACAACGTAGCGACCTATGCACCAACTCTTAACTAACCACTTTTCTCCCTACAGCAGCCAAAGAAGTTCCATTTCAGAAATAGTTTGGTTTTAGGTCACATATGGACTGTTGAGAAGAATTTCAGTGTAGTAAATGATAGAGGATCACATCAAATTCTGCGAACTGACAACGTAAGTCAAATGTGAGCAGTTTATCACTGCAATTTCTTTACTTTCTTATGCTATGCGGGAGTGGAAGCGGTATTTCGCAATATATGAGGAGGATTCCTGTCCAATAAATTCGTTCTTTTACAAATTAAAAAAATTACGGCAGAACTCTCCACACGATATCTATATTCATGAATGAAGTGAAGGCAAGAAAGTACTTCGGGTCACGCACAATTTGACTTTGTAATTTAATGATGGTTTACAGTCCACTATAAAGCTGTCTTTAAACAAAAATCCATCTGGAGATATACTGTACCATATTAACTTCTTCAAAAGACAAACCTGTGCTGAATACCTTGAAGTTGATCACATGAGATTTTTTGATATTTCAGCTAATTTTATGAAGACGTGAAAAGGCAGAAGTCACCGTCGGGCCCAATGTACCGAAAGCTTGTATTTCGCGAAGGTAGAGCACCTTATTCGCATTCTAGAACTTTGACGTTAGGTAAGTGATAAAGTGACCAGCTCCATGGTACAGTCATTACTTATCTCCTAGATGGTACTCATTGCACAGTACGTTGAGTGGGCTTGGGGACCTGCTTTTGACGTTCAACTCCAAAGAAAAATCCTCGACTTAATAAACAATGGAACCCCGGCCGTAATTACCGCAGTCACTTCTACCGTATTACCAACGCTACCCGCAATCGTAATGACGCACAAAGATAATTATCTTTGTAGTGAGAAAATAGCCGAATGAGACTGCTCTCATTACACTCACATTTAAAATTAAAACCAGTTGAGGAATGAAGTGAGAAAATGTGCATTTCCCCTTGCAGTCGATCGGATGCGACAAATCTAGAAATGGTGGGATTGGTTTGATATAAAAATCAGAAAATTTTCCAATCTACGAACGAGTATAGTATCGCTAAACACGTTTATAATCTTCTTCCATCCTAGAGCTTTGAAGTTACTACTTTACGCTATGTTTCCAGCCAAAGAACTAACTTCTTAATATTGACTACATCATGAACCTACAGTCTTGATCGCTATAGATAGACCGCTCAGGTCGGATATTGACTGCACTTTCCCCAAAACTTGGAGAAGAGATCAAATAGCCTACAGCATGTTTTTATGTACTGAAAAATCTGACGAATTAACTAGAAGAAAAATTTGGAAAGCAGAAGCAAGTGGCTACTACCTTGTTTTAGACTCAGTTTTTTTAACTAAGTTTTCTATCTCAGCGGGCTTACTGCGTTCTAAATAATGCGCCAGTAATTTACGAGTTGGGACCGGAGGGGGGGGGGGGAGGGGGGTTGAATAGTTCATCGTTCTTGAGGTCTCAAGGCGAGATGTACGAATATTTGCTGATGAATAAGCAACCCGAAAACCGTAGAAGGAAATGGTGCTTAGAGAACAAACACATTGGTTTGGTCACAGCCTGGTAGGTGGCATAACTATCGGGCCTTGCATTCTGCAAAACGTGTGCTCAGATCTCAGTCTGGCCATCCAAATTTTAGTTTCGATTAGTTCAAAAAGAAATAACTCTAGGAAAATGCCAGAATCGTTCCTACAAAAGGCCATTGTCGAATTTCTTGTTCTTTGTCCCTAGTCCCTGCCCAGCTCTAACGACTCGACGAGACAAAGCAAAAAAACTAGCATTTCTTTGGAATCCGTCGAGATAGTAAAATTGAACTAAAAACTCATGTGAACACTCAGATATCTAAAGTTGTTTGTATTGTGAACTCAATCATAAAAAAAGAAATGGTTAAAATTTGTCATGAATGGCTCCTACACTACTAAAGTATGAATGAAACACTTATGTGTGAGACCTTGCGGAGAATTACAGACTAAATTGAAACTGAAAAATCGTCGTGATATTTAAACCAGAGTTCTAAAGATTTCTATGGGGAATAAGACAAGAAATGAAACGTGTATTACAATATCAGATGCATGAAAGACTGCGTTGTTTCGCCACTTTCAGCTCTTTCTAAAATACAGTATATTGCGATAACATGTATGACTTCCGAAAAAGGAAAGGATTTTGGATGTCCAATTATTTTTAAGCACCAGATCATGAAAACTTGCAAAAATTTAAGCCATTTAAAAAGCAAACAAAATAAAAGGGTACGAGAGATTCTCATCGAAATTATGTAATCCTTATGTGGAAAATTAGTAACATTATTCGAGTTCTGTAAGGCAGTAGGTATCTATAGATTTTCACAAATGTGTCATCTAAATAAGCTGAATGAAGGGTATGAGAGTATGTCCTGTAATTACAGAGTCTGATGGGTGTGCGGTAACGCTCAGGTCTAGTTTTCGAGAGGACGCATGTTCAAACCCCAGACTGGTTATCTTGATTTTGGTTTTTGAAGGTTGCGAAATTGCTCCAGGCGAATGTCGAGAAGGTTACTTCAGAAAGACATAACAGAATTCCTTCCCAGAGTCCTCTTTCGTCTCTACAGCACCTAGACGTCGACAAGGCGTAAAACCACAAGAAACAATTTTCCAATATTTTTCCATAATAAAGAAAATAAACAGTTTTAGCACAACTGCAGGATCACGAAAGCAGGTAATCCGGCATGACGTTATTGATCAGCAAAAGTAAATTTACACTTTCGAGACCGAGGATATAAGAGGGATTTTGCTGATACCGAATGCGACGAATATGAATTTGACAACGGGTCTTTCCCCTTCACATTCAGGGGGTAAGGACAGCGGAGTGGGGATAGATCAGGGTGACCTTGAACCGCCTCTGAATAACGAATGCGGTCACTTCTCTCACTACACTACGTCTGCGAATCCTCACGCCTGCGTCTGTGATTTAACTGCCAAAGACTGCGTCTCCATGTCTATGCTTCACCCACTTGATCTTCGTGTTTGTAACCTGTAGAAAACTTAACAACTCGCCTTTGTTAACAGATCAAAGGAGAAAGTAGACCTAAGCTGTCACAATATGCATCAACTATAAAATTGTAGGTTTTATGCTAAGTAATTACAATTTTTAAGAAATCGTCATTGTATCGCTGTTCCACAAACCGAATGTTATCGACACAGTTATGTTTGATATGAAACTTAATCCATAGTCAAATCATTGGTTGTATCCTTCTAAATGACAACGGTACAGAGGTATCAGAGGTACAAAGACAAGTTCCTTTATTTTCAGTGAACGACTGTTTAATCAGGATTACGAAAATAGAAGGGCTGAAATCTAGTACTCTGAAAAATTAAAATGATTATAAAATATTAATATCTCTTCTATAGGTATTTTACTGATACTCCAATATTAATCTAATCAAATTTTATGTCATACAGTAAAAGCATTTAGAGTGTAATGGCAAAGATATATGATCGATTTCTGGCTCGATTAACTTGCTTTTAAAAGAATTAAGTGATGAAGTTTATTTCCATCAGAACTATTTAGTCTTTAAACCAATTATGGCAGTGGTAAATGAACGTATACCTTGTTGATAAGGCGAGCTATGTGGTATTCTTATCTGGCTCTTTGCCGAAAGCAGAACAAAACCATTGCTCTAGCCGTGAGTTTAGAGACAGGCTGAATATATCCACGTGCGAAACATCAGCCTAATCCACTGTACTGATACTTCCACGTTAGAATATCATTCCTGTCTCCAGAAATAATGCGACGAATATAAAAACGCAATAACAATCATAAAGAACAAAGTTAAAGCTGCTGAAATCAAAACTTTTTAGCACGTTTAATATGTTACAGAAAATTAAAACTGAAAAATGTAATACAAAATTATGGTACTATTGTTTCTTGAATAGTTTAATGTGTTTCCTGATGGAAAAATCTTCCTGGAAGTCTTTGTGAACGCCTTGCCATTGTCCAAGAGTAAGTGGTAACTATAGGAGGTGTTTACCCTCCATCGCAACGTCTGAAAAGAATTCGGGTGGTATCCCGATGCCTTCCCAGTGTCAATGTTTTTTGTTATTGCAAGTGAGGATGACTGGTAGTATGTGTGTTCAGTGTTTCCGTTGTGGATGAAAGATGAAAAAGCGAGGAGAGATGAAAGAAGGGAGAGGGTGGAACTGTGCCAGCCCATTCAGGCCTAGTTTTACTAAATTTAATTAATTTAAATTTAATTTAATTTAAATTAATTTAATTGCAATGGAGCACAGGCTCCGGTGGCAATTTCCCTACACACCCATCTTCCCCCTATCCTGCACCCACCTACATTTGCCATCTACAAATTTTATCTTTAAATTCTTTCAAAGTTTTCGTTAAATTATTCCTCATTTCTCTTGGTAACTCATTCCAATCCCTGACACCCTTACCTAAAAAAGAGAATCTTCCCACACCCTTGTGTCTGAAGTCGAGTGCCAGCTTGTGGTCATGGTCATCTTTTCCCTTCCATGCACTACTTTTCATACCTATTGCAATATCTTTCCATGCCTCATCGCCAGTATATGACACCAAAGAACCGCGAAATTAGAAAGCTTTTCATTTCGCACCGTTCATTAATTACGTGAGGTGAAATTGGGGAGTGGGGATTCGGTGAAATCTCACCAAATCTCACCGAGGGGGGAGGGGGGGAGTCGACGAAAATCTCAAGTCATCTATTTAAATTCTTAAATAGTAGAGCTAAAAAAGGTCTACAAATAACTCGGATACTGATTTTAGGAGATATTTAACCGCAGCACGAAGCAGGAGAGCTAAAAGAAAATGCCTAAAAAAACTACGATGTTGGTCAAGAGGGTTGGGGGGGGGGGCACCACTCAATTTTTTTTTCTTATGGATTTACGCCTTGACGTCGAGGTCATGAGAGGTTGGATGGCAATGGGGACAAGGAACGGGCAGGAATTTGGCCATGGAATTTTGAAGTAAGCATCCCGGCATTCGCCTGGAGTGATTTGGGGAAACCATGGAAAACCCATATCTGGATGCCCGGATGGAGATTCGAACCGGCGTCCTCCCGAATCCGAAGGCAGTACGTTAACCGTTCACCCACCATGCTCGGTGAATCCCTTAAGATCTCACGTCTTCATATGGGTGGGAGGACAGACCAGTTCTCACCAAATTTCACCAGTGGGTAGGGGGGCTCTGGAATTCCGGAAAACGACCTCACGTAATTAATGGACGCCCCCTTTGACAGATGCAGTGTCAAGGTGTACCTGTTATTTTAGGCATATACCTTACCTTAACTACTGCCTGAGATTTTAATTTAGCATTTCATTCATTTTTAAAGACCATATTGTGATTATAAATTTGTGGATCTGTTCAGTAATTTCAATCTTTAACACACTAGACTGGTTGTAGGGTCACTTATAAAATATGTCTCTGGTAGCTATGATTAAAAGGCCATAATGTTTCGGTTCTGCAGAAGACTTTAGGAAAAAAAAATACATATTTCTTCCCACTGAATATGTGAATTCGGAATTTGATGTGTGACAAGCCGATTAGACACGCGGTTATCTGTCAAGATACGTAGTGCCAAGTGATATAATTCGCTGCGTGAATCACTAGTGACTCACTTGGCTGTAGTCACTCTGCCTTAACTGCATGCCATCAGCGATAAGTCCAGAGATGTAGCGTTAAGTAGAACCTACAATATGCGAGGAATACAAACATTCTGTTGATGGACGAATTAAAAAATACCTTGCAATGTGTGCCCTAGACGATTTACAAGTCTGGTCTGGCAGTATGATGTTAATTCCTAGATAATTTGCCTAGTGTCACCACCAAATATCAAAATTCATAGGCACCGGTGATCCACCCCCAGTAAGTTCGGGCTAGTATTACATTCGTAATAGACAATACATATATTTTATTACAACCACTAAGGTGGGCAACGCAATAAAATATGCAATGCGCCATGTTTATTGGGTTACATTTGCAGTCAGCATGTGTCGAAAATTTCCCCACTCGACCAAATGCGGACCCTTATTCGTTCTCTAACCCGGCCTCTCCCAACCATTTCGAAAGGCGGACCCTTCAGAGATCAGACTGATCACCTTAATATTAGTAATAATTGGAAATTGGCTAGACAAGAACTGTCATACGATAGCACAACTCGCATCCACATGTGGCCACAGTTCACACGTTCTCATGTCTCTTTTTCTTCCATAATTAGAACAAGTACATGGACCTCTGCTCTAACGACTAGGACTTTCAGGAACCAACTACCTACTCCAACACTGAAGAGGAGATGGGGATGTAGAGCCTTGATGCTCGGCAGATACAACACTCGCTAAGCTGAATGGGGCCGTGTATAGGATGTGACTGCTAGTATCCTTAGGGTCACTGTAGGGAAATTCATACATCCGTCTCGATCTGTTAAGTATGGAGAGCAACGGCTGGGCTGTTTCCCTCGTGCGATGCAATACAGACGAAAAAGTTGGACAAAGATGAAACAAAATTCTCGAACTAAAACGCAGCAATACGATTCGATGAGCCAATCAACGATTTCAGAATGCTTGAGAGACAGTCATCCAATGAAAAGAATGTTTAAAAACGTTATTTGTTTATCATTTGTTTATGCTGGGTGTTCAGCAATGAAAGGATAATCCAGCAACCGCAAATTGGTCATATGTCTTACTATTTGTCAAAATTTTATTTTAATAAAATTCTCACCATTTTAGAGATATTTATTTTATTTAATTTCTTTCGAAACATGTGACTGTTAGTTATCCCATGCATAAGAGCAAATGGTGGCCATTTTGAATAATTTTAATAATTTTTATAATTAATGAAATAAAAATATTACTTGCGTTTTTCTGTCTTATTGTATCCGCAGCAAGGCGAAAACCTTTTTTTTTTTTTAAATAATTTTTACTACATTTTTAAAATGCACAATGATCTATTAGATTGAACTGTCATAATCATTTTAAAACAAGTATAATTTACGGTATATAGGATCAGCTTTGTGAATGGATAAACGATTTTCTAACTGGTCGGTTGCAGTATGTTGTCGTTGAAGGAGAAAGTTCTTCTAATCTAGATGTTACATCGGGTGTACCTCAAGGAAGTGTAATAGGACCACTTCTTTTCTTAATTTTTATAAACGATCTCTGAGACAAAGTGAAAAGCCATTTTAGATTGTTTGCTGATGATGCGGTTATTTATAGGGAAGTAAGAAATTTGGCCGATTGCTTAGAAATTCAGCGCGATCTGGATGTTATTTTGGCTTGGTGCGCTGAGTGGTAACTTACTCTAAATTGTAAAAAGTGCAAGACAATGAGCATAACTAACAAAATGAATCCGATTGTTCAGAAATACGAGGTAAACAGTTCAGTTATTAATATGGTCGATTCTATGAAATATTTGGGAGTAACAGTGCAAAGGAACATGAAATGGGACATACACGTTAATTCGTTAGTAGGTAGAGCAAATTCTAGGCTGCGATTCATAGGTCGAATCTTGAAAAATTGTAATGAACAAACAAAGGAGATAGCGTACAAATCTCTTGTGCGTCCACATTTGGATTATTGTTGTGCCATTTGGGACCAGTTTCGTAAGGGATTGATCGAAAGTATAGAGAAAGTACAGAGAAGAGCCGCTCGATTCGTGACCGCTTGCTACAGTCCTTATGAAAGCGTCACAGAACTGATTAGTAGATTAGGTTGGGAGTCTCTGGTAGATAGACGACACACGTTTCGTTTAAACTTATTGGAAAACATGCGTACTCCCACTTTCACTTTTGAATGTAGTTAAATACTTCTTCCACAAACCTATTTGAGTCGGAAGGACAGGTAAGATAAAATTAGAGAAATAAGGTGCCGGACTGATTCTTATATGAATTCTTTTTTGCCTCGTACCATTAGGGATTGGAATGCACAGCAAAGAGATTAGCTTTGGTGCTGAGCACCCTCTGCCACCCACAATTTTGTGAATTGCAGAGTATATATGTAGATGTAGATTTAAGATTTTTATAAGGTTTTTAAAGGAACATTTAGATCACGCAAATATCTTTGAGTAAATTAAAAAAAAGTGTTCAAAAATCATAATTCGTAGAGATAGTATGTAATAAACTGAACAAAGTAGCATGTTACGAAAAAATCTTTGAAAAAATCAGTATCTCAAAAAAGTGAGACTTTTACTAAAATAATGTTTTGTGACATAGTAGGAAATGTCAACTATCTGCGGTTGCTGGAAATTGTCCTTTCATTCCTGGATATCCTGTGTAATGGAGCCAGTAGGAGCATCTGCCAAAGGCTCCCCTTAATTGATTGTCGACGAACATGGAGAGTACTAGTCCACGAACGTCGAGAGAAGGCGTCTCGGTGTCTGGGCCCGTGGAGCTGACTGTTCTGACACGAGCTCGCAGCTTGCAACAAGCGTCTGGTGGAAACAGAAAGGGACTTCAGTCTCTAGTCATTTTCTCAGGCGTTGGCGTGCCTGAGAACACGTTACTGCTATGTGCTGGAGACTACTGCTACTGCAATGGTAGAGTAACAGCTTGTATACGATTTTAAAGAGGTTTGCACTTATACAGTCTCCTCATGATCCCCGCTAGCGCCTTGTGTGGAGAAATCCACACGATTAAAAATTACTCTACTGAACTAACACTAAGTCGCGTGTTTATCACAAACTTTAAACTGGGCTGAAAGTTACAATTCAAAAGTATAGAAAATTGAATTACGTATCTTTTTCGTGCATGTTTTTTAATTTTGTTAAGTAGTACTAATTTTAGTCAACCAGATGTTTTTCCATTCATCTTTAAGTTACTGCTCGATAAAATGTAACTACCGTTAATGTAGGCCCGAGTTTTTGTTTTCTATTTTTATTTAAATTGTTTATGGATTTTTATGATCAGGTTTTGACATCTTTCCCGATTCATCTCTGCTTATAAAATTAATTTTAAACATCACTTTAATCCACAAATAAGTCTAAAAATGAGAAGCAAAGTAATAAGAATAAAAATTACCTTTAATTAGGGAACGACATGTACCCGTTTCAATATGACTTCTATCAGTGTCAATAGTGTTTAGCAGTATATTACCAATTCTTGTCTTCAGTTCGGTGCTTATCTTAATGCTGGAAAAGTTGTTTAATTTGAAAACGTGATCCAAAGTTATTCTTGATCGACAAATTTATGGAATACATATCAATGATATATACGGTGCAGTGTGAACAGAAACCTTTCTAATAAACGTACTTACGAGCTGTTCACAGCTGCAGCCGCAAAACTGGTGCAATCAAAATGTTCTAAAAATACAAATGACTTTACAACATAGAAGATTCGGAATCTCGGTGCTGGATTTCAAACTCTGGAAGATGAGAGTAGCATACGAAATATGAATCATTCGAGTGGTTATTTAATACACTGATTAGCCATAACATTATGACCTACTTAATAACCAGTATGTCCACCTTTGGCACGAATAACAGCGGCGACGCATCTTTAAATGGAAGCACAATGATGCCTTGGTAGGTCGCTTGAGGGAGTTTTCACCGCATCTGCACACACACACAAGTCACCTAATTCCCGTAAATTCCGGGGAAGAGGGTGATAAGCTCTGACGCCACGTTCAATCACGTCCCAGATGTGTTCGATCGGGATCAAATCTGGAGAGTTGGGGGCCAGCACATCAACTGAAACTCGCCACTGTTCCTCGAACCACTCCATCACACTCCTGGCCTTGTTACATGGCGCATTATCTTGTTATAAATACCACTACCGTTGGGAAACATGGTCGTGCTGAAGAGGTGTACGTGATCTGCAACCTGTGTACGATGTTTATTGTCTGTCATGGTGGCCTGCACGAGCTCCACTGGACCCATGGATGCTCACGTGAATGTTCCCAGAGCATAATTAAGCCAGAACCAGCTTATCTCCGTTCCGGAGTACAGGTGTCAAGAAGCTGTTCCTCTGCTAAACGACGGATTCGCATCCTCCCATCGGCACGATAAAGGTATCGGGATTCATCAGACCATGCAACGCTCTGCCACTGCGCCAATGTCCAGTGACTGGTCACATGCCCATTTCAGTCGTAGTTGCCGATGTCGTGGCACATTTATGGGTCGTCGGTTTCGGAGGTCCATCGTTTATAGGAGTGTTCGGTGCACTGTGTGTTCAGACACATTTGTTCTCTGCGCAGCTTTAAAGTCTGATGTTAGTTCCAACACAGTTCGCCGCCTGTCCTGTTTTACCAGTCTGCCCAGCCTACGACGTCCGACATCTGTAATGCGGGGTAGCCGCCCAACCCCTCGACATTTGGACATGGCTTCAGCTTGGTTTCGCCACTTGTTGAAGACGCTCACCACAGCACTCCTCGAACACCTGGCAAGTCGTGCAGTTTCTCGTGCCGAGTCTCCAGGCCATCATATTCTGCCCTCAGTCAAACTGAGATCTCGCGACTTCCCCATTCTAAACACGGATAGAACGCTCATTGATACTACATGCACTGTGCGTGTGTCTAAGAGTCTTCCTCGTCAGGTGACGCTGCTTTTTTTTGTATGTTTTTTGTTTTGTTTTTTTTTGTTCCAGTTTAACGTCCCTTTTTAACAACGTGGTCTTTAGAGACGGGAAAGGATGGGGGCAAGGAATGGGAAGGAATTCGGCCATGGCCTTTTGAAGGAAGCATCCCGGCATTCACCTGGAGTGATTTGGGGAAACCATGGAAAACCCAAATCTGGATGCCCGGACGGGGATTCGAACCACCGTCCTCCCGAATGCGAGGCCAGAACGCTATCCGTTACACCACCACGCTAGGTGTGACGCTGCTATCGCCTGGACGTGTTTATAGGTAGTAGGTAGGTAGCCATAATGTTCTGGCTGATCAGTGTATGTAGTAATTAACAAACATGTTTCGTAGAAACCGTTTCTTGGCCCACAGTAGCGCCGGCTGTAGCGTAGTTTCTATCGATGACATGATAATAGCCGCTAATACAATCCGTCATTTCTGACCTCGGGTCTTTTCTGCACCTAAGTCTAAATGACATGTCAAACATGAAGAAAGTCACTTTTCGAATGCCTGATACAAATTGTTTCTACAGATTCGTATCTTTTCGTAGTATTGTCAATAGTCCATGCAGGATTCTTACACCATATTTGATATCTCGATGCTATTACGGCTTTCGGAACATCTTTTGGGTGATCAGTCGTCTGGATTTACTGGTGCATTAGTGCTCGGGAGCACGCTGCTTAACGTTCTATAGCTCATCCGGCGAAGACAAATTTCACTCTTTGGTCTATTAACATAGTCAAGTTTCTTCGATTTATAACTCGGTTTTCACTACATGAAATTTAAAAATTCTGTCAATTTTCGCGAGGCACTCAGACATAGTGGTCATTGGCATTGAGTTTTGTTTCACAAATTCGCATAGAGTTCTATAAACAAATCAGATTCGGTGTTTTCTTACGAAAACTTTACGTGAAAAATTTTGTGTCTACTGATACCCTGGTCAGCGCTATCGGACGATGCATAGGAGAACAGCGAACGTTCGAAGTTGGTTCTGGGACCTACTAGCGTCACCAGTGATATAGCAAGAATCTGTATCCACTCCATCCAACTGCATTAGAGTCCATATCTGATGTTAACATCGCATTTTCATAGGAAAAAGTGACCTCTTGGTAAAGCTAGGGTGCGTACGGGGGGGTGTGAGATTATCACAATTATTCATAACACATTTGTACTTACGTGACTTCCATTCCTTCAGCTTTATCATGAAATAAATTATTCACTTATTTTTATTCATATTTCCTTTTACCTTTCAATTATTTAATCATTTATTTCTCTTCTATATTTTATTTAACTTTTCTTATTGTCTCCAACACAATTACCTTGAAACAGATTTATTTCACCCTACACGGCTGTTGCTTTACTACTAACTATACTCAACCAGAGTCTGCTTGCGATATCGCAACTCACAGTAGCAATCCATGGTCCAACGATATAATATTACAAATTTTTTACAAACACCAATGATGTATAAGGTGTTTCCTTATGGGGGGAGTTTTAGCTTTTAACGCCTGATAGGAGGCTCCGATCCCAAAATTATCTGGAAGGCGGTCATTCGTACTGAGCCATGCAGCCTATCTGGTAATGTGTTTTGTTATTCTGGTTATGAAATATTGTAACGCGGAAGACAGAAACTTTCTACTTGCCGAAAATCCGTCCACTCTTTTAGATTTAACAAAAAAATTATCCCTGTAAATTACAAAGATTAAATTGCAATCCGAACAACAAAGTTCCTTAGTTGCAGGAGGTGAAGTATCTGCGACCAGATGATATTGAGAGACTGTGCCATTCCAACCAGGTATCTGACCTGGCTATACTTTTACCAAGTTTTCTTTATGTGAATCGGGCTACGATAACCTTTTCTTGTTCATCTGTATGTCCGCTTCATGATTACAGAGTAATTTACACGAATAAGAAACTATCAGTAGGTTAATAAAGATATGCTAGTGGAAACCCGTACCACGAGTAGCGGGAGTGGCTATTGACAAACTATTAACTGCATATCGAAAACCACCTAATAACTTCGCGAAGCAGTTGTTACCCTCACAATGAAACTATTTAAGGCGCCTGTCCATTAGCTCAACTTGTTGAAATGAAAGGCTTTCAAATGATACGCAATTATTCCCACAAGCTTGCAGCGAGAAAGTAAACATCGCATCTTTTCCTTGCATTAAGTTTATCTCTATTGTTTTTTCTAAAAAACTGAAGACGGCGATTAATCTTTTTTTATTAATATTCTTCGTGATGTGAATAAAATTTCGGTTTTTAGCTAGGTTTTCCCCGTCACTAACATGGTTAGCTATATATATGATACTTCGGTACTGTTACTAAAAATATAACTATAGTTCCAAAAGAGTTAGCCAAGCAGCACTGCTATGGCGACAATTGTAACTAACACTCACTGATATGCAGGGTCGTTGGTTATACAAACAGCGCTATGGTTGGCGACCAGTGTAACACATTGGGCATTATCAATTCGCCAGAGTTTGACGAGTTATAAGAGGTAACGTCCAGTTGCCAATGCATTTTACTATAAGCGGATAATTATTGGGAAACCTTTTGGCACGATAACTGGATCATAACACCATTCGTTAGAATACTAGAAAACAGGCTTATACATCTTTATTAATGCGAGGAATTTGAATCGATTTCAACGTATATGGTGACGCTTCAAACTGTGGAGGTAACTGTATAAAGCGCGTTGCTAATGAATTAAATATTTGGTTCCGACAAAGCACCGAGTGAGCGGTAACGTTCGGGCATGGCATTTGGGAGGACGTGGTTCAAATCTCCGTCCGGACGTCCAGATTTCAGTTTTCCATGGAATCCCGAAATCACTCCCGGCGAATATCGCGATGGTTCCTTCAAAACGCCATTGCCTAATTCTTTCCAGTTCCTTGTATCCCAACACCTACCGCCTATAGTTACCAAAGAGGCGTAAAGCCCAGAAGAGAAATTATTTTGTTTCATTATGATCTGACACAGTGCCTTTAAACTTGTACCCCTCTTCAACACCACCACACAATCTGCTTTTGACCTAACAAAAACCGTAGACATCGATTGTACTCTGTTAAAATGATTTCAAGATGAGAAGAGTAAGAATTTGAATTGGTAACGGAGTGAAATGATTTCAGCTACCATTCGCACTACTGTTTCCGTAATACTGTATAACATCCCAAGTCAATTTAAAACTTACATGTTACAATTGCACAAAATTGTCACCAAGATCTCGTTACTTATGTTACAGAAACATTCTGCCAGCCTTTAAAATCTGTCTAATTATTTGGTCTTAAGAATATTGATCAGGTTGCTCCTGTAGCGTCTGACTGCTATCGACGGAGTGGAGCTATTTGCGCAGGTGGGTCGTTCCACATCACGCTAGTTCGCGGCGGGCTATTTGTGTTCTCGCCAGCACGACTGACATCGACCGGCCCGCCGCGTGCTGAAACATGCTCAAAACACGCCCTCCGCCAATATTGACGTTACTTATTATAGAACTGCTGTCTCGGATGACTGGTCCAGAGGAATTTGCGCCAGTTGGCACCGCCTGCAAAACATTCCGATACCAGAGAGCGAGTGTAGCTGATCTGGTCTAATACTAATTCAATGTTCCTTTTTCAACTTAAAAAAAAAAAATTGGCCCGTAATGTAGTCCTGGATGAGTCTTCAGCTCTTGTCGCTGTACAAATAACGTTAAAGTTAAAAGCAGCAACGTTACCATCACTACTAAAACCTACGATTTTCTTTTACATTTTTTTTCACTTAATTTGGTACAAAGTCAGTTTTGGTTTCTGTAATTTTAAAATGGCCTTTCCTTGTTTCTTCCACCGGCTTTTCACCTCATCGACATCATTAGAGGGAGGAACGGATTGGTGTTAAGTAATGGGA
Source organism: Vandiemenella viatica (assembly GCA_031002005.1). Taxonomy (NCBI): domain Eukaryota; kingdom Metazoa; phylum Arthropoda; class Insecta; order Orthoptera; family Morabidae; genus Vandiemenella; species Vandiemenella viatica. Next base: position 141,062,175 of record JARYHS010011408.1, read on the forward strand.
AGGAATTCGATCATGATATTATTTAAAGAACCTTCTGTAGTGATTTGGATGAACTACGGTAAACCTAAATCCGTATGACTGATCGGGGATTCGAACCCGCGTCCTCCCGAATGCTCACCCATCACGGTCGGTAAAGGCCTTTCAACAAGCTTTCAATCAACCCAGAAGAAAGACTGGTCCTAATTCTGTTTAGACCAATCATGGCAGATTTACAGACTCCCTTTATACGTGGAATGTTACTTAATCCCCGGATTTTGACTGTAGCATAATGCCAAACGATCCACAACATACTGCAAGTGTGTCCGTTAAGGGCGCACGCCATGCAATTTTGTGATTTTGTGATTTTCTGAATGTGACCGACACTGCAATTCATTATAATTATTGTCTACATAAAATCTCACTAAAGACATTTAAAGCACAGGATGAGACCAAAATTAAATGATGTTCTTCACAGTCAATCATTGTTCTGATAATCTGTTTCTGCTACAATTAAGGGGCATTACCGAGTCATAGTGTTCGAAAATTGAAACCTTGCAGCGGATGGACATTCGGCGTGTTAAGTTGAGCAGTAACTTTTTTCAGTCCCTTTTAATCTGTATTAGACGCAGTTTTCCAAAAAGAGGAGAAATTAGGAATAATAAGCAAGTTTCATTATTATACATATATATTGTTGATGGCCACAGCAAATAATGCTAAAGTTCAAAGTTTATGTAATGATTTGCTAGTAAAAGGTGAAACCAATGAGAATTTTTCCCTGTTCCTCAACTCTTGTTGATTCATTTCCATCCCTTTCAGAGACCGAGAAACTAACTTGGTTTGTTGACTACGTACAAACACTCCTTGCCGTCTCCAGTAAAATGGAAAGTTATCCTGAAACCACAAAAGAGGTTTATGTCACAGGAACCAATATTAAAAACAAGTCGGCAATTCGCCATTCTCTCCTTTCCACGTAGCTCTTTAAGACAGTCCATGGTAACCTGCTACTGACGTGATGTGTGCTTGGGTTTTCACTGAGAAATTCTTCCCAGTAGTACAGGAAATTTCCATTTAAAATACGGAGTTGAACTGGACTGAAGCCCAAGATATCTCCGAACTTCAAATCGAATTCGAGAATTCGGAGTATCACGATGCCAGGTTATGATTCTTAAAACACTGCCCTTCCACGTATGGTTTTCTGTGTGTGTGTGTGTGTGTGTGTGTGTGTGTGTGTGTGTGATGGCAGGTGGCGTATATGTGAAAGCATCCAACTGCCCAGCTATGCCATGTATATCTGATAAAGCAAAATCTAGTTTTACGATACTGCGTATCGAGAGTTGAACATCATTTCCGTATATGCGGCGTACTTGCGAAGCCTTCGAACGATCTGTCTGAACGAGGAATTCCCAATATCTCTTCTGGCTCTCGTTACGGTAACTGATGATTTAAGCCCTCGCAATCCGGAAAGCTACGAGTTTCAGGAGGGAAGAATAACCATTAGAACAATATCGAGAGCACCCAAGTCCTGTTACGTCGTATTCAGATTCTTATTTCCAAGTTGGAATATGGTGTTGTAGTTGTCATGAGCGGTTTACAAAAACTAGGTCATCAGTCTAATAGTGTGCTCGGAAGAAGATGATTTCAACATATATTGTTGCAAAATATCCTCTTTCAACTTTCTTCCAATCCACTTAATTGCGGGTTTCGAGATATTCCAATACGGTGAAAGAAGCTGGCCAAACTCTTCAGCCAAATAAATCCATTTACGAAAATTTCTTAAATTGAAGATACAGTGCGCAGGAAGTATGGCAAAACGGTAGACTTCCATTGCTGTTATTTGTAAAGTAGTAGCGAGCCAGAGGTCACATTAAAGTCATCGTCGTTTGTGTATCAATACTCTTGCTTCGCTAAACGAAAGTTTCAAAACTTCTGGAAAAAATGTCAAACTTTTTTTTTTAACTGCTTTAAGTCTCTTAACAGCGAGGTCTTTAGAGATGGGAAAGGATGGGGGGGGGGGGGCAAGGGATGGGAAGGAATTCGGCCATGGCCTTTTGAAGGAAGCATCCCGGCATTCGCCTGGAGTGATTTGGGAAACCATGGAAAACCCAAATCTGGATGCCCGGACGGGGATTCGAATCGCCGTCCTCCCGAATGCGAGGCCAGAACGCTATCCGTTACACCACCACGCTCGGTAAATGTCAAACACTGCTTTGATTTTGCTATTAGTAATGCGTTAGGGAATTCTACAACCTACCAGTAAATGAAGTTTTCCGAAAATCAGTTAGGAAAAATGTCAGTGTGCAGGGTCACCATGAAGGAATTAAGGCATTTCTTAGGATAATCGTGTAATTTAAATCACCCTACTTAGTTCCTAGTTGATGGGTATCAGTATAAGGTGCCACTGCATATAAGCACAGCCTAATCGTGAGACCTTGGGACTTTTTCCTACATGTAAGGAGCTTGGGTTCCCACTCACATTGACCCACTTAACAATTCTTCAATAAATGCCCTCAGATACTTAGTTTTTTAGATATACAATAAATTTTTCGATTTTATCACACATTGCTCCCCTGCCATCACAGAAAAAGAACATTTAATTTCTTTTGTTAAAATAGAAAGCGATTTGGCACCCCTATCAGCTAGGCCTCGGAATAGTTAGTTCCTACACCAACCTTACCATTCTCTATTAGTTGTCCACAGTAGGACCAAGTCTCATCCCTCTGTTTAGTAGCACGACTTACGGAATACCTCCCGTTTATTGTACGTTCATTATCAATTGTTGGGTTACGGGGTTTCCTGAAGAGTTTAATTTCAAGTAACCCTTAGCTGTCCACTCCCTCTATTAGTCTCCAAGATGTGTGCTCAACCCTCGATGCTCATGTGTATTCAATAGTTACGTAGCAGTTGCAAGAGAAGAGGATCAGTTGAAAGATCTCAAGAGCAGAATATACAAGAGTAGTCTGCGCAAGTCGGAGCATAGTAGGAAAAACCCATAGAATCCACGTGTCAGACATTCATACACACCCCCCGTCGAACACAACTGGTGTCAGAAGTGTGATATTATGCCCCCTCCCCCCTCCCTTAAAACGCGCGTTTTCTGTGCTGTACCGTCCAGCTGCACCGTTGTTGCTAGCGGCATAAAAGCCATCAGAGGCACCAGTGGTAACACATTTCGTAAGCAGCACGAGGAAAAGTTCCATTATTTACGGAGAACAATCCGTTAGCAGTTCATTCCAGAGACCATTACCGGGTATTCTAACTAGGTCCTTCGGGAAGCTAAAAAAAATACATGAAAGCAAAGATTATCAATAAGAACGTTGCGGAGAAGTCAGGTTATTAAAGATGTCTCCTCTCATCAGAGCCGAACGGAAAGAGTAAACTATATCAGACGCTAAATATATAAGATCTCAAATATGGATCAACCTACTCCCATGCAACTATAACACCAATCCGCCCAGCGCAATATAGTCTTTCATGGACAACTGTAGCGGAGTCTCGGACCAGCACCCAGCAAAGTGCTGCAGAATTCTCGAACGATTATTTCAACGACTTTTACACCAGCAACTCTGGAATAATAATAATGGCACTGGAAATGTTATGGCCCATGTACCTTCCAACTTGCGACCACTAGAAAAGAGCCGATTACAGTTGTTCGAAGATATTAAACTTTCTCTTCTTCCAATCCTATCAAACCCATGCTCTAGATCGTTACGTTCTTGTTTACAAGCAGTTCGCAGTGAGACGCCACTTGTCGTTGCCAAATCAGAAGGAAGGTAGCGAATAGGAGTTTCCACTCCGACGATGACCTGACTAACGTGTCCTACCTACGAATGTCGCCTTCATTCTTGTTAAAAATTCCGCCTCTGCTTTCTTAAAATCTGCAGGTCTCAAGGCCAGATTCAGCAGGTAAATTATTTGTTACGTTACTGGATTTAGATAGAAAGCACATGACATATATAATGCAGAAAGATGGTGGTTCAATGTGAAGTCAGATTTATGTGCAAACGAAACTTATTTCATTAAAATAATGTAGAAATGAATAAAACATATTCTTCCAGTTAGATGTACCCGAGAAAGGGTTTTCTTAGGCATTTACAGGTTGCTGTAGTTGCCGGTGTATTATTGTTGTGAATCGTTGTCACAATGTCCAAGATAGGAAAGAGCAGATTACTGGCAGATAACAGCTGCCATTCACGGAAGCATTTGCTTTTCTTTGCAAGCAAAATGTTAACCATAGTAATCATTGCTTCAATAAGCAACGATTTATTATTTTTTCCCTTTTGCAAGTTTCGTAAACTTCGATGTCATTGTAGGCGGAAAGGGACTGGGAACAAGGAACAGTGCGGAATTTGGCCACGGTTTTTTGAATAAATCATCCAGTTATCTGACTAGTTATTTCGGCAAACCATGGAAAACTGAAATCTGGTTGCCCAGACGGGAAATTCAACCTACGTCTTCACTCTTACCCACGAGAGTGTTAACTTGCGTGCTGAATTCGATATGAAAGTTTGATTTTTGGAAGGACGGTTCTTTCTCAACTGACACGATAAATGAGTTAAGCAGGGCGACGTACCTAGTCTTTTTTCACGACTCACTAAACAGCTAAACTCTTTGGTCTTGCTTAAATAACGTGGTGCATCCTTCGACTGGCCTACGAAACATATGGGTCTTAACCATTTGGAGAAAACCCAGATTCATTGACAGGATGCAAGAGGTCGGAAAAAAAATCTGGTGTAACAGACTGGTTGTTGGTGCAGAAACGCTGAAATGAATACAAACGAAATTCCCTTGGCTACTCAATTTTCCATGCAAGTAAATGAAACCATTTGAAGTAACTTAAAAAATATACTTTTCCTTGTTTGTAAAATACCGAGCTTACTTAAATTCTCTCACCACAAATTTCAATTTCTCTGGTAAAGACTACCTTCCTACCAGCAAATAGAACATTCCAGTATGTTCGAAATCTTAGATAACTCGGTGTGGCACTCCAGTTGCTGTATCTATGAAACTGAAAAAAAAACTTTAAAAAATATATTCCGTAGTGAGTTTATTACCTCAAAAAAGCAATATATCTTGAATGACTGATTTGGCTCATGAATTGTTGGAAAATTCCAAAAGAATACTAGAAATTTGAAAATGGGTACCGTGGGTGCAATTCGAATGGAATTTTTAATTCTCATTAATTCTACGGCTAATCAGTTGGTGTAAAGTGTTTAAGGAACCCAGAGATTACCGGTAAATGAAAATGTGTGTCAAGCTGTTCGCAGGACTACTGTATGTTTAGACTCGTTTATCCTGCAGGAGAAGAAATATCGGGACAACCAGTTCGAAAATGAAGTCTTAAGCATTATGGCCGGAAGTTATTCTGGACGGAGACCTCTTTGACCTCTCCTTGACAGCACCTGTTGCCGTCAAGTAGCGCCTATTATCGCCAAGACTCGACGGCACTTTGTACTTTGCCGCGAACGTTGCGTCAGGCATTAACGCAGTAGTGCAGCCTACAGAAGACGAAAACAATTCCAACGAAATAAGCCAGCTCAGAAGTAAGGTACTTTCTGCTATTTCCAAAGTTCGCAGAGTACTAATTTACATTATACAGAAGTTTCTATGACTCTTCAGCAAGAATACAAACTTGGTGTACAAGGTAAAATCGGGTCTACTGGAGATCGCGATTCCGCTACCACAAATAATATCGTAATACTGTTCTAGTCAGTCAAAAGACGTATTATTTTCAAGCAGTAATTCCGTTGTAATACAGCCTGGACCATTATTTTCAACCAGAAATTAGGTTGTAATACAGCCTGGTCAAGCATGAAAACGTTAAATTTACTTCGGAAAGAATTTCTAGCTGAGTCTTGCGTTTGATCACTGCAGTATGTTGATGCCAATTTCAGGCGGAATCGCTATCTCCAGTAATGCCGTAAAATCTATCATACTCTAGTAATACATACCATAATATAAACAAATAAGAATTGAAACAAAACTTCGAATAATCTATTTCCAGTCACTTACTACATCTGCTAACTTAAGTTGTGGTGGAAGGACAGAATGTGTATTTTTTATTTTAAATTTACTTTCTAGCTGCAGAGTGAAGTCCACTTAGACGCTGATAGCGTGATATGATCCTTCTGTCACACAGGATAAATTATAAATTCAACCATGGTCATATCAGGTCTAACTTATCCTGAAATTTAATAAGAACCCGCAACTCTTTAGTGGCTATAACATCGTTTCACAAACCATACATTACAGAGCAGAAAAAAACTTTAACTGTAATTTCTTAGATGTGGATTTTTAGTGGTAGAAATAATGCTTATAAATATAAAAAAGTAAAAAGTGAGATAGCGGGAAAACAAATCGTGTCGAGCAGTTACAATGGGTTCAGATTGGTACAATTCTAGATTTCTTCCAAAATAAACATGTTTTTAGTTGAACAGAACTTCTGTAAGCATTCAATTTCATACAATGCCACACTCAAGGCAGTGGAAGAAACATTTAAATGCAGTGTTGTTTTAATGGGGTAATGAGTTTGAAGTGTTAGATACAAGTGTCGAAATTGATAACTTTTTAATGGTATAAATTTAGTCTAAGCATGGACCAAAACACGACAAAAATGACGACGTAAAGATAAACTGTAAATTAAATATAGAAAATGGCATCTGATGTCCCAGAAATAAGAATTGTGTTATTTAGGAAGTAAACTTACAACTGACAGTCCAAGGAATTACGATATGAAAAGTAGAATATCACAACTTAGAGAACCTCCTTGTAAAAGAAAAATGTTCGTTTTAAGCATTTACCTACGATTTAAAGCTCTTTCTGAAACTGTACTTTTGGACTTCATCATGTTATGGAAGTGAAACTTGGAATACCAGAAAAAAGGAAAATGGATGCAATTGAAATATGAAAATTAAGCGGACAGATAAGGAAAGGAATATGTTTACGATTAATAATGGAAAAAATTTGTGGAAGATTCTCACATAAGGGTCTGGGGGATAGTGGTTGTTAGTTGAGGGAATAGTTGAAGATAAGATATTGTAGTGGAAGACAAAGATTACAATATATTAAGCAGGGCGTAGGCTGTAATCTATGAGTGGAGTCTAGATGAGGATTGGAGAAGATCTATTACATCTTACCAGTCGAAAGACTGATAACAAAAAAGAAAAATGTATAACTTCGGCACTAAATATATTGATGGCAGTGCAAGAACAAAGCTGAATACAGAATATCTGAAACCTGTGAAAGGAATGTGTTGTTTTGGTGTACGCCTACCTGAGTGGCGTCTATGGCTGACGTCCCGCGAGGCACTGGCCTGAGTTGGTCGGCTCGCCGACGCTAATTCTGTTACGACCGCCAGGGGGAGGGAGGGGGGGCGCGGCAGGCACCGCACGCCACCAGCGGCCACGCAAACCAGAGATAACACACTGATACAGCACGCCCAAGGTCACGCGGCCACAGCTGGTCACTAGGTGCATATCGATCCACTACATACGCTGCCACGTAAAAATACGTTTACTTGGCACAAATGCGCGGAACAAATAACACTCAAATAGAGAACCAAAACATTGGTCTGGTAGACAGCTAATAAGAGATCAAAAAGCAAATGTATCTCAGCAGTGTTAAAAGATACCAGAGAGGGATCATATTAAGATTCCAGGAGGCTAAAAGGTTCGGATTCCACCTAAAACTGTAGGTCCAACCATGACGGAGGCGGAAAGCGCAGCAAATTGAAACTCTTGTCACTTGGCGCCGAACAACTCTTCGGAGCCTGCAGGCTAAATGCGTTATAAGGAAACGAAGTAAAAATCCGAACGCTATATTCGTTACCAGGATCAGAGATTTTCTTCAGATTTTTTGATCAATGTTCTACTCACCAGCTATCATCTCTGTTTTAATCCAGAATGGAATCAAATTTTTTCTCTGCGGACAAATTTTAGGTAGTGAAGAAAGAAGGAAATATATTGCATGAAATACCTTCAACAATAATCTCATCTCAAGCCACTATAATCTTAAATAAAAGAAAGAGCCTCAATATTGACCTAGGGAACTGTGAATTTCAGCAACTGTAGTTGATGTAGAAAGACGTTGGCAGTTTCGATATCATCCAAATAAGTAAATTTAAACTTAGACCGCTAAGTCTCCCATACAGAAGGTAGAGATATTTCCATTTGCTGGGTTGGAATGTTTCAGTTTAGCATAACACATCGTGACGGACAAATGAGCGGCATGTGTAGACTACTGAGCGAGCCAAAGTAAACAGCCACGGGAGAGGTGTTAATTGTTGAGACAGCAGTGAGTAAAAACTGAAATAATCAGTGTGAAGCCGTCCTAAAAGTTCTAACATCAGATTCCAAATATCGTAAACATAGTAAGAGACACCGAAGTTATCAACTGTAAATAAATTATGCAAAATAATATCTTTAGAGAATATTATCAATGCAACCACCACGGCAAGAAACCGAAGCCGAAAAAATAAACTAAGGTAGTCCCAATCGAAATGCACACTACTGCTTTAAAGATATTTGAAACTCAAAGAAAATTATTTAATGGAGCTTTAGATCTAAGGAGAAATCATCTATAATAAAAGTTGCATCTGCCTTCTCTCGCTGTATATATAGAGGAATTGTTAAACTGTTTTGAGAACGGACAGGCAGACTCTTGTTCGAGTATTAACAAAAGCGAATTTAGTGTCCGAGTGCAACATAAATAAGAGTATACTAGATATAAAGAAAGCGAACACTGCCGAAATTTGATTGTTTACTGATTAAAATTATAACAAGTGCAATAAGAAAATATAGCAACACTTCGGCATGAGGAAGAACAGACCAAAAAATGTTACATCAATTATAGAGACTTTAAGAATTATTGTTTGTGTACTACACAGCCCTCCACGTTGTGAAACACTAGAGCATCTGGAAAGCCAAAAAGAAGCGATAATGTACTGTACCATTGAACTGTGAGTCAATACTGACGTAAGTAGCATCGACCGGCGAAGTTTGAGTTGAGCATGTATCAGACGTGGCAAATTTAGAGGAAAATTTATGTAAAATTTTACAGAAAGGAGCAGTTGGATGTTTGTTGGTGCAGGGTGCAGAAGTATAGAAGTCTGATATAACAGGAAGAATATTCAAAGATCTTGCGCATGTATATCTTCGTTAAAAGTTAAGATTTTGAATGGAGATGAGTCTTTAGTAGTACGAGTCGAGAGACCTATGAATCACGTTCGAATAATGGCTGTGAAATATGCGTGGTTCACCGAAAAACTATAATGTGGATATCTGATTCATCTTCTGTGAGGTCACTGAAGACAATGATCACTCTAGGAAATAGGTTTGGAATCATCATATGTTACAGAATATTGTAAACCCGCGTATCTGTTTATCGAACGTATTTTTCCAGAGGCTGAAAGTGGTACGTCTGAGTCCACAGCTTCGTGGGGGAATTAAACTTTTAGGTTGAGAAGGAAACGCTGAGAACAAGAAGCAATTTTGGACAGCAAGACAATTATAGTGTCAGAAAAACAGGTAAGGAAAATATGACTATAGCGTTTCCTGACATGAATGAATTAAGAGCAAGAAAATAACACTACAACTGCGGCCAAACACGCGAACTGCTGTGTGTGGTACCACCTTTCCTTTTAAGATCTCTAATAAGAAGGAATGACAACGTCCAAGTTCTCGATTTTGTGACTCCACTAAATTGATTAAGAGAATGCATTGATATTTGCTTGTTCATCTGATTTCTATTCCTTTCCTTTCCAATAAATCTATTCCAATGAATTACACCGCCTTCAATGACCCACGAAGCGCCGAAATTGTTGTCAGTGCCTGGACTTTATAACACATTAACAGCATGAGTATTAACGCTCTTATTTAGGAAAATGATGTAGTAGCATTAAAATCTTGCACAATATGACTCTTGTGTCATTCAGCAATGTATGTATTTTCTGGCACATGTTGATACTATACTCTCTACACGCTCAAAGGTCAAGTTCCCCTTGCCCCCCTCCTCACCCTCCGCCCCTCCCTTTCTACCTCTCTAAGCTGAACACTATGTCAACGAAGGCTAGAGGTAAATTTACCCTTCGCATGTAGGGATAAAAGCAGCGGAGTGGGGATAAAAAGATAACCTAGAGCCGGTTCTGCTAACTGAAGGCGCTATAATATCATTGTACGGTTCTCTGTCCTAATAACAGTCGTTGTGTTCTATATGTTGTTGTTGTTGTTTTAGTGCACGTCAACGTCTGGACTATTAGCGCCCTTACTATACACTGAATTGACAACGTGGCTAAAAACAGAATTCAGTTACCGCCTGCATGTCCGACTGTAAAGGAGTTGACCACACAGACAGCAAAATAGAATACGAATATACTGACACGAATGCCGACCTTTTTACAGTCGGCCATACAGACAGCAATATAATGTAAAATACTAAAACAAAGGCTGTAAACGCGCCATGAAAACAGATACGAACACTAACTGATTGGATGTAGAAGGTCCAACCAGGTTACACAAACGACTTACCGACTAACTGACTGGCTAGTTGTAAAAGGGCCAGCCAGCCAGCTAGGTATAAACCACAAAACTTAACACAGCACACTAAAAAACTCCAAAAGGTTAAAACACAGTAATTGGATTCGAGGTTGTAAAGAGACCACCAATACATTCAAACACCTAGGCCGATATGCCCAAAATTTTAGGGGCAATACCAGCCAACCTACAAAATTTTAAAATCTTCGCCACGTTATCATTGTCATTATTTAAAATCAGGGACAGATCGTTGGCCACGCCAGCGTCTGCCTTAATTCTAAAAATAAAACGCAATCAGTTAAAATGAGGCGCACCGTCAAAGCTGCGCCACAGACATCATATTGGGGAAGAAAGCTATGTGTCACAGGACAGTGACCTATACGGAGGCGAGTAGGGACCTCTTCCCCCTTCAAGCACTGGAAGGTACTGCTCCACGGTTGAACGGTTGGTTTGACCAGCCGGAGCTTATTATGCTCCACTGCCCTTACCATTTATCAAGGATAAACCATTTAACCTCCGAGCTAAGGTCTGACTTTGGGACTGGTACAAAGTCGATTCCTACCTTGTAGTAGGCTAACTTAACAGCTTCATCGGATGACTTTGTTCCCCCTGATTCCCACTTGGCATCAGAATAAAACCTCCATTCAATAAGAGGGAAAGGAGGGCGTCCTGGATGTCTTGTACCAAACTGTCTGCTGAGTACATTTTTACTATCGCCTGAATACAGCTAAGGTAATCACAGAATATGATGAACCTTGTATCACGTGAGGAGACGCCGGCGGACGGTAAGCGGCGGCTCACCCGAGTCAGCACAAATGCTGACAATCGGGCTGGTGCGGTATGCACCCGTGGCGAGCCGAATTCCTGCATGGTGGATACTATCCAATATACGGAGATAACTGTCCCGTGCCGAACCATACACGATACAATCGAATTCCAGCCGCGGCCGTACAAAGGTTCTGTAAAACTGTAACAGGCAGAAGCGGTCTGGCGCCCCACGACCTACCACACAGACATTTTAAAAGATTAAGAGCTTTTGAGGCTCTGGCTTTCACATCTTTAAGATGTGGCAGGCAAGTTAGCCTGCTGTCTAAAATGTGGCCCAGAAACCGAAATCTTTCAGTAAAACTTAAAACGGTATTTCTCAAGGTAAGACTTCTGCTACTAGTAAAAAGTACACACCGGGTTTTCTCGGCAGAGAAACGAAAACCGATGTGTATTGACCATTCATCCAGCCTGTTCAGTGCGAGATGCAGCTGCAGCTCAGCACTTCTCAGGCTTGACAATGTACATAATATTAAAAAATCATCAACCTATAAGGAGCACCGGATAGGAAGCTATTGATCACAATAACGAAAAGGGTCACGCTTAAAACTGACCCTTGAGGAATACCGTTTCCCTGAATTAAAAGATCAGACACTTCAATGCTGACTCGGTACCGGAAGCAACGGCCGGATAAAAAGATTTTTAAAAAGCGGGGTAGATTTCCCCTAAAACCCCATTAATGTAATTGTTTTAAAATAATATATCACCTGGTAGTATTGTTAAAAACACTCCGACAGGGTGCTGGCTGCTGATGAAAGCGTCCTGAATTGCCGCTTCAAGTAGGATCAGGTTGTCCATGGTGGAACGGAACTTTCTGAATCCACACTGAAAGTGGGTCAGAAAATTTTGGGACTCTGGACACCAGAAAAGGAGGCGGTTGACAATACGCTCCAGTGTCTTCCCCACACAGCTTGTCAGAGCGATACTACGGTAACTACCTGGCAACAACTTATCTTTTCCAGTTTTAAAATAGAAATCGATGTTGCTTCTTTCCAAGAGTCGGGAAATGTCCGCTGGTCCAGATATCGTTAAAAACATCTAGATGGTACTCTTTAGCATCTTTATTAAGATGCCTCAGCATCTGGTGCTGGATCATATCAAGCCCTAGAGCGATGTCATTGGCGCTCTTTAATGCCGACTCCAGCTCCCAGGATGAACACGGGCTATTATACGCCTCTGTATCCGACGAATCAAATCACAGCATGCGTCTTTCGCCAGTAATTCTTCGTTGTTGGGTCCGAAGGTCAAAATTAGGAGACGAAGTAATGGAAGAGAAATTCTATGCCATCAGCTGCGCTATGCTCCGTTCGTCGGAAATTACATGTCCATGATCCAATAATCCAGATACTGGTGAGCGGAAGAACCTTCCAGATATACGGCGGATAGACTCCCATACTTTTGATAACGTAGTGGAACGTTTAATTGTGCTCTCAAAGTTCTGCCATGACCTTTTCTTTCTCTCCTTAATTACTCGATGCGCCTTAGCAATTGTAATATGAAACGCTGCCAGGCTGTCGGATGTTGGATACAACCTAAAATGACGCAACGCCCCTCTGCGATCCTAAATAACGGAATGACATTCGTCGTTCCACCAGGGGAGGGGCGTCCTTCGCAGCGTTCCCGAGCTTTTCGGCATCGAAACGTCAGCTGAATGGTGAATCACCTCTGTGAAATGATTTACCTTCTACTCTATACTCTCACGGGTTTTCAGTACAACTGAACGGTGGAAGATCTACCAATCCGCATTACTGACATTCCATTTGCATATGGTGTTTCCCCTTCCTCGCTCAACCCCTAGGTGCATCCATATAGGTAAACGGTCGCTTCCACGAAGTTCGCTATCCACCTCCCACTACAAGGAGTCCGCAATTGAAGGAGAGTACAACGAGAGGTCTATGGCAGAGGACCAATCGGTAGCAGTGGTGAAGTGGGTCATTTGTCCTGTATTCAGGATAGAAATTTCCTTCTACACTATTAATCTACCAACCGCTCGGCCTCGGGGCAATCGGTGTTCGAATCCCACAACGCATTGTGTGTGTTTAAGTCTCGTACTAGGAAGAAATGCCAAGTAAGCTGCCACAAGATGTTGGAGAGGTCGTCGTAATCGACGGGTGCATTAGGCGGTAAATAAATTGAGCAAACGATCAATTTGATGAGACTGTGTATCCTCAATGCCACTGCTTGTAGGTTAGAGGTGAGAGTGACAGGTTCGGAATGGACAGTGTTTTGGACAAACACAGCCACTCCCCCTTCAGAAAAGGCCTTGGAGGCTGCAGTGTTTTTCCTCCGCCGAGACGTTCTTTCCTTCTTCTCCGAACTACTTGGTAGCCTGGGAAGCGAAGAAGGGGATTTTAAAAATGGTATCGGTCCGAGTGCCGAAAATTTCGACCCCGGACCTTCTGATCAGTTTGCCTTACATTGCAAGTCGATGTTGCAGCTGTTGAAACTGCAGCAGAAGGCGTTGCTGCTGCAGTGCTTACAATAGTAGGCTTCTCTGCGATTGTTGGCGGAACTGACGATTTTGCTGTCGAAGTTGTTAGGGTTGCAGATATGTTGATACCGACATCCGCGGTCTTCGGTGTTATGACCTTGGTGGACATGGCACCACATTTTCATCGACATCAGCACGTTGTACTTGTGCCCATGTCTGCAAAGGACGTCTGTGTATCAACACTTCCCTTCCAAACGAGAGATGATAATGTTTTTGCGAAGCTAGTGGCGAAAACGAATGTCTCAAGTGCCTTAAACAGCTTCTTAACTTCGCCAAAAGAAAGTCGCCCCATGGTTTTCAATTTATGTATCTTCTTTTCGTCAAGATACACTCGACACTCCCTGCTCATGGCTGGGTGTGTCCCGAAGCAGTTGACGAACGCCTGTAGGAGGGTACAAGCACTGCCTGGCTCGTGTGCAGCTTTTCCACATTTACCACAGGTGAGGTTTGCCGTTGCAGGTCACCATCGCATGACCAAACCACTGGTACTTTAAACAGCGCATCGTATCCGATACATACGGGCCTACATTGAGATTTAAATAACTTGCTTTAACGTCTTTCGGCAAAGTTGGAGTGTCGAACGTCAGGATGAAGATAGCAGTCTTCTTTAGACTGTCGTTTACCCTTCGTGTTATCTGACGAACCTTGACCACACGTTCTGACGATCACTCCTTAAGGAGTTCCTCGACCCAAAATCGATTAGGTCGCGGCAGGTGACCTCGCCTTTACTCGAATTCAGAGTTTTTTGGAGTCCGCACTTTACTGCGAATTCACCGAGTTTCTCACACTTAAATAGCAGGACAGCCTGCTTGTAGGCAGTTGCTTCCAAAAGCAGTATCCCGTTCCTCACCTTTTTGGCAGATTTTAGTTTTTCGCAAATACACTCTAACCCTTTTTGTACATAAAATGGAGAGACCTTCACGAAAGATCCCTCAACCCTTGAAATTATTAAAAAGGTATTATCTATAATAAAATCCCTTTACTCTCTGGAGAGTTTTCTACCCTCGCCCGCTTGCCAGTTCTTTTGGCGTTAGTTATCCCCTGCGACCCGACCACGCTGCAGGTAGAAGAAGGAGATTTTATTGTTGTTATTTTTCTCATGAGTTCGGAGAAATAGATGTCGAGCAATGTGGAGCCCCGGCATGACGCCACCAAGCCTAATACAACAGGGTCCCTGAGATTGTACGCTAGCAGGTGGTTTGCCTCACCACCCATCCACCTCCTCGGCACGTTACTCACCTTGAGGTTGAGGGTGTTTATTTTTTTTCAGAGGTTTGTACCGTACTCGCGATCCGGGTGATGAAGCCAAGATCCCCGTTCTCCTAGACTCACAACATTCCACCACCACGCCCTACGATGGTCGTTGAAGCATGGTAGGAGTTTACAGTTTGGGAAACGTGCTGGGCTCACAAGTTTCCAGCTCGGGCACCGCGGTTTCGCCAAACCAGTATCTGGCACTTGTGTACCAGGCCCCTGCGAGCTACGTTCTATAATAGAGGTGTAATCGGATAATTCGCGTGGTCTCATTTTTGGTCTCCTGCCACAAATTAAAAAACCTACGCACACTTTTGCTTTTGGATGCCTACCACACTCATTCCATATAACCAAGCCTTGGCATCTTTTCACGTATTTCCTCCACTCCTTCCTCTTGAAAGAATGCTCCACTCCGAAACAGATATACACAAACTGCCACAAGAATTCCTCACAGACTCGTTTGTTGACAATTCCTGATAGTTGAAGTACAAAGATACGAGTGACAGCTGTTTCACTGGGCCAGCGGCCAAGAGCAAAAACCCGCTGCCAAGTGGTTCTCTCCGGGAGAGGAATTCGACTCCATCAAGGCAGTCGAGGTAGTGGAGTATCCATGCAAAGACGAACGTGAAAAACTGTTACAAATCGTAATAAGTATACAGCTGAAAGCGGACAGCAACTGGAAACAAAATACACCTCGTTACTTATCCATAACTTACGTGGTGTCGTGGGAGACGGATTTTGGTTTAATGACTGAAATGTCTAGGGTTCTTCTTGAAAGCGTTAATTTTCTGCAGTAATTATTTTATTAATCTTTATGTACCAATCAAATAACTTAGGTAGGATGGTAGAATTTACCTTACATAGTAGTGTTTAAATTATGAATAAACGAATTTATTAATTCAAACAACTGACATTTAGCTAAGAAAGATTAATGCGAGATGAGAATTATAAGAACCATTAAAAATCGACATAATGTAAAACATTTATATTATAAAATAAAAAATAAAAATCTAAAGATTGAATCTAAACAAACATATCTATTTATAGAAAATATACGTCAGAAAGGAAATAGTGCTATAGCTATTGCTTTTTGTTACTTTCTTTTAATTAACAAATGAATTAATACCTCTGCGAAAGGGAAATTTGTTTTATGTTTGGTTATTACCTGTACTCCAACATCACAAGGCATACATATGTGTCCATTTCAGCTGACGACAATGTTGGGTTTGTAAGAAATACTCTGTTGTCTAAGATACCTCAAGCTCTTGACATATTGATGGTATAGATTCAAAACAATAATAGTGAAATTTGCGTTTTCTATCTCTGTTCTACAATAAATTATTTTAAAAAATAGACTTGAGTGGTATAAACGCTGATGTGCAACAGGCCATTCAAAGAGATGCTACTGGTACTTTCTGATTACGGAAGATATTCTCATGCAAGATATTTCTTGCATTGCTGCTGAATTATTAACTGCAGCCTCAAAATATTTCCTCTCAGGTATATAAACAATACAGTGCTTCCAGTAGAGTCCTTCCTTATTACCAGAACTCATTATTTCGCACATTTCAGCATACAGTTGAAATAATGATCAAAGAGAATTTTTTATGAGAGGAGGATTAACAATTAAATTTCCAATTTCATTATGATTTGGAAGCATCAAAAGTTTTTTTCAAATTACCAAATGAGTCATGATCGTTTTTAGCTGGTTAATAAATATTGCAGTCAATAAGTTCCTTGTTTAAATTCCATTAAAAAAAATAGATCTCATGTCGCAACTTCACAGGCAGTTTGTACCAGCAGTAAAACTGTGCCGGCTTAGCGTAATATCCCGTTCTGTATCGTAATAAAGCTAACTTCCCTCATTGTCTGCTATCTGTGTTTGCCCTTGTAACACAGGCTTTCCGCGTTATCTGAGTCGGCTGTAAAATCTCCTGCTCGGCTGCGCAGTAAATAGGGAAGAAACGATTACTCAAGCTTCATAAACACGGCGCTCAAGGTCCAACAGCACCCAAGTCACACATTTCCAGTGAAATTTCAAAGCGTTTTCAATAGTACACGGCAAAACACGTATTTTAGAGGAACTTCGTTGTTTCAGCATCCCTTGGAGTGATACGCAGCAAATCATCTATGGTATGGAGTAATATTTTTGGTGAATATACTAGATGCAGAAAAAAAAAAACGCGTTTGTTTTCTTTGTGGTCAATCGTGTCTCCAACTGATCATCTCTTTCTATATCTGCTAATACATCAACACCTCTGTTTTGAATGCTTCCTTTATAGTGTGTGTTTGAATTTAGCAATTAGAATTGACTTATTACTAAAGAATGGAAAGGAAGCTCCCCTTCCATTCGTCAGGAGTGACATCACGAAATAGTAGAAAACCGAAATCTGGGTGGCCGGGCCGGGAAATGATCTAAGAAAACAAAATTGAACCAGACATTTCCTACGCAGTTACTTAGGTTATAGGGAGATTACTGAGACAGGAAAGGAGGAGACAAACATAATTCGTCCATTTCAGGAAGGAGTTATAAAGAGACTATTTCCTCCAACCTACCAGTGGATTATTTACAGTTGGTCGTACAGAAGGATCCAGACGAATCTAAATTTCGAGAAAACTGGCAATTGCGAATGTTAGAAAGAGAGGACGTCCGAGAATGTACTGTATATGCGAATGCAAATTGAAAACCATTTTGCAAGTTTGATAAGTAAATATGCTGCAAGGAAAGAAAATATTTAATTGACTATGTTTGGAGAGAGTTTGGAACTTGTTGCACGAGGCAGCAGATCTGGCTACCAAGTTTTGGAAATAGAAGTACTTGGATGTAATCGCAATAGCATAGTCGAGGTATTACTGAACAGCAGAAGAGACGTATGGTTGAGGTTAAATATTGGTAATTTCCTCTGAATTATGATACAGTAGGAGAAATTCTATCAGAAGGGAGTTCTGAGGTTATGCAGATGCCTATCTTCTCAACTACCGCCTTGGCTTCCTTGGTATTCCATCTCCACTCATGATGACCTGGATGACTGACTGCGATACGATTTCCAAAAGCGTCTACTTTCGAAGGACAGTAGTTTACCAATATCGACGGACGTTATTAATCGTATTACTAGCGTCAAAACAGTAGGTCTAATATTTTAATAGAATTTTTTTATGGTCGAAATTGAAGTTATTAGAGATGAGGATGATCTGAGATTAACTAAAGGGAAGCTATTTGGCCATGGACTTTTGAAGGAACCTTCTCGATAATCGTCTGAAGTGATTTCGGGAAATCAAGGAAAACCGAAATTGGGATAGCCGGTCGGAGATTTGAACACGAGTCATCCCGTATTCCATGCCCGAGCGTTACCGCTTACCCATCATGCTCGGTAGTAGGAATAGTTATAGCAGTAGTAAAAACAATTTTTTGTCAGGACTCTGTAGTGAAATTATTTATCTGGCATTAATATTCATAAATATATTATTTTATCCACAAATCTTGTACGTCTGTAAGCAAAATGAAATGTCACAATTTTTGTGTTTGGTATCTCGGAAACGCTCTAAAGCCATCTCGTAGACGTTTCATGTACCAGAAAGCTTACTGATAGTTTCTCTTTGGTTTAGACAAGGAACTCTTATATATTTAAATGAAGAATTCATGTACACTAACTGACCCATGCGAATATTTCGCTCTGTATCGTGATAAGTCACCAAATGGTAATATAATAATGCGGAAATAAGTAAATTCAAGTATTTATTAATGAAAGGTATTTTATTTTGAAGAGTAGTAATAAATATCACTTTTACTGTATAAAAGTCGTTATCATTAAAAACTACATGTTTCACTGTAAACCATTTAAAAAGTAAATATTTAAAAAATATTGGCTTTGTCTGAAGTCTTTTTTTTCAATCTTTTTTACTTTAAAAATCTTATTTGAAAACAATATTAGCTGTTATAATATACTCATCCTTGACTTTTTTCACCATATGTTTCTTTAACACAAAAACAGATAATAATGGATTTACAGAATCATGAAAAAACCACGCACGTGTATCCATACGGAAAAAACAGGTTCTGATAAACACAATCCTGCCTATTGAAGCGTCTGACCTCGTATTTTATTAATGTTCGTAGCGAATCTTACTTTAATTCGGAATTGTGTTCCTATCATTTGGAAAGGCAGGGTTGGTGGTCTGAGGTTAATGCGAGGTAAGAGCATAGTTTTATCGGAGTGAATTAATTTAGCACTGATGATTTGCTCGTCTAAGAAAATTATCACTAATCTTGAACCATTAATTAATCCCTGATTAGTGTTAATATTTCTATTTAACATAATAATTGCATTTTTCTTTAAAAAGCAATTCATGAGTTGGTAAAACAGACGATCTTGGAAATGGTTCTAGTGATTTGGTTGTAATTTCGTATGTAGATAACGTTTTGCTTTTCAGGTTTATAACATAGTTTTTTTAAAAAAAAAAAAAAAAGAGCGATTCTTGGATTTGGTATTTCGGAAACGGTTCTAACCTCAGCTTGTAGAAGTTTCTGGTACCAGTAACCCTTAAGCTTCTCTTTGCAAGGAACTGTGCTCTTAAAAATGCCTTCAAGAAAAAGCTCCAACTTTAATCAAAATTTACTCACAATCATGCATACTGAACAAAAATTGAAAAGAGGTCAAGTACTAGGAAATAAATAAAAAAGATAATCTTAAACAGAACGAGATGTCTAAGATTGAATCATGATATGCATGTGCCAACGAAAATATTAGTAAAATTAACACGATATAAAAAGAAGTATGATAATTTTTACCCTGTGAATATCATCACTGTGATTACAAATAAACGGAATGTAAATGCCGAATAGAGCGAGACAGATACGAAACAATGATAGATATGAAACTAATACTTTATTAGACTGTTTTCATTTTACATGAAAAATTTTATAACGTCTAATAGCGGTACTCCTGAACAACCAGTACTCAAAGTATTAGAATATTCGCAGTGAGCTGAAGTTCTTCACAAAAAGACGCCACGAAGCCTTTAGCGAGCTCCTGCATCAAAATTTCCTGCTTGCTGTAGTATTTCGCAAGTGCAAACTAACAAATAAAGTACTGTATCTTTACGCAATGTTAGCTGCGGGAAGTAATAACTTTAACGATAGTATAAATAGAGCCTGGGCATATTGTGTCCCATGATGTTTATTATTTCCGACAGCTGACGCCAGCGAAGAAAGGCATTATTGCCGCTCGTTAACTCCGTGGCTGTACCAGTCGTATCACGTTGTGTGTCGCAATGCATACCCGTGAGACTATGTGGCGGCCTTCTACGGAATTTTTGGCTATAGTTGGGCGATAATTACTAAAGCTGGGCAAGAGTTGATTCCATACAGTGACAGCTAGATCCAAGGCAGTTGGATCAACTAAAGACAACAGTTACAGGCCATGGAATGTGGATACACAGATAGCAACGACAGTAAAGCAGGTCATAGGGTCAGCAGAATTAAGTTAGAGCATGACGGCACTGGGAATAAGATAACTGGTAAGCATTCACCACTATTGGCTGGAGGTCCTCCAGATTGTTGGTACTATGGAGGGGAGCAGCAACAAAACTCAGATGCACAAGCAGAGAGGGGTCGAACCTGGTCGAATTTGATCGATCGGGCTTGGTCGCTCCCTCTCTCTCTTATAAGAAGATCGTCGTGACAGCTATGGAGTGATGGAGCTAGGCGAGGATGGACTTACAGGCAAGCCGCAGTCTACAATAGGGGCAGCCAGAGGTCTACGCCAACAGCAGTCACTGTAACAGGTTGGAGAAAGCATTTGAAGCAACGTAATGAGGAAGCCAATTAGTATAACCAAGTCTATGGAGGAGTTAACGGGAGTTAAGGTTATTGTTGTACATAACTTGATGTGAATAAAGTATACATATGTATATATCCTTACTGAGAGTTTCAATTGCAAGTGCACTACCACTCACATGACAGAAGAGTCTTACCCACACGTTATATGTTTCCCTAGGGAGTGGTAGAGCGAGAAAAAAGATTCTTCAGTCCACCACACCTAGGTTAAGTGTAAACCACAGACGAAATTATCTCGCCTTGTCATATGTTGTAGTTAGGTCGATGAGAACAGTATTCAATGTGGTTGGTAATGAGTGATTCCTAATATATAACGCCGGAAGCGGGTGTGCTGGTTCCCAACAGGGGCGGTACCGCCCTCCGGAGGCCGTTGTGAGGGGGGGGGGGAGGGGGGCGTTTGTGGTCCAAGGCAAATTTAGGAGGCGTTGAGGTTATAGCCACCCCGTGATTTCCATATTTACATCCGGCTTTTGGGGTTACATCAAAGAAGTTTTTAATTACATTCACATGATCATACATGGCCAAAGAGTATTTAGTGTAGCTTGCAATTTAATAGCCAAGGTAAAAACGACAACAGATTTTCAGTAGTGTAACACCGTGATTTATGATTGCTGATGACTAAGGCCCGGGTATATATGCGCACTTAAAACACCTTAAATATGCATGCAAATTTGCACAAAAAAGTCCTAAAATATGCATTAACAATTAAAGAATATGCACTAACAATTAAAGAACATAAACTAATACTTAAAGAATATACACTTATCAAATGTTTTATTTTATGTCAACTCACTGATATACATGTTTCATTTCTTACAAAATGATGAATCGCAATATGTTACCAAGAGTTTTTCAATGTTTTCAGGAATCAAAGATTTTCTATTGTCAGACAAAATTAGTTTATAAGTCGAAATGATCATTCCACGTCGACGGACATTATTGGGCAATACTTGTACAATGGTACTAATTGTTCGGAACATTCATCTGGTAAAGATTGTGTGGTTCCACTTAAATACTTGTTAATTGATTGAATCTTCTTCAGTCCTGGGTTTGAGTCCGAAACCCTGCTGAGTTTACTTTTAACTTTTTGTCCAATTTCACCAGGGACGGCATTTAAATAAGAAATTGTTTTGTGAAGCAACTGAATAGACTCGTGAAGGGGTGCACCGCTAGTTTCTAGACCCTTAATAGCCTTAGAAAGTGATGAATAGTGTACATGGATGAAATTAATATCTCTATATACAGTATCACAATCAAATGGGCACTTTGATTCACGAACACACGCAGAACGCTCATCATCATCAATACTTGTGACTACATCTCTCACTTGATGGAAGTTCTTCTGGTAGAACGGCACTGCAGACAACCAAGTTCCCCATCTAGTGAGAACAGGTTCCAGTGGAAGAGGAACCTCAGGCGATTATTATAAAACTGTACACGAGCTGGTGCTTTTAGGAACACTTTTTTGCCACTTGAAATTACTTTGTTAACTGAAGGAAATAGAGAACGTATCTCTTCTGCAATGCGATGTAATCCATGCGCCAAACATGTAACATGGATAAGATTGGGGAAAAATACTCGAAGCGACTGACCAGCTTTTAACATATATGAGGCTGCGTCTGTGATTTAAACACGCACCTTGTAACAATCTCTTCGATTCAGTAGGCCACAGAAGTCACAGGGAATCGTTTACAAATCTTGTAATTGTACTGTGGTTGGTTTTCTCTAACATTTTTGTTGAATGTAAATGAGGTTTTCCGGGTTCTTCTTGACATAATTTTCCCACTATAAAGTTCATTACGTATCGGCCACATGAATCGGTTGTTTCATCTACCGATATCCAGACGCAGTTCCCTCCTATGTCAGACCAAATTGAATCCAGGACAGAAGCGTATAGAGAAAGCAAATAATTTTTCCTAATGGTGAATTCATCTGGTATCCTTTGATTACCACAATAATTTTGAAGAAATGATCGTAGATCTGGATTATTCAATTTATGCAGTGGGATGTTGCTACATACAAAAGCCTTACAAAGGTCAGCAGAGAATGTATTAATTTCAGACCGTGATACCTGAGTTAAAAGTAGCTGTTGCGCGTTCCTACTCTTTTCTTTTGACCTGATATGTACAGCTGATTTAGAATGCTATTCAAGTTGAAATTTTTTCTCTCATTTTATATTCTTCTCACATATTTGACAGTACACAATTTCACCGTCACTAGAATAGTCGCTGTTGCCTGAAATCCACTGCTTAATTAAAAATGATCTTGTGCATTTTTCTTTAGGCATTTTGGCAGTCAGATTAAACAAAATTATTCTTAGCACACGAACACTCCTGTCGACACAAACTTTGAGAGGCTACTGCTTTTGGAAAGGAATGTACAAGTGCCTTTAAAAGTACAGAACCATGAGGTCTGGAAGCCATGAATCTATTCCCAGGAAAACTGGTTCGTGCCGCAATTAGAGGAATATTCGGGAAAAGAAAACTGCTGGCCTTCCCGGTAGTTGTCGCAAGAATAACAACACTGGTGGATTACGAATATTCCCAGAGGGGGAAAATACTTGTGATTGTCGTCTCTTCACCTATAGAGCTATTATTTGATTTTTCCGATATCAAAATTCATAAAATGTACACAAAAATCGAGTTTTTGTGGGTTTGCTACTGTACGCGACATAATTTCTGATGTTTTAGCACTTATACGGGATGATACATGGTTGTTTAGATAATGTACAATTATAAGTAATAAACATCGAGCATCAAACGTGTTGCAAAATCCTGGAAAATTACAACTTTATCGTTCCAGCTACCGGGGATGTCTGACAGTAATTAAAAGTGGAAAAGAGAAGTAAGATACGTAAACCCATGCTGAAATGTTTTTGTATTACCGCTCAAAAATTCGTGAAGTTATGAGCGAAGGTTTCTCTACGAATAAAAAGAAGCAGTAAGCTGCTAATGCCCGGCGACCCTGAACATGATATTGTTCTACTCCGGACATCGAAAACTTGTTCAGGTGCAACACAACATGACTGGAAAAGAGTCTCTCAAACGTGTTTTCTCTGCAATATCTCTGACATCCACTGACAAGAGCCGCAACTCCTTAGACAATGAGTGTAATGCATACACATACTAACAGTCTACTAATTTCATTATAAAAGCACAGATAAACTTAGCGTTCATGATTGGCTGGCTTGGACAGAATTGAAACTTTTTAAAGTGCAAGTACTTCAGGAAAAATGACAAATGGACGTAGAGGCCAAACTACTTGTATTGAAATGTTAACGCCAATGGAGAAACGCCTTACAACCAAGGCTAGTATCGAAGAAGAAAATTAAATAATTACAAAGTTCAAAAGTATGTTTACTGTAAGCTAGGAAGGACATATCTACAGCTCGCTGTGTCTTCTGTCTATTTGATATGGCATCAAGCCAAAACTATAGAAACCGAAACCTATTTTGATGGTTTTTTTTTCACAATTTGAATGCTTATGTTCTAGCTTAAAATCTGAGCTATGGATTATGACTACTTGACCGAGCTTCGGAACAAGAAATGACAGTCAGTTATTAACGGGAACAGGTGAGCACCAAAGATTCTTAATACTTTCACGACCAGAGATTACACACAATATCAAAGAGAAACAGTCCATTTACCGTAAAAACTTTATTCTGGCTACTATTGATTGTTCTTGCATTAAAAATAATGTTTTCTACTTCACGAAACTAATTTTTATGTATGTCTGAATGGTGAACACGTCTTCACGAGATTATGAAATATGAGACTGAAGAATTTTCAGTAGTAATACATGTTTTTTGTTTTTCTTAATTTTTAATTCTTTTTAATAGAAGTTACTATTTGTTGTTTGAGGCATTTTTATGGAATTTTCAGTGTTTTAAGTTTCGGATTTTACTTTAAAGACGCTCTGATAACTTTGTACATTAATGTGAAATTATGTGTGTGTCTGGTAATGGAAAAGTTTTGCCTCAATAACCTTCAGAAGACCTAACGAATTTCTGCTCTATGAAGCAAATCATTTTGGTCGAGCCTGCATTTCAACATATCCACAACCTAACATTACTGCTGGATAAAACAACATCTACGTACCTTGCACGCATTACTCCACAGCTCTAAGTATACGCGGGTGAAGCTCCAGTAAATGCTGGTATAATATACTGTCTTACTGCCGAGCGTTACTTTAAATACGCTATTTTTTTCCGGCATCAGATTCTTTCCGAAGTTGCTTAGTTTCTCATACCAGGAACAAAAGTATTGCTAAACACAGTTACACAAAAAATAAACTTCTGATTTTTTTACTTGACTGTCGATATATTCGGTTTTATGCATGATTTAACTTTCATTTTAGAAAGGTTTAAATACATTAAAATTCAAATACTCAAATCGAAAAACGAGATTGCCCTTTGAGGAGGTTAATAGGTAGCATCTACCATGTGTTATTTCGCATGGAAATTTTTCGCAACCAGGTTATTTATATCGTTTTGGCTCATCCCCTTCCCTAACTTAATGTGGGTGTCATGAAGGTGAGAAAAAGATTGCTACATTCTTAGCCAAATATATGCCTAAATACACTAGGATGAATCATAAAAATATATTCTTATCACCGTTATTTTAAACTACAACATGAGGTACAAAAAACACCGGAAATGTGATTAAAATTAATTGATCACGTTACCAACCGTAATGAATGTTTGTGTCCATTTTATCCATGTTTTATTATCTTTTTGTGTTTGAACAACTTGGATCGAGCATAGTGGGTAAGCGGTTAACGCTCTGTCTTGGTATTTGATTGGACAGTCAGCTTTAGGTTTTTCGAATGCCGGAAATGTTCCTTCAAAAGGCCAGGGCCGAATCCCTTTCCGTTTCCTTGTTGCCCGATCTCTTTCGATTGTAATAACATTGACGAGACGTGAAATCCTCGGGAAATGGGAAAAAAGGTAAGATGAAGTACGGCGGTAAGAAGTGTACCTGAAGGATTTTGGCATTGTCATGGGAGAATGAAGGGGCAGAGCACAATACAACAGAGTCAGGAATTCTATTTACTCTGAAGAGCGCTGCAATTTTCGTCCATGTTATGTACTAACTAGCCTGCTGGTAGCTTCCGGTGCAGATTGTTACAACCCATTAACATCAATTGTTTTCAGACAGTGTTTGTGTTTGAAAAATCTATAACGTTCCTTCCACAACAAAAATGTTTTGCTGAAAAGTTCTGTTTCGCGTTCTTTCACTAAAATACGCTATCAATCTCTCACAAATAATTAATTGCTTATTTCATTATCTGCTTACGCTTCTTCGAAATACGGTTGTAAAGTGGGAGTATTCTAATAGGGAAAATTTTCTAATTCAAGCCGTAATCAAGCCAGATTTCTTTGATGTTATCTGAAATCTTGATTTCAAAAATTCGCTTATTCTTAGACAGCTTTATGTTTCGTATTAACATATTAATCAAGTCATTGGGCTAGTGACTTGGAGAGAAGTTACGCTGGCTGTGACAATATATAAAGCGACTGCGCATTCCGCCTCTCTCACGACCACCAAATCCACGCTAACCCGATAATCATACTGGGTAAAGAAGAGCTACAGTTTTGTGAGAAATCCGAAATTCGCAAGGAGGCTAGTAGCACACCTAGAAATCAGATAGAAAAATTTCCAGAAGTAATAACAAGCTGGTGTTCCCGTATCGAAATCGGCTGAGACAAGGTTTAGAACAAGAGATAACGGACCTCTCGATAACTACGAAGATTGTGTCAGACTGTTTGGGTATCGCACATTTTGATTCGACGTAAATATAATGATCTTAATTTGCGTGCTAGACATAACTGTATAGTAAATACAAGTACGACCGTAGTGTGGCCGAACGTGTAACGAATACCGAATATTTCTGATACAACACGAATCTGTCATTTACTCTTTCATTCTTTCTAACACTACATAAAAGATGTTATTGTTGGTGTGTGGTAAAAGCAAAAGAAGAGACCGAACTTTAAGGTGAAAGTGTGATTAATATACGGAAGATAGCTTCAATGTAAAACTGCTATATTAAACTTCATTGGCTGGCTACGAATGTCATCAACCATATTGCTGCTCGAGGGTTGATAGTGTATGTACCACAGTTACAAACCTGTAATTCGAAATACAAGACGGTGATCTAACCCGGCGTTCGCCTGCAGTGATTTTGGGAAACCATGGAAAACCCATATCTGGATGGCTGTACCGGAATTCGGACCCACGTTCTCCCGAATGAGAAACCAGAACGCTCACCCACCACGCTCGACTTTCATTCAATCTTTTCGCAATAGAACATAACAATAACATGCAAAAACAACTGGTAGCTACATGTACCATTAAGGGTGAAAACCATAGGAAAAATTAGTTATTTTCATCCCCTGAAATGGAATCAGGCTGCATGCTTAGTACAGATCGGTGTGAATGACTAATTTATTGTTAACTCTGCTCGATCGTCAAAGTGATTACGAACTGGACAAGGGGCGGGAGTGGAATCGCCCATGGCCTTTACGCAGGGACCATCCCGGCATTCGTCTGGAGTAATTTCGGAAATTAATATACTCTGACCGACGAAAAAACCTGCCTCCTTCCAACCTCAATTTATAAATTAGCTATTAATTAGTATCGTAATAATTCTTCTTGCACTACACTTTAGCGGGAAGTCTCCAACACCAGCGTTTCTCAACCTTTTTGAACCCGCGGGCCAACAAATTCACAAAATTTAGCCGCCGACCACTAACTTGTGTGTGTATATTTTTTTATCCATATTTATACCATTAACAACTGAGACATATGGTTTTGTACCATTATAACATTTTAAATCTAAATGCATGTTTTGAATTCCTACAGAAACACAGTTATGAGACCGGAAGTGAAATATTAAAAGTTAATTACATTTTGACAAAAGTGTTAATATTTAGTACTGTAGCCTGGATGCTATACTATACCATTAGCCACCTGCATACACAAAATAAATGAAACGAGTCCTGACAGCTTATGTTGCTGTTTCGTTCATCGTTCGTATGTTACTAACACTAACAAGTACTGCGGTTCCTCACTGCTACTATAAGGCTGCCAGAAAACGGTGATTAACATAATCCTTAATCGAACGGAGCTCTCTTTGATGCTGACTGAAAGCGTATTTAGTGAGTAGGTCGTAGGAACAATGCTCTCGTCATATCATATCACTGACAAAGTTTTGCCTGGCCATTGAAATACTGAAGACTTTTAAAAAGTTGTGTTTAGCTTACACTCGCTCATACTTGTGGTGTGACAGCGTCACCCACAATGAATATAATCAAATCATTATTAATTATATTCATATTTTTTTTTTTCCTTTTTATTATATTCAAGTTGATTAATTATTTAATCTTGGAACGTGTAAATAAATTATAAATAATGAGGTTTGTCTGGATAGGTTAAATGTATGTTTAAAACCAGGGCGGCCGAAGGTATAGTTTATTATAAATTAATTTTTCTGTAAACGCATGGCTCAGAACGCTTAAATATTGAAGGCTAGAGACTGCCATTTCGACCGTTGAGGGTGGAACAATGGAGCAGGCGAGGCGACAAGGTGACGCCGGGCCAGCCCGGCTTGAGTCCCGTTGGAATTCGGTCAACGAACTACCCCACCTTGCCGCTATCCCGAAGGCCAAGTACGAAACGCGCGAAGGATTCAGCGAATGTGACGCGTGATATTAAACACGTGACGACGGAAATGTGTAGCTAGCCAATCCTGAACATTTATTGGGGGCTACAAGACTAATTCCGTGGAGTTCTTTTTCATGTGGCGAGCAACTAGCCGAGGAAGAAGAGGGAGCCATTTTTAGAGAACACTTCTGTCCAAGACGAGCTGATGAGCAGACACTTCTGTCCAAGACGAGCTGATGAGCAGACGTGACTTGGGTCCAAGACGAGCTGGTGAACAGACGTGCTAGCCGGCACGCTTTCTGATGATCATTGTGGTTGATCATTTCTTGCTTTGGAAAAGCGAGATGTCGAGCGGCATGCTTGCCATTATTTGGAAGTTATGCAAATAACGCGATCGTAGCCGCTTATTTAGCTTCCATTGCTGCAGTGGCATTGTGTTTGTCGCTCACCATCACGGCGATGATACTATGGTAATGTACCAGAAACGACGGTCACTATCCAGTGGATTTTTAACAGACTTATGTGCCCTTAAGCGACGCCTGGGTTAAGACTCTGCTCCCGCCACTTAAATTCTGAGCTAGCTGGATTTATATTCCAATTCAATTTTTTTTTTAAGCATCTTGCTGTTTGTTAATTCAATTTTGATGCTTTTCATTCACTTTATACGGCGCCCCCTGGGATTTTTCCTTTGTACAGTAAAATGTTAGCTTCAATTTGATGGCCTGTGTTGCCATGTGATTTCAATGTTAACTTTGCTGTTTTTATTACTTGTTTGAGATATTTCATTCAGTTTTGTTTGCTTACTCCGGCGAATTGTAAACGTCGGGTATTGCTTGTTTTTGCTGATCTAATTGTGTTTAACGTAACGTTAATTACTACCCGACCTTGTAAGGCCATAAGACTCAATAAATGAGGTTTTATTGTGTGTCTGAAATTCATGGTTCTAGTTAGTAACCCATTAGATCCCCTTTTAGCAGCATTATTATATGTATTTTTCAATTTTCAGGATTTAATTAATAAATCCCCCCTCCCTTTTTATGCAACTGATATTCACATCTGGAGCACCCAAGATTGTGTTTTATTACATACTTCAGTACGAGAATGGAATCTAAGTTTAAAATATTCAGCCTGAATCATCTTCACGGACCACTAGTGGTTGAGAAACATTGTTTTACACTAAATACAACAAACCTTATCCCCCCCCCCTTGTTTACTCTTCCTGTCATATTACCGTAGATTGTATAAGGAGACAATTTGATACTTTTTCGTTAGTGTAGTTAAGGCATATTTTTTTTTAGTAAACATGTGGGTTGACCTGTTACTGTACCTGAGTTATCTGCAGTAGAGATTTTCGTGTTTACACCTGATAAATGTGAGGAAAATTCGTCAGGGATGATTTACAATTTTCCAAAAGTAGAGTACTTGGAATATTTACTTCCATGGCGAAAACTCCAAACAGGTATACCAACAGTAGGATAGAACGTAATAGTTTTTGCATGTTTGAGAATTTTTTAATAGAGTTTCCATATACAGTCTTCAGAATTAAATACAGGAAGCAGGTATTCGATTAACTTCAATAACCGGTTTTGCCATCCTGCGATCTAACCAAATTTACATCTACATATATACTCTGCAATTCACAAAATTGTGGGTGGCAGAGGGCGCTCAGCACCAAAGTTAATCTCTTTGCTGTGAATTCCAATCCCGAATGGTACAAGGGAAAAAAAGAATTCATTTGAGAATCAGTGCAGCGCCTTATTTCTCTAATCTTATCTTTCCTGTCATTCCGACCCAAATAGGTTGGTGGACGAAGTATTTCACTACACTCATAACTGAAAGTGGGAGTACACATGTTTACCAATAAGTTTAAACGAAACGTGCGTCGTCTGTCTACCAGAGACTCCCAGACTAGTCTACTAATCAGTTCTGTGACGCTTTCATAAGGACTATACCAAGCGGTCACGAATCGAGCGGCTCTTCTCTGTACTTTCTCTATACTTTCGGTCAACCCCTTACGAAACAGATCCCAAACGGCACAACAGTAGTCCGAATGTGGACGCACAAGAAATTTGTACGCTATCTCCTTTGTTTGTTCATTACAATTGTTAAAGACTCGACCTAAGAATCGTAGCCTAGAATTAGCTCTACCTACTAACGAATTAAGGTGTAAGTCCCATTTCATGTTCCTTTGTACTGTTACTCCCAAATATTTCACAGAATCGACCATATCAATAACTAAACTGTTTAACTCGTATTTCTGAACAATCGTATTTATGTTATGACTTTCGAATTTTTTATCATCAAATAGATATGAAGGCTACAGCTCACTGGGTCGATTCAAAGGAAGCATTGAGTCTCATAAACAACCATAAATTGGTTGCAGCCTGCCGACTCCATTAAATCCAGCGTGCTGGATGGTCGTTACTAACCCAAATTGCGGAAGGGAAACACAATATTTTGGACTCCCATTAATGCAAAAGGGAGCGTGCATGCCTACAGTTCGTCTGTTACTTGAGGAACACTCTGGATTGAACCGTCACATAAACCTTCCGCTTAGAATAGAATCTTAATATTCAGGATCTTGGCTGCACGATGAATAAAGCATCGTTTCAGAGTACCCGTGCTGTATACCGTTCCCTTTATCGGTTATCGATACCAGTGATAATAGACTGTGAAACCTAATTACTGTTTGGTTCTGACTGTTTGTGGTTCTTTGTTGAGCGATGGCCAACTATCACCATGAGACCAGCTGAAGGTAAAAAGTCCAAATTCAACCTTCGGACTTACGACGATGCGCAGTCAGTGTGTAAGTATATACAGAGCGTCAGCGTACCTAGGTTTTTTAGGTGATAATACAGCTTTCTTACACAGCAGAATAACTTAAGTACATGACGGCGCAAGAGTTCCTAAAATGAGCTTCATTGAGCATTTTTAGTGACGAAGAATCATCTTGGGGAACGTTAGCTGACGTCACAGACGAGAAAACTTGATGCCGTAATGGAGTGCCCTTAGGCCGAATAACGAGTGGGTAAGTAAGCAAATAAAAATACACACGGCTTGTCCTTGAATTGTGGCTCCGCATTACAATGGAGATGCGTGGTATCCGTTTTAGGCTTCGGATTATTCGTCAAACCATACAGAAAACAAGGAAAAGAGCGGGAAAATGATTTTGCCGTGAGAGACCATACGGTTGATATTTGGTGAACGTAATTTTCTAAAGGCTGACACTAATTTCGCTGTAAAATTCCAGTTTTAATTAAAAGAGACTGGTGCAATAAAATAATGATACGCAGATATTAAAGTATTTTTGAGGTCTTTTTTTGTTTTGCTTATGGCTTTACGTCTTGTCAATGTCGGGGTACTTAGAGGCTGGAAAGTACAGGACCAAGGAACGGAAAGGAATTTGGCCACGATCTTTTGAAGGAACCATTCTGGCATTCGATTGGAGTTATTTGTGGAAACCATGGAAAAACCAAATCTGGATGGCCGAAAGGGGATTCGAACCAGCGTCCTCAGGAATGCGAGGTCAGACGTTACCACTCACACCCCACGCTCGGTATTTCAGATGAGTACTCAATAGGGCTGTTGATAAAAAAAATCGATATTTTTTGAAAATATCGATATTTATTTTTGGGACGAATTATCGACATTTCGATCTTGACTCTGAATATCGGACTCGATATTTTTAAAAATAAGTTATCGTTTTCGATTTCCTCGTAGAAGATATTAAGTTACTATTGGAGGAACACATTGGAAGGCACATACAATAAATTTAATCATACATAGAATTTTAAGAAGCAATGAAAATTTTTAAAATCTAGATGATGAAATAAAATTTATTGCACCTTATTTAAAATACTAAGTTAGTGTTTCTGATTAATTACGATCCGAGCAACAAGCAAAGTAAAAAAGAAGACAAAATAATAATGCTCATTCAAGCAGTCAGCATTCGTTCGAATTCTTGTCTGGACAAGTTGCAAAGATTTTTAAAATTTGTCTTCAGTCGATGCAAATGTATTAGCATTAAAAACTAATCATATTGAGCTATATACGGTAGTTCTCCACAGTTAAATACGCTCATATTTTGGGCGAATCTTGTTCTATATCAACAAAAGGACAGAGCTCCAAAAGAATGTCACAGTCGGTTCACTTATACCACTAACGAATTTATTAAGACAAGAAATTGAAAAAAAAAGAAACATCTAAATTGGTGCCGTTATAACACAATTTACTTACGCCAAAGCAACCACCATGAATCTCCGCATCAAAAAATTGCATTTTGGTAAAGCATAAGCCGTTTCCAAAGCAATATTAAAGAAGGGGAAATATTTCACCTAATATAGAGGTTTCTTTATGCATAGCAGAAGAAACACTGCCATCTCTTTGGGATAAACATGAGCTCATGCACTTGAAAAATATGTCTAGTGAAGTTTCTGACACGAGTTTTGGTTGAATGATTACTAAAATAAAACAATATTTGCATCAGCTGAGTATTTCAAGATCATCAAATGACCTAAAATTCTGGATAAATAGAATTCATTTTATTCCTGTAGTATCAGAAATATTTGGTACCTTATGTCACATCAGAAGCATCCAACTGAGTTGCATCAACTATCAATCTTCCAGTGCCTTAAAATTGCAGTAGTCTACCAGCAGATCCTATAAAACAACTAACATGTTTAAAAACAGCTGCTGTCAAATATTGGTACACATAACTTTATTTTTTTATATAAAATAATTCCTGCAAACACAGTCCACATTTCTACCTTAATCTCTATGTTTCACACATTTTTATTGGAAACGGAGCTTAGTATGCTTAACTAAAGTGTGAAATTTTGCTTCAATCATCACCTTACTTTGAAAGTTTGTGGAATTCAAATTCTTTGAAACGACTACAAAAATCCATCATCGTAATTCTACCCAAGTTCCATTTGTCAGTGAAACAGGTAATTTGGTACACATACAAGGTTTCACACCCAAATCATAAGGAAAGTCCATGTATTTATCCAATGGCAATCCAAAAGGTGAAACGTCTTAGAGCAAATTTGCACCTTGATTGCATTATTATTGATGATGCTATTTGCGTTAAATTTTTGTTTTGCACAGAGATCAGGAAGCTTGATAAACACATTAAATTTTACTTTGTTACTATAGTTTAATTTGGAAGGTATTGGTACACCGCCTACTCAGGTGGTGGTAACGATGCAGGCTCGGCATCGCTCACACGGAAAGAATCGGATGCGAGCCATTTCTTTTAAATGAGCTTGCGTGTTGTCGTGGGACGTTTTTCGACATAAAAGTTGGGTGTAAGCAGAAATATTGGTAAATGCAGATAACAAACGTTTCATAAGAACGAAGATTCTCTGGGTGATCAGAATTAATATAGTGTTCTCTGGTGACTAGCCGATTGAGCAGGGTGTTTTAACATGGTATTTTGGCGATCGAAAACTATGTCGCCATCTTCTAGTGAAACAAATGTTTGCTAAGGTGCAAAAATTAAACAAAAAAAGTAAAAAAACCTACAAAAAGAAATTATATTCCACATAAAAAAGGTGACTTGGCCATTTGCATACTATGACAGTGAAACTTCTACCAAAATAAATGCGTCTACTGTTGTTTAATCAGTCTTAGAAGCTCACAGAAGCCAAGATTTCCTTGGGACCTCTTTCGGGTTTTACAAGTCTTAGAGTAAATCATACACATTATGCCTTTCATTTTAGCAAAAATATGTAATGCTTAAGTCATAATTTTCTTTAAACTTATATCCGTAACTCCACGAAAAACCATTCTGTTTAAGAAATTGAAGACTAGATTCAGAAAAATATCTCAGAACTTTTTATGAGTAAATAGCCACAAGACTTGATACTATTTTTACACGATTTGTTTTTGTAACATTATTCCTATAAAATATGTCGATATATTGATACTTTTCTTCGATGTATCGAATCCGATATTGGTACTTTTAAAAATATCGATATATAGAAAATCCGATATTTTTCAAAATATCAACAGCCCTAGTACTGAAAACGACTATTATACTAAACGCACAACCATAAATTCATCCGTAACAGTATTAGCAAAGAAACGGTTACAGAATTATAAACAAAAGAGAAGCGATAGAAAATATATCGGAAATACCTCTCTTTCAGGATTGGTGACCAGGAACGGGAACGAATTTAACCATGATCTTTTGAAGGAATCAACTCGGTATTCATCTGGAGTAACTTCCGGAAACCATGAAAAACCGAACTTTGGATGGCCAGAGGATGATTCGAACTCCAGGCCCGAATGTTATCACTCATTCACCGCGGTCGGTATATGGAATTGAATGAATTCGAATTTTCAGACTTTTTACTTAATACTTTGCAGTGTGATTTACCATTATAGCAAATTAAATTACAGGAACTTTTTTTATTTTTTTACTCCCAGATGAAGGCTGGGAGGCGAGCTGCTGGGTCTCGGTGCCCCTTTTTAGCCGAACTAAACTACGGGGAGAGAAGGGGGATGGAAGTCGGCCGTAGCCTTATAGGGAATCATTGCAGTATTCGCTTTGAGTGACTGGGGAAAACCTCGGGAAACCCCAGCCTGGATGGCCGGACGGGATTTGACCCCCATCCTCCCGAATGGTTGGTTGGAGGGCAAATACTCCATTTTTTAATTACGGAAATTACAAAAGCGATGTCTAGATAAAATTTATAATTAGGCTACACATAAACTGCCTGCAAGAGAAATGTAGCCTGTTGTGGAGCTGTTCACAAAGCGAACGATATAAAATTATGGAAATGACGACAGCTGTAAAAAAAAGTGCCGCATGTATACAATGGCTATCCCGTGGCGTAATTGTACTGCTGGGATACGTGGCAAATTCATCAGATGGGGCCATCTCTCAGTGCTGGATATAGGGAGGGAGGCAATCTGGGGCACCCAAATTTAAGGGGAACTTTTTTTTCTCTTAGTGCCACTATTGCCCCGGGCGGGGGTCATCTCTGGCCAAAGCCCCCCTCCCCCTCCACCTCGCTGGTGGCATTTTTCCCGTCCTGCCACCTTAGTGTTACTCCACTGACACTATCTATGTTTATGCATAATATGACGGACAGCTGCTGCACATGGTCATAACTTATATCACTAGTTAGGATACATAATACTTTTTACACAAATTAATAATATGCATCAGGATGATACAGAAACCAAAACAGTAAAAAGCCGTCAAGTTTAAGATTTTTGTATTTCTGTCGCCACTACACAGAAAAATTAATGAATATAATTTTAACGAACCTGCATATAGTGATAGTTTATGTAACCGGATGACATAGAACATACTTTTTATCCAGATAAATAACATAGCTAGGACAAAGTAGTGAACAGAAATTTTTTTCTCTCTGTGCGGGTATCTCGCTTAAACTAATGAACGCATTTCAACGAAACTTTACAGAGGGGTAGCATATGTTACGAGTTAAGATACAGGGTACTCATTATCTAGATCAGTAACGTAGTTCTCAATGCTACAAAGGCAAATACTCTAAATTTTGGAATAGTTGTGTTTACACACGCGCATCACACAAGAAGTAATGACTGGTTTTCAGTATGACTCCACATAGTGACTGACGTCTAATTAGTAACATTAGGTGACCAGTGGGAAAATTTCACGAATGATATACGATGAATGGTGTGGTTGGTGGTTTGTAGCATTATGAAAGAAGAAGCGGCTAAATTGCAAACAATTGTTTATTATCACTAACCTTTTGGTGAAACGTTTCCCGAACAGGAACAAAAATATCAGAAAAGACCCTTTCTCTAGACAACACACACAGTTTACCCATATGTCATGCTGCTAACTAGCGGCAATGAGATCACTCCTTACTAGAGGTGGGCAAAAGAATCGTGAATCGATTCAAAGAGTCGACTCGTCTGAAAGAATCGTTTGCGGAATCGACTCACTTGGAAGAGTCACGGTTCACTCAAGAGTTGTTAAGAGGGAGCTCAGGAGCTGAGCCGTTGTTGCGCAATCGCTCACCGACTCGTCCAGGTTCTGAGTCGACTCCGAGTCGTTAACTCGATAATGTTTACGACTCTCGGCTCACTCGCTCTCGGCTCACTTCTGTCTTAATGACTCTTCCATGGATTCGGCTCTTTTTAACTCTTGATATCTGCGTAACTCGTGATTCCTTTCGATTCACAATCTTAGTTCCCACGGCGTGTTTCTTGGTTTGGCAACTTATTTGTAAGGAAATAAAGAATATTTATCTTTGGAACAGGAAAATTAAAAATATGTTACAGAAATAAAAAGTATTTTTAAATTTAGGAATTTACTTTCTTAAATACACATTTTTCTAGTGTTTTTGGAACTAGTTATAAGTTTTTGGTTTCCTTCCAGACTGTTATAGATGCTACCACAACACAGATTTAGATTTACAAATAAATTATCAATGAATTATACGTCCTATAACTTTTATATTTTACCACAAATAAAGTATTTCCCGATTATTTGAGGACAGGGAAAAGTATACCGATTTCAGAGCCATCTGCTATTCTGCGTGGGTTTTTCAAATTGCGAATGCATCGAGTACTGAATTTAATTGCGATGGAGCGCGTCCGGTTATTATCATACGAACTTCATCAGTGTTTTAGTTGTTCTTCAGTTCTTTATTTTGTGGATAATGCAAACATTTTGCAATAGAAATGAACGAAGTTTATGAATTGGACCATTACAAAAAATTAGCGGCATATATACTGTTCCAGCTGGTGAGGTTTCTACGAGGAAAAAGGTTAAACGAAAAGACGTTGGGGAACAGTGCCGTCGATGAATATAGGGGAGCGTCCAGAAATTACGTGAGACTTTTTAGGGGGGGCAAGGGGTCCGGAAAATATCACGAAATCTCACCAAGGGGGGGGGGGGGTCGACGGATCTCACGTGAAATTTTGAACTTGAATGAGTGTAGAACTAAAAAAAGCGTAAAAAATACCAGTTTACAGGGCCAAAAACCGGCTTTTGAGGGGGTATCATTCTTTCGGGGAGCACGACACAGCTAAAAAAAAGTCTCGAAACTTCTCCTGGTCGAACAACTGGGGGGGAAATCTCACCAACGGGGAGGGGGGGGCGGCAAAATCTCACCAAGTCTCGCGGGGGGGGGAGGGGGTCTAGATTTCCGGAAAATAGCCTCACGTAATTTCTGGACGTCCCCCAAAATACTAATACTGAAACCAAGAAAATAAATATAAAATTTAAATTATGCCATTTAAACAAACACTGATTTATTGGTTTGTAGGTAAAATGCTAGTGATACGCTGTTTAACTTAAGAAAAGCACCATCCGGCAAATTCAAAAAAAAATGCCAAATTTATGGAGTAAAATTGGAGCATATGTAAGGGGCGTCCATAAACCATGTAGCTCCATTTTGGCTTCTTGTGAACCCTCCCTCCCCCCAAGTAACTCGACGTGGCTTATGTCTCTAACCCCCCTCTCCCCACGTAGTTTTTTCCATGACGGAAATAAATATTTACATGGTGTTGAGTGTTCTGTATCTCATTTTAAGTGTGACAAATAATATGAATGAAAAGCTATTTGGCCTGACTCGGAATCCCACCTTCCAACCCCCTCCACCCACCTCTCAAGACCGATCTACGTGGTTTATGGACGCCCTCTAGCGAGACGTGTAACAAACATGCCACCTACAAAATCAACAATCTAAATCAACAATCTCAATCGATAATTACAATCTGCAACAAGGCTTAGAATCAGTAATGAGGTTTGACAACAATTAGCTGGAAGCCTTGAAAATTTCACAGTGTGGCAATCTCACATTTTGTTGACCCGGTTCGGAAAATTCCCAGATCCACCACTGGTTGTAGTTAGACAGGGGGCGGCGTAATCGGTATTGCGCAAGGGCGCTCAAATAGTTAGTGGAGAGCCTGCTCGAAAGCTGGACAGTTAATGACTGAAAAGAGAAGTCGGCTCACATCACAAAAACTAACGAAATGCTTTTTGTAAATAGCAATAAAAAACTTGTGTAGTTTTCATAAGTAAATTGAATCATTTTTATTGTAAAATTAGTGTTTTCATTTGTTTAAATAATAAAATAAATTGTTTTTGCAATAAATAACTTACAATTTAACTATCAAAAACAAATGTTATTATTTTAGTTAGAATTTGTTAATCATTTCCTTCTTGTTGGTTAATAACTCGTTATCTATTTTCGTCATTCAAAATATCATGTGAAAAGAATCGAAGAGTCGTTTAAAAGAATCGATTCTCAGCGAGGAGTGAATCGATTCCAAACGATTCATCAAAAAGAATCGGTTTGCCCATCACTACTCCTTACCAATGACAGCGAACCCTGGCAGCTTGGCTCTGAATTATCCCTTTTCGTAACAACAATTTTTGTTTGTCAACTGAAATAACTAGCGCTAAAGTGATCACTACTTATCGACGTTATCTTGACTCTGAACTATTGCAGGCCCGTATCCTCGATTGTTCATAATTTTGCCATTTAAGGGCTGAATTTCGAAATATTCCATTCCTAATTAATAATGTTACCAAAGCGGAGAACCTAATCATTAAAATGATACCTCATTTTATTGCTGTTGGTTAAGTATAAACGGAAAAAGATGACTCGCTACAAAAAAATACAAAACAGTTAAAATTAGGAATTTTTGTACGTGTGTGCACGGATCAAGTAATAACCAATCATTTCAATGAATCTGAGTCACCAAGCGTGGTAGATGAGCGGCTAACGCTCTGGCCTCGCATTCGGGAGGACACCGGTTCGAATCCCCGTCGGGGCATACAGATTTGGGTTTTCCCAAATCAGTCCAGGCGAATGCAGGTCATAGCCGAATTCCTTCTCGTTCCTTGTCCCAAGTTCCATCCCGCCTCTAATTACCTCGACGTTGACGAGGCGTAATGCCATAATTAAAACAAATATTTCATCGTAGTGTTAGCTTATGTTATGTTACTGATATCTTACGTTTATTTTCGATGTGACGACACACTGTGAAATTATAAAAGGGTGCGCTGGTTCAGTTGCTCAGTAATAGACCCTATGCATTTGTATAGGTATAAATAAAGAAATCTGTTCGTACATACGCCTGTCCCATGTGTTCGCAGAGAAACTATGTAACAATACCGGTACTGAAGTTTAGTTGGAGTGTCAAGGTTTGGTAGAGACAAGTGATGCGCAAAATGTGTTTAAAACATTTATAAATTTGGAAGGAGATCCAAGTAAGGGTATAAAAAATAGAGCTATCCCTCTGTTTTCGTACGCTGGGTATTTGTCAGAAAGTTTATCCGCTAATTGGCAGCACAAATCTTAAATTCCGAGTGGAAGAAGTAGCTAGTGTTACATAAATTCTCAAAGAAACCTCCCACGGAAGTCAGTTTATGTCTCTCAGTGATGCATCGTGTTGGGTTACAGATTTATATATATAAAGATGAGTGCATGCATGTATGTTTGTTTGTTCTTCATACAAATTCACAGTTTTCATCCTATTTCGATGAAAGTTTGCACAATTATCCAATGAAACAAGGAGAAAAATACTGTTTACATTTGGTTGAAAATTTTCGCTAAAAATAATACATATTGTCTTATTACTGAACGGTGATAGACAGACGCGTAGAATGTGTAGGTCTTTGTTCTACATTTGCGTATAGCGGTCTGGTAGTTGAGTGGTGAAAGCGCTTGCTTACTGGTGTTTGGTTTGTGGTCTCCGGTTCAAACCTCCGCGGAGCCACAGATTTTTAAAAATTGTTTCTGATCGTAAGAGTCACGCCTGGACCGTCGGATGTTCGGATTGAATGTTAAACTGTAGATATCAAAAATTTACGATTGCAATGCTAGGCAAATACTGTAGGTGTACACTTTCTAACATTATATTGATCCCTCAGAGGTTGTTTGCAGTCAGAGAGAGAGAGAGAGAGTGTGTGTATGATCTGCAGTAATAATACTATAAATGCGGAAGTAAGTCCCTATCTTTTTGCTTAGTTTTGACGACTAAATGGCTATACCGATATTGATGGAATTTGACAAAAAAAAAAAAAAAAAATCTGTTGGAAGGCCACAGGTCATTTTTTTTTCCGGTATGATTAATAGTTGTAGTGACGAAATTTTGAGATCTTATCGAATGGTAACAGAGAGACGGATGTGCGTGTTAGTCTGTAATGTTACGTCGGTTGCCCCAGCCGTGCTTTTCGTGCATTATGTTAGTGTATAATTTGTTAATTAATTTCGTTTAGTGAAAAAACGTGTTATTCAGTATAGATGTCTATTTTCTCTGTCCTATTACTTTGTGTATGCTTAAATTTTTCTGGCCCCAGTTCATATTGCCTTCTTTTTTGACATTCCTTGCGGGCGTAAACTGGCCTAAGGTGTAACTCTAGCAGAGCAGGAGCACCCAAGAACCGAAGAATCGGACGCTCATGCTGAAGAAAGAAGAAGAGACCAAGCTGAAATAAAGCTGCCCATTGTTAACATCCCCCTCTCTCTCTCTCTCTCTCACACACACACACACACACATCCCTGCACCTTCGTTTGTTTTTCTGCTTTTAAATATGTTGGAAATCAATTCTCTTCAAGAGACAGGTTCGACGGTAGAATGATATAGTGATAGATTTCTCGTATTATGCCGATTCGGTGTTGTTTGGGATCAATCCTTCGTTACCAACAACTTTCTGTATTCAATTCTGACAAAGAAATTCTTAATCCACGCGGACGAAGTCGCGGGTATCAGCTAGTATCCTATAATTCGAAACATGTTTCGAATCTCTCCATAGCGTTTGTATGTTCTGCACTATGGAGGAACTTTTTCTTAGGAACAATTATTTTCTCGGCGAAGACAGAGAGACGTCAGTTCTCACGTAATTTATCTGGTTTTGACTCGCCATTTAAAATTATTCAATTTTGCTCTCATAACCCTCACGGTGATTTTTTAAAATATTAAATATTCGCACTTCAAAAGAATGAAACAAGACATAAGCAATCGAAATGCCCACTGTGTACATTCAAATAATTAATTCCAATTAAAAACAAGTTCAAATTCTTTTTCAAGC
Organism: Vandiemenella viatica; assembly: GCA_031002005.1. Classification (NCBI taxonomy): domain Eukaryota; kingdom Metazoa; phylum Arthropoda; class Insecta; order Orthoptera; family Morabidae; genus Vandiemenella; species Vandiemenella viatica. The sequence continues at coordinate 141,103,792 of JARYHS010011408.1, forward strand.
ACATAATAACATTTGAATACAAATAAACTCTTACACTAACACATCATAGATAATAATACAAAATACTCCAATGGCATTAGATTTCCCCGATCAGAATTACAAACATGCACAAAATTATATTGTTATATGTGTCACAATATTTGGCGTCATACAGAGCACTGCAATTCTTATAACGGGGATTTAGATGGTAACACTTCTCCGCAAGTGTACCAAGACGAATATCTCCTTGGCCATTGTGGTATATTTAGTTTCGAGCTACGTATTAGTGCTATTTATTTGATGTATAGAATATTTATTTTTAATGTTTCTGGACCTAGTACAGATTCTGTTGAAGAAATTTTACGTAACACCTAGGCATCCAACCGAAATTCTTAAGTGGTGACGGATTCTTAAAACAACATGCCAGATGATTACCTGGTAAATTATATATTGCGCCAAAAGCAATTCGATGCCACCTCAAAATCAATAGGAATCCTAATGGCGTGAAAGATACTCTGATAGCTGTATTACTATGCAAGGATGCACAATTGAAGAATAACACTGTCTTATACTGCGTTAATGCCAAATATGAACTGACGATAGAAGACGCCGATAAACAGAAGACCCGCAGGGCGACAGGAAAGAAATTGGAAAACAAAGCATAACACTTGCCTCTAAGAATATTGGAATTTCCATCGCTCCCAAGGTGGTTGTATTTTTACTGGTTTACAGAAAATGATATATTCCTATACCCTCAGCAACTAGATTTGTTTTCTATATATGTGAGGAAGCAATGGCCAGTTTATGAAGATTTTTTAGATATAAAGTTAATTTGGCATCAATAATAGAAAAATTTATTAGATTAAACACTAACTTATGTTACCGTAAGAAAGTAAATCACAGTACCAGTTACTCAAGAACTATGTTGTATCAGCAGCTGTATAACTATAGGATTAGGAGCTCTCGGTAGTTTTTCGTCTAACGGCAAATTATCATTAACTTTTTAACGTTTCTGTATTTTTCTAGAATTTTTTATACATAGTTTAATCATTACAGGATCTTTATTATCCTCACAAACAATGCAGTGCTAAACTACAAATTTGATTTTTGCAAATCGCATCATTTTATCATTTTTTTAATTATCAATCTAACTAATTCGATGGCTTAGCTACATACACTTATCTATTAAGTTTAAAGGCTAAATACCAGAAACTTGTAGAAAGAGAGAAAAAAAGTAAGGATATAATCACAGTTTATGATACTGATTGGTGAACACTGCATAGGGAGATACAAAGGGACAGGGCACGAGCCCTCGTATTGGCCATCCAGGAGGTTTCGCGCCATCATCAAGGCTAATACTGGGACGGTCCCTAATCTCCACCACCTAAATTTCACAAATAAAAAAATACACTTCTCACGCACAGAACATAGTTTCAAGCTACGCTGAGAGATGACAATACTTAGCTTCCTCTAGTAATGTAGCGTTCGAGGCAAGAGATGCGGGCATTTAAAACTCTGCCACTACACGGCAGAGCTATACCCTCGGGTATCTCCTGGCCATTTTAAATGTGAATGGTCGGTGAAATAATCAAGAAATGTCATATAATTTTTTTTACCTATGGTTTTACGCCTCGTCGACGTAATTAGAGGCGGGATGGGACTGGGATCAAGGAACAAGAAGGAATTCGGCCATGGCCTTTTGAAGGAAGCATCTCGGCATATGCCTGGAGTGATTTGGTGAAACAATGGAAAACCCAAATCTGGATGCCCGGGCGGGGATTCGAACCGACGTCCTCCCGAATGCAAGGCCAGAGCGTTAGCCGCTCACCCACCATGCTCAGTCTGTCCTATAGAAATGTCTTCAAAACTTAATCGAATTAAAGGCAGAATCGCCATTCGACATTGATTGCAAACGGAAAGTAAGGAGGATGCCATGATTCAGTTCCTGTTGATAACTGAAAGCGGAATCAGGTAACATTTCTTGAACATCATGAGGGTTGATAATTCACTGAACATTTGCAAGAGATACAACAGGAAATAAAATTTTCTACTTACTCTTTCAAGGATTATTGCAATCTCGGAACTGCTGCCAGAGACAAAGTTAGGACGGCAATCTAAAAACGAAAGTAAATTGATGTCTTCTTTATACATAGCGATAAAAATAGTCTATTACGGGCAAACAGAATGGCATCACCGTAGAAATAAATTCTTTCATATACAACGCAAATTGTATGTCCAAACAACATGGCCTTTGATAGGAGATGTATTTCGAATCAGAGATAAAAATAACGGAAAGAATAACGGTGGAAAGTATAACTGCTTGGAGAGTTATCGCTGATGCTAGCTCTCCAAGAGTCAGTTCATAGAACTACTATTATGCTGAAAGTTACTGGACCTCTCAATCGATAAGGTGTGAACATCCGCTGACAGCTGCCCTGAAATGGAAGAAGTCGTGCTTTAATAAGTATCGGTAGGTAGTCCTGTATTCTTGAACGTACGAATGTAACCAATTATACATCGTATCTTCGAGGTAAACTATAACTAATGTGATCATTGGTCTCGCTTTGGTCGGGATTGTCCCGCTGCCCCCAACGAAAGTGAAAACGTCCCGCTTTCGCAAACAAAACTACAATTTAATATATCTATCTATCAAGATCTAAAACGGAAGATACTGTTTTAGCCGCGTGGAGGTTGAATCGATGCATGGACCATTGATCACACAAGGATTTATTAGCAGCAGCAAAGATATGGAAATACGAAATCTTCACAGATTTTCCGCCGGATAATATTATTAAAAGACAAGCTTTCGGCGGCTTGCTTTGCCGCCATCATCAGGTCCATTGTACTTATGAGAACAACTAGTACTGTTTCTCATATTAAGATATGGAAATGTTCGACGAGTTTTCGCTTATTTCCAGCTGCGCCACAGATAAAAAATCACTAGCGTGTCGCTGAGAATTTTGTTGCTGAAGACCGTTGAACTGAATTATTTCAACACTTCCGTACTAACACTCAACTTTCACATAACTATTGAGTACGTTATGTGTTCGCCTGGAAGTAACGCTCCTGTCGAAAGAGTTTTTTCTCTGATAAATAAAATATGGACAAGTGATAAAACGCATTTAAGTGTCGCAGTATTGAGAACCATTTTCATTACCAATACTCACATCAACAAATCAAGTAATGAGCTCCATTCCCACTTGAAAATTAGATCCGATATTTTGAAACTGATTCTTTCCGACGATAAATACAAAACAACTACCTAGTTCGACATCAGATGTCAGACACTAAGCTAACATGTAATACATTCTACTTATTTTAAGTGTTCTTCGTTTTAGTAAAGTATGAAAAAAAAAATCCTAGGACGTCCCGCTCTGACGAAAAAGATAAATGGTCACGTTGGGTACAACGCATAACATTTTCCTGCTTAAGATAGTCGCGGGGACAGAAAAAAAAGACAGTTGTAGTGTAGTATTTGCCCATTTCAGCTGGCGATGCAATAATTTCGGATAGAGTTTAGCGTTGCACAAGACGATTAGGATTCGCTAAGCAAACAATCATTAAAAACCCTATTGTAAATAGCGATTCATTCTGCGGTGAACAGAGATTTAGATACACGTTTGGACGAACACTTAAATTTTTTAGCTTATCTTTCTAGAAGATTATTGCATCAGCAATAGCTGCCATAAAATAAATAATCAGCTGCAGAACATAAATATTTACTATTCCCGGGCAGATAATTACATTACAACACAATAAACTTCTAAATTTCATAACAGGCTATGCAACAACTATCTAATTATAAGATCGATGAAAATGAAACAATAAACTGGTGAACATCAACGGAGAATGTCCCTGGGGCTGACGAGAGAATAAAGACCTGTGGCAACAACTGCATTAACTGTAGCTACATATGCATGGAATTGAAAATATTGACAGGCAGCGGAAATCGAAGGCAGTAAGCATCATCCGAAGGGAACTTTAATAAATGGCTATTAACTGATGGATTTAGAGCAACAGTGAAGCGGGTAGATAATGAAAACAAATTGGAATACATAAAACAGATATTCTTGGTTCGTTTTCTTAGTGGAAACGTTACGGATAACGATAAAGTAATGACTGAAACCTTCTTCTGGCTTAGTTCAATACGCCTCGTGTCAGGACTGAAAAAATCTTTTTGTATAAGTCTTGGGACGAGAAATATGGCACAATATCAGGTGGAAGGATACGGCAACTGTAGGACGATTCTAAGATTTGGAAAGGAAAACCCCGATATACGATTCCAACTGACCGCACTCAGAGGCAGGAGCTATATTAAGTCAACATCAAAACTACAAAAGACTTTTTAGTCAGTGATGATAATAGAATGGAGCTCAGAAGTCTGAGGCGCAACAAACTCTAACTATTGTTTATATTTGTAATGTAAACAGAATAACTGCACACAGAAGTAGGAACATTATAATGGAGACAGAGAGAAAAAAAATGACATACAATACAAAAAATGCAGCTAAAAAACCCGCTGACGCAGGGAGTAGTGTATAAGTACAAGTAAAAGTGAAACAATTAAAATATAAAACCGCTGAAAATGCTTCCGACAATAAAGTAAAACGCGTTCTATAAAATAAATAAAATTACACAATTTCAATTGCATTGGCAGTTGTTAATAAATAACATGGCAACAATTTCAATCCCTACTCTTTGAATGCAACTAACAATCAAAGTTACAATCAGAAGAGCTAATAAAGCAATATCTCAGAGCAGGTAAAGACATATTTTTGTCGCAAAGGGCGACAAAGATAATTTTTAGATCACGTGCGTGATTTTAAATAAAAAATTTAATTTGAATAGCATCAATTTTGAGTTGAAACATTTTGCAGAGAGAATAATGTGATGCAGTATAGTGAATCGACACGGCATTACCTTTAGCACACTGGACGGAGTGTGCAATGAATGAACGTTGGTCCGCCGCGCTGTCTGCCTGTTCCACTACCTCGCCTCGATTCGTGTTCCGTTTAAAGGCCAAGGTCACGCGGTCTATGACATAACACGAGGGGCGCCTCATACCAGGCTTCACACCACCCATCTTTTCATGCTTGTATATTGAAACAAGAGTCATTTTACAAGTGTCGTACCTGTTGACTCTTGTCAGGTGGTTAGATGGAACCCACATTTTGGGTATCAAATACAGGAGTTGGAGGCGGTGCAAAGAAAGACTACTAGATTTGTCTCTGGAAATTACCATAGAACACAATCAGTGACCAGTATGGCAAAAGAATTGGAATGGGACTCATTGGAAGGCAGTAGAATGGCGAAGATAGACATGGTGTAACGATGCAATCGAACTGACGCGAATCGAGAGTAGTGTCGGTGAGGGATTATCTTTGACGGTGAGGACAAGATGGCAGGAGTCTATAGTATGCGGCCGGAACGTGAGAAGCTAATGGCGGGAGTGGCCGTTTCTTAAGAACGATACCGCGAGGACGATTACTTAAAAAGTGCTTGTGACTGTTCAGCTAACTGGTACTGTGATTTTCAAGAAGTATTTGGAGTGTCAGTGTACTCAAACGGGGACGGTGTTCCGAACAAATTAATGTGAGAGTGGCACCACATATTACGTGTACCTACTCGGTTCGAATCCTGCACGCTTTGGAAGAGAAGTTCGATTGCACGGGTCATTGTAACTGGTGGGTACTTCGGCGGTGTATTTTTTTTAATGTTTATCCAGACAATAAAGGTGTGCTCTGAATGCAAACTTTTTTGTGATTTATGTGGTGACGATTCCTACTCATATTTTGGTAACTGCCACCGCAGACTCTTTCACGTGATTAATTTTTTGTTAATGACTGTAAATTCTTAGAATTAGTTGCGGTATCTCCGCTGGTGACCTGATAAAGACTGAACCTGTAATTATAGTAACATTTAATTAAGAACTGAAATATACGCCGTGTTGAGTAGTGCCACCAGGACGCTAATTATCACCAATTAACGAGGTGCCTTGCAATGGGAGTGTACAAGGCGTATACTGAAGATGAAGGGTAGAAAGATATTGGTGTAAGAATTAAAAAGCGAAGAGATGACTACAATTACAAGCTGGCAACCGATTTCAGGCACAAGGGTGTGGGAAGATTTTCTTTCGTAGATAAGGGGGTCAGGGATTGGAATAAGTTGCCAAAAGAATTGATGAATAATTTACCACAAACAGTAAAAAAAATTGAAAGTTTAAATTTGTAGAGGGCAAAAGTAGTTAGGTACAGGAGAGGGGAAAAATTAGTGTGTAAGGAAATTGCCACCAGAGTGTGCGCTCCATCGTAATTCAATTAAATTAAATTCGTTACAGATATTGATACATTTTTAATACCTAATACTTCCAGAATTTCGACTCGATAAAATATTGGAGATAAAGGAGAATTTTTTTTATTAAATTTAGTTCTTTAATTGATTAAAACAAAGATGTTCCAAATTTGAATAGTAATTCTAATTTTCCCGTGTATCTGTGTATCGAGAAATATTATATTCTTCTTTCCAGAGTAGTTCAATAAAATTGTGGGTATCATCTAGTAATTGTTTGATGATATTATATCGAGTTCTAACATTACAAAGAGTAACTCCTTAAAAACAGAGTCCTGAAATAAATTGTGTAGCAGCTGTTTGTTGTCCAGCAAAAAGTCACAGAAAACCACTGCATTGTACGTTCAAACGGTATCCCGAAGCCGTTAAATCGATCAAATTATATAAAGACTAACGGCTTTTTCCTGAATAAAATATTTCGGAAGTAATATAGTCCTCCAATCGGATTGAGAGGTGGAGATGCTGAGGGAGGCGTCATCAGAAATCATAAAAAAATTCTGTGAGTCGGAGTGTGGAATGCTAGAGAACTGTAAAAAAGATATGAACAACTTCAGTTTGAATTTTTCGTAATTAGCTAGATTAAATGAAATGATTCCTAGGATTTCTTGTCTAGGAAACGTAGGTAAACGTGCAAAACAGATGTTAGTGTGGAATTAGTTACGAATAAGAATAAAGGTAAACGAGTGAGTTAGTATGCACAGCTTAGCGATTGAATTGTTTTGAATATAGCAAGAAATAAGCCAGCAACAACTATATAAGTATTTCTCAAAATCACTATGACGAATATATTTACTAAAATTGAAGATATTATTCAACCAGTTAACGAGAAGGAAAATATAACACAGATGACGGAAATTAGATATGAAATAGAACTAAAAGAATCAAATCCTACAGTAAATTTTAGCCTACAAGATAATAATAATAATAATAATTTCGCGAAAAATAAAACTAATTATGCTATATCAGAATCATCCAAGAATTATACTCACATGGAAACATCAAAGGAATATACAAACTAGGCCTACATCTTGATTGAAGAAATTTTCATGAACTAAGAATTATATCATCAAGCATAACCGTAAACATGATAGATTTTGAATACAATCTCTTATTAATAAAGTGCATATAGAAATTTAACACGATAATGAAGCAACACAGGAAGAAGACTAGCAAACTAGGAAGTATGATAAATATTCAGAAATAAATGTGAGTATTTGAAATAACTGTGAAAGAAATTAAACTGACGACTGGAACACATTCCACTAAAGAAGAAATGTAATGCCCATATCTCAGTGGGTTTACAGCGATGTACAGGATTGGTCAAAAAATAACTGAATTGTTCAAAACGACGAAAGATTGTCCAACTGCAGAGAAATATAAGTTAGGTTGCTACTTTAAGTTAAATAAAAAGCTTTAAACATTTGGACTGCGAGAGAGAAACGTATTAACATCTGTTACTACGAAGAGGGTCCGTTGCACCTGTACTCATGTGTAATCATTTTAATGCATTGAAAGGGAAATGCAGGATATTGCAGGAGGCGCCCGTTGGCTATTTTGAGGAACCACTCCAGCATTCGCCTCTAGCGATCTAGAAAAAACATGGAAAATCCAGATCAGGATGGCCGGAGAGTTTCTCTAAACATACTCCTGTCGGAATCTAAGTTTTTTCTCTCGATAAATCCTTTCTACAGGCTATTCCATTACCTAATTAATCGTGAGGAGACAGCAAAGACTCTGTTCTGGCCCTGATTTCTCTTAGGTTATTTTATTGCTCATTCCCAGATATAAATGTTGAAATTAAAGTGTGTTTTTTTAAATGTAATACTGAAATAGGTCTGTTATGAACTTTTCAATTAGCACCTGATGAGAGCAACGCCTACGGTGCTCCAGATCATTCCAACACAACTCCAACTTCGTACTTACGCTTTCTTTCCGGCATGTAAATGTGTCATGAATTGGCGGCTCTTCTTTGGACCTTCTCCAGCATCTCTATTAACCCCTTTCGGAGGCGGCACCATACAGAAGAACAATAATTAGGACCGCACTAATGCTTTGTATGCAATCGATTTGACGTCCAGTTTATATTGTTTTAAATTAAAACCTAGGAATTGGAGCATATGGTTTGCTTTCTCAATTATCATCTCAATATGACCATTTGATAACAAAGTATCATTCATCGTTACTCGTTGCTATTTAGCTGAATCATCCGTACTATTAACTGCCTACCTGAACTAACTTGTGTCACGTTTTTATTTTTGTGCGTGACTTGGTACTTTGCAGCGTTTAGCTCTAGCTACCAGTCTTCGCACCAAGCGGTTATTTTCACAACACTGGCTTGTAGTAAAGCGCAGACACCCTAGGATTTTTATATATACGATATTGCTTATGGCTTCACGCCTCCCCGACGTCGAGGCCACTAAAGGCGAGATAGGACTGGAGACAAGGAACGGGAAGGGTTTCGGCCAGGGCCTTTTGAAGGAACAATTTTGGTATTCATCTGAATTGATTTGGGGAAATCATGGAAAACCAAAATCTGGATGCCTGGATGGTGATTCCAACCGGCATCCTCCCGAATACGAAGCCAGAGCGTTACCACTCATCCCACACTCTCGTTCGACGACAAATAATAGCATCATTGGCAAATAGTCTAAGTTTCCTCGCTATTACGTCGCACAAATCATAGACGTATATGAGAAACAACAGCGGACATATCACATTCCCCTGAAGAACCCAGAACTTCATTTTCCATGTCTCATCACCAATATATGCATTGTACGCTCCCATAAATATATTAAGCCACCTCCCATTCCATTTCTTTTATCACATCGGTTACTGATTGTGTCCTGCAATAAGTTCCAGAGACTGCCCTCGATTTGTCTCTGGAAATTTTTGCAGAACACAGTCAGTAACTGATATGATTAAGGAGCTGGAATGGGATGAAACGGAAAATGGGAAGAAGGTGAAGGGGGTCTTGGGAGTGTACAACGCGTATATTGTTGATAAGCTTTAGTGTATTTGCAGGTGACATACTAGTTGATAACATCTTTGGCGTGATTGCGATGTTATGTAACCTGGGCTGCGTGACCTGTTTTCTCAGGATAACTAATTTGATTTTAAACAGAAATTACTATGCGAAAAATAATTGCTTTCGTCTCTATCATTTAGCTGCTATTAGATAAATCATGTTGAGCATGATCCGCACATGGTTGTCTTGGAGTGAATGTTTATTGGTATATATGCTTTATCATACTTAATTTAAAAACTTCAACGTATCTTTACATTTTCGGCACTCTTGAATCGGTGTTGATTATAAAACCAGGGGTTTGAAAGGCAATTTGTTGTCAGTATCGCTAATGATGCAATAAAAGACACTTTCTCAGTCATTGTCTCCGTCGAATTATATGTAGCCAACTGCCGGTGTGTTAAGTCATCGTCCTGGTGAGGTTAGTGTGGGTGTCAATCAGTGAAGCATGAGATGAAGAGACGGTAGCCCTTGTTACTCATTACTGGCTTACGTAACAGTGCAAGAGAGGCGCTGCAGCACAGATGGCACTGTCTGTCCAACTACAGCGACAATCTTTAATGGCGTTGTCGCAACACATTGTTGGGTGGTTGACAAAAATTCTCCATCACTTATCTTTTCTTTCCTTTCCTAATTTTTTTTTTTTTTTTTTTAAATTTCATTTTAATTGCAATGGAGCGCACACTCCGCTGGAAATTTCACTACACACCCATTCGCCCTCTAAAATTCTTTCAACGATTTTGTTAAATTATTCATCATTTTTCTTGGTAACTTATTGCAATCTCTGACCCCCTTACTAAAACAGAAAATCTTCCTACACCCTTGTTCCTGAAATCGAGTGCAAGCTTGTAGTAATGGCCATCTATTCCCTTCCACGCATTACTTTTAATTCTTACACCAAAATATTTCCATGCCCTATCACCAATATATGACTTTTTCACTCCCATGACTCTCTTCATCCTCGTCCCGTCTTCCAATCAATCCCAGTCCAGCTCTTTTATCATATCTGTTACCGATTGAGTTCTGCGGTAATTTCCAGTAACAAATCTAGCAGCCCATTTTGTACCCTCCTCAACTCCCGTATTTGACACTCAAAATGTAGGTCTCATACTACGCAACCATATTCAAGCAATGGTCTGACCAATGTTTTGTAGCCCGGTTCCTTTACTTCTATCGTACTTCCCCTCATCACTCTCTCCAACAAGTGCAGAATTTCGAAGTCTTAACCTTCTACTTGTATAATGTGTCCTGCCCAGTTAAGATTGTTATCAAATGTAATACCAAAATGTTTACGTCTCAAGTATTCAACAAGCAATTCTTCCCCCACCTTATAATCATAATCAACCTTTAGATATCATGTTTTGACATGAATGTATTTAACAAATTACTTTTTGATATTTTCCGTGGAAATTGAAAAATATAATCGACGTTTTGCTGAAGCTACGTATTCCTGATAGTTATAAATAGCTTAAGTTTTTATTGACAACAATTTTTACTGACAACAATTGCCCAAGATCGTTGTTCGTGGGGATTATTTTTGAAGTTCTATCTGGATTCATAATTGTAAGAGGCCGCATCATTTAGTGATTTTATTTACTGATAATGATGATGAACACATGTGTATAAAATTTAATCAAACTATTTTTTTTTTGTTATTTGTCTGATAACACTGCTTCAAACTTATTACTTCTCTTATAGTCGCACAAAGGTGAAGTCTATTTCAAAAAATCGATAAGTTAACTGTAGCAGAAGCCTACTAACCACATTCGTGTTTAGCGAACATGTGCAAATCTTCTGTAAATTAAAAAAAAAAAGTTTTACAAGTATCGTCTAGTCACAAAATTGTTTTAAAGCCAATTTTAAAAGCTGAAAAAATGGTGATGGGAATGGAACCTAAGTAAGCGTCCGGTAACATGCACAATGCATAAGACATTTGCCAGTCTTATCACTTTCATTCACAAGCTGTTTTCTGGTTTGTATACGGAACAGTAGATGGAAATTCAGGTCTGTCAGTTGGACCGAGCTATGAATCTGAGGCATCAGTTCCACTCGAGCAGCCGAGGAGACAACTTCCTCATACGGGTTAAGTCGGTCTCCACGTTTCGTTTACAGTGCAACAGTGTTTCTACCGCCTGTTTATTAGAAGTGGCATAGAAGTAGCAAGTAACAGTACAAAGAAATCTTAATATTACGCTCGTCAGCACCATAGTGTTCCAGAGACTTAGTCTCGGAACACTATGGCAGAAAACTCCGAACATTCACCTTCAATCAGTCAGTCAGTGGGCGCGGCGTTACATTCGTATTACAGAATGGAGAATGCAGCGGAAGAGACAGCCTGGGTCAACAAACTCCAAGCCCCTCTCTCACCTCAAGACAACAGCCAATTTCCAGCAGCTCAGCTACCGCAACACGGACAAGAACCAGCATACCCTGAACTCCACCCGCACTCAGCCACCGAAGAGATGCAACTCGACCAGTTGGAAGTTCCAACTGCTCTTCAACAAATTCGACAGACTCCAAAAGGGCGACTCCACACCCGCCCACGTTCACGCTCTCCGCAGGAAATCAACCAGCCAAATCCAGTGAGTAAACGAGCGAAGCAATTTGACTTAAAAGTGCAACAGGTAGAAACTTTAGAAGCAATGACGCAGCCTAGTGTTGTAATAGTTCCACCAACTACGGAAAGTACACCCACTTACGATTCAAGCTCAACCCCAGTACTAACATCTCAGCCGCAGCCGGCTTCAACTAGTAACCAAGCTAGTCCTAATAACCTTTTAATTCAAAACAATCAAAGCAATAGGTATTCACCTACAGACAATGGGCCCTACTTGGAGATAGTGGAAAGCAGGAATAATAATTTAGGCAGACTCCACCCCATGGCAGTAGGGAAAATGCTTTTTCAACTTAACAACCAACTGAGATCAGAAATTATTAATATTACATCTACCGGTCGCAACAGAATTAGGATTGAAACATACTCCAGTGCCTCCGCTAACTCAATAGTTGATCTGAAGATACTTAAGGACAACCTTTTAGACGCATACATCCCTTTTTATATGACCAGGAAGCAGGGAGTAATTCGGAATATTGATACCACTTTATCCCCAGATGAAATCCTAAGCGAAATAGCCTCTCCCTTCCCAGTTTTAAAGGTTAGGAGATTCACAAAAAAGCCATAGTTGAAAATGGTAGCCAGATCCGCCCTCTTCCAGTGTGCATGCTAACTTTCCAGTCACAAACACTTCCCCAATTTGTCTACCTGTTCGGAATGCGATGCGAAGTGCAACCGTATGTACCACCTGTCATCCAGTGCTACCAGTGCCTTAGATATAATCATACCCAAACCCAATGCAAAAGCCAACCCCGATGTAGCAGATGCGCAGGGCCCCATATCTTAAAAAACTGTACGGCAGATGTCCAGCCACACTGTATTTATTGCCAAGGAAACCACCTATCTACAGACCGGGTGTGCCCAGAATATAAACAAGCGAGTGGAGAGAAAGCAAAAAATGGTAAATAACAGTACTCATTTCTGGTTTCCACCCGTGAATCCACGATCATTTGCTAACATAGCAGCAGCCACCCCGCATCCTGTCGAAATAGGCAATCAATTCCTAAAGGAAGCTCCTACTCTTGCAGTACCCAACCAACCGCCCCGCCAACTGCCCTTCCCACTCCCTCTATAGCGCACGACGGTAACAGCGGCCAAGTATACCAATCCCATATTCATGATAATATCCGAAATAATATCTCACGCCGCCGGACAAAAGCAAACCCGGTCCCTCCCAAAGCAGCGGGAAACAGAGTCAATATCCCCAGTCATCTTTACTGGAGGAGTGATGGCCCAATAAACCCAATAATCAATAACCTCCGCGAACCAACAACCCATTCTCCAACTTTAGAGTCAACTCAAACTCCTACAGTAACTACTACTCCAACTAGCAAATCCTCTCCACTAATTGAAAATCTTCTATTTTTTATCACTTCCATGATCGAAGTGGCCAGATCTGGGTGCCCAATCGACCCGATTTCCATCGGCAATCAACTACAGGAAATACTAACCAATAACGGAACCTAAACCACCCAACTATGGACAGCAACACAAGCAATTCTTTAACATCTCAGCAGCTAAACATACTTCAATGGAATGGGAGGTCGGTATGGTCAAATAGAGAGAGCCTTATTACAGAATTAATAAGTAGCAGAATAGATATAGCGGTGTTATCTGAAACATGGTTTAAACCAAACACAAAAATCACGTTCAACTCATACACCCTCTACAGAAATGATAGAGCAGACGGAAAAGGAGGAGTGGCCATAATGGTACACAACACCGTGCCTCACGACCCAGTTCAACTCAACACGGACAATATACCTTTCCAAGCAGTGGCTGTACGGGTCCGAGCCAACCAATTTATCATTCACTATAGTGTCTATTTACTGCAGCCCTAGCTCAGTAATCAGACCGAACGATTGGTCAAAACTGAACGGACAAATAAAGCCACCATTGATTCTGGCCGGAGACTTCAACGCACACAATAAGAGTTGGGGGGTGCCATTACAACGACCCCGTGGTACGATAATTACCGATATGGCGGAAGATTACAACCTGATAATCGTAAACGACGGTAACCCTACCATGCTCCGCAAACCAGGTAAATTTCCTTCGGCTGTGGACTTAACCTTATGTTCACCTAACCTGGCCTCTATTTCTAACTGGGAAGTTCAGAGAGGACCCAATGGGATCAGACCATTTCCCTATTTTATTAACAATTGGCTGCTCATACACGAAGGATATCGCAAGCCACCCAACTATCCAATGGAACATAAATAGAGCGGACTGGACCCATTACAGGAGACTAACGGAGGAAAAAATAAGCCAAACCAATGAATACTCCACGGGCACCGAAACTTACAGAAATCTTGAAAATATAATTTCAGAAGCAGCTGAAATAGCAATTCGTCGGAAAAATTTTGACAACACTAGGAAACAACCGTCCCCCTTTATGGTGGAATCCATTATGCTCCAAAGCAGTGGCCCAAAGACGTCTCGCACTATCCGCATACAGAAAGAATTCTGATCTGCAACCACTACATAGCATTCCTACAGACCAATGCCAGGACCAAAAAGATTTTAAAAAACCAAAAACGCCTAAGCTGGATCAGTTACTGCGAAATCATGGGAAAAGAACTCAAACGTTTCCTCTATCTGGGGCCACAGTGAGAAGCCTCAAGAATAATAAATTCAACACGGGCGCCCTGCTATCAATGCATCGATTTTGGAAGAGATCTTGGACAGAATCGCCCCTGCGACAGTACCGAGGGAAGAACCAAACTTCAGATATAACCCCTGACGAGACCTTCCGACCACTTTCTGTGCAGGCCGTTCGACATGAAAGAACTACATCAAGTCCTCAAGCGATCATCTGACACCTCCCCTGGGATAGATGGTATCCACTATTCGATGATATCAAACAATGCCCCAATCTGGCCTGCAGCTACTTCTAAATACTTTCAACCGGATTTGGATGAATGAACCAATTCCACTAGAATGGAGAACGCAAGTCATAATTCCTGTGCTAAAACAAAACAAAGACCCCCTGGCAGCAACTTCATACAGACCCATATCTCTTATGTCCTGCGTAGGAAAAACGCTAGAACGACTAATAAAAAATAGATTAGAATGGTGGGTGGAAACGAAGAACTTGATACCTAACTCCCAAACCGGATTCAGAAAAGGGAAAAACACAACAGACAACCTTGCTATATTGACCTCAGACATCAACCTCACATTTCTTAATAAACAATACCTCGGAGCGATCTTCCTAGACATACAATCCGCATACGACAATGTTAACATATCCATCCTCATGCACAAATTGCAAATGCTAGGAATCCCGAAGAAATTTGTGGCAGGACTTTTCTCCCTCCTGTCAGAGAGAATAATATACGTCAGATCGAAGAACAACAAACTAGGTCCTCGCATAGTCATCCAAGGACTGCCTCAGGGAGCTATATTAAGTCCGCTTCTATACTTGATATACTCAATGGACATTAATTCCCATCTTCCGACCAGAATCATTTCTTTACAATTCGCAGACGACGTGGTGATCTACGCCATTAGCGATACTCAAGATGAAGTCTTCACTCTTTTGAGCGAAGCTATCTCAGCCCTTACTATTTGGCTACATAACAACGGACTAGATCTATCAAGCGCAAAGTCATCAGTGGTCTTCTTCTCCAAAAGGAAAATCCTCTACAACTCCAGCAACCTACAATTGGGGGCCATATAGTCTAGCTTTGAAAAGACAAGGCCGATTCCTCGGGATGATACTGGATCACCGCCTCAACTGGGCCCAACACATAGATCAATTGATAACAAAAGCCATCTCCCGCCTCAACATAATAAAAGCGGTATCAGGTGTCCTGGTGGGGCGCCCACCCCCAAAGCTTACTCCTCATATATCGATCTCTGATCAGACCACTAATCGACTACGGCAGCATGTTTTACCAAAACGCTAGAAAAAGATGCCCTGAACAAACTGGAGAGGCTACAATCACGCTGCCTAAGAGCCTGCTTAGGAGCCATTCGGTCCACTCCCACAAATGCATTACTAGTTGAATCAGGCGAACCTCCGCTCCACATTCGACGAGCATACCTATCTGAAAAGTTTTTGACTGAAAGACTATCACTCAATAACCACCCCATTCATGAACGTCTCGAGAGACTATCAACAATAGCAAATAGAGGGAAAAGTCGAACTCGTCTTCCCCTATTAAATGCCTACAAAATTTTGGCTAAAATACAAAGACAAATTATCCTCGTATAACATGCTACCGATCTTTCAAGAACCTTTCGAGCTTCGGCTAGAAAGAGTCCATACAATCCTCTGGGAGGAAGACAAATCCGGAAATTTGGTCCACAAGGTATCCAGATTCCTATCAAAAATCAGACAATAGCACTCTTAAAAATATTCACAGACGGATCGCAAACCACTGGAAATAATAGAGTAGGAGCGGCATACTTCTGTCCCAACACAGGTAAATCGTCTCAATTTTCGCTACCCGAAGAGGCATCCATCTTCACAGCTGAAGCAAAAGCCCTGCTGGAAGCCATCAGGTATAGTCAAAGTACCTACATGGACAAAGTCGTCATCCTGTCGGACTCCCTCAGCGTACTAAAGAGCTTACAAAATACTACGTGGAATAGCCATACTCAAACTATTGTATTGGAAATTCTTCAACAGTTAAAACGGAACAGGGAACTTGGCATTACGACGACTCTGATGTGGATCCCATCTCACTGCGGCATCGAGCATAACGAACGGGTGGATGCCCTGGCAAAACAAGCTATCCATGAAGGAGAGGTAATCGACATGCAACTCCCAATCTCGGATATAACACATAGCATCAAAGTAAGAGCCAAGGAAAAAATGGCAAGAGGAATGGACGATCTCCTCAAAAATCAAAGCCTCATATTATGCAATCATTCAACCGATCATATCTCCAAAACCTTGGTTTACAACTGGAACAGTAGCAGACGATTAATCACCACGATATCAAGAGCCCGCTTTAACCACGGTAACTTCCCCAGCCACCTACATAGAATAGGGTTGAGAGATTCCCCATATTGCGACAGCTCAGACCAGGCAATAGGAGACATCAATCACACAATATTTTCATGCAATAAGTACCAACAACTTCAGGACCAAATGATGATAGATCTTTCCAAGAATGGCTTCCCCCTGCCGACAAAACGTAACCCTCCTTCTTTCCAGCAACAATAGAGTAGTGCTTAACATCCTTGCCAGATACTTAAAAGATGGAGGGATAGAATTCTAGCCAACCCTGGAAGTTAAAACAGGAAATGACTATACTTCAAACCAAAAGTCCAAACCACAGCACAACCCCATATCCGCGCAAGCACAATAACCAGCATGGCAAAATTAACAGTATCCTAGACTCAATAAGATTGTAATAATTTAACTTAATAGAGATAAGGAAAAGTGTAAATAGATAAGTTACGTAAATGGATGTAAGAACCTTTGTTAAACTGTTAAATGGCTGTATGGTAGAAAAGAAAAAAACTTTTACTGTCTATAATATACTATTTTGTTATAACTTCAAAGTGTTTTAAAAAAAAGAGTATGATCTCTAGATGTATATTTATAAATTGTTTGAAAATGGTGTTATATGAAACTCATCAGCTTTAGTAGTACAATGTAATAATTATGTAAATTTGTGCTGGCTGTATGGTCTTGTAACCAAGTGCCAATAAAAAAAAAAAAAAAAAAAAAAAAAAAAAAAAAAAAAAAAAAAAAAAAAAAAGAATCTGAGGCATCTTTTGAGATCAGCTAAGTATTTTAAATAGTTTATCACCGACGGATGAAACATGACTCAGACTCTGTAGTTTAGTCAGGTGTAAACAACTAACCTTCACACACCCCAACTCAGACCCTTGCTTTGTTTCTTCCAAATTTCGTTAACCATGCACACTCAAAATATAGATGGAGTTGCAAACTTCGGCTGTCAGAGAATAGAATCCTTTTTAATGGTTATAGGTTTATGAAATACTAGCTCGTACCCGCGACTTTCGTACGCGTGGATTAAGAATTTTTTGCCAGAATTGAATATAGAAAGTTGTTGGGAACGAAGGTTTGGACCCAAACAACACCGAGTCGGCATAATATGACAGGAAAGCTATCACTATATCATTCTACCGTCGAACCAGTCTCTTGAAGAGAATCAGTTTCCAACATATTTCTGTCACCATTCCATAAGGTCTCATAATATCATAACTACAACTATTAAACATACCGGAGAAAATGTCCTGTGCCCTTCATACAGTTTTCTTGTCAAATTCCATCAACATCGATATAGCCATTTGGTACTCTCTCTCTCTCTCTCTCTCTCTGACTGCGAAACAACCCCTGAGGAATCATTATAATGTAAAAAAGTGTGCACCTACAGCATTGCAAGACTACCTACGATTTGCCTAGCATTGCACCCCTAACTTTGTGATATCTACAGTTTAACATTCAATCCGAATAACCTACGGCCCAGGCGTGACTCTTACGATCAAATACAATTTTTTAAAAATCTTAGCCTCCACGAAGATTTGAACCGGAGACCACGACCCAAACATTTGTAAGCAAGCGCTTTAACCACTGAGCTGTCTGACCGATACACGGAAAAGTAGTATACAGACTTCTATATCCAACGCGTCTGTCTATCGCCATTCTGTAGTATTTCGAAATTATGAAATAATTTTTCAACCAAATGTAGACAGTATTTTTCTCCTTGTTTCAAAGGATAAGTGTGCAAAGTTTCATCGAGATAGGATGAAAACCGTGGATTTGTATGAAGAAAAAACAAACAAACATACATACATTCATCTTTATATATATATAGATACCCGACAACGTGGAAGCTTATGAAGCATTCGAAGACTGCGGGGCAATGACTTGCCTAAATATTTAACTGAGTATTATTTACATTCAATATGATGTTTGCAAACAAAATAACTTTTAATAATTTTTGATTCCATGACAATATGTAGAACTTTTCCTATGAAATATTTTTTGTACCTTCGTATTTAGTTAGCACACAAAAGGATAAGAGGTACAGATCGTACCTCCATAGAGTGGCGCACCAACTTGATCTACTATATGAGCACAGACAGCTCTTCGCAGTGCCTTAGCACAAGCTAAACCGATACCGAAGAAATACGTTTATGCAAACTACCACCTGTGGCACGTCATGGCCTTTCAGATATATACCTTAATTCCATTTTTATAATTAAATGTGATTTCATTATTATGTTTCGTAACGGAGTTTGAAAGCTGCTACATAACACAGGGATGTAACCAGATTGTAATTTAAAAGATGCTTGTTGTAAGTAATAATTCTAAAATATCGGTTTATCGTTTCTTAAACATTGTACTTTTGTCATATTTCAGGAAGATTTCGAAGAACTAACAAATGAATAGTTGGTATCGTCTACACACCAAATATCCTGCATTATACGTGGAGCACAGAGTTTCAAGAGATGAGGTCCAGCCGACTGAAACACTCCAGTTAAGAGAATTCAATCGTGGCTTTCCGACGCCTACCCGATAAAAGACAAACGCTTACTGGTTTAAGACACTCTCTACCAACACAATTTTAAAAACTGCTGATAAACGAGAAACAATGAACGACGCTGTGTTGTAAAATGCGATTGATAGCAAAACAATAAAAGGAACGAATTAAATTTAAAACATTTATGTTAAGACGGCTTTTACATGGGGAAAATATAGTGTAGCTAGAATAGACTGCGATATCTCTGTATGGGAAACTCTATGGGAAATACATTTTAATAAAAATCCTATACCTTACGTTGATACGTATAATGTCGCAATCCTGCTAACCTAGTCAAGGCCTGACACAATGTAAACTATTTTTTTTTTTTAATTCAAGACTGTCCCTTGAATAGAAATAGAACCAAACTCTTAAACTCATAGTTCATGCATTTTTCTTTTGTTCTTTTGCAACAACTATTAATTCTTACTTAAATTTATTTAAAATTATAGTTGTGGAATACTTGTGAAATTACTACTCTTTACAGTTTCGGAGTAATGAAGACAATGCTTAAATCTTAGCGTCACTGCTTCCCTAAAACGTCTATCCTTGAAGTCTTTTTCACGCTGTATTTGGGAAAAAATGTGCATTCTTCACTTTAGAATATCCTTTGTGACATCTACATCTATACTCTGCAATTCACAATTACTGTGGGTGGCAGAGGGTGCTAAACACCAATCCTAATTCAGTGCATTCCAATCCCGAAGAGAGGGAGGAAAGAAAGAATACATAAATGTATCAGTACGGCATCTTATTTCTAGAATCTTATCCCTCCTGTCATTGCGATCTAAACAGGTCGGCGGAAGAAGTATTTCGTTGCACTCGTAAATTAAAGATTTTCGCATATTCTCCCACAAATTCAAACGAAAACGACGTCGTCTGTCCGCCAAACAATTCCAGCCCAACCCGCGTATCAGCTCTGTGATACTTACATAAGGACTATAATTAGTGATCACGAATCGAGCGGCTCTCCTCCGTACTTTCTCTAATGTGTCAATAAATCCCTTGCGATACGGATCCCAAATTCCTCAACAGTATTCCAAATGCGGGCCTACTAGTGTTTTTACGCTATTTCCTTTGTATGAGCATTACAGCTTCTCAAAATACGACCTATAAAACGTAGTTTAGAATTAGCTTTGCCTACGACGGAAGTTATGTGCAAATCCCATTTCATGTTGCTTTGTACTGTTACGCCTAGATACTTCAGGGAATCTACCGTATCAACAACAGAATTGTTAACTTTTTACTCATGAGCAAACGGGGTCTTTTTTATTACTTATTTGCATTGTCTTGAACTTTTTGCAGTTGTGTAAGCTGCCATTTACCGCACCATTCCGAAGAAACATCCAGATAGCGCTGAATTTCTAAGCAGCAACCGTCGGAGCACCTCACTTCCCTATATAAATAAAAGAGCATCATCAACAAAAGATCGCATTCTGCAATTAACGTTGTCACCGAGATCGTTTATAAAAATTAAGAAAAGAAGTGGTCCTATTACACTTCCTTCAGGAACGCCCCAAGTAACATCTAGCTTAGAAGAGGCTTCCCCGTCAACAACGACATATTGTGACGGATCAGTTACAAAATCGCGTATCCATTCGCAAATCTGATCAGATATTCCGTACGCTCGAATCTTCGCAAAACGCCGGTTGTGTGGTATAGAGTCAAAAGCTTTCTGAAAATCCAAGAAAATTGCATCAACTTGTGATCCTGCATCATGACAAACATGTGAATGGGATTTCAGGATAATTTTGTTAAAATATTGTTTCGGAAATATTGTTTCCAATATGTTTCTTATTTTCTACCCATTTCTGAACGCAGTATTGATGTGGGGCAACGTTTGGAGCCAGCTCGATTGTTTAAAGTTACTTTCACGCTGGCTGAAATTACTGTCACATTGTAACATCGTATTCGGCTAAACCAAACCCGGAACCTCTGAACAGTTCTGCCAGAATTGACGATAGTAAAATAGCTCGACAGGTGTAACATAAATCCTTCTAAAGCTCAGGAGAGTTAAAAGGCTGCTGGGTAGCTATCAGCAGTACTCGGGAACATTGTGTTGGATTATTGCAGTGCCAACTTGAACTACATTTTTCATATCAAAATATGTTGATCGTGGAGTTGTAAACTGGTTACCAAACTTCACTCAGAGAAGAAACATTCGCACTTCGAATGCCTGCACCCGTGCGGTTTAGTGTTCGAAGAAGAGAATATTCCACCCCCTCCAACGCTTGTATGACGCCCAAAGTTTTGTAACTCCTTTCCCTCACCACTCTGGTACGTCCCATCATCTCTCAGCAATATATGAATGTTTATGAAACCTTTTACTGCCACATGTCCATATGTGTCCTGCCCAGTTGAGATTGTTATCAAATGTTATGACAGGGTATTTACATTTTAAGTCTTCAACGAGCAATTCATTTCCCACCTTTTAATCATATTCAGCCTTTAGTTTCTTATCTGTGTACCAAATGAGCTGGCACTCCTTTGCATTTATCTTCATACCATGTTAACTTACCATGTTAGATAACATGTCCAGATCACCCTGCAGCTGCTCACAGTCTTCTACCGTTTTTATCATCTCTATATATAAAGATGAATGTATATATGTTTGTTTGTTCTTCATACAAATCCACAGTTTTCATCCGATTTCGATGAAAGTTTGCACACTTATCCTTTGAAACAAGGAGAAAAATGCTGTCTACATTAGGTTGAAAAATTTTCTGTATAAATAATACATGTTGTCTTATAATTTCGAAAAATTACTGACGGCGATAAACAGACGCGTAGGTCTCTGTACTGCCTTTCCATATAGCGGTCTGCTAGCTCAGTTGTTAAAACGCTTGTTTACTGCTGTTTGGATCGTGGTCTCCGGTTAGAATCTCCGTGGAGGCAAATATTTTTAAAAATTGTTTTTGATCGTAAGAGTCACGTATGGTCTGTCGGTTATTCGGATTGAATGTCAAACTGTAGATATCACAAATTTAAGGGTTCAATGCGAGGCAAATCGTAGGTAGTCTTTAAATATTGTAGGTGTACACTTTTTTTACGTTATACTAATCCATCAGGGGTTGTTCACAATCAGTGTGTGTGTGTGTGTGATCTGCAGTAATAATACTATAATTGCGGAAATGAGTCGCTGTCCTTTTGTTACGTTTTGAAGACTAAATGGCTATGCCAATATTGATGGAATTTGACAAGAAAACGTGTAAAAAAGGCCCAGGATATTTTTTCCGGATGATTAACAGTTGTAGTCACGAAATTTTAAGAACTTATCGAATGGTGACAGAAATAAGTTGGAAACTGATTCTCTTCAATAGACAGGTTCGACGGTAGAATGATATAGTGATAGTTTTCCTGTCATCTTATGCCGACTCGGTGTTGTTTGGGACCAATCCTTCGTTACCAACAACTTTATATTCAATTCTGGCAAAGAAGTTCTTAATCCACGCGTATGAAGTCGCGGGTAGCAGCTAGTTATGTTACATAATAGAATAGGACGATAAATCTTTTGGAAGGACGTCTAGAGTCAGCAATATAGCGGTAAGGTTAAGCCTACGAGTAAACCTGCTGGAACCGGTTAAAAAATCGAACTAGAAGAGAGCAGCAGTTCTCCCGCGCTGCCTACCTTAATGGTGACGAGTTATCAGCTGGGATCAAATGACGGGGCCTAACCTAATTGACCGCTAGCGTGCAACACGCCAGATAGCGGTGTATTTCTGGACGAAAGGTCACTTACCTACCAGGAGCTCAATAAAACCAAATCAGTGCGGATGGAAGAGTTGTTATAAGGTTTTGACCTAACCACTTAAGATTCCAAGGCGATACAGAAAACAACATATATTTAGCTGTATCTGGTTGCATACGGAATCATGGAAAGATTTGTAAATTCGGTTTTCACCTTTTGACTAAACAAGTTGTTGTACTAAGATTTGTTTTAATGACAATCTAAGGAATAAACATTTTATTATTTTAGTATATCTTCTAAATGCCAATTGGGTGCAGACTGACTTTCCGTACTGTTATAAAATTTTACTACATATACTTTTATTATAATTTACCATTATTATAGTTACCTTTAAAAGAATCAGGATAATATAAAACTGAGGAGAATAATATTAATGACTCAACGAAAATCTAGTAGAGATGAGAAATGAAAATGGGAGTGGATTTGAAGAAGCTGAAGCTGCTGCTTTGACTATACACTCAGCTAGGAACGACTGCAACAATAGTTTAACAAAATCCTTAGATCAGATACCTTACATGTGTGAGTGTAGACTTTCCCGGCGTAATGATGCAAAGAAATTCTCTCGGGTGACCAGTTGGATGGTGTTGTATAAACACGACGTTTCGACAGCTAGTTCTGCTGTCTTCCTCAGGTATTAGATATCTTACAGTCATTATGAACAGTAAATTTCAACTGATGTATGTAACTTGTTAAATATTAATGCTCTAACTTCAGACAGTTTACAAGTTTATTAAATAAGTAGGGTTATGTCAACTAATTCACCTTATTCTTCTACCTTGCGTTTCACTAAACTACCAAACACAAATTATCGGCTTTCTACCGCTCTCAGAACCTAACTACAGAAACAGCCCTTGAATAAAAAGTCGCCTTAGAAACTAAACTGTAGAGTTTCTAGTCCTCTCTGAGGTAAAGGCACTACGAGTATGTGCACAGTTGTAGGCAGACCGCAAAAAGATTTACAGAACGCCATGCTGCAGCCTGTAAGCTGCTGCTTTCCTGACTCTCCTTTATTCGTTGTCATACAAGTTTTTTCTTAGCTGCCACATATCTACACACATTTCTCCCGTTACGGGGTAACTTACAACAAGTTGTGACGCCACAAGAGCTGTAGAAATGCGAAGGCGGCCACACACGCTATTTTACACCGGAGAGGTGTACCCCTACAGGTAAAATGTGCAGGAGCGTGTATGAACCAAAACTGCACAGGTGTACGGACCTGCACAGGTAACCGGAGAAGAATTAAAAATAAATTCTTACTACCTGCACCACACGGAGCGTTTATGGGAGTGTCGGAGTAGACCTGTTAAGGTTATAGTTTTGTTGAAGAGAGGTCGCGTTGTGTGCAGTGCCGTAACAGTTTTTCTTCTTTGTTTTGCTTCAAAATAAAAACATACGCAATGTCGATTCGTAAGCTTAATAAAGTTACAGAAGAATTTATTGATATTTATAAATCAGTACTTTCTCTGTGGCATGTTAAGAATAATAAATACCATGATCGCCCCAAGAAAGAAGCCACCTATGCGATATTGTTAAAAAAAACTACCAGAGAGTGAATCTGATGCTAATTGACACAGAATGCGATTAAAAAAAAATAATAATCTAAGAAACAACGTACGAAAGGATGAAAAAAAATTTGAAGCCTCATTGAAGACAGGAGCATCGACAGAACCAATTTTAAATTAACACTTTGGGACTACAAGATATTTGATTCTCTGGCTTATCAAGATACTCCAAGAAGATCGAATTCCAACATAAATGAGGAAGAAAGTGATTGCGAGGTTAATAAATTACAAATTCGTCTTTGCTGTATTTATATTTATTTTAACTAGATATAATGTAGAATTTAAGTTACTGGTAGTAATTGAAAGTAATTTTAGATAAACCGATTCATTCATTCGCAAGTAAGTACGGTAATATTTAGATTCTATCCTCAGTTATTTCAACAAATTAATATGTATTCTTTTCTTTAAGACAACTACTTTTTACGCTATTTTTCACTTTTTTTCTTTGTTGTTTACAATTTCAAAGCTATTAAAAATCCTACCGCCACCAAAGAATCATCTTGTGATGATTCCATGGTTATACTGTATACACTGGGCTCTGTCGGTGCTCCAGTATACCTGTCCCGTATACCTGCACAGGTAAACCTCTCAAGTATACCGTAGCGTGTGTGCCACCAATTACAGAATATGGCACAACCTGTAGGAAGTTCTGAGATATTGGGCAATAAAGACGCAAGAATGGTCAAATTTACACTCATTAGATTGCTGGAGGGATTAAGAGCAACACATGCTCTCAAACATCGTAACACATTGGAAATAGAGTATGCATAACTGTCAGATTCTATCAGAAGCTAGTTTTAGACTTGATTTCACGAAAATTGTGACGTTCATGTAACCATGACGTGACCTCCAGGTACAAATAGACCCGAAAGGATACAGGGGAAAAAGATTTAAAACTTCTAATGGCACGTTAAGTGATGATTGAACGCAGGTAAACCTATGAGTTATCAACTTCCCGTCACCGACATGCCATGACGTGTCGTCACCGTCACGCTATGACGTGTTTCGCGTATGGTAAGTGCATTTGATGCTTTATGGATGGGTAAAAGCTTATGAATTCGAATCTCCAACATGGTAATGTTTACAGTATATCTGTAGCTATAAGTATGACGCGTTGCTCTTGGACAGTATGAAAGTATAGTTTATACTCAAATCTAATACATAAAAATTTCATTTTTTTTTTTTTTTTTTTTTTTTTTTTTTTTAACTGGAGATCGCGATTTCACTACGACAACATTCACTAATGACGTCATAATACTGCTGTAGTCAGTCGCAAGACATATTATTTTAAAATTGTGATTCAGTTGTAATACAGCCTGTACCATTATTTTCAAGCAAAAATTACGTTGTTATACAACCTGGGCCACCGTACCACCGTTAAATATATTTCGTAAAGTATTTCTAGTGGTGTCTTGCTTTTGACTATTGCAGTATTATGACGCCAATTCCTTGGGGAATAGCGATCTCCAGTAATCCCTTTTTACCAACGTTCTTCATACAAACACACAATTTCTATCGGATTTTGATGGAACTTTGCATAAGTATACTTTAAAACAAATAGAAAAATACTGTTTACGTTTGATTTACAAAAACCTAAATTCTCTCATCCTTTCCACCCTCACTTGATTTCTGTCAACGTTGTTCAAATAAACTCACAGTTTTTAATCCGATTTTGATTGTACTTAGCACAGGTATACTTCAAAACACGCGGTTTGTTAGCTCAGCGGTTAAGGCACCTACTTCCGAAAGATTCTCTCTTCGGTCCCGGGTTTAAATCCCTTGATCAGCGGGAATTTTTAGGAGTTGTATTTGATTATATGAGCTACGCTGTGATCTTCCGTGGCTCTGACTCCACGTTAAATTGTAGGCACCTAGGGAAAGGAATTGGCAAGAAAGGAGTTACATCTCCTTCGGAAAGATTGGACTAACCGTCGGGTTGTTGACTAAGTTATATAGATTTTTAGTTTTTGAGGTGAAAACTTCATTAGGCGCTATTTGGATGGGGAAAATCTTATGAATTCGTGTCAGCGACATGTTAATGTTAACAGTATATCTGTGGCTTTCTGATGGCTCAGTGGTAAAGGTATCTGACTGGGCAACGAAAGGTCCCCGGTTCGAATCCCTGTCTCGGCAGGGATTTTCATAGACACTTGGACTTTCACCTCTGTCACAGTTTGCTGTGTAATGTGAAGTACGCCAAAACGGTTCCGTGGTTCAGGTTTCACGTTAAACTGTAGGTCCCCTGTACCTGGTAGGACTACCGGATTAAGTTAAGGCGGCTAAGACAGGCGCGGAATACGCAGCCACCAGTTTAAAGCAACAGCACGGAATTACTATTATTTAGTATATATGTAGTTATAAGTATGACGTGAGGCGCGGATGATATTGGTAGTTTCAAGTTTTCACTTCTGTCGGCAGTTTCCAATCACTGCCAACTGTCTTCAAGCGTTTAAAACATTTTCAAGTTTAATACACGTATATAACGGCACTGGTGTATTTTTACGGAATGTTAATATTTCAAAAGAACATGATTTACCTACTCTGTACACTTGGTCAACACTGAGTCACGATGAAATGTTCCTTATTTTACTCTGAATTAGGTCTTAATTTGATAGAAAACATGTTTTTAACGAGTTTGTTGCTTTGATTATATTTCTTTGCATTTCTTTTTTCTCTCCTCCATTCTTAGTGACTATCTGAAATCCTTGCATAAGGTGTCATTGGATTAATCTTGATGCCTTGAGCGATTTTAAGTCTTTTTACTACAATCCCAATATGGCATACAATATATTGCATAATATCGGTGTCAAATTCAAACGTATATACAAGCGCATCATGTGGGTAATCATTTTAAACAATTTTTAAAGACGATTACAAATAGAAATGAACTGTGCCACACCAAGGGGACGAATTTGAGTTCTACACTGACAGTGATGACGAGGAGGGAGGTGTTAAGTCGTGCTGAGATTCTGTGCTCGTCTCGAAAATACGATTTTCTGTTGTTGCTTTGTAATTGTGTCAAGAAAGTTGTTGGGAGTCATCGGCTTCTCGGGTACAAAGTTCACAGTTTCGTACTCGCATAAACTTTCATTTCTTGTTTTTTTTTTTTATTATTATTATTTGAGCTGAAGTAGCGAAAGAAATTGCATATAAATCAAGTTGTTTTTAATATTTCGTTCTATAATGAAACATTCTCGAAAACGAAAGACAATAGTCTCAGAGATTATAGTTTAATGACTGAATCACTTCCCACGCGAAATGAACACCTTGGAAAGACGAAGGAAAGAAGAATTTTTCAATATTATAGAGACCTGCCACCTAGTGATGAAAAGGTAATTAGTGAAAGTAGTATGACGAAAAGTTGCGTTGCGCTCACTCACGTCAGAAAAACAAGAAATATCTAAAACATTAACTCTAGAAAGATAACCATATCACAACATAAGTAAAAAATAACCACGCTTTTTAGAAACGCACGTATTTTCAAATGAGTCTACTTTTTTACAGTTGATTATCATATACAGGTCTATACCAAAAGTAGTAGGACTGATTTTTTAATTTTTTATTTATTGAAGATATCTTTACAATTTCTTAATCCTCTTAGAAATAGCACCCTTAGGCAGCTACACACCAAAAATTACGCTGCTGCCATTGGCCGTACGCCTTCTGGAAGTCAGATTCGAGGACGCTGTTGAGAGACCTCGTCGATGCTGCTTGAACGTCCTGGATTGAGTCAAACCGCTGTTCCTTCAGCTGCTTTTTCATCCGTGGGAATAAAAAAAAAAGTCAGTTGGAGCCAGATTGGGACTGTAGGTGGGGTGCAGCAACGTTGCAACGCCGAATCGGGCCAACAGTTTCCTTCCACGTCCTCCCGTCCAACGAAGGCTCGCATGAGCAAATCAAAGATCAAGACAATGCTGATCGTGTTTTCTGACCACCGTGGGGTGATTCATAAGGAGTTCGTTTCCCCTGGGGACACTGTCAGTTCGAACTTTTACGTGCAAGTGTCAGCCCGCCTGCGAGACCGAGTGAATCGCGTCCGACCAGTCATCTCCGCCAACTGGACTCTGCATCACGACAATGCGCCGTGCCAAGGCGCGCCGTCATGAGGCAATTGTTGGCCCGAATCGACATTTCCGCGTTGCTGCACCCCGCCTACAGTCCTGATTTGGCTCCATCTGACTTTTCTTACTCACACAGATGAAAAAGCAGCTGAAGGAACAGCGTTTTGACTCAATGCAGGACGTTAAAGCAGCATCGACGAGGGCTCTCAACAGCTTCCCCGAAACTGACTTCCAGAAGGCTTATGGCCAATATCAGCAGCGTAATTTTTGGTGTGTAGCTGCCTAAGGGTGCTATTTCGAAGAGGATTAAGGAATTGTACAGATATCTTCAATAATTTTTTTTTTTTTTTTAAATCAGTCCTACTACTTTTGGTATATACCATGTATACTATTTCTATAAGGTATTTTTTTTGTCACAAGCCTGTATCTTCCTTCATACTTAACCGAAATGTATGAATGAGGTATCATTTTAAAGCTTACGCTCTCCACTTTGGTCACATCATATTTTAATAACGTAAGTTTTCGGAATTCGACCCTTAAAGGGCAAATATGTTAATATGTCTAAAATGCTGTTTTCTGTGTTACGAGTCATTTATCTACCTGGATACCTATCTCAAATCTTTTAATGTAGTATCATTTTAAAGATTAAGATCTCCGCTTTACTGGCGTCATATACAAAGACAAAAAATTGTCGGAATTCGACCCTTAAAGGGCAAAAGTATTAATATTTTTGCAATGCGTTTTTGTGTCGCGATCCATTTATCTCACTTCATAGCTAACCGATACAGATAAATGAGGTATCATATTAAAGACTAAGGTCTCCCCCGTGGTAACATTAAATTTTAAAAAGGAATTTTTCGTAATTCGACCTTTAAAGGGCAAAAATGTCAATATTTCTAAATACGTTTTTTGTGTTTCGAGCCATTTATCTCCCTGGATATCTAATCAAAATCGATAAATGAAGTAGGAATATGAGGAGTAATGTCTCAGCTTTGTGACATCATAGTTTAAGAAAGTGTTTTTGGAATTCAACCCTTAAAAGGAAAAAGTGTAAATTTTTCTATAATGCGTTTTTGTGTCACGAGCGATTTATCTCCCTTAATATCTAACCGATATAGATCAATGCGGTATCATATTAAAGAGTAAGATCTCCGCCGTGGTAACATTATAATTTAAGAAAGAAATTTTTCATAATTCATCCCTTAAAGGGGAAAAATGTCAATTTTTCTAAATTTCGTTTTTTGTATCTCGAACCATTTATCTCCCTGGATATCTACCCAAAATCGATAAATGAAGTAGGACTACGAGGAGTAATGTCTCAGCTTTGTGACATCATATTTTAAGAAAGAATGTTTTTGGAAGTCAACCCTTAAAGGGAAAATGTGTAAATTTTTCTATAACGCATTTTTGTGTCACGAGCGATTTATCTCCCTTCATATATAACCGATATAGATAAATGAGGTATCATATTAAAGAATAAGGTCTTCGCCGTGGTAACATTATATTTTAAGAAAGGAAGTTTTCGTAATTCAATCCTTAAAGGGTAAAAATGTCAGTTTTTCTAAAATGTGTTTTTTGTGTCTCGAGCCACTTATCTCCCTGGATATCTAACCAAAATCGATAAATCAAGTAAGATTATGAGGAATATTATCTCAGCTTTGGTGACATCATATTTTAGGAAAGAAGTTTTAGGAATTCAACACTTAAAGGGAAAGAAGTATAAATGGTTCTACAACGCATTTTGTGTCACGAGATATTTATTTCCCTTGATATCTAACCGGTATAGATAAATGAGAAATCATATTAAAGAATAAGGTCTCCACCGTGGTAACATTATATTTTAAGAAAGGAATTTTTCGTAATTCGAACCATATGATAAAAATGTCAATTTTTCTAAAATGCGTTTTCTGTATCTCGAGCCATTTATCTCCCTTGACAATTAAACAAATTCATAAACGAGTTATCATTTAAAAGATAGAGGTCTTCGTAATGTCTTTGGTTCCGTTATCACATTTTAAGAAAGAAATTTTCAAAAATTCTAACCTTAGAGGGCAAAAAGTATTAATATTTGTACAACGCATTCTTCTGTCACCAGCTTTTTATTTCCCTTGATACCTAACCGGAATCAATAAATGAGGTATCGATTTAAATATTAAATTATCTGCTATGGTCACATCATATTTTAAGAAAAAACTTTCTCGGAATTCCACCCTTAAGGGTAAAAAATATCATCATTTCTCAAAACTTTTTATTTTAACTCGCTTGATAACTAACTGAAATCGATAAATGAGGTATCAATTTAAAGAACAAGGCGGCTGCTTTGGTCACACCATATTTTATAAAGGAATTTTTTGGAATTCGACCCTTAAAGGGCAAAAGTAACAATATTGTTTATACAATGTGTTTTTATTTATTTTATTTTTTATTTCAAGCAATTTATCTTTTTCGACATCTAGCCGAAATCGTTAAATGACATATCGTTTTAAAAATTAAGGTCTCGAGCTAGGTAAAACCATAAATTAAGAATGAATTTTTCGGAATTTGGTGCTTAAAGTGGTAGCGCGTATGAAACTGTTCAGAGCCAAGTCCCTAGATTGCATTAGCGGATATCACAGAGATGTCAATAAACTTTTTTTATTCAATAAGTAGCTTTTAGAAATGTTTTCTATTACAGAAACGCTGTCATTTTGTTATACAATTCCAATGTAAAAATTTTATCCACACAGTAACAAATGTTTCAGAGATGTTGATATGTTGTGTGCATTTTGTTCAGGTTGGTTTTATTCTGTTAAGGTCAGTTACAGTTTTAATAAACACAGAGTGTTTTAAATTTTCCTAACTGTTTCGTAATATGTTGCGAGTATTTTGATGCGTAGGGGGCCTACCTATAACACAAAAAGAAAAAAAAATGCTACGTACAAAAGTACGGATTTACTTTTCATTATATTACAAGCATTCAACCTCACTATTCATCGCATTTTATTCGCGAAATTATCGCACGGGTCGTCTTGTATTTATTTAAAATAATTAAATCTTTTAGAGCTACGGAAAAGCTTTAACAATAAAATTTAATTCTAATATGAATTTTTTGATTGTAAATTTGTCATTAATCTCTAAACCTCTACAAAAAAATTAACAAAACTCGACACTATTTATTTATTATTATCAAATTGTCACAAAAGAGCGTTTTTTTTTTTTTTTTTTTTACAAAGTAGTGGATTATAATATAAGAGACAGACAGCATTATGTTTACCGCGCGTGTGCTTATGCGACGTATGTTGTCTTTCCATGCTTAAATGAGATGGAGGAATATGCATGGAAAGCCCACCAGCAGAAGTCATTATCGTCTCGTACCACGTGACGTGAGAAAATAAGGCAGCATACAAATCGTGTCTGAAACTGAGACTCACCTCCTATTCAGATAAAAATGCTTTCATCTACGAGATACCAGTCTCGTTCTCATAGAATTTTAATTTTACTAGTTTTGGTTACAGAAAGTACCTAGTGACCGACAGCGTATGTTACATATGCCACAAGCTTCTGTATCAAAAACAGTCTATTAGCATTCTGACTGATGATTTAGCTGTTATTCCATTAGACGACTTCCATCTTCATATAAACCCTGTAACAGTAAACTACCCATAAACCAGTGGCCTTTAACTCCACTCTGGAATAATTTGTCCCTGGCGCAATATGTAAGAATCTTCTCAAAAACCAAATTAATTAACTCTTAAAATTCCAATGTACCTGCGCAGTAGGTAAATGATGTAAAAATACCATTAGAAACTAAATCTTACTGCCAGTGTCCACCAAACTTACGATTGTTTTGAGATCACGATTTATAATAAAGAGAAATATTAACGTAATCGACGTGTTAGTAAACGGAGTCATGGCTGTGACACGACATATAGAGTGGGCAGCTCCACGCAAAGATCAAAAGCAACTTACAGAGTTTTCACAGGCAATTTACGTAGTATATTGAGTCTGATGATTCAACTGTTAAAGGGAACAGGCCAGGAGTTGGCGTTCGAATAGTGTTATCCATTCAAAGGTAAAGGGGAGAACGTTACCCATTATCTTATGCCGGGCAGTTAAAACTTACCTTCGGTTAGTAGCAATGTATTTGCGAAAGTAAAAACTAAATTGGCTTTCAGTTAATTTAGTTATCTCGACGGCGTACTTGAATTCAGAAAATTAGTAAAGGCTCCAAATAATAAGTATTGTTTAACTAAATGCTTAAAGAATACCTAATGTTGATTTAAGTTAGTGTACCGAACATTTAAGGTAAATGATAACTTTTTCAATCAAATACAAAGAATAAAATAAAAATTGAAAGTTAACTGAAACCAGATTACGAAAAGGCGACAGAAAGTTTGAAACAAGCTCTTAAACATCAATGACTTTAAATTTCTGATGTAGCATGATATAGGGAATTTTTTTTATCACAGCAACTTTCAGCATTTAAATCATTCACTTTTCACTGTCGATTTTTAGTGTATTTTTAATAACTTTTTCATTCTGCGATTCGTACGAGGTTATTCCAAAAAGTCTAATTTCTTTTTTTCGGAAACAAATGATTCTAAAATTCTCATACAAGTTACTGTGAACTGTAGGCACCTAAAGACTACAGAAGAAAATGGCAATCATTATGGAGTTAATAGTTTTCGCAAAATAACTAAAAGGACATTTTCTACAAATTTAATCTTCAATCCATAATTTGTTCTTTGATTTAAAAAAAAAACACGCGTATTGTAAAATAAATATGTCGTGAAAAAGCTTTTTTAGAAAATTTTCCATTTTTTTTTTCTTATCCCGTCTAATATTTTTCCACCAAATTTCTTTTTGTGTCAAATGTGAACATACTATTTGAAAGATTACTATGAGAAACAAATAATGAAATTTATTTAAAATTCAGTTATTACAGAATTCTCAATAGGTTTTTTTCAAAAAATTAGTTTTCGTTCCATTGCAATTAAAATTAAATAAAAACACTTAAAAAAAGATAAGTGGTGGAGAATTTGTGTCAAACACCCATTGACAACAATGTGTTGAAATGTATTGCGACAACTCCATTAAAGATTGTCGCTGTAGACAGAAAGTGCCATCTGTACTGCAACGTCTCTCTCGCACCGTTACGTAAGCCGGCGTCAAGTGGCGAGCAATGAGTAACAAGGGCTACCGTGTCTTCATCCCATGTTTCACTGATTGACACCCACACTAACATCAACAGGACGATGACTTATCACACCGGCAGTTGGTATCATATAATTTGATGGAGACAATGAGTGAGAAAGTGTCATTTATTGCATCATTAGCGATACTGACAACAAATTGCCTTTCAAAGGCCCTGGTTGTATAATTAACGCCGATTCAAGAGTGCCAAGAATCTGAAGATACATTGAAGTTTTAAAATTAAGGATGTTAAAGGATATATACCAATAAACATTCACTCCAAGACAAACATGTTAGGATCATGCGCTACATGATTATCTATTAACAGCTAAATGCTAGAAATCAGACGATATCAATTACTTTTCGTGTAGTAATTTCTGTTTAAATCAAATGAGTTGTCCTGAGAAAACGGGTCACGCAGCCCAGGTTACATAACATCGCAAAGATGTTATCAACTAGTATGTAACCTGCCAATACACTAAAGTCTCATCACCAATATACGCGTTGTACACTCCCATGACTCTCTTCACCTTCTTCCCATTTTCCATTGCATCCCTTTCCAGCTCCTTTATCATATCAGTTATTGACTGTGATCTCCAAAAATTTCCAGAGACAAATCAAGGGCTGTTTCTGGAACTTACTGCGCAACACAATCAGTAACCGATACAATAAAGGAACTGGATTGGGATTCACTGGAAGAGGGTGAATAGAGTTATTGGAGTCTACAACGCATGAATTACTCATGAGACATTTAAAGTGAGGTCCTAGGTTCTCCAGGAAAGTGTGATAGATCCACTGTTGTTTTTCATATACATCTATGATTAGTGCGACTTAATGGAAAGGAAATTTAGACTATTTGTCAATGATGTTATTATTTGTTGTGAACCGAACGTGGTGGATGATTGATAACGCTCTGGCTACCTATTCGGGACGATGCGGATTCGAATCCCCATCCAGGCATCCAGATTTGTTTTTCGAAGGTTTCCCCAAATCATTTCAGACGAAAGCCGGAATACTCCCTTCAAAAGCCCGATGCCGAATCCCTTCCCGTTTCTTGTCCCCAGTCTTTTCTCGCCTCTAGTGACCTCGACGTCGACGAGGCGTAATGCCATAAGCAATATGTATATATAAAAATCCTAGGGTGACTGCGCTTTACTACAAGCCAGTGTTGTGAAAATAACCGCCTGGTGCGAAGACTGGTAGCTAGAGCTAAACGCTGCAAAGTATCAAGTCACGCACATAAATAAAAACGTGACACAAGTTAGGTCTGGTAGGTAGTTAATGACAGTTCATAGTACGGTTTATTCAGCAAAATAGCTATGAGTAACGATGAATGATACTTTGTTGTGAAATGGTCATATTGAGATGTTAATTGAGAAAGCAAACCATATGCTCTGATTTCTAGGTTGTAATTTAAAACAATATCCACCGGACGTCAAATCGATTGCATACAAAGCATTATTGCGATCCTATTTATTGTTGTTCTGTATGGTGTAGCCTTCCAAAGGGGTTAATAGAGACGCTGGAGAAGGTCCAAAGAAGAGCCGCCGATTCGTGACTAGGGATTGCATTCCAGCAAAGCGGGATCCTGCAATCCCGCGGGATCCCGCATCATTAGACAGTCTGGCGGATCCCGCACAAAATTAAGCGGATCCGCAATCAGCAAAATCCGGCGGAAACGCGTGTCAGTCTGCGTGACTCGCTGTCCCACTCGGTCTCTGTCGGATATTTTTCACTGTTTGCCCGTACCCTTCCAGTTGGCATTTGACTCATGAGAATAAGCGTTTGTTTTTGTCAACCTTCGTCATTCGTAAGTAAATAAATACACTTTTAAGTATTAATCAAAACTTACGTTTGTTTCGAGTACACATTTCTGTAATTTGAGTTATGGTGCGTATTTAGTACGATTTTCGAACTATATAATTTATTTTTAAGTGTCGCACACGTTATCTGAACTACACGGTTACAGTATTGTGTTATAGGAACATCATACTTCGACGGCTGCCTCCGTCGTCTTCCTCACGTGTATAATTTCGTGTGTTTGCAATGAAATCCGGAGATACAACCTATGAGGACTTCACTGCAATCATTCGCCGAGAAAGTCTCCTTTCTTACTAAAAAATAATAATTTCCACTCTAAAAACGTCGTTACGCCCATAATTAAATTTGAAATACTTGACAGTTTACGTGTTGGTGAGTAGTTTCTCTTAATAACATTGAATCAACTGTAATATCAAACAAGGAATCGGGAGATATAATTATGAATCACACAAAAAAGGCCAAGTCTCGTGCTTGTGCAGTGACAAAAAGTTATGAGATCTTGTTCTGAGCCAAGTCTACACTTTACAGAGTATATATATATATATATACTTCACTTTGTGAAATGGAATGCTTTTCTCGATGTTATGGAACGTTTATTTAGAATTTTTTTAAAAAAAACTCTGGTGACTTGGCCATTAAGCAAACCATATTTTTAAACTTATATGATGTATTGTAAGGCACATAATATGACCTAAGACTCAATATTTTCCATTTTTATTATTTATTAAAAAATTAGTTTAGATTAAAAAAACAAATATGTAAAACCTCGAAATACACTTAAGACACGCTAAAAAGTGTTAATGTCATTTTGCCAATCAAAATATTGTTAATGTTTATTTTTATCATTTAACATTAAAAATTATTTATTAATTTAATTATTATTTAATTTATTAACGTTTTAAGTAACTATGTTTTGAATATATGCGTTAAAAACTGTTCGTACCAATTCCGCACGTATCCCGCGGGATTGGCGCAAATCCCGCGGGATTGAAAACACTGCGGGATTGCAATCCTTATTCGTGACACATTTATTTGCCGGAAGGAAAACGTAAGTACGAAGTTGGAGTTGTGTTGGAATGATCTGGTGCGCCGTAGGCGTTGCTCTCATCAGATGCTAATTGAAAAGTTCATAACAGACCTATTTCAGTATTACATTTAAAAAAAAAAAATTACTTACAACAACATTTATATCCGGGAATGTGCAAAAAAGTAACCAAAGAGAAATTAGGGCCAAATAGATTCTTTGCTGTCTTCTCACGAGCAATTAGGTAATGGAATAGCTTGTAGAAAGGATTTATCGAGATAAAAAAACTTAGAGTCCGACAGGAGTATCTTTAGAGAAACCCCTCCGGCCATCCTGATCTGGATTTTCTATGTTTTTCATAGATCGCTCGAGGCGGATGCTGGGATTTTTACTCAAAATAGCCAACGGGCGCCTCCTGCCATATCCAGCATTTCCCTTTCAATGCATTAAAATGATTACACATGAGGACAGGTGCAACTGATCCTCTGCGTAGTAGCAGCTATTAGTACGTTTCTCTCCCGCAGTCCAAACGTTTAATGCTTGGAATTTAATTAGATGTAGCGAATTGTTATATTGTATAAAAGATTAGCATACAGTATGTGTTTTTATGGTCCCCAGTTGATTGCAGGATTCTCTCTATTATTTAGATATAGTTCCCACTTTTCTATTAGACACATGACACTGTCACTGCCTTAGGTTACAGGCAGGTGGAGGGTGGAGTACTTGCCCGTAGACTTTGCCTCCAACGTCACGAAGGTGTTACAATTCTTAACTGTCGGTGTGTCTTGTTGTTGGGTGTCAGTTTGCTAGGAGACTGAGCGGTCTTCTATGCCTATCATCGCCATTGTCGTAGCGACCAAGCGAGTTGATCACCGGGTTGTTGCATTGTCTGGTATTTTTGGAAAATGTAAATGGTGGAATCTGTCCTTCAATTTTGGTATGCCGGCGGCATCATGGAGTGCATCCGTAGGGAATTGGCACGGGAGGTGGAGGGCTCTCTTTAGGGCCATATTTTGAATAACCTGAAGCTTTCTGATTTGTCTGTCACTGGCGTATGCCCACACAGGACATGCATACTCCATAATGGGGCGTACGAACGATTTATATATCTTGACTCCGGTGGAAGGGGATAGCTTGCTGTCCTTATTTAGAATTGATTAAAGGTTGTGGAGCTTGGTGCTTGCTCTCCGACGGTCTTCATTGATGTGGCTACACCAGTTCTAGAGTCACCCCCAGATAGCGTGCCGTGATGGACTTAGGGATTTCTCTACCATACAGGCGAAGTGTTGGGTCGGGATGAGTTGGTTGACGAGCCCCAAGTCGCTTGGTTAGTATAATTGCTTGGGTCTTGGTGGGATTTATATAAATACGCCACCTCCTAGCCCAGGCCTCCATTACTTGGAGAACTTCCTGTAGTCGTCGGGTGGCTAGTGCTCTACTGCGGCTGGATGCCAAGTACGCAGTGTCGTCAGCGTAGGTAGCTGTCAGAACACCATTGCTAATCTGTACGTCAGCGGTGTATAGAGAGTATAGCACTGGGCCAAGTACAGAGCCCTGAGAGACTCCTGCTTCGGTGTTCCTGGTAGAGGAGTAAGCCTTGTACACCTTGACGCTCCAGGTCCGGCCGGTGAGGTAGGATTTTAGATACCCTGTTCGTAGAGCTTGAGCAGGTGCACCGGATGCCACGCGAGATATCAAGGAGTACCATAGCGCTGTAGTTCTTAAAGTTGAAAGCGTGGGTCGCCTCTTCTACTACCCGCATCAGCTGCTGGGTGGTGGAGTGACCGCGTAGAAATCCCAGCTGGTGATCTGGAATAAAATTGGCGTGATCGATGAAGGCAGACAACCGTTTTAGTAGCAGCCGTTCAAACACCTTGCCAATGGCTGGGAGCAATCTTATCGCCCTATAATTCTGAAGTAGGTGTTTGTCTTTCACGGTCTTGTAAATTCCCACTATTACAGCGTGTTTCCACAATCGAGGGTAATGCTGTCTTCTCAAGATGAGGAGAGTGTTGCTGATATCGTCACGCCCTGGTACTTTGTGTGGGTGCAGTTTCGACAGGTAGCTGGCTACCTCCTCCGGGGTGACGTCATCTATTTGATGGTCATCTTCGGCATCTAGATATACTCTCAGGAACGGTGGACTGCAGTAAGGTGGATGGGACCCACGTTTGTTTGCGAAGGCCGGAAATTCTTCACAAAGACGTCAGCCAGTGCGTTGGCCTTTTCCTCCGGGGTGACGGCTAGGCCTCTTTCGCCGTGCAGTGGGGGGAGCCATTTTCTATCAATCTTTGATTGATCTCTTAATATTAACATACCAGCCACAAACTAAGCCATCAGTTGTGTGCTTCATATCCTGTCGTCAACAGTTCTTTTTTCCTTGACTATACATTCCAGACTCCACTAACCCAGTTTTTACTGAACCTAAATACATCCCCTAGCATCTCTTATACGAGATGTACATATGCTCAATAACTATGTCATACTTACGTCTATTGTCTCTTTCGGCTGTGTGAAGATTATACTTGAGAAAAAATCATTGAAATTTCCCATCTTCTTTGTTTAAATATTGAAACTGATATAGGAAATCTTATGATTCTATCTGAAGAGATTTTGGCTGCTCTGCAGGAATATCATTTGGTACTCACGTATTTAAGTTCAAATTTTTCAAACCTCTGTAAAATAGTGTTCTTACACCAGGATAACCTTCATCGTTTTTTTCAGAACATTTGTCTCTTTCCAGCATACTGGTTTTCAGAAAAGCCCCAACATTTAGTTTATGTAAGTATTATTATGTCCATCAGTTTGCTCTTTCTTCCAAACATCTTTATACAGTTAGTCTTTATTTCTGTCTAATCTTATCCACCTTGCTTATCCTCTCCATTTTCCTCCTCATCAACATGTCAATGGCTTCTAACCGTTTTTCACCTTTCGTCTCAGTGTCCAAGTCTCTGCCCCATAAAGAGCCACACTCCATACAAAATATTGTCCAAGTCTTTTCCTGAGTGCTTTGTCTATTTCTCAAGTTAGTATCCGCTGTTTCCTATTAAACGCTTCCTTCGCTAC
The DNA here is from genome assembly GCA_031002005.1 of Vandiemenella viatica. NCBI lineage: Eukaryota > Metazoa > Arthropoda > Insecta > Orthoptera > Morabidae > Vandiemenella > Vandiemenella viatica. The sequence goes on from JARYHS010011408.1 coordinate 141,143,717, forward strand.
CGCAATGCGAGTTTTTACCTCTTGGTAGCATCTAAAATCTTCGGTGATCGTACTCCCAAGATACTTGAATGATCTTACTTGACTGATATCAGCTCTTCCTAACTTAATGTTTATTATTTTACTTCATTTTCCTATCACCATATAGTTTTCATTCCAAACTCTTAAAAAGCTTCGTCTAGATCTTTCAGCATTCTGTCTAGAGTTTGTTCGCTTTCTGCCAACAAGACCATATCATCAGCATATCGTATGTACTCTATTCTCTTGCCACCAATACGCGCTCATCTTTTTCCATTTAAGCATTTTCCAATAATTTCTTCTAGGTATAAATTGAACAGTAATGGGGAAAGGCAACAACCTTGTCTTATACCTCTCCTAATGCTGCTTTCACCCGACATCTCGTTTCCGATCTTTATTCGTACTTTCTGTTGTAAACATAGGTTCAGTATCAACCTTCTCTCCTTCCAATCTACACATTTCCTCTTCAAGATATCCATCAGCTTCTTCCATTGCACGCTATCAAAAGCTTTTTCCAAATCAATAACGACGGCATAAATATCTCTTCCTTTCTCATACATTTCCCCTATGATTCTTAACAGGCCGATAGCATCTCTTGTTCCTTTTCCTATCCTAAATCGAAACTGTTTTTCTCCAATCCATCTGTCTAACTTTCCATATAGCCTTCTGTTCAGCTTAGCTGCATGTGAAATTAAGCTGATAGTCCTATGCACCTCACATTTATTAGTATTCTTTTTTCTCTGAATTGGTATCATTACCGTTGCGAGAAAGTTTTGTCATATATCTCATTGACAAGGTATACTATCTCCATTCTTCCTTTGTTTCCTAAACTCTTCAACACTTCTGCAGGCAAATAATTCATTCCGCATGCCTTCCGATTCATCATCTCCTTCGGAGCCTTTTCTACCTCTTTCTCTAGGATCTCATACCCCTTTCCATCTTCTGTTACCTGTGCCTCTTCTTCACTTTCGCTTGGTATTTGATCTCCCTTATATAAGCATTCAATATATTCTTGCCACCTACTCAGCACCTCATGTGGTTCTTCGGCTAACGTGGCATCTTCTCTTTCTATTTATATGTTGTTCTTGTTTCTCATACTTTGAAAAGCTATCTCAGAAGCCATTTTGTACATCATTTCATATTTCCTGTTTCTGCAGTTTTTCTATTTCCTCGCATTGCTCATTCATCCATCTTTCTCTTGCCTGTTCAGTTTCTCTTCTTAGTTCATTTTTCAGTTTCCTGTTTCTCTTTCTTCCTTCTTCATTTCCAGATTTTTTCCTCTTCCTCCGTTCTTCCATCTTTTCCAACATTATTTCTGTTAGTCGTTCTTTCCTGGTACCTTTGGACTCTAATTACTAGAGTTCCTTTGGCGGCTGTCATGAGCCCTACCCTCATTTTTATCCATTTTTCATTTATACATTCATCAAGTTTTCCTCGTTCGTAGTTTTACACAAACTTTTCTTCCAGCTCCAGAGCCTTTCCTTCCTCCTTTAGTGTTTCTAAGTTCAGTCTTTCTCTTGATTTGCCTCTCTTCGATTTCCCAACTTTACTTGTATTTCTCCTGCTACGAGGTTGTGATCTGAATTTATGTCTGCTCCTGGATAAGCTTTAGCATTCTTCAGACAGTTCCTGAACCTTTTTCTTGTATCAGAATATAGTCCAGCTGGTACCTTTCTCCATTTAAATTAAAGATCCATGTATATCGTCTCCTTTTGTGATTTTCAAATAGGGTGTTACCCACACTAGTGAATTTTCTTTACAAGAGTTAATTATTCTTTCACCCCTCTCGTTTCTTATCCCTAATCCAAATTTTCTTATTATATCTTCTTGTTTCCCTTCATCTACTACTGCATTACAGTTCCCAATAATGATGATACAAGCATTTCTATTCTCATTGAGAAAGTTCTTCCATCTTCACATAATATTCTTCTACCACCTCATCTTTATGTTGGCTAGTTGTCATATATACCTGTATTAATACCAAATCTTTTGTACTGCCCTGCAGTCGTAGCACCATCAGTCTTCCATCAATATATTGCACCTTCACAACCTTGTTTTTCAGTTTCTTTCCTATCATTATTCCCACTCAATTTTCACCATTTTTTTCTTCTCTCGAGTAGAAAAATATATAATCTCCACTTTCTACCTCACCGTTTCCTCCCCATCACTCTTTCTACAAGCCGCATCAAACATCTCCTTCTCTACTTCTCCAGCTACTTCTTTTTGCTTAATTTACAATTTGTCTGTACTGTGCTATCTATCTTCTTGCTTTATCTTGAGCAATTCAGTCACTACTCGTCCAATCCATAATTTGGAAAAAAATGATGTACCAAAGGATCTATGCCAGCTCCTTTCTTTATGCTCAGTGTTTCTGTATCGGCTTTGATTGTCTCTCTTCTTTTCTGGAATGTGTTCCAGTCGTCAGTTTAATTTCTTTCACAGTTATTTAAAATACTCACATTTATTTCTGCATATTTTTCATACTTTCTAGTTTGCTAGTCTTCTGCCTGTCTTGCTTCGTTATCCTCTTAAATTTCTATTGGCACTTTATTAATAAGAGATTGAGTTCAAAATCTATCATGTTTTCGGCTATGCTTTACGATATAATTCTTAGTTCATTAATATTTGTTCAACCAAGATGTAGGCCTGGTCTGTATATTCCTTTGACGTTTCCATGTGTGTATACTTTTTGGATGATTCTGAAATAGTATGTGTTCTATGATTACTTTTTTTCGTGAAATGATTGGTTTTTTTTTTTTTTGTACGCCAAAATTTACTGTATTATTTGATTCTTTTCGTTCTATTACCTATAGAATTTCAATCGTCTATGTCATATTTTACCTCCCGTTCACAGGTTGAATAATGTCATCAATTTTAGTAAACGTATTCGTCATAGTTATTTACTAATGTGGTTGATGCTGGCTTATTTCTTACTATAATCAAAACATTTTGTCGCTAAGCTGTTCATAGTAACTCCCTCGTTTCCCTTTTCTCTTATTCGTAACTGTTTCCACATCAACATCTGTTTTGCTGGTTTGTCTACGTTTCCTAGACAAGAAATTCTGGAGGTCCTTTCATTTAAACTAACTAACTACATAAAATTCAAACTGAACCTCTGAGCTACGCGAACGCCGTGTTTTGCAGTATACATGTGCTAAGTACTATCAAAATCCGATAAAAACTGATGGTTTGTATGAACAACGTTGACAGAAATTATGTGAGAGGGGATAGGAGGAGATGGTTTAGGTTTTTGTAAATCAAACGTTAGCAATAATATTGTATTTGTTTTAAGTATCCATATGCAAAGTTCCATCAAAATCTGATAAAAACTGTGTGTTTATAAAAAGAAGAGTGTAAAAACAAAAACAAACAAACATTGTTTTTTTTTTAAACTATAATTTCGTGGCTGTCCAAGCGCAACACTGCTAACATTAGCATGTTGGCAATAAGAACTCATAAGATTTTACCCGTCCATAAAGCGTCCAACGCGCATATAACCAAATCAATCAAAAAATCAGAATATCAGCCAAATACTTGAGCCAACAGATGACCGAAAAATGCAAGTCGTTTAATTAGCCTTGTATGCGGTGGATCTTCTGATTAGATTTTGTAAATATCGGTTGGTAATCCCGTCAGAAAAGATAGGATAGTGTTAAATATAAGAGTTGAGACTAAAATTTACTTGGCTCATTTAAGAAGTTTGAAATCCCTTTCTGTTCCTTCAAGTTTTTGAGTTTCAAATATCTTAAATCGCCTTAAGTACCTATTGAGTGCAGCTGCTAACGATTATAACTATGATCTGCAATCAATTCACAGTTTATAAAATTGACTAGGTTTTCCCAGCTAAAATTCCGTGAATAATACACAATGAATAGCGAGGTCGCCGGTTTGTCGCAGGCTGAAAAAAGAACCGGTTCATTTGTAGCATTTGTTAACTGAAACAGCACGTACAACTCCAAACTGAAAGAGTTTTTGCTTCAGAACACATTTTACTCTGTGAAATAATTTTCTTTTTGGATTTTGGTAACTAAGAATGGCTGATAAAATAGTATATCTGGTGTATGGTAGGGGAAGGTGACAAAGTTGTCCACAATTACTAAAATGATACGTGGTTTCCCTTTCTATTGAAACGTTTGACAAATGAGGTAATTACACTGTTATCTAAATTCACTCATATATAGTAACTAACATAGGATAGCAAGCACTCAAAAATTGCTGTGAAAAATTATCGTACTAACAGGTTTTTAAGTAATTGACTGCTTATGAGTTGTTGGTAATATAATTAATATTGTTAATAAGTGTGTGTACTGTTCCACATTAATAGTAACTAACATGATATAAATTGTAGTTGCATATTACAGTGAAACTTATTATGCTAACTGGTTGGTAAGAAAATTACTAGTTACTAGATGCTGGTAACAAGTGTATACACTATTCTACATATCTTATATCTTTAAACGAGCAATTCTTGTATATATATATATATATAATTATTATTTTCGTATGTCTCCATAATGGAGAACGATAAGCAATTCTAACTGGATGCGTTCAGTTCCTTTGAGAAGTTCTTCTTGTTAGACCAATACTTTTTCATCTTTTCACTGGCGGTTTTCTTTTCTTCAGCAGTCCAGACGCTCCAGTTTAAATCTTTCCTTTTTTTTCTCTGAAATAACTTCCGATGCGTTCACTTTCATTTTAAAAATCTCTTTGTCAATGCCTGCAGACTTAAGGCCTTTCTCCACCTCCTTCATCCATGTGGTTGTTATTTTTACTGTTTGTGTGTATTCTAAAATTTGTCTTAAAATTATTTCCTTCGGAAGTCTACTCAGATGTCCATGCAATTTCAGCCTTTTTTTCTTCATGTCTGATTCTATGTTTGATATTTTCTCTGTAGTTTTTGTAGTTTGAAGTCTATACTGTCCATCTTCATTCACTCTGGGTCCCAGGATTTTTCTAATAATTTTTCTTTCTTGATTTGTTCTGTTGCCTTTTTTGTGTTCATTGCTAATGTTTCACTTGCGTATGTAACTGCTGTCTTAATTACCGTGTTAAAATGTCTTATCTTGGTGTTGTCTGAAATATATTTTTTGTTGTAAATATTTTGTACTAGCCCCATTGCTTTCTTCATCTTCAGTATTCTTGCTTCTTGTGCTTTTCCTTCTTGTCCTGTTGGTTCTATGATTTCGCCTAGATATTTAAACTGTTTTACCCTGTTGATTTCACCATATTTCGGATCTCGGAAACGGATATGACGACTTGGATGAAATTTGATTTTTAGATAACGTTTTGACTTTTAAGATTACCTAAATAGTTGTCTTCCCTACATAAAAGCGAGTTTATAAAATACAAACAAATAGTTTCTCTTTGATTTCAAAGAATATTTAAACGAAAAGTTCTTGTATAGTGGCTGACCCGTAAAAATATTAGCACTGCAAGTTTAATTGTAAAACATTTAAAAAGGAAGTTAATTAAAAATTTATTATTGGTTTTGTCAGAGGTGATACTTTACAGAAACTTCTTTGAAAATCATCGTTTACTTTTTGACCGTAAAAAGTGGTTGTTAGTTTGTTATTAAATACTACCACGCGATGTATGAGCATAGTTTTATCGGAGTGAATGAATTTAGCACTGATTATGTTCTATCATTACCGTGACGTCACAATCTGATGATGAATTCTTATAGAAATCCACGAAACATATCGAAAATTAAGAATAAATGTTTTTGATATCTCGCTTCGTTTTCGAGATATAGCATGTCAAAAATCAATTATAGATATAGTTCCTTGTGCTTTTGGCAACGTTTCTTGTGGTACAGGTAGTATTTCAACTTAGCAACAACCATTAGGAACAAAATAAAACATTGAAAATGGATTTCCACCGTATAGATGGATTTTTTTGTAGTTCAGGCCGGATCTAATCCTAACCTCTTCACTTGAGATATCAGAAAAATAAATTCTTTATTTTCGATTTGTCTCGACGAGTTTCATACGAATTTATCATCAAACTTGGCAATGGCGAAATTTATATTCTGGTACAGGTCGCATTTCAACCAACCACGTCAATTTTGAGATACGATATCTCGAGAACTATGCGATATATATATATAAAATTTTACTTTCAATTTTTCTCGTCGAGTTACATAAGAATCCATCATCAAGGCTTATCGTAGAATCCCCTGAATTACCACAAATTTCGCCCAATTAATTAATCCCTGACTGGCATTAAGATTTCTATTTAATATAATAATAGCATTTTTCTTTGGAAGCAATTTATGAGGTGGTGTCGCAAATGGATCTAGCGATTTTGATGAAATGTCATATGTAGATAACGTTTTGCTTTTCAAGTTTTTAAAACGATTTTTTTTTTTTAAAAAAAAGGAGCAATTTTTGTATTTTGTTTATCGAAAACGGCTCTAACCTTATTCGTAGAAGGTTCAGGTACCAGTAAGCCTACTGATGTTAGTTGTGCTTCTGTTTGGTTAACTGTGCACCTCAAAACGCCTAGGAAGCCTTCAATCCTTTTACTTTAATCAAACATTACTCGAAATCTTGGATGTTGAACAGAAATCGAAAGATGCCGAGCGAAGATCGGTCACCCAGGTACTGTAGTAATTAATTCGGGATTGTATTTGTAGATTACAGTGGATACTGATTATACTAATGAGTTGTAGCTAACTTGTTATCAATTGCTGGTAACATAATTGACATTATTAATAAGTCTATGTACTGTTCCACATCCCCGACATTATTCTCACATGGGATCAAAGTGAACATATTTATCTATCTAGGAAAACACTTACAACGTCCTACGAAACCATCATAAATGATGAAACGTTTCCTTAACAGAAACAAAAACATCCTAAAATCTCCGTGCTCTATAAAATACACACAGTTTATCAATATCTCGGCGGTGCTGCTATCTAGTGGTAATGCGATCACTCCTTATCGACGATAGCGTAGCCTAGCAGCTTCACTATGAACTATCGCATACCCGTGACCTTCATTGTTCATAATTTTGCAATTTACGGGTTGAATTTCGGCCTCCTTTCTAAATTAATGGTGTTATCGAAGTGAAGTACTTAATATTTCAAATGATTCCTCATTAATCGATTTTCCTTAAATACGAAGGAAGAAATCTCGTCATATAGAAAAAAAAAATCTATTTAGTAATAATATGTACTATAGTTTCGCTATAGTCTTCTAAAACAGAAAAATTAACGCCAGTGGTTGGCGGAAATGAGCTACAGTTTCCAAGAAATGGAGCCAACTACAGCATTCGTAGACGTTTAAAGTCAGTTTTCTAGACGCTTAGCTGTGGCGCTGCGACGATCAAAGATGCGTCGAGTGGCGCCGCGACGGCGTGTCTTGTCTCGCCGAGAGGGCGCCAGGCCACTTCACGGATCGAAGAGGTGTTCATTGGGAACGCGGCTGGCCGCTCTACAGGAAGCGAGATGTTCTCTACTCCTAATTAATGGCACTACGTACAAATAACACACAGCGCATATAACACATGCGGTTAGGTAGTAAACCCAGTAGTACAATATAATAATAGTATAAAGAAATTCCTGGTAAAAATGAGCATGGGGAAGATATTGAGTTGTTACGATTCTTGAAAGAATTATAATTCAGTTCAAATGAACAGGCCAACAGTTTCTTTCATGCATTTAATAACTACTGCTGCACACATTTGCAAATTGTAATTAAATACTTAAGATATTTATTTAGAAAGTGAGACAACCGCATGCTCATAAAGAGTCATTTTCTGATGTTGAGAAAGAAAGTATGTGAAAAAACGTACCATAATGGCTTTCAATGTGAAGTATCTTCATAGTTTTGAACTATAACGTTACATTAGCAAGATAATATATATATATATATATTTATTGTCATTTCATTCAACCCCCTTAATGGGGGAAGCGGGCTGGCAGCACACATGTCGTGCTCTTCAGCCAAATAGCAAGATAATCTTGCTGCCCATTATTGTATTGCCAATCAACTTAAAGTAGCTGCGAGAAAGATGATTATTCCCTTTTCTGCTAGCTCACGGCACGGTTTTGGGTGCCAATATGACAGGGGAGATATTATTACGATTTTCGTTTAAGACCCATTTACACTAGCGGTCAGCTCAGCTCAGGTCAAAAAACACTATACACGTAATCCAATGGGAGCATTCACACTACGCGGTACGCTCAGGTCAGGGCAAGGCAGTTCAAACTGAAGATGGCGCCGCCACCGACCAACAACGGTCAAGACCTGAGCTGACCGCTAGTGTGAACGAGCAACGGTAAGATCAGGTCAGATCAAATGGGCGTCGAACGTATGAAAAATATGCTCGTAAGCAATAAAAAAAGAGTAATAAATAAAAAAAATGCTTTAACGGTATGTTATTTCTGTTTATTACAAAGTCGGCAAACTTTAATATAAATTCAAATATTATTACACATTATAGTACTGTCAAGATACAGATCCTGTTTAAGAATTTTTTTTAAAAAATATTGTGAATATATTTTTAGAATCAAATACTTCTGTACCAGCGTTAGCACATAAACAAAGAATACGATTTCTTTCGCTAATCCTGAAATTCACTTTGTACATGGCATGAAACTTTATCCTTCCGTAAATAATTGTTCAAAATACATCTTGCTAAATTATGTTATCAATTAATCCTGGAGCAGAATTAATTTTCCTAAAATAAATTTGTAATCTTTGAGTCCTAAAATATCAAAAGTATTTCGCATCACTCGTCTCTCACGGCATAGCCGGTAGTTAGCATTCATTTTTCTCTTGATCGGTTTGCACTTGAAACTCTGGATGCACCCAGAACCATCCTCTTGTTGATCTTGACGAATTTTTAGGCTCTTGATCCAAAATCATTGCGATATAATTGACGTTGGGGTAGAAAACGGCATTGTTCACTATGAGCAATGGAAATGAAATGGCCTCGTCTACTACTTGATCTGACCTGACCTGAGCTGAGCTGACCGCTAGTGTGAATGCTATCCTGGATTATGAGCTGAGCTGAGCTGACCGCTAGTGTGAATGGGCCTTTAGTGTCAGTCTAAAAATTCGCCTGAGTTAAATCGTTCTTATAAGATTCTAGAAGATAAATTGTCGTTTTTCTTAAATTTCTAACCTATTTTTCTATTCAGTCGGTGATAATCAACCTCATCCATTACGACAATACAGCAGTTGTTCTCTTCCCCAGTGAACTCCAAAATCTCTTATACTTTCAACGACAAAGAAGAAATATAGAAAAACTATAACATGATTTATTCAATATTACAATGCCCCAACACCATATTGAGGTGAGGTAAATAAGCTTCTTCTTAACTCATAGAACCTACTATTAAACATATGAGCCCATCAACAGTAAGTCCCATGAAACTATAATATTATTACGCGATCGCAAAAGTCTGGCATCTGTCGTGGTCCTTTTATTTTTACTATTTCATAAACTACACTAGGTCTACAGTCTATCCAAACCGAACATGATTGGGTGAGCGGTAACGGTCTGGCTTCACATTCTGGAGGATGCGAGTTTGAATTGGGTTTTTCCATGGTTTCAACAAATCACTCCAGCGAATGCTGGGGTGCTTCCTTTATGAGACCATGGCTGAACTCCTTCCCACTCACTGCTCGCATCCTTTCCCGTATCTAATGACCTCGACGTCGACTAAGCGAAAAGCCATAATAATAATAATAATAAACATTTAATCCAAGTCAGTTCCGTCTACTCGTTGCATGAAACCATTTTAGGAATTCTTATCCTAGTATTTGTCTTCCTCCTCAGCTATGGCATACTCATGTATATGTCACTTCTAATCAAGTCTACGTTGCTCATTCCTGGTCGTGCTGTGGCTTTACCATCGAACAGATAGGATTCGTATAATTTTCTAACTACGAACAGCATGCACTTTTTGCAAATGCCTTCACATCTCGTGGTTAAATTATCCTCCATTTTCTGGGATTATCCAGAATGTTCCCCAGCCAATCGTGAACGTTTGGAGCCGGTGATACGGTGCCTTGCTGTCCTGGAAATGTCCATCGTTGTTTGCGAACATAAAGGCCATGAATGTCTGCAAATTGTCAAGTAACCAGGCCTAACTATTTACAGTCAATGGTCGTCTTGGTTTGACGTTGGCTCATGCCATGTAAACACAGCCCTTACCAGGATGGAGTCACCCCTATATTGCACAGTGCCTTCCTGACTACTTGGATCCATGGCCTCGTAGGGTCTGCGCCACATTTTAACCCTACCATCGGCTCTTGCCAATTGATCACCAACGTTTTTCCTGTCATCTAAGGTCCAAGATCACGGGAGAGGTGCTGCAGAAGATTACGTTTTGTTAGCAGAGGCACCACGTATGTCTTCTGCTGAGATATCCCATCAACTGACGGACACGTCTGTCGAACGTTCCCATTGAATATTGATGTCATTTGACGCAGCGTGGCATGTCTGTAAAAATTGGCACATCTACATAGGCGCCGCTGGCTTCTGTCATTAAGTAGAGTAGTGACGACCCTCTACACCCAAATGTAAAACTGTGAGAGAGGTTGGAGAATTGGCGTGTTTGAAATGGTTGCATCATATCCTGGAATCTCTGAAGGATTGGCCGTAGTGTAATGTCTGTGTACAGACTTGTAACACAGTAGATGAAAGAAGGCTCTAGCACTCCTAGAGCAGGCAGAGGTCCATACAGAATAACAACAGCACGTGAATACCGCCAAATTATGTGGGTGGCTGTTGCTGGTAGACGGGTGAGTGCAGGCCAGATCCGGGCAGTCGTTATAGAGAGAGTCACCCCCCGGACGATTGTAAACCAATTGCTTGAAGCTGGGTTACACTCTCTGACTCTTTTGAAATGAGTTCTATTAACCTAATTTCATTACCAGCAACGTCTAACCTGGTGTAACGCAAAACGCAAAAGGATACGTGAATGGCGCACATTTGTGTTTACAGACGAGTCTCGATTCTGTCTGTGGCAAAATGATAATCGACAACTTGTACGCAGGCGTAATGGAGAACCGGTTTGCTCTGCAGTGATTTCAGAACGAACAAACAGGTGGTGTTGTGGTTTGGGGACACTCAGTTTCGACAGCAGGACTGAGTTTTTTGTAGTTGAAGGCACAATGACAGCCCACTACTATGTGGACGGGGTGGGCACCCTATTGTGATACCCTTCATGTCCACCATCCTAATCACATCTTCCTACAGGACGATACCCGTCCTCATACTGCGGCCATCACAACACAAGTATTGCACGGGTTACGATTAAAATTTGGACCGTATGGTCCTCAGATTTGTCCCCAATAGAGTATGTCTGGGATGACAGGAGTAGAAACATTAGATCACACGGTCATCCTGTACAAACTGTGGAACAACTAACTGCACAAGACATGGAGGCGTAGAGAGACATACTCCACGAAGGCATCCGATCGCTTATTGATTCAATGCCGGCAAGAATCCATGAATGTATAGATGCTGTATCTAAAGTTAATAAAGTTAGCCTGAGCCATTTCAGTGTGTTCTCATTTCTTCTAGATATCACTCTGAATATATCTACAAAGCTTCTTAAAATTGCACCATTCCTGTCCGTGTGTTGAAATTTTAATTTCCGCCAATGTATATTTGTTGCTACTTTCGAATATACAACTTCTGTCAACTTTTAGGGGTGTTATTATCACCGTTACATAACGTTATGTAACCTCATATATAACAATTTTTTACCTATTGATTTTTACACCTCGTTGGCGTAAAAGTGGGAAATGAAGGGGCCTAAGGAACGGGAAGGAATTGTTCCATGGCTTTTGCTGGAATCATTTCTGCATTCTTCTCGAGTGATTTCTGGAAATCCGTGGAAAACCCAATTCTGGATTGCCTGGCGGGGATTTGAACCTGAGTCCTCCCCAGTGACAGATTCGTGCGTAACCTCTTACGCACCAGCCTGTTCTCTAGACTACAACGTTCGACGGTGTGGTTTGTGTACCAGTTTGAATAGTCGCCCATCATTTCTGGTAAATACAACTGGTATAAGGGTTGTATTGCATTCTGGACAACGAGTGTGAGCACGCTTATTTCATCAATTTAAAAATTGTTTGATTTTATCAGGAATGACTGTCGATTGGTTATATTTCGTGAGAGTTCGTCGTGTTTGTTTCTTTCCCGAGGCGTGGGTCGGCGGCTGGCAGAGCGGAGGCGGCCCAAGGACTGAGTCGGAGCGTTGCGACCTTGCTGCTCCGAGTCGGCCTCGCCCACCCGCCAGCAACACGTTTTGTCTGTGCTCACCACTGAGACTGTACCGGATTGTCAATCCACTGCAGTAACGGGCCCGTCTGGAAACGCAGCCTCCAAACTCTTCTCCACTTGGACACTTTGTAGCGGGGCTGTCTTCCATTTACATAAGTCTGAAGTTTATTGACGATTTCCAACAATCTGGCACCTGACTCAGTAGGATAACACTATCTGAATGGTTTCTATAGCGTTCAGTAAAGTTCAATTTGTCCTCCCCCCTCCATTTTATGAAGTAACTTTGTACCGCAAGTCGACAGTACCTTATTAGGGTTCGGATCTTTAGGACAAGTCATATTTTTTTCCCTGCCTTCTTTTTGAGCTTAAATGCTGAGTTAAACACTGATTCAACGTTTCTGATTGTATTTAAATGTATTTTATATAGCATATAAATGCATATTCAGACCATTTTCCTAGTTTTAGTCATATTTCTATAATATTATGGTCATATGGTCATGTTTTGAGGAAAAGTCTGGGAGTGTTTTAATAGCACCGGGAATTCACTAGATATAGATCAGAAGAAATTAAGATAATTATTCACATACCTGTACTTCTGCTGTACAGATGGGAAAAAAACAAAAATAATTTTCACTGTGGTCAGAATTCACCAGTCAAGGATTAAGGTTATACATTATTGTCACTCTCTAAACGTAATATTCCACCTGGCTTTTAATATCGACAATGCAGCAGAGACATGCCTGTGTCGATCAGCATCAATCAATATCTCAATGAAATATCCTCAGTCATCGTTAAATCTGCATTGTATCTGTGAGTAGACCTATCGCCCTGCCGATGATAAAATTCTCTGAAAGGGTGAAGCTGCGTAAGAGAATTTAGATAGAAGTATTTTAGTACAGTTGAAAGGGTTCTGTTCTGTAAATTATCTGAATTTAAAGCGACTTCAACAGAACGATTTAAAATTTAATTTCAGAATGGTGAGCGCGTGCACGGAAGCAAATTATGCTGTCTACATGAAAGTGACACTACTAAATAAAATAAATGATGTGTAATTGAGCATGTTATGATGAATAGTAAATTTAAATGTTTGGTCATATTTTGTCATTTTGGGTCATATTTACCCATTTTTAAGGTCATATTTGCCTGCATATTTCTCTATTTTTTTGGTCAGAAAGATCCGAACCCTACTTATTAGCCAATACAAACTGTCAAATCACATTATAAGTTTACTTTTTTTAAAAAACTTTATCAATGTGATCTGCAGCCATCTCGAGCCTTTAGTATGAAGTGATATGAATTAGTACGAAAATAATATTTATTGGGGACCAATTTGACAATGCGAAACGATGAGCTAATATGAAAAAAAGACTTCGTGGAAAGTTAGTACACACACAACGTGTAGTGAAACAACATCATACACGTGGATTTTTTTCTTCAAACATAGTCTCAAGTTTGTGCAAGAGGCTTACAAAAAGAAGAGACAGGTCTGTCATATTTTGAGACATGCAGGATTGGTTAATTTGTTAGTGGAGACAACAATCGAAAGTAAGAGCTTTAGAGGAAGACAGAGATTAGAATATATGAAGCAGATAATTGAGGACGTAGTAGGATGCAAGGGGTATTGTTGAGATGAACAGGTTAGCTCAAGATAGGAAGGGATGGAGGATTGCATCAAACCAGTCGAAAGACTGATGACATAAAAAAAAAAAAGTCTAAAACTCAGGATTTGTAATTTAGAGGTTATTGTTTTATGCATTACGCAATGTGAATACAAATAAGACCATACAATATCATGAAATGACACTTAGAAATATGAACAAGGTGTACCAAAACCACGATTTTGGACCGTAAAACTAAATATACTAAACTGAGTTGTCGAGGTGGCATCTATCGTTAAAGAGCGTAAACTTTTCTTAAGGACGCCATTTGAAGTTATAAAGCTTCATGTTTCATCCTAGTTAAAATGTGTTACGTATTCTCAGTGAATCTTCTTTTACCTTTTATTTGATACTTGACTCCATGTACCAGCATATCAACCGCCACAGTGGAGGAACACAGCTGTGAGGCAATATCTTAACCGGACTATACAATTTCTTGCATTATGGCGCAACAAATTTTAAGACAACGTGACTTCATTCACCGACGGTTGCTTGTTGATCCCCGGTTGCAACGTCCACACACTGAAGGAAAGCCGGTCCTACATTAAGTGTCTAACAAAAGGTTTTCATACGAGCAAATGGTCCATTTACAATAAAGTTTAATGCAGTAAACATTTTCTTGAAGACCTCACTCAGATTTCTCTTCCCATAATCATTATCTATTAATGATGTTTTGCCCCAAGACAACTTCCAGGAACCCTGCTAAGGCGATTCGGCCGTGCGTCTTGTTATTGTTTGAACCGTATGTGAAGATCACTGTGATATTGACTCTGGTTGTGATAGTGTGACGCTCGGTATAGTTTGTTATTAGAATTGTGTCCCATAAAGCAACACACAGTTAATTAAAACCAGTACCAGGAGCTCCAGGAAAAGTTGCTACGTTTTAGTGAACTAAGTCACCGTTTTTGTTTATGGCTTTATGTCTCTTCGACGTCGAGGTCATTAGAGGCGTGAAGGAACTAAGGGCAAGGAACTGGAACGAATTCAGCCATGGCATTTTTAAAGAACCATCCTCGCATTCGCCTGGAGTGATTTAGGGAAACTATGGAAACGGATCGCTGGACGGAGATTCGAGCCCACGTCCTCCCAAATGCGAGGCCAGAACCTTAACCGTTCACACACCACGCGCGGTTAGTCTAAAGTAGACCCATCCACTTCTCTGGAGGTTTTCATTATGTCCTCTTACGGTTGCCTCCAATACCAGTTGGTTCTTTTGGCTACTTTACTCCAGCCACATACTGTTATTTCACATTGGTGTCAATCACGTTGCAATTTCCTTCTTGATTTTGCAGTAGTCTCGTGAGTTGTGGGAACTCATACGCTGCCTGTTGCTTTTCTTAGTTCATTTAGCAATGTTTTGCCTGTAAGAAAGCAGCATCGGACGTGATATTGCGATCTTGCAATACAAACTGGCTGTGTTACACCATTTTTCACACCGAACCTGATCTCAAGCTATTTCACTAGTTGCGCAACGCAACATTTGTAACAGGGGTCGCATCAACACAATCTGCAGATCTGTTTCACTCACAAGTAGTGTGGTTGCTTCGGGTTACGACGTTTGACTCAAGATTGAAAGGTCTCACGTTCAATCTCGTTCTTCACTAATTCCAATGACTATTGTATATTTGATGTACGTTAAAATATTTGTGGTTCGGATTTTGCATCAATTTTATCTTGTAGGATTACATGTTGAGATTAAGCAAGGGAAATTATAGAGACGGATTGCGCAACAGGTAGAACCTCTGCTACTCGGCCAACGGGATTATTATCTTCACCATAAATCACTTGTGGAACTAGATTCAATTAGGCGTCCTCTATTATCATGTGCTATGAATGTTTCAAACACTTATGGAATCCTATACAAAGGCTTTGTATGTAATTTCACATCATCAGGTGAACACATTTACGATACAATCCTTAAAGAGCAGATGCTCTTATTTTTGCAGTATACTGTTGATACTTCTGTCCACGGGTTCATTAAGACGCCATCTCGTTCTGCAGCTGCGATCATTCTTTTAACAGATTCAGGTCAGCAAATTTTCTTGCTGTTAAGTTTTATTTTTACTACTGTTTATGACTGTTCTACTTGGAAGCTCACATGTGCTTCCGCAGAAAGTTCATACAAACGAGGTTTCTGGGATCTGACGATCATGATTCGAAAACGATGGAACCTTTGTTGTAGCCGGTCTCGGTACTACAGGGAGCTAAAGCTGAGGTTCGGCGGTTCAACTCCAGCCAAGGATATGGGTTGTTTTATCAGTATTTTAATGTGGCCTGTGCTGCCCCTCACATTGACTGTAACGAACAACCTGATATATGCTGTACTAAAATCTGAAAATGAAGGTGATATTTATAAATCAAGCTTCTTAGTAATTAATGAATTGTCATCCGATTACCAAAAAGTAACTCGGGGAACACCTTGGTACCTCTATGGTAAGGAATCTGAAGCGGTCTCCGGTTCTAGTACCAAACTCAGCAGGTATTCTTACTGCTCCCTCACATAAGCAATACCATTAACAAAGCTCACGTTATGTGTAACAGGCTGTGAATGATGTGGATTTCGTGTGTGTGGTTATCAGGAAAAAAACCTGCCCTTCAGGAGAATCCAACCAATCTTCATTTTCTATGTTAGTTGTTAAACAAATTATCGTTTAAAGAATATTCATCTCAATTCGTGTTCCTAAGTAACGGAAAATCGAAAAAACTGTAGCCGAATAGGGAGTTGAAAATTATTAACTCGAACCTGTAATAGAATCTTTTAGTTTTATAACCATTACAAAACAATACTGTTAATATAAAATAAAATGTACAATCAGCAAATTTTGCGTATGTGCAGATGCGTATTTTGCGTAACTATGCAATTTGTTGGTGTGCCTTTGGCATCGGATGACGTGTGTGAAACGATGGGGGACAAATTATTACAAATGGTACCATATTATTATAATAAGCTATTCCTAATTATTTATAAAGTAAGTGATAAAAAGTAATAATTTTCAGTTAAAACTAGTCACGTACATTTAATTAAACAGAGAAAATTTGCTGATGACAGGGACACAAAATTTTAAAATTATTCCTTTCATAAAACGGTGTTTCAATTTAGGTTTGAATACTGCTTCACAGATATTTCGCAACGCAGCTTCATCAGCCGTTTAAATATTTCTTTTAAAAGGTTATATAAATAAGAAAAATAGTTTTATCTACTTTTTAGAATTTAATAACTACGTATCTGATATATTGCGGGTAAATCGACAGATAGGAATAACTTGGAGACAAGGAAAGGGGATCAGGGATTGGAATAAGTTAGCAAGAGAATTGATGAATAATTTAAGCAATTTAAAATTTAAATTTGAAGATGGAAAAAGTAGGTGGGTACAGGAAAGGGGGAAAATGGCTGTGTAGGGAAATTGCGACCGGAGTGTGCACTCCATTGCAACTAAATTAATTTAAATTAAATTAAACGTACCACGATTTTCGTAACTCCTAAACCTTTAAATTTTTATGTATCGAATATTTTGTGTTTTAAAGTAGTTAGCATTGTTCCTATATTTTAAATAAGAAGAAAGAAACAAAGCTACCTTTTGAAGAGAATCATGTGTGTACAATTTTAGCAATAAAAATATTTATCGCCCAGGGTCTATTGGAGATCGCGATTCCACTACAACATTAAATAATATCGTTGTAATACTGCTGTAGTCAGTCGCAAGACGTATTATTTTCAAGCAGTAATTCCGTTGTAATACATACAGCCTGTGCCATTATTTTCAACCAGAAATTAGGTTGTAATACAGCCTAGACCAGTATGAAACCACTAAATGTAGTTCGGAAAGAATTTCTAACGGAGTCTTGCGTTTGAACACTGCAATATTATGATGCCAACTCCAGTTGGAATCGCGATCTCCAGTAATCCCTTTCGACCATACTGTAGGAGTAAGAACTTTCACCAGTCAATCAGCGAAACCATTAAGGGATGATAAATTGAAGTGATTATACAGTTTCTGTATAAGTAACTTAGCAGTGTCAGTGTCTATGATTACGATACATTGTAATATAAATTTCGATCTCGTTATGAGGGATACAGTTTAATGATAACGTTAGTATGCTCGAGGAAAGGAAAACTTTGTCGAAGGTCAAATTCACAGAGACGCAGATTGAAGGGATGTGAAATAGCGTTGATTTACCTGGAAGTAGAAGTGTGGCCGTGGCCTGTTGCCCGCACTGCGCGCCAGCACTACGGCAGACAGCTGACAGTCGCGTGGCGCCAAACTGCCGCGGTGGAGGGGGGCGCGCGGCTCGATAACAGCGACGCTCAGCGGGACGAGCGGAGTCAACCCGCACCCAATAACTGCGTCACCCATCTCCAGACATACTTCAACAGTGTTTTGCAAGCCATTAGCGGCATGTGTTACGGGCAACTGCAGCTAGATTTGCTTGTGGAAATTATCGCATGACCCAGTCAGCATGTCATATGATAAAGGAACTCTACTGGGAATCACTGGAAGATAAAAGGAGGGTGAAGAGAGTGGTGGGAGTGTACAAGGCATATATTGGTGATGGGGCTTGCAAGGATATTAGTCGAAGATTTAGGAATGGTGCATGGAATGGAAGAGATGACCTTGACCACAAACTGGCATTCGATTTCATGTTTAAGGGAGTGGCAAAATTTTCATTTGTGGGTGAGGCTTTCAGGGATTGGGACAAATTATCAAGTGAAGTGATAACTAATTTACCAAAAACGCTGAAGGAATTTAAAATTAAAATTCGTAAATCGCGTTTGTAAATGGGTGGTGTTAGTAAAAACTCGAAGTATATAAGGTAATTTTTTAAAAAAGAATAAAGATGGGTGTAACTAGATGATTAGGTGAATTGGCCCGGGGCTTTTGCTCCATCGCAAGTAAGTTAATAATAATGATTAATTATTAATAATAACTGTGATCTTGAAACACACAGACAAGTGCTAGTCAACTTTCGTTCAATTAACACATTTCTACTGGAAAGTTGCTTGGCACAACTATCGGTGTTAGGCATGTTAGGGGGCGTCCATAAATTACGTGAGGTGAAATAGGGGGGGGGGGGGGAGGTCTGACGAATTCTCACCAAATCTCACCAAGGAAAGGTCTCAAAATTTATGGATGGACTCTGAATTTTCTTTAAAATTATATTAATGTGAACTGAACCTCAACATAAAAACTTGTGTTTGCTTTCCTTACAACTAAGAAAATACGTTAGATATTAGTATTTTTAATGTTTTTCATCTGAATGTAAATTATCTTTGATACTGCAGGCAAATTTGAAGTTTCTAGATAATGCCGCTTATAGATAGTCCGATAACATGAATGGTCTAAAATGACCTCATTGACGGCTTCACAAGTTTTTATCTTCCATTTTTCTTTTAAATCTTTGTCGTCTACTCAAATTCAATATTCTCTTGAGGTAAGGAAAAAACCTGCTTCGAATCACGCCCCGTAGTGGGTAAGTATTTAGCGGGTATGAAAGCTGGAGCGTGACTGTGTCAGCCTATTACTATACCCTGTTCACTCTATACTGGCGGATCAAGGTCATGTACCCCTTGCCCCACTCCTCGCCTCACCGCTCCCTCTCGTTACCTTCCCCTCCGAGCAGACCGCTAGGTACAGGCAGGGAGGAGGCATTGTTGCAGTACAGTCGTGTTTATGTGAATACATCGTTATGAAATGGCATCAGATAATTGTTATATTAGCCGACAGTCAAAGCCAGTTATTATTGATGACACTAGAAAACTGTGAACAGAAAATTAATGTTTTCGGCAACCGTGAAGTATGACAGCAGAGGCAGTGGCGTATCGTTACTAACAGTGCAGCGCGTATATGGCGAAACCAAATTGTCTGAAGGCAACGACCCTAGCAGGGCGGTGTAACGGTTAGCGTTCTCGCCTCGCATTCGGGAGGACGGCGGTTCGAATCCCCGTCCGGGCATCCAGATTTGGGTTTTCCATGGTCTCCCCAAATCACTCAAGGCAAATGCCGGGATGCTTCCTTCAAAAGGCCATGGCCGAATTCCTTCCTATTCCTTGCCCTCATCCTTGCCCCCCAATCCTTTCCCGTCTCTAAAGACCTCGATGTTAAAAAGAGACGTAAAGCAGTTACAAAAAAAAATGAAGGCAACGATTGTTTTAATCAACTATTTCTGTAAACAAAAAACACCGTTCCGGTAACTATAACTTTCAAAATTTATACGTGTATCAATAATTAACTTCCAGAGGGAAACTCTGATAAAAGTTGTATGTAATTCTTGAAATGTCTCGCGCAACTTTTAAAACTAAAAATGATGACAGGAAGCAGTAAATTTTATTAATTGACATCATGTAAATAATTTTTATCGCTATTGAGATATTAAATCGTAGTGTCGCGTGTTGACCGAGCGAGTGCCGAACTTACCCACTGTGGGTCCGTCCTAGCGTCTACTTACTGTCGGCTGAGGTACTTCGGGTTTCCAGTCGGCATCTGTAAGCTCCTGGCTAGGAAAAAATACATTCACAGAGACTTAATTCGCATAAAATCAGGATGTAGGGGCTCCTTGAAATGATATGAAGAGTTGTGGCTACTTGATTTATTGTGAAAGCGGCTGTGTGGTACAGTTACAAGTTGCTGGTACATGAAATCGGTGTTTCCCGATATTGGAATAATGGACCATAGGATCCGATATAATGCAGTGTGCATTCCAAGCCAGCAGAGGGAGAATGATAGGAAAAATGCTTAAACGGCCTAATTGGATGGTAACAGGTCTGCCCCACGAAATTTCACATCCCGGACTGGGCGAATCGTGCGCGCGAAAAGGCCGCCCTCGATTCCGGAAGGTGGGGAAAGCCTTCCTCTCATTGGCTGTTTGTCACTATGAACACGCGTGTGGTTCACGTGCTCATAGTGTGTAAGCCTCGTGTACTAGCCGTGTTGGCTGAGTTTCCCACAGTACGGACCGCAAGATCAGCGGCCTTGAGCCTGGTGTCGTATATGAGCGGTGTAATTTGCACACTACTGCGTTGGCTTGGAAGCACTCCGCCTTCATTACCGCTAAACCCTATACTAAAATCTATACAAAAATCAGCTACCGCGACAGCTCCGCCGCGTGGAAAAGATTTTTCGTTGTCTTTAAAGACGAAAAATCTTCCGCAAGTGTCAATTCAAAAATGAAAAATTAACAAGAACTAAAATCTACAACACTTATAATCATACAATTTTATAATGTACCAAATATGTTGTTAAGTTCATACTACCCCCATAGTAAGAATTCCTTACTTATGCCTCAACGCCTGCGTGATCTGGAGGTTCGTGGTTCAGGATCTGGTACCTCCAGACTACGCTGAGGCACTGTATCTTCACGCTCAAAAACTACAATGTCATCTTCTTCATCTGTTTGTATCTCCACATCCCTATGTAGAGGTCGTCTGGACTTCACATGCCGAACATGCCTTACTTCTGTTACGTTAGATGGCGTCAAGACTGTATTATTAATACAAATCCTGCTACAGCACTGATCTGTACTGCGCCAGATATATTTGAAAA
>JARYHS010011408.1:141166173-141243139 GCA_031002005.1 Vandiemenella viatica
TGTCACAGTCAGTTAACTTATACCACTAACGAATTTATTAAGACAAGAAATTGAAAAAAAAGAAACATCTAAATTGGTGTCATTATAACACAATTTCCTTACGCCAAAGCAACCACCATGAATCTCCGCATCAAGAAATTGCATTTTGGTAAAGCATAAGCCGTTTCCAAAGCAATATTAAAGAAGGGAAAATATTTCACCTAATATAGAGGTTTCTCTATGCATAAGGAGCGTGCATAAACCACGTAGCTCCATTTTGGCCTCCTGTGAACCCCCCCCCCCCCCCCCCCCCACCTAGCCCTACGTGGCTTTTGTCTATGCAGCCCCTCCCCCCCCACGCAGCACGTAGCTTTTTTCCAATCTGATTCTAGAAGACATTTTGTACTGTTTTCTCTTGTCAGACTATTGTAAATTACATACGGAGATAATTAACTGAGGGAAGTAAATACTCACATGCTGTTGTGAGTTCTGTTCCTCATTTTAACTGTGAAAAATGTTATGAAACGAAAGTTACGTGGCCTGGCTCGGAACCCCACCTCTCCTCCAAGTAGCCCAGCAAAGCCTTCCAGCCAACCCCTGCCCCTCCCCCCTTTGGACCTAGCAACGTTGTTTGTGCACGCTCCCATAGCAGAAGAAACACTGCCATTTCTTTGGGATAAACATGAGGTCATGCTCCTGAAAAACATGTCCAGTGAAGTTTCTGACACGAGTTTTGGCTGAATGATTGCTAAAATTAAACAATAATTGAGTATTTAAAGATCATCAAATGACCTAAAATCCTGGATAGATAGAAGTCATTTTATTCCTGTGCTATCAGAAATATTTGGTACCTTATGTCACATCAGTAGCATCTAATTGAGTTGCATCACCAATCAATCTTCCAGTGCCTTATAATTGCAGTAGTCTACCAGCAGAACCTATGAACATCGAACATTTTTAAAAACAGCTGCTCAAATACTGGTACACGTTTTTTTATATAATAATTCCTGCAAACACAGTCCATATTTCTACCTTAATCTTTATGTGTCATAAATTTTTATTGCAAACGGAGCTTAGTATGGTTAACTGATGCGTGAAATTTTACTTTATTCATCAGTCATCACCTTACTTTGAAAGTTTGTGGAATTCAAACTCTTTGAAACGACTACAAAAATCACTCATCGTAATTATACCCAACTTCCATTTGTCCGCGAAACAGGTAATTTGGTACACACACAAGGTTTCACACTCAAATTATAATTATAATTGTATTTATCCAATGGCAATCCAAAAGATGAAACGTCTTAGAGATAATTTGTACCTTGATTGCTTTATTATTGATGATGCTATTTGCGTTAAATTTTTGTTTTGCACAGAGATCAGGAAGCTTAATAAACACATTAAATTTTACTTTGTTACTATAGTTTAATCTGGAAGCTATTGGTACACCGCCTACTCAGGTGGTGGTTACGATGCAGGCTCGGCATCGCTCACATAGAACGAATCGGACGCGAGCCCTTTGTGTCAAATGAGCTTGCGTATTGTCGTGGGACGTATTTCGACATAAAAATTCTGTGTAAGCAGAAATGTTGGTAAATGCAGATAACAAACGTTTCATAAGATCGAAATTTCTATCGCCGTTGAGAATTAATACAGTGTTCTCTGAGTGAGCAGGGTGTGTTCACACGATATTTTGGCGATTGGAAACTCTGTAGCCATCTTCTAGTTAAACAAATGTTTGCTAAGGTGCAAAAATTAGATAAAAAAAGTAAAAAAGATTAAGCTGTCAACCTACAAAAAGAAATGAAATTCCACATAAAAAAAGGTGACTTGGCCATTTGCGTACTATGATAGTGAAACTTCTACCAAAATAAATGCCTCTACTGTTGGTTAATCAGTCTTACAAGCTCACAGAAACCAAGATTTCCCTGGGACCTCTTTCGGGTTTTAAGTCTTAAGAGTAAATCGTACACATTATGCCTTTCATTTTAGTAAAAATGTGTAATGCTTAAGTCACAACTTTCTTTAAAAATTATATCCGTAACTCCGAGAAAAACCATTCTGTTTCAGAAACTAAAGACTTGATTCAGAAAAACATCTCACAACTTTTTATGAATAAATAGCCACAAGACTTGATATTATTTTTACACGATTTTTTTTTTTTTTTTAAAATTGTTCCTATAAAATATGCCGATATATCGATACATTTTCCTTCGATGTATCGAATCCAATATTGGTACCTTGAAAAATATCGATATATCGAAAATCGGATATTTTTCAAAATATCAACAGCCCTAGTACTGAAAACGACTAATATACTAAACGCACAACCATAAATTCACCCGTAACACTATTAGCAAAGAAACGGTTACATAATTATAAACAAAAGAGAAGCGATAGAAACTATATCGGAAATACCTCTCGTTCAGGATTGGTGACAAGAAACGGGAACGAATTTAACCGTGATCTTTTGAAGGAATCATCTACGGACTCATCTGGAGTAACTTCCGGAAACCATGAAAAAAAGGAATTTGGATGGCCAGAGGATGATTCGAACTCCAGGCCCGAATGTTGTCGCTCTTTCACCACGGTCGGTATATGGGTTTGAATGAATTCAAATTTTCACACTTTTTACTTAATACTTTGCAGTGTGATTTACCATTATAGCAAATTAATTTACAGAAACTTTTTTATTTTTTTACTCCCAGATGAAAGCTGGGAGGCGAGCTGCTGGGTCTCGGTGACCCTTTTCAGCCGAACTAAACTACGGGGAGGGAAAGGGGAGGGGAGGTGGAAGTCGGATGTGGCGGTATAGGGAATCATCGCAACATTCGCCTTGAGTGACGGGGGAAAACCACCGTAGACCCCAGTCTGGAAGCCGGACGGGCTTTACCCATATCCTCCCGAATGGTAGGTTGGAGGGCAGATATTTTGTTCTCCTGTCACGGTAGTTACATAAACTTTTTACCATTTCATTCCTCCCAGCAGAAGGCTGGGAGGCGGGCTGCTGGAGAGTCATAGGGGACTCTTTTCAGCCAATCTACTACTACGGGGAGGGAAGGGGGATGGAAGGTCGGCCGTGGCCTTGTAGGGAACCATCCCAGCATTCGCCTAAGTGTCTGAGGGAAACCACGGAAAACCTCAGACAGGATGGCCGAACCGAGTTTAACCCCGGTCCTCCCGAATGATAGGTAGGAGGCCAATATTGGCCTCCTCCCATCTCGGTGTTACATAAACTATATTTAGATAAAATTTAAATTAGGCAATACATAAACTGTCTGCAAGAGAAATGTAGCCTGTTGTGGAGCTGTTCACAAAGCGAACGATATAAAATTATGGAAAAAAACTGCCGCATGTATACAAAGGCTATCCAGTGGCGTAACTATACTGCTGAGATCCGTGGCATGGCCATTCCTCAGTGCTGGATATTGGGGGGGGGGGGGGCACCTGGGCACCCCAATTTATGGGTGACTTTTTTTCTCTTAGCGCCACTATTGCCACGGGCGGAGGGTCATCTCTGGCTGAAGGCCCCCTCCTGCTGGGGGTCCGTGGCATTTTGCCCGTCCTGCCACCCTATTGTTATTCCACTGACACTATGTTTATGCATAAAATGACGGACAGCTGCTGCACATGGTCATAACGTATATCACTGGTTAGGATACAGAATACTTTTTATCCAGATTAATAATATGCTTCAGGATAATTCAGAAACCAAAACAGTAAAAAACAGTCAAATTTAAGATTTTTGTATTTCTGTCACCACTACACAGAAAAATGAATGAATACAATTTCAACGAACCTGCATATAGTGATAGTTTATGTAACCGGATGACATACAAGATACTTTTTATCCAGATAAATAACATAGCTAGGACAAAGTAGTAAACATAGTAATTTTTTTCTCTCTGTGCGGGTATCTCGCTTAAACTAATTAACGCATTTCAACGAAACTTTACAGAGCGGTAGCATATGTTACGAGTTAAGATACAGGATATTGATTATCTAGATCAGTAACGTAGTTCTCGATGCCACAAAGGCAAATACTCTAAATTTTGGAATAGTTGTGTTTACACACGCGCATCACACAAGAAGTAATGACTGGTTTTCAGTATGACTCCACATAGTGACTGACGTCTAATTAGTAACACTAGGTGACCAGTGGGAAAATTTCACGAATGATATACGATGAATGGTGTGGTTGGTGGTTTGTAGCATTATGAAAGAAGAAGCGGCTAAATTGCAAACAATTGTTTATTATCACTAACCTTTTGGTGAAACGTTTCCCGAACAGGAACAAAAATATCAGAAAAGACCCTTTCTCTAGACAACACACACAGTTTATCCATATGTCATGCTGCTAACTAGCGGCAATGAGATCACTCCTTATCAATGCCAGCGAACCCTAGCAGCTTGGCTCTGAATTATCCCTTTTCGTAACAACAATTTTTGTTTGTCAACTGAAATAACTAGCGCTAATGTGATCACTACTTATCGACGTTGACTCTGAACTATTGCAGGCCTGTAACCTCGATTGTTCATAATTTTGCCATTTAAGGGCTGAATTTCTAAAAATTCCTTTCCTAATTAATAATGTTATCAAAGCGGAGAACCTAATCAATAAAATGATACCTCATTTATTGCTGTTGGTTAAGTACAAACGGAAAAAGATGACTCGCTACAAAAAAAAAAAATACAAAAGAGTTAAAATTAAGAATTTTTGTACGTGTGTGCACGGATCAAGTAATAACCAACCATTTCAATGAATCTGAACCACCAAGCGTGGTAGATGAGCGGCTAACGCTCTAGCCTCACATTCGGGAGGACGCCGGTTTGAATCCCCGTCGGGGCATACAGATTTGGGTTTTCCATGGTTGCCTCAAATCAGTCCAGGCGAATGCAGGGATCCTTCCTTCAGACGGTCATAGCCAAATTCCTTCTCGTTCCTTGTCCCCAGTTCCATCCCGCCTCTAATTACCTCAACGTTGACGAGGCGTAATGCAATAATTAAAAAAAAATATTTCATCGTAGTGTTAGCTTATGTTATGTTATGTTACGTTTAGTTTCGATATGATGACACACTGTGAAATTATAAAAGAGTGCACTAGTTCAGTTGCTCAGTAATAGACCCTATGCATTTGTATAGGTATAAATAAAGAAATCTATTCGTACATACGCCTGTCCCATGTGTTCGCAGAGAAACTATGTAACAATACCGGTACTGAAGTTTAGTTGGAGTGTCAAGGTTTGGTAGGAAAAAGTGATGCGCAAAATGTGTTTAAAACATTTCTAAATTTCGAAGGATATCCAAGGAAGGGAATAAAAACAGAGCTTTCACTCTGTTTTTTCGTACGCTGGGTATTTGTCAGAAAGTTTATCCGCTAATTGGCAGCACAGATCTTAAATTTCTAGTGGACGAAGTAGCTAGTGTTACATAAATTCTCAAAGCAATCTCCTCCGGAGGTAAATTTATGCCTCTCAGTGATGCATCGTGTTGGGTTCCAGATTTATACATATAAAGATGAGTGTATGCATGTATGTTTGTTAGTTTGTTTGTTCTTCATACAAATACACAGTTTTCATCCGATTTCGATGAAAGTTTGTAAACTTATCCTTTGAAACAAGAAGAAAAATACTGTCTACATTTGGTTAAAAATTTAATGTATAAATAATACATGTTGACTTATAATTTTGAAAAATTACTGAACGGTGATAGACAGACGCGTAGGATGTGTAGGTCTCTGTACTACATTTGCGTATAGCGGTCTGGTAGCTGAGTGGTTAAAGCGCTTGCTTACTGGTGTTTGGTTTGTGGTCTCCGGTTCAAACCTCCGCGGAGCCAAAGATTTCTAAAAATTGTTTCTGAGCGTAAGAGTCACGCCTGGACGTTCGGATTGAATGTTAGACTGCAGATATCACAAATTTAGGATTGCAATGCGAAGTAAATACTGTAGGTGTACCCTTATAACATTATATTGATCAGGAAAATCTGTAGGAAGCCCACAGGACATTTTTTTCGGTTTGATTAACAGCTGTAGTCACGAAATTTTGAGAACTTATCGAATGGTAACAGAGAGACGGATGTGTGTGTTAGTCTGTAATGTTACGTCGGTTGCCCCAGCCGAGTTTTTCGCGCATTATGTTAGTGTATAATTTGTTAAATAATTTCGTTTAGAGAAAAACGTATTATTCAGTATAGATGTCTATTTTCTCTGGCCTATTACTTTGTGTCTGCTTAATTTTTTCTGGCACCAGTTTATTTTGCCTTCTTTTTTTGACATCCTTGCGGGCGTAAACTGGCCTAAGGTGTAGCGCTAACAGAGCATTAGCACCCAAGAACCGAACAATCGGACGCTCATTCTGAAGAAAGAAAAAAGACCAAGCTGAAATAAAGCTGCCATTAGTTAACATCCCCACCCCTACACATACGCACCTTCGTTTGTTTTTCTGCTTTTAAATATGTTGAAAATCGATTCTCTTCAAGAGACAGGTTCGATGGTAGAATGAGATAGTGATGGCTTTCCTGCCATATTATGCCAACTCGGTGTTGTTTCTGACCAATCCTTCGTTACCAACAACTTTCTATATTCAATTCTGGCAAAGAAATTCTTAATCCACGCGTACGAAGTCGAGGATATCAGCTAGTATCCTACAGTTCGAAATATGTTCCGAATCTCTCCATAGCGTTTGGATGTTCTGCACTATGGAGGAATTTCTTCTTAGGAACAATTATTCTCGACGAAGACGAGACGTCAGTACTCGCGTAATTTATCTGGTTTTGGCTCGCCATTTAAAATTATTCAATTTTGTTCTCATATTTAAAATATTAAATATTCTCATTTCAAAAGAATGGAACAAGAAGACATAAGCAATCGAAATGTGCACTGTGTACATTCAAACAATTAATTTCAATTAAAAACAAGTCGAAAATTCTTTTTAAAGCACGTAAGAACATTTGAATTTCCCTCCTCTTAACATTATTAAAAATAAACTCTTATACTAACACATCATAGATAATAATACAAATTACTCCAATGGCATTAGATTTCCCCGATCAGAATTACAAATATGCACAAAATTATATTGCAATATTTGACGTCATACACAGCACCATAGTACTTATAACGGGGATTTAGATGGTATCAATTCTTCGCAAGTGTACCAAGACGAATATCTCCTTGGCCATTGTGGTATATTTAGTTTAGAGCTACGTATCAGTGCTATTTGTTTGATGTATAGAATATTTGTTTTAATGTTTCTGGACCTAGTCCAGATTCTGTTGAAGGCATCCAACCGAAATTCTTAAGTGGTGACGGATTATTAAAACAACATGCCAGATGATTACCTGGTAAATTATATATTGCGCCAAAAGCAAATCGATGCCACCTCAAAATCAATAGGGATCCTAATGGCGTGAAAGATACTCTGACAGCTGGATTAATATGCAAGGATGCACAATTGAAGGAAAACACTGTCTTATACTGCGTTAATGTCAAACATGAACTGACGATAGAAGACGCCTATAAACAAAAGACCCGCAGGGCGACAGGAAAGAAATTGGAATAATCAAAGCATAACACTTGCCTCTAATAATATTGGAATTTCCATCGCTCCCAAGGTGGTTGTAATTTTACTGGTTTACAGAAAATGATATATTCCTATACCCTCAGTAACTAGATTTGTTTTCTATATATTTGAGGAAGCAATGGCCAGTTTATAAGAATTTTTTAGATATAAAGTTAATTTGGCGTCAATAATAGAAAAATTTCTTAGATTAAACACCAACTTATTTTACCGTAAGAAACTAAATCACAGTACCAGTTACTCAAGAACTATGTTGTATCAGCAGCTGTGTAACTATAGGATTAGGAGCTCTCAGTAGTTTTTCGTCTAACTGTAAATTATCATTAACTTTTTAACATTTCTGTATTTTTCTAGAATTTTTTATACGTAGTTTCCTCATTACAGGATCTTTATTATCCTCACAAACAATGCAGTGCTAAATTACAAATTTTATTTTTGCAATTCGTATCATTTTTTTAATTATCAATCTAACTAATTCGATGGCTTAGCTACATATACTTATCTATTAAGTTTAGAGACTAAATACCAGAAACTTGTAGAAAGAGAGAAAAAAAAGTAAGGATATAATCACAGTTGATGATACTGATCGGTGAACACTGCATAGGGAGATACAAAGGGACAGGGCACGAGCCCGCGTATTGGCCATCCAGGCGGTTTCGCGCCATCATCAAGGCTAATACTGGGACGGTCCCTAATCTCCACCACCTAAATTTCACAAATAAAAAAATACACTTCTCACGCACAGAACATAGTTTCAAGCTACGCTGAGAGATGGCAATACTTAGCTTCCTCTAGTAATGTAGCGTTCGAGGCAAGAGATGCGGGCATTTAAAACTCTGCCACTACACGGCAGAGCTATACCCTCGGAGATCTCCTGGCCATTTTTAATGTGAATGGGCGGTGAAATAATCAAGAAATGTCATATAACTTTTTTTACTTATGGCTTTACGCCTCGTCGACGTAATTAGAGGCGGGATGGGACTGGGAACAAGGAACGGGAAGGAATTCGGCCATGGCCTTTTGAAAGAAGCATCAGGGCATATGCCTGGAGTGATTTGGTGAAACAATGGAAAACCCAAATTTGGATGCCCGGACGGGGACTCCAACAGGTGTCCTCCCGAATGCGAGGCCAGAGCGTTAACCGCTCACCCACCACGCTCAGTCTGTCCTATAGAAATGTCTTCAAAACTTAATCGAATTAAAGTCAGAATCGCCATTCGACATAGATTGCAAACGGAAAGTGAGGAGGATGCCATGATTCTGTTCCTGTTGATAACTGAAAGCGGAATCAGGTAACATTTCTTGAACATCATTAGGGTTGATAATTCACTGAATATTTGCGAGAGATACAACAGGAAATAAAATTTTCTACTTACTCTTTCAAGGATTATTGCAATCACGGAACTGCTGCCAGAGACAAAGTTAGGACGGCAATCTAAAAACGAAAGTAAATTGATGTCTTCTTTATACATAGCGATAAAAATAGTCTATCACGGGCAAACAGAATGGCATCACCGTAAAAATAAATTCTTTCATATGCAACGCAAATTGTATGTCCAAACAACATGGCCTTTGATAGGAGATGTATTTCGAATCAGAGATAAATAACGGAAAGAATAACGGTGGAAAGTATAACTGCTTGGGACTTATCGCTCTCCAAGAGTCAGTTCATAGAACTACTACTATGCTGTTACTAGACCTCTCAATCCATAAGGCGTGAACATCCGCTGACAGCTGCCCCGAAATGTAAGAAGTTGTGCTTTAATAAGTATCGGTAGGTAGTCCTGTATTCTTGAACGGACGAATGTAACCAATTATACATCGTATCTTCGAGGTAAACTATAACTAATGTGATCATTCGTCTCGCTTTGGGCGGGATTGTCCCGCTGCCCCCAACGAAAGTAAAAACGTCCCGCTTTCGCAAACAAAACTACAATTTAATATATCTATCTATCAAGATCTAAAACGGAAGATACTGTTTTAGCCGCATGGCGGTCGAGTCGATGCATGGACCATTGATCACACAAGGATTTATTAGCAGCAGCAAAGATATGGAAATACGAAATCTTCACAGATTTTCCGCCGGATAATATTATCAAAAGACAAGCTTTCAGCGGCTTGCTCTGCCGCCATCATCAGGTCCATTGTACTTATGAGAACAACTAGAACTGTTTCTCATATTAAGATATGGAAATGTTCGACGAGTTTTCGCTTATTTCCAGCTGCGCCACAGATAAAAAATCACCAGTGGGTCGCTGAGAATTTTGTTGCTGAAGACCGTTGAATTGAATTATTTCAACACTTCCGTACTAACTACTGAGTACGTTATGTGTCCGCCTGGAAGTACCGCTCCTGTCGAAAGAGTTTTTTCTCTGATAAATTAAATATGGAAAAGTGATAAAACGCATTTAGGTGTCGCAGTATTGAGAGCCATTTTCATTACCAATACTCACATCAACAAATCAAGTAATGAGCTCCATTCCCACTTGAAAATTAGCTCCGATATTTTGAAACTGATTTTTTTCCGACGATAAATACAAAACAACAACCTAGTTCGACATCAGATGTCAGACACTAAGGATAAGTAACTCAGCTAACATGTAATACATTCTACTTATTGTAAGTGTTCTTCGTTTTAGTAAAATATGAAAAAAAATATCCTAAGACGTCCCGCTCTGACGAAAAAGATAAATGGTCACGTTGGGTACAACCCACTTAACGCATAACATTTTCCTGCTTAAGAGGGTAGAGGGGACAGAAAAAAAAGACAGTTGTAGTATAGTATTTGCCCATTTCAGCTGGCGATGCAATAATTTCGGATAGAGTTTAGCGTTTCGCAAGACGATTAGTATTCGCTAAGCAAACAATCATTAAAACCCTATTGTAAATAGCGATTCATTCTGCAGTGAACAGAGATTTAGATACACGTTTGGACGAACACTTAAATTTTTTAGCTTATCTTTCTAGAAGATTATTGCATCAGCAATAGCTGCCATAAAATAAATAATCAGCTGCAGAACATAAATATTTACTATTCTCGTGCAGATAATTACATTACAACACAATAAACTTCTAAATTTCATAACAGGCTATCCAACAACTATCTAATTATAATATCGATGAAAATGAAACAAAAAACAATAAACTAGTGGACATCAACGGAGAACGTCCCAGGGGCTGACGGGAGCATAAAGATCTGTGGCAAAAAATGGATTAATTGAAGCTACATATGCATGGAACTGAAAATATTGACAGGCAGCGGAAATCGAATTCAGTAAGCATCATCCGATGGGGACTTTAATAAATGGCTATTAACTGATGGATTTAGAGCAACAGTGAAGCGGGTAGATAATGAAAACAAGTTGGAATACATAAAACAGATATTCTTGGTTCGTTTTCTTAGTGGAAACGTTACGGATAACGATAAAGTAATGACTGAAACCTTCTTCTGGCTTAGTTCAATACGCCTCGTGTCAGGACTGAAAAAATCTTCTTGTGCAAGTCTTGGGACGAGAAATTTGGCACAATATCAGGTGGAAGGATACGGCAACTGTAGGACGATTCTAAGATTTGGAAAGGAAAACCCCGATATCAGATACCCGCTGACCGCAGTCAGAGGCAGGAGGTATATTAAGTTAACATCAAAACTGCAGAAGACTTTTTAGTCAGTGATGATAATAGAATGGAGCTCAGAAGTCTGAGGCGCAACAAAATATAACTATTGTTTATATTTATAATGTAAACAGAATAACTGCACACAGAAGTAGGAACACTATAATGGAGTCAGAGAGAAAAAAAATAACGTACAATACAAAAAATGCAGCTAAAAAACCCGCTGACGCAGGGAGTAGTGTATAAATACAAGTAAAAGTGAAACAATTAAAATATAAAACCGCTGAAAATGCTTCCGAGAATAAGGTAAAACGCGTTCTATAAAATAAATAAAAAATTACACAATTTCAATTGCATTGACAGTTGTTAATAAATTACATTGAAACAATTTCAATCCCTACTCTTTGAATGCAACTAACAATCAAAGTTACAATCAGAAGAGCTAATAAAGCAATATCTCAGAGCAGGTAAAGACATATTTTTGTCGCAAAGGGCGACAAAGAGAATTTTTAGATCACGTGCATGATTTTAAATATGAAATTTAATTTGAATAGCATTAATTTTGAGTTAAAACATTTTGCAGAGAGAATAATGTGATGCAGTGTAGTGAGTCGACACGGCATTACCTTTAGCACACTGGACGGAGTGTGCCATGAATGAACGTTGGTCCGCCGCGCTGTCTGCCTGTTCTAGCCTCGATTCGTGTTCCGTTTAAAGGCCAAGGTCACGCGGTCTATGACATAACACGAGGGGCGCCTCATACCAGGCTTCGCACCACCCATCTTTTCATGCTTGTATATTGAAACAAGAGTCATTCTACAAGTGTCGTACCTGTTGACTCTTGTCAGGTGGTTACATGGAACCCACATTTTGGATATCAAATACAGGAGTTGGAGGCGGTGCAAAGAAAGACTACTAGATTTGTCTCTGGAAATTACCATAGAACACAATCAGTGACCAGTATGGCAAAAGAATTGGAATGGGACTCATTGGAAAGCAGAAGAATGGCGAAGATAGACATGGGAGTGTACAAGGCGTATACTGGAGATGAAGGGTAGAAAGATATTGGTGTAAGAATTAAAAAGCGAAGAGATGACTACAACTACAAGCTGGCAACCGATTTCAGGCACAAGTGTGTGGGAAGATTTTCTTTCGTAGATAAGGGGGTCAGGGATTGGAATAAGTTACCAAATGAATTGATGAATAATTTACCACAAACAGTAAAAAAATTGAAAGTTTAAATTTGTAGAGGGCAAAAGTAGTTGGGTACAGGAGAGGGGAAAAATTAGTGTGTAAGGAAATTGCCACCAGAGTGTACGCTCCATCGCAATTCAATTAAATTAAATTCATTACAGCAGATTGATACATTTTTAATACCTAATACTTCCAGAATTTCGACTCGATAAAATATTGGAGATAAAGGAGAATTTAAAAAAAAATTTAGCTCTTTAATTGATTAAAACAAAGATGTTACAAATTTGAATAGTAATTCTAATTTTCCCGTGTATCTGTGTATCGAGAAATATTATATTCTTCTTTCCAGAGTAGTTCAATAAAATTGTGGGTATCATCTAGTAATTGTTTGATGATATTATATCAAGTTCTAACATTACAAAGAGTAACTCATAGCTTAAAAACAGAGTCCTGAAATAAATTGTGTAGCAGCTGTTTGTTGTCCAGCAAAAAGCCACAGAAAACCACTGCATTGTACGTTCAAACGGTATCCCGAAGCCGTTAAATCGATCAAATTATATAAAGACTAACGGCTTTTCCTGAATAAAATATTTCGGAAGTGATATAGTCCTCCAATCGGATTGAGAGGTGGAGATGCTGAGGGAGGCGTCATCAGAAATCATAAAAAAAATTCTGTGTGGAATGCTAGAGAACTGTAAAAAGATATGAACAACTTCAGTTTGAATTTTTCGTAATTAGCTAGATTAAATGAAACGATCCCTAGGATTTCTTGTCTAGGAAACGTAGGTAAACGTACAAAACAGATGTTAGTGTGGAATTAGTTACGAATAAGAATAAAGGTAAACGAGTGAGTTAGTATGCACAGCTTAGCGATTGAATTGTTTTAAATATAGTAAGAAATAAGCCAGCAACAACTACATAAGTGTTTCTGAAAATAACTATGACGAATACATTTACTAAAATTAAATACATTATTCAACCAGTGAACGGGAAGGAAAATATAACACAGACGAACGAAATTCGATATGAAATAGAACGAAAAGAATCAAATCCTACAATAAATTTTGGCCTACAAAAAAAAAAAAAAAAAAAAAAAAAAAAAAAATAAATAAATAATTAATAATAATAATAATTTCGAGAAAAATAAAACTAATCATAGAACACATGCTATATCAGAATCATCCAAGAAGTATACACACATGGA
The DNA here is from genome assembly GCA_031002005.1 of Vandiemenella viatica. NCBI lineage: Eukaryota > Metazoa > Arthropoda > Insecta > Orthoptera > Morabidae > Vandiemenella > Vandiemenella viatica. Next base: position 141,179,744 of record JARYHS010011408.1, read on the forward strand.
AAAGTTAAAGGAATATACAAACTAGGCCTACATCCTGACTGAACAAATATTCATGAAATAAGAATTATCCCCTTATATAAAACGCTAACGTGTGGTCTGCATGCGTCGTCTATAGTTGCTACTGCTATTGGTTAGAGAACGGCCAATCATCAACCACCATATTCGTACCACCATCTTGCTTTTCGTTTATTTACAACTAGACGCAGAAATTCATATGAGGAGAAGAAGATTCAATATTTAAGCTATTTTGCCTGTATCAGTTAGACGCAGAAATTCATGTAAGGAGAAGGGGATTCAATATTTACGCTATTTTATCTGTATCAGTGATGAGGACTAGGTTAAACCATAACCTAAGAATTTTTTAGGCAGACGGTAAGAATCAACGAAACTAGGAGAAACGTACGTAATGCGAAATGCATTAGTCAAATAAATAACAGTTATCCGTTTTCGAAATTATAGCCCCCGTCATATGAAGTGAAATGCATTTATTTATTTTACAATATTAACCAAATAATCTGATAATCCGACCAGAGTAACGTATTCATATAACGAAAGATATAATTAAAAAATGATTCTTTTCCTTACAAGCTTTTCCTGAATAAATTCCTACTACCATTATAGATGATACCCTTAGTATTTGATACATGTATTAGCTATTAAAAGAGATTTAAGATAACCTTTTTATTAGATTTAAATAATCAACTGTATAAGCCAGCCATGTGACACTCGCAATTCGACAACGATATTGCCGCAAAATAGCAGTGAGCAGAGATATTAGAAATACGGAGAGCAGGGGAAAAAAATTAATGAGAGGCAATTATATGTCACAAAGTTACAAGTTCGTTTAAATTTACATATTGCTTTTTATTTATCTACGACAGCCAAATGCAAAATTAAAATTAATGTAAGGAGAAGGGTATTTATTCTATGTTTACATTATATTACCTGTATCAGTTAGATGATGAGAAACAATTAAGTTAATTCAAAACTCAGAGAAATGTACGAATCGCGAAATGTATCCACCCAGATAAATGACCGTTAACCATTTTTGATATTATAGTAAAATTAAAGTAAAATGAATTTATTTAAATAAATCATAGTAAAATACCCCGATAATCTAACCACAGTATGGTACTCTTATCACGAAAATATAATTAAAAATGGTTGATATTCGCTTTTCCATACAAGTTTTTCCAGAATAAATCCACCATAGGTGCTGCCTGTCGTTATTCATATGAGGGTAATAAAAGCTATGATTTTCGAATGTAACGTTGTGGAGGTTGTGGCTAAGTAGACCAGAATGGTAACTGACACATTTTGTTGCAGCATAATTCACTCTGAAATCAGTTTTACAAACCATTTAAACTGCTTTCATAAGCACCATGTTGCTGAACGTATTAATTAATGCTGGTGAAAGTAGTTCCATACCTATCGTGCTGAATTGTGCCTGGACCAGGAATAAAACTGATATTACATGGACAGCAAAAGTTTTCGGGAATCCTAATTTGTTTTTAATTGTATTTAATTTTATTGGTTCTATACTTCCGTCGTCATTAATTCAGTAGAAGTTATTGCAGTATTGCTATGTGAACAGCAAATCAAATATTTAGAACATTACAAAATCAAAGAAATTAGCATTATGTAATGACAATTCTGTATAATTAACCAACTGCAAAAAAAAGGAACTGCCAGAATATGGCGTTCAAACCGTCATTTTTGACGGGCTCGAAGCTAGTCCTATTATATAAAACGCTAACGTGTGGTCTGCGTACGTCGTCTATAGCTACTTCACGGATTGGCTACAGAACGGTCACGTGACAGACGTCACTCGCCAATCAACAGCCACCATATTGTATTCCTTCATTCATGTCGCGTTTTGTTTATTTACTACAGTTAGATGCAGAAACTCATATAAGAAGAAGAAGATTCAATATTTAAGCTATTTTTACCTGTATCAGTTAGACGCAGATATTCATGTAAGGAGAAGAGGATTCAATATTTACGCTATTTTATCTGCATCAGTGATAAGGACCATAACCTAAGAATTTTTTAGGCAGAAGGTAAGAAACAAAGAAGTTTATTAAAAACTAGGAGTAACGTACGTAATGCGAAATGTATTAGTCAAATAAATAACAGTTATCCGTTTTCGAAATTATAGTCCCCGTCATATGAAGTGAAATGCATTTATTTATTTTAAAATATTAACCAAATACTCTGATAATCTAACCAGAGTAACGTATTCATATAACGAAAGATGTAATTAAAAATAATTCTTTTCCTGAATAAATTCCTACTACCATTATAGATGATACCCTTAATATTTGATACATGTGTTAGCTATTAAATGCGATTTAAGATAACCTTTTTATTAGATTTAAATCATCAACTGTATAAGCCATGTGACACTCGCAATTCAACAACGATATTACTGCCGCAAAACAGCAGTGAGCGGAGATATTAGAAATACGGAGAGCAGGTGAAAAAAATTAATGCGAGGCAATTATATGTCACAAAGTTACAATTAGTACATTCCTTAAATTTACATATTGCTTTTTATTTATGGAAATGTAAGGAGAAGGGTATTTATTCTATGTTTACATTATATTACCTGTATCAGTTAGATGATGAGAAACAATGAAGTTAATTCAAAACTCAGAGAAATGTACGCATCGCGAAATATATCCACCCAGATAAATGACCGTTATTTGTTTTTTATAGTAAAATTAAAGTAAAATGAATTTATTTAAATAAATCATAGTAAAATACCCCGATAATCTAACCACAGTATGGTACTCTTATCACGAAAATATCATTAAAAATGGTTGATATTTGCTTTTCCATACAAGTTTTTCCAGAATAAATCCAGACTACCACCATAGGTGCTGCCTGTCGTTATTCATATGAGGGTAATAAAAGCTATTTTCGAATGCAACGTTGTGGAGGTTGTGGCTAAGTAGACCAGATTCGTAACTGCAACATTTTGTTGCAGCATAATTCGCTCTGAAATCAGTTTTACAAACCATTTAAACTGCTTTCATAAGCGCCATGTTACTGAACGTATTAATTAATGCGGGTGAAAGTAGTTCCATACCTATCGTGCTGAATTGTGCCTGGACCAGGAATAAAACTGATATTACATGGACAGCAAAAGTTTTCGGGAATCCTAAATGGTTTTTAATTTATTGGTTCTATACTTCCGTCGTCATTAATTCAGTAGAAGTTACTGCAATATTGCTATGTGAACAGCAAATCAAATATTTAGAACAGTACAAAATCAAAGAACTTATCATTACGTAATAACAATTCCGTATAATTAACCCACTGCAAAAAAAGGAACTGCCAGAATATGGCGTTCAAACCGTCATTTTTGACGGGCTCGAAGCTAGTATCATATAAAGCATAACCGTAAACATAATAGATTTTGAATACAATCTCTTATTAATAAAGTGCAGATAGAAATTTAACACGATAATAAAGCAACACAGGAAGAAGACTAGAAAACTAGGAAGTATGATAAATATGCAGAAATAAATGTGAGTATTTGAAATAACTGTGAAATGTGAAAGAAATTAAACTGACGACTGGCACACATTCCACTAAAGAAGAAAGCGCTGAACAAGATTGGTAAAAAAATAAGTGATTAGTACAAAATGACGCAAGACCGTCTGACTGTCGAGAAATATCAAAAGTTAGGTTGCTACTTAAAATTAAATAAAAAGCTTTAAACATTTGGACTGCGAGAGAGATTTTTTTTTTAGTTGTGGTTTTACGCCTCGTCGACATCGAGGTCATTAGAGGCGGGATGGGACTGGGGACAAGGAATGAGAAGGAATTTGGCCATGGCCCTTTTGAAGGAAGCATCCCGGCATTCGCCTGGAGTGATTTGGAGAAACCATGGAAAACCCAAATCTGGATGCCCGGACGGGGTTCGAACCACCGTCCTCCCGAATGCGAGGCCGGAGCGCTAACCACTCACCCACCACGCTCGGTTGCGAGAGAGAAACGTACTAACTGTTACTACGCAGAGGATCAGTTGCACCTGTTCTCATGTGTAATCATTTTAATGCATTGAAAGGGAAATGCAGGATATTGCAGGAGGCACCCGTTGGCTATTTTGAGGAACCACTCCAGCATTCGCCTAGAGCGATCTAGAAAAAACATAGAAAATCCAGATCAGGATGGCCGGAGCGCTTTCTCTAAACATACTCCTGTTTTTTCCCTCGATAAATCCTTTCTACAGGCTATTCCATTACCTAATTGCTCATGAGAAGACAGCAAAGACTCTGTTCTGGCCCTGATATCTCTTAGGTTATTTTCTTGCTCATTCCCGGATATAAATGTTGAAAGTAAAGTGTGTTTTTTAAATGTAATACTGAAATGGGTCTGTTGTGAACTTTTAAATTAGCATCTGATGAGAGCAACGCCTACGGCGCTCCAGATCATTCCAACACAACTCCAACTTCGTACTTATGCTTTCTTTCCGGCATATAAATGTGTCACGAATCGGCGGCTTTTCATTCGATCTCCTCCAGCGTCTCTATTAACCCCTTTGGAAGGCTACACCATACAGAACAACAATAAATAGGATCGCAATAATGCTTTGTATGCAATCGAGTTGACGTCCGGTGTATATTGTTTTAAATTACAACCTAGAAATCGGAGCATATGGCTTGGTTTCTCAATTAACATCTCAATATGACCATTTCACAACAAAGTATCATTCATCGTTACTATTTAGCTGAATAAACCGTACTATAAACTGTCATTAACCACCTACTTGAACTAACTTGTGTCACGTTTTTATTCATGTGCGTGACTTGGTACTTTGTAGCGTTTAGCTCTAGCTACCAGTCTTCGCACCAGGCGGTTATTTTCACAACACTGGCTTGTAGTAAAGCGCAGTCACCCTTGGATTTTTATATATTTGATATTGCTTATGGCTTTATTCCTCGTCGACGTCGAGGATATTAGAGGCGAGAAAAGACTGGAGACAAGGAACGGGAAGGGATTCGGCCAGGGCCTTTTGAAGGAATCATTTCGGTATTCATCTGAATTGATTTGGGGAAATCATGGAAAACTAAAATCTGGATGCCTGGATGGTGATTCCAACCGGCGTCCTCCCGAATACGAAGCCAGAGCGTTACCATTCAACCAACACTCTCGTTCGACGACAAATAATAGCATCATTGGCAAATAGTCTCATTTTCCTCGCTATTACGTCGCACAAATCATAGACGTATATGAGAAACAACAGCGGACATATCACATTCCCCTGAAGAACCCAGAACTTCATTTTCCATGTCTCTTCAGCAATACATGCCTTGTACGCTCCCATAAATATATTAAGCCTCCTCCCATTTTCCAATGAATCTCATTGCATTTCTTTTATCACATCGGTTACTGATTGTGTCCTGCAATAAGTTCCAGAGATAGCCTCTGATTTGTCTCTGGAAATTTTTGTAGAACACAGTCAATAACTGATATGATAATTGAGTTGGAATGGGATGCAACGGAAAATGGGAAGAAGGTGAAGAGAGTTATGGGAGTGTACAACGCGTATATTGGTGATAAGGCTATAGTGTATTTGCAGGTGACATACTAGTTGATAACATCTTTGGCGTGATTTCGATGTTATATAACCTGGTCTGCGTGACCCGTTTTCTCAGGACAACTCATTTGATTTGAAACAGAAGTTACTACAAGAAAAATAATTGCTTTCGTATCTATCATTTTACTGTTATTAGGTAACATGTTGAGTATGATCTGCACATGGTTGTCTTGGAGTGAATGTTTATTGGTATATATCCTTTATCATACTTAATTTTAAAACTTCAACGTATCTTTACATTCTTGGCACTCTTGAATCGGTGTTGAAAATAAAACCAGGGGCTTCAAAGGCAATTTGTTGTCAGTATCGCTAATGATGCAATAAAAGACAGTTCCTCACTCATTGCCTCCATCGAATTATATGAAGCCAACTGCCGGTGTGTTAAGTCGTGTTGAGGTTAGTGTGGGTGTCAATCAGTGAAGCATGAGATGAAGAGACGGTAGCCCTTGTTACTCATTGCTCGCTAACGTAACAGTGCGAGAGAGACCCTGCAGCACTGATGGCACTGTCTGTCCAACTACAGCGACAATCTTTAATGGAGTTGTCGCAACACATTGTTGGGTGGTTGACAAAAATTCTCCATCACTTATCTTTTCTTATTTTTTTTTTTTTTAATTTCATTTCAATTGCAATGGAGCACACACTCCGCTGTAAATTTCACTACACACCCATTCGCCCTATACAAATTTCAAGTTTAAATTCTTTCAACGATTTTGTTAAATTATTCATCATTTTTCTTGGAAACTTATTGCAATCTCTGACCCCCTTACCCTTTTTTTTAATTTCATTTCAATTGCAATGGAGCACACACTCCGCTGTAAATTTCACTACACACCCATTCGCCCTATACAAATTTCAAGTTTAAATTCTTTCAACGATTTTGTTAAATTATTCATCATTTTTCTTGGTAACTTATTGCAATCTCTGACCCCCTTACCTAAAACAGAAAATCTTCATAGAGCTTTGTTCCTGAAATCGAGTGCAAGCTTGTAGTAATGGCCATCTATTCCCTTCCACCGTTCCACGCATTACTTTTAATTCTTACACCAAAATATTTCCATGCCCTATCACCAATATATGACTTTTTCACTCCCATGACTCTCTTCATCCTCGTCCCGTCTTCCAATCAATCCCAGTCCAACTCTTTTATCATATCTGTTACCGATTGAGTTCTGCGGTAATTTCCAGAAACAAATCTAGCAGCTCTTTTTTGTATCCTCCCCAACTCCCGTATTTGACACTCAAAATGTAGGTCTCATACTACGCCACCATATTCAAGCAATGGTCTGACCAATGTTTTGTAGCCCGGTTCCTTTACTTCTATCGTACTTCCCCTCATCACTCTCTCCAACAAGTGCAGAATTTCGAAGTCTTAACCTTCTACTTGTATAATGTGTCCTGCCCAGTTAAGATTGTTATCAAATGTAATACCAAAATGTTTACGTCTCAAGTATTCAACAAGCAATTCTTCCCCCACCTTACAATCATAATCAACCTTTAGATATCATGTTTTGACATGAATGTATTTAACAAATTACTTTTTGATATTTTCCGTGGAAATTGAAAAATATAATCGACGTTTTACTGAAGCTACGTATTTCTGATAGTTATAAATAGCTTAAGTTTTTATTGACAACAATTTTTAATGACAACAATTGCCCAAGATCGTTGTTCGTGGGGATTATTTTTGAAGCTCTATCTGGATTCATAATTGTAAGAGGCCACATCATTTAGTGATTTTATTTACTCATAATGATGATGAACACATGTGTATAAAATTTAATCAAACTATTTTTTATTTTTTGGTAATTGTCTGACAACACTGCTTCAAACTTATTACTTCTCTTATAGTCGCACAAACGTGAAGTCTATTTGAAAAAATCGATAAGTTAACTGTAGCAGAAGCCTACTAACCACATTCGTGTTTAGCAAACATGTGCAAATCTTCTGTAAATTAAAAAAAAATGTTTTACAAGTATCGTCTAGTCACAAAATTGTTTTAAAGCAACAATTTAAAAGCTGAAAAAATGGTGATGGGAATGGAACCTAAGTAAGCGTCCGGTAACATGCACAATGCAGAAGACATTTGCCAATCATATAACTTTCATTCACAAGCTGTTTTCTGGTTTGTATACTGAACAGTAGGTGGAAATTCAGGTCTGTCAGTTGGACCGAGCTATGAATCTGAGGCATCTTTTGAGATCATCTAAGTATTTTAAATAGTGTATCACCGACGGATGAAACATGACTCAGACTCTGTACTTTAGTCAGGTGTAAACAGCTAACCTTCACACACCCGAACTCAGACCCTTGCTTTGTTTCTTCCAAATTTCGTTAACCATGCACACTCAAAATATAGATGGAGTTGCAAACTTCGGTTGTCAGAGAATAGAATCCTTTTTAATGGTTATAGGTTTATGAAATACTAGCTGGTATCCGCGACTTCGTACGCGTGGATTAAGAATTTTTTGCCAGAATTGAATATAGAAAGTTGTTGGGAACGAAGGTTTGGACCCAAACAACACCGAGTCGGCATAATATGACAGGAAAGCTATCACTATATCATTCTACCGTCGAACCAGTCTCTTGAAGAGAATCAGTTTCCAACATATTTCTGTCACCATTCCATAAGGTCTCATAATATCATAACTACAACTATTAAACATACCGGAGAAAATGTTCTGTGCCCTTCATACAGATTTTCTTGTCAAATTCCATCAACATCGATATAGCCATTTGGTACTCTCTCTCTCTCTCTCTCTGACTGCGAACAACCCCTGAGGAATCATTATAATGTAAAAAAGTGTGCACCTACAGCATTGCAAGATTACCTACGATTTGCCTCGCATTGCACCCCTAACTTTGTGATATCTACAGTTTAACATTCAATCCGAATAACCTACGGCCCAGGCGTGACTCTTACGATCAAAGACAATTTTTTAAATAGTCTCCACGAAGATTTGAACCGGAGACCACGACTAAAACATTTGTAAGCAAGCGCTTTAATCACTGAGCTGTCTGACCGATACACGGAAAAGTAGTATACAGACGTCCATATCCAACGCGTCTGTCTATCGCCATTCAGTAGTATTTCGAAATTATGAGACAATATGTATTATTTATATAGATAATTTTTCAACCAAATGTCGACAGTATTTTTCTCCTTGTTTCAAAGGATAAGTGTGCAAAGTTTCATCGAGATAGGATGAAAACTGTGGATTTGTATGAATAACAAACAAACAAACATACATACATTCATCTTAATGTATATAGATACCCGACAACGTGGAAGCTTATGAACCATTCGAAATCTGCGGTGCAAAGACTTGCCTAAATATTTAACTGAGTATTATTTACATTCAATATGATGTTTGCAAACAAAATAACTTTTAATAATTTTTGATTCCATGACAATATGTAGAACTTTTCTTATGAAATATTTTTTTTACCTTCGTATTTATTTAGCACACAAAAGGATAAGAGGTACAGATCGTACCTCCATAGAGTGGCGCACCAACTTTATCTACTATATGAGCACAGACAGCTCTTCGCAGTGCCTTAGCACAAGCTAAACCGATACCGAAGAAATACGTTTCTACAAACTACCACCTGTGGCACGTCTTGGCCTTTCAGATATATACCTTAATACAATTTTTATAATTAAATGCGATTTCATTATTATGTTTCGTAACGGAGTGTGAAAGCTGTTACATAACACAGGGATGTAACCAGATTGTAATGTAAAAGATGCTTGTTGTAAGTAATAATTCTAAAATATCGGTTTATCGTTTCTTAAGCATTGTACTTTTGTCATATTTCAGGAAGATTTCGAAGAACTAACAAATGAATAGTTGGTATCGTCTACACACCAAATATCCTGCATTATCCGTGGAGCACAGAGTTTCAAGATATGAGGTCCAGCCGACTTAAACACTCCAGTTAAGAGAATTCAATCGTGGCTTTCCGACGCCTACCCGATAAAAGACAAACGCTTACTGGTTTAAGACACTCTCTACCAACACAATTTTAAAAACTGCTGATAAACGAGAAACAATGAACGACGCTGTGTTGTAAAATGCGATTGATAGCAAAACAATAAAATGAACGAATGAAATTTAAAACATTTATGTTAAGATGACTTTTTCATGGGAAAAATATAGTGTAGCTAGAATAGATTGCGATATCTCTGTATGGGACACTCTATGGGAAATACATTTTAATAAAAATCCTATACCTTACGTTGATACGTATAATGTCGCAATCCTGCTAACCTAGTCAAGGCCTGACACAATGTAAACTATTTTTTTTTTAATTCAAGACTGTCCCTTGAATAGAAATAGAACCAAACTCTTAAACTCATAGTTCATGCATTTTTCTTTTGTTCTTTTGCAACAACTATTAATTCTTACTTAAATTTATTTAAAATTATAGTTTTGGAATAGTTGTGAAATTACTACTCTTTACAGTTTCGGAGTTAATGAAGACAATGCTTAAATCTTAGCGTCACTTCTTCCCTAAAACGTCTATCCTTGAAGTCTTTTTCACGCTGTATTTGGGAAAAAATGTACATTCTTCACTTTAGAATATACTTTGTGACATCTACATCTATAGCCTGCAATTCACAATTACTGTGGGTGGCAGAGGGTGCTAAACACCAATCCTAATTCTGTGCATTCCAATCCCGAAGAGAGGGAGGAAAGAAAGAATACATAAATGTATCAGTACGGCATCTTATTTCTCGAATCTTATCCCTCCTGTCATTGCGATCTAAACAGGTCGGCGGAAGAAGTATTTCGTTGCACTCGTAAATTAAAGATTTTCGCATATTCTCCAACAAATTCAAACGAAAACGACGTCGTCTGTCCGCCAAACAATTCCAGCCCAACCCGCGTATCAGCTCTGTGATACTTACATAAGGACTATAACTAGTGGTCACGAATCGAGCGGCTCTCCTCTGTACTTTCTCTAATGTGTCAATCAATCCCTTGCAATACGGACCCCAAATTCCACAACAGTATTTCAAATGCGGACCCACTAGTGTTTTTACGTTATTTCCTTTGTATGAGAATTACAGCTTCTCAAAATACGACCTATAAAACGTAGTTTAGAATTAGCTTTGCCTACGACGGAAGTTATGTGCAAATCCCATTTCATGTTGCTTTGTACTGTTACGCCTAGATACTTCAGGGAATCTACCGCATCAACAACAGAATTGTTAACTTTGTACTCATGAGCAAACGGGGTCTTTTTTATTACTTATTTGCATTGTCTTGAACTTTTTGCAGTTGTGTAAGCTGCCATTTACGGCACCATTCCGAAGAAACATCCAGATCGCACTGAATTTCTAAGCAACCGTCGGAGCACCTCACTTCCCTATATAAATAAAAGTGCATCATCAGCAAAAGATCGCATTCTGCAATTAACGTTGTCACCGAGATCGTTTATAAAAATTAAGAAAAGAAGTGGTCCTATTACACTTCCTTGAGGAACGCCCCAAGTAACATCTAGCTTAGAAGAGGCTTCCCCGTCAACAACGACATATTGTGACGGATCAGTTACAAAATCGCGTATCCATTCGCAAATCTGATCAGATATACCGTACGATCGAATCTTCGCAAAAAGCCGGTTGTGTGGTGTAGAGTCAAAAGCTTTCTGAAAATCCAAGAAAATTGCATCAACTTGTGATCCTGCATCATGACAAACATGTGAATGGGATTTCAGGAAAATTTTGTTAAAATTTTGTTTCGGAAAAATTGTTTAAAATATGTTTGTTATTTTCTACCCATTTCTGAACGCAGTATTGATGTGGGGCAACGTTTGGAGCCAGCTCGATTGTTTAAAGTTACTTTTCAGGCTGGCTGAAATTACTGTCACATTGTAACATCGTATTCGGCTAAACCAAACCTGGAACCTCTCAACAGTTCTGCCAGAATTGACGATAGTAAAATAGCTTGACAGGTGTAACATAAATCCTTCTCAAGCTCAGGAGAGTTAAAGGCTGCTGGGTAGCTATCAGCAGTACTCGGGAACATTGTGTTGGATTATTGCAGTGCCAACTTGAACTACATTTTTCATATCAAAATATGTTGATCGTGGAGTTGTAAACTGGTTACCAAACTTCACTCAGAGAAGGAACATTCGCACTTCGAATGCCTGCACCCGTGCGGTTTAATGTTCGAAGAAGAGAATATTGCCCCCCCACCAACGCTTGTATGACGCCCAAAGTTTTGTAACTCCTTTCCCTCACCACTCTGGTACGTCCCATCATCTCTCAGCAATATATGAATGATTATGAAACCTATTACTGCCACATGTCCATATGTGTCCTGCCCAGTTGAGATTGTTATCAAATGTTATGACAAGGTATTTACATTTTAAGTCTTCAACGAGCAATTCATTACCCACCTTTTAATCATATTCAGCCCTTAGTTTCTTATATGTGTACCAAATGAGCTGGCACTCCTTTGCATTTATCTTCATACCATGTTAACTTACCATGTTAGATAACATGTCCAGATCACCCTGCAGCTGCTCACAATCTTCTACCGTTTTTATCATCTATATATATAAAGATGTATGTATGTATGTTTGTTTGTTCTTCATACAAATCCACAGTTTTCATCCGATTTCGATGAAAGTTTGCAAACTTATCCTTTGAAACAAGGAGAAAAATGCTGTCTACATTAGGTTGAAAAATTTTCTGTATAAATAATACATGTTGTCTTATAATTTCGAAAAATTACTGACGGCGATAAACAGACGCGTAGGTCTCTGTACTGCCTTTCCATATAGCGGTCTGCTAGCTCAGTTGTTAAAACGCTTGTTTACTGCTGTTTGGATCTCCGTGGAGGAAAATATTTTTAAAAATTGTTTTTGATCGTAAGAGTCACGTATGGTCCGTCGGTTATTCGGATTGAATGTTAAACTGTAGATATCACAAATTTAAGGGTTCAATGCGAGGCAAATCGTAGGTAGTCTTGCAATATTGTAGGTGTACACTTTTTTTACGTTATACTGATCCCTCAGGGGTTGTTCACAGTCTGTGTGTGTGTGTGTGTGTGTGTTTGTGTGTGTGTTTGTGTGTGTGATCTGCAGTAATAATACTATAATTGCGGAAGTAAGTCTCTGTCCTTTTGTTACGTTTTGACGACTAAATGGCTATGCCGATATTGATGGAATTTGACAAGAAAATGAGTAAAAAAGGCCCAGGAAATTTTTTCCGGTATGATTAATAGTTGTAGTCACAAAATTTTAAGAACTTATCGAATGGTGACAGAAATAAGTTGGAAACTGATTCTCTTCAATAGACAGGTTCGACGGTAGAATGATATAGTGATACTTTTCCTGTCATCTTATGCCGACTCGGTGTTGTTTGGGGCCAATCCTTCGTTACCAACAATTTTATATTCAATTCTGGCAAAGAAGTTCTTAATCCACGCGTATGAAGTCGCGGGTATCAGCTAGTTATGTTACATAATAGAATAGGACCAAAAATCTTTTGGAGGTACGTCTAGAGTCAGCAATATAGCGGTAAGGTTAAGCCTGCGAGTATACCTGCTGGAATCGGTTAAAAAATCGAACTGGAAGAGAGCAGCAGTTCTCTCGCGCTGCCTACCTTAATGGTGACGAGTTATCAGCTGGGATCAAATGACGGGGCCTAACCTAATTGACCGCTAGCGTGCAACACGCCAGATAGCGGTGTATTTCTGGACGAAAGGTCACTTGCCTACCAGGAGCTCAATAAAACCAAATCAGTGAGGATGGAAGAGTTGTTATAAGGTTTTGACCTAACCACTTAAGATTTCAAGGCGATACAGAAAACAACATATATTTAGCTGTATCTGGTTGCATATTGAATCATGGAAAGATTTGTAAATTCGGTTTTCACCTTTTGACTAAACAAGTTGTTGTACTAAGATTTGTTTTAATGACAATCTAAGGAATAAACATTTTATTATTTTAGTATATCTTCTAAATGCCAATTGGGTGCAGACTGACTTTCCGTACTGTTATAAAATTTTACTACATATACTTTTATTATAATTTACCATTATTATAGTTACCTTTAAAAGAATCAGGATAATATAAAACTGAGGAGAATAATATTAATGACTCAACGAAAATCTAGTAGAGATGAGAAATGAAAATGGGAGTGGATTTGAAGAAGGTGCTGGTTTAACTATGCACTCAGCTAGGAACGACTGCAACATTAGTTTAACAAAATCCTTAGATCAGATACCTTACATGTGTGAGTGTAGACTTTCCCGGCGTAATGATGCAATGAAATTCTCTCGGGTGTCCAGTTGGATGGTGTTGTATAAACACGACGTTTCGACAGCTAGTTCTGCTGTCTTCCTCAGGTATTAGATATCTTACAGTCATTATGAAAAGTAAATTTCAACTGTTGTATGTAACTTGTTAAATATTAATGCTCTAACTTCAGACAATTTACAAGTTTATTAAATAAGTAGTTTTATGTCAACTAATTCACCTTATTCTTCTACCTTGCGTTTCACTAAACTACCAAACACAAATTATTGGCTTTCTACAGCTCTCAGAACCTAACTACAGAAACAGCCCTTGAATAAAAAGTCGCCTTAGAAACTAAACTGTAGAGTTTCTAGTCCTCTCTGAGGTCTAGGCACTACGAATATGTACACAGATGTAGGTAGACCGCAAAAAGATTTACAGAACGCCATGCTGCAGCCTGTATGCTACTGCTTTCCTGACTCTCCTTTATTCGTTGTCATACAAGTTTTTTCTTAGCTGCCACATATCTACACACATATCTCCCGTTAGGGGGAAACTTACAACAAGTTGTGACGCCACAAGAGCTGTAGAAATGCGAAGGCGGCCACACACGCTATGTTACACCGGAGAGGTGTACCCCTACAGGTAAAATGTGCAGGAGCGTGAATGAACCAAAACTGCACAGGTGTACGGACCTGCACAGGTAACCGGAGAAGAATTAAAAATAAATTCTTACTACCTGAGCCACACGGAGCGTTTATGGGAGTGTCGGAGTAGACCTGTTAAGGTTATAGTTTTGTTGAAGAGAGATCGCGTTGTGTGCAGTGCCGTAACAGTTTTTCTTCTTTGTTTTGCTTCAAAATACAAACATACGCAATGTCGATTCGTAAGCTTAATAAAGTTACAGAAGAATTTATTGATATTTATAAATCAGAACCTTCTCTGTGGCATGTTAAGAATAATAAATATCATGATCGCCCTAAGAAAGAAGCCACCTATGCGATATTGTTAAAAAAAAAACTACAACAGAGTGAATCTGATGCTAATTGACACAGACTGCGATTAAAAAAATAAATAACCTAAGAAACAACGTACGAAAGGATGAAAAAAATTTGAAGCCTCATTGAAGTCAGGAACATCGACAAAACCAATTTATAAAATAACACTTTGGGACTACAAGCTATTTGATTTTCTGGCTTATCAAGATACTCCAAGAAGATCGAATTCCAACATAAATGAGGAAGAAAGTGATTGCGAGGTTAATAAATTACAAATTCGTATTTGCTGTATTTATATTTATTTTAACTAGATATAATGTACAATTTAAGTTCCTGGTAGTAATTGAAAGTAATTTTAGATAAACCGATTCATTCATTCGCAAGTAAGTACGGTAATCTTTAGATTCTATCCTCAGTTATTTCAACAAATTAATATATATTCTTTTCTTTAAGACAACCACTTTTTACGCTATTTTTCACTTTTTTTCTTTGTTGTTTACAATTTCAAAGCTATTAAAAATCCTACCACCACCAAAGAATCATCTTGTGATGATTCCATGGTTATACTGTATACACTGGGCTCTGTCGGTGCTCCGGTATACCTGTCCCGTACACCTGCACAGGTAAACCTCTCAAGTATACCGTAGCGTGTGTGGCCACCAATTACAGAATATGGCACAACCTGTTGGAAGTTCTGAGATATTGGGCAATAAAGACGCAAGAATGGTCAAATTTACAGTCATTAGGTTGCTGGAGGGATTAAGAGCAACACATGCTCTCAAACATCGTAACACATTGGAAATCGAGTACGCATAACTGTCAGATTCTATCAGAAGCTAGTTTTAGACTTGATTTCACGAAAATTGTGACGTTCATGTAACCATGACGTGACCTCCAGGTACAAATAGACCCGAAAGGATACAGGGAAAAAAGATTTAAAACTTCTATAGGCGCGTTAAGCGGTGTTTGAACGGAGGTAAACCTATGAGTTCTCAAGTTCCCATCACCGACATGCTATGACGTGCCGTCACCGTCACGCTATGACGTGTTGCGAGTATCTACATCTACATTCATACTATGCAAATCACAAACATTGTGGGTGGCAGAGGGTGCTAAGCACCAATCCTAAACCCGCCCATTCCAATCCCGAATAGTGCGAGGAAAGAAGGAATACATATAAGTATCAGTACGGTATCTTATTTCTCTAATCTTATCCCTCCTGTCATTGCGACCTAAATAGGTTGGCAGAAGAAGTATTTCATTGCACTCGAAATTTAAATTTTTTCGCATATTCTCCAATAAATTCGAACGCAAGCTACGTCGTCTGTCTTCCAAACTATCCCAGCCCAATCTATGTATCAATTCTGTGACGCTTTCATAAGGGCTGTAACAACAAGTCACGAATCTAGCGGCTCTCCTCTGCACCCTCTCAACTGAGTCAATCAGAACCTTGCGATACGGATCCCAAATCCCACAACAGTAATCCAAATGCGGACGCACTAGTGTTTTATACGCTATATCCTTTGTTTGAGCATTACAATTCCTCAAAATACGACCTATGAATCGTAATTTAGAATTTGCCTTGCCTACGACGGAAGTTATGTGCATGTCCCATTTCATGTTGCTTTGTACTATCACCCCCAGATACTTCACGGAATCAACCATGTCAACAGGTGAATTGTTTATTTTGTACTCGTGAACAAACCGATTCTTCTTGTTACTTATCCGCATTGCCTTGCACTTTTTGCAATTAAGTGTAAGCTGCTATTTACGGCACCAATCGAAAATAGCATCCAAATCACGCTGAGTCTCTAAGCAATCGTCGGAGCACCTTATTTCCCTATAGATAACCGCATCGTCGGCAAACAATCGCAACCAGCATTTGACGTTGTCACCTAGATCGTTTATAAATATTAAGAAAAGAAGTGGACCTATTACACTTCCTAGAGGAACACCCGAAGTAACATATATCTTAGAAGAGGCTTCCCCGTCAACAACGACATACTGTGATCGACCAGTTAGAAAATCCCGTATCCACTCGCAAATCTGAGCCGAAATACCGTAAGCTCGAATATTCGCTAAGAGTCGGTTGTGTGGCACAGAATCAAAAGCTTTCTGAAAATCCAAAAAAACTGCATCAACTTGCGAACCTGCATCGATAACTTTCATTATGTCGTGGGTATGGTAAGTGCATTTGATGCTTTATGGATGGGTAAAAGCTTATGAGTTCGAATCTCCAACATGGTAATGTTTACAGTATATCTGTAGCTATAAGTATGGCGTGTTGCTCGTGGACAGTATGAAAGTATAGTTTATACTCGAATCTAATACATAAAAATGATTTTTTTAATATATTTTTTTTTTTTTAAACTGGAGATCGCGATTTCACTACGACAACATTCACTAATGACGTCATAATACTGATGTAGTCAGTCGCAAGACATATTATTTTAAAATAATGATTCAGTTGTAATACAGCCTGTACCATTATTTTCAAGCAAAAATTACGTTGTAATACAACCTGGGCCACCGTACCACCGTTAAATATATTTCGTAAAGTATTTCTAGTGGTGTCTTGCTTTTGACTATTGCAGCATTATGACGCCAATTCCTTGGGGAATAGCGATCTCCAGTAATCCCTTTTTACCAACGTTCTTCATACAAACACACAATTTTTATCGGATTTTGATGGAACTTTGCATAAGTATACTTTAAAACAAATAGAAAAATACTGTTTACGTTTGATTTACAAAAACCTAAATTCGCTCCTC
The DNA here is from genome assembly GCA_031002005.1 of Vandiemenella viatica. Classification (NCBI taxonomy): domain Eukaryota; kingdom Metazoa; phylum Arthropoda; class Insecta; order Orthoptera; family Morabidae; genus Vandiemenella; species Vandiemenella viatica. Next base: position 141,197,371 of record JARYHS010011408.1, read on the forward strand.
CTTTCCACCCTCACTTAATTTCTGTCAACGTTGTTCAAATAAACTCACAGTTTTGAATCCGATTTTGATTGTACTTAGCACAGGTATACTTCAAAACACGCGGTTAAGGCGCCTGCTTCCGAAAGATTCTTTCTTGGGTCCCGGGTTTAAATCCCATGATCAGCGGGAATTTTTAGGAGTTGTATTTGATTATATGAGCTACGCTGTGATCTTCCGTGGCTCTGACTCCACGTTAAATTGTAGGCCCCTGGGGATAGAAATTGGCCTTCCTGCCCCTTACACAATAGCTTGCTACATCTTCTTCTGAAAGATTAGACTAACCGTCGGGTTGTTGACTAAGTTATATAGATTTTTAGTTTTTGAGGTGAAAACTTCATTAGGCGCTATTTGGATGGGGAAAATTTTATGAGTTCGTGTCAGCGACATGTTAATGTTAACAGTATATCTGTAGCTTTCTGGTGGCTCAGTGGTAAAGGTATCTGACTGGGCAACGAAAGGTCCCCGGTTCGAATCCCTGTCTCGGCAGGGATTTTCGTAGACCCTTAACTCGACTTTCACCTCTGTCACAGTTTGCTGTGTAATGTGAAGTACGCCAAAACGGCTCCGTGGTTCAGGTTCCACGTTAAACTGTAGGTCCCCTGTACCTGGTAGGACTACCGGATTAAGTTAAGGCGGCTAAGACAGGCGCGGAATACGCAGCCACCAGTTTAAAGCAACAGCACGGAATTACTATTATTTAGTATATATGTAGTTATAAGTATGACGTGAGGCGCGGATGATATTGATAGTTTCAAGTTTTCACTTCTGTCGGCAGTTTCCAATCACTGCCAACTGTCTTCAAGCGTTTAAAACATTTTCAAGTTTAATACACGTATATAACGGCACTGGTGTATTTTTACGGAATGTTAATATTTCAAAAGAACATGATTTACCTACTCTGTACACTTGGTCAACACTGAGTCACGATGAAAAGTTCCTTATTTTACTCTGAATTAGGTCTTAATTTGATAGAAAACATGTTTTTAACGAGTTTGTTGCTTTGATTATATTTCTTTGCATTTCTTTTTTCTCTCCTCCATTCTTAGTGACTATCTGAAATCCTTGCATAAGGTGTCATTGGATTAATCTTGATGCCTTGAGCGATTTTAAGTCTTTTTACTACAATCCCAATATGGCATACAATATATTGCATAATATCGGTGTCAAATTCAAACGTATATACAAGCGCATCATGTGGGTAATCATTTTAAACAATTTTTAAAGACGATTACAAATAGAAATGAACTGTGCCACACCAAGGGGACGAATTTGAGTTCTACACTGACAGTGATGACGAGGAGGGAGGTGTTAAGTCGTGCTGAGATTCTGTGCTCGTCTCGAAAATACGATTTTCTGTTGTTGCTTTGTAATTGTGTCAAGAAAGTTGTTGGGAGTCATCGGCTTCTCGGGTACAAAGTTCACAGTTTCGTACTCGCATAAACTTTCATTTCTTGTTTTTTTTTTATTATTATTATTATTATTTGAGCTGAAGTAGCGAAAGAAATTGCATATAACTCAAGTTGTTTTTAATATTTCGTTCTATAATGAAACATTCTCGAAAACGAAAGACAATAGTCTCAGAGATTATAGTTTAATGACTGAATCACTTCCCACGCGAAATGAACACCTTGGAAAGACGAAGGAAAGAAGAATTTTTCAATATTATAGAGACCTGCCACCTAGTGATGAAAAGGTAATTAGTGAAAGTAGTATGACGAAAAGTTGCGTTGCGCTCACTCACGTCAGAAAAACAAGAAATATCTAAAACATTAACTCTAGAAAGATAACCATATCACAACATAAGTAAAAAATGACCACGCTTTTTAGAAACGCACGTATTTTCAAATGAGTCTACTTTTTTCCAGTTGATTATCATCATATATATTATTTCTATAAGGTATTTTTTTATCACAAGCCTGTATCTTCCTTCATACTTAACCGAAATCTATGAATGAGGTGTCATTTTAAAGCTTATGCTCTCCACTTTGGTCACATCATATTTTAAGAACGAAAGTTTTCGGAATTCGACCCTTAAAGGGCAAAAATGTTAATATGTCTAAAATGCTGTTTTCTGTGTTACGAGTCATTTATCTACCTGGATACCTATCTCAAATCTTTTAATGTAGTATCATTTTAAAGATTAAGATCTCCGCTTTAGTGGCGTCATATACAAAGACAAAAAATTGTCGGAATTCGACCCTTAAAGGGCAAAAGTATCAATATTTTTGCAATGCGTTTTTGTGTCACGATCCATTTATCTCACTTCATAGCTAACCGATACAGATAAATGAGGTATCATATTAAAGACTAAGGTCTCCGCCGTGGTAACATTAAATTTTAAAAAGGAATTTTTCGTAATTCGACCCTTAAAGGGCAAAAATGTCAATATTTCTAAATACGTTTTTTGTGTTTCGAGCCATTTATCTCCCTGGATATCTAATCAAAATCGATAAATGAAGTAGGAATATGAGGAGTAATGTCTCAGCTTTGTGACATCATAGTTTAAGAAAGAATGTTTTTGGAATTCAACCCTTAAAAGGAAAAAGTGTAAATTTTTCTATAATGCATTTTTGTGTCACGAGCGATTTATCTCCCTTAATATCTAACCGATATAGATCAATGCGGTATCATATTAAAGAGTAAGATCTCCGCCGTGGTAACATTATAATTTAAGAAAGAAATTTTTCATAATTCATCCCTTAAAGGGGAAAAATGACAATTTTTCTAAATTTCGTTTTTTGTATCTCGAGCCATTTATCTCCCTGGATATCTACCCAAAATCGATAAATGAAGTAGGACTACGAGGAGTAATGTCTCAGCTTTGTGACATCATATTTTAAGAAAGAATGTTTTTGGAAGTCAACCCTTAAAGGGAAAATGTGTAAATTTTTCTATAACGCATTTTTGTGTCACGAGCGATTTATCTCCCTTCATATCTAACCGATATAGATAAATGAGGTATCATATTAAAGAATAAGGTCTTCGCCGTGGTAACATTATATTTTAAGAAAGGAAGTTTTCGTAATTCAATCCTTAAAGGGTAAAAATGTCAGTTTTTCTAAAATGTGTTTTTTGTGTCTCGAGCCACTTATCTCCCTGGATATCTAACCAAAATCGATAAATCAAGTAAGATTATGAGGAATATTATCTCAGCTTTGGTGACATCATATTTTAGGAAAGAAGTTTTAGGAATTCAACCCTTAAAGGGAAAAAAGTATAAATGGTTCTACAACGCATTTTTGTGTTACGAGATATTTATTTCCCTTGATATCTAACCGGTATAAATATATGAGAAATCATATTAAAGAATAAGGTCTCCACCGTGGTAACATTATATTTTAAGAAAGGAATTTTTTCGTAATTCGAACCATATGATAAAAATGTCAATTTTTCTAAATGCGTTTTCTGTATCTCGAGCCATTTATCTCCCTTGACAATTAAACAAATTCATAAACGAGTTATCATTTAAAAGATAGAGGTCTTCGTAATGTCTTTGGTTCCGTTACCACATTTTAAGAAAGAAATTTTCAAAAATTCTAACCTTAGAGGGCAAAAGTATTAATATTTGTACAACGCATTCTTCTGTCACCAGCTTTTTATTTCCCTTGATACCTAACCGAAATCAATAAATGAGGTATCGATTTAAATATTAAATTATCTGCTATGGTCACATCATATTTTAAGAAAAAACTTTCTCGAAATTCCACCCTTAAGGGTAAAAAATATCATCATTTCTCAAAACTTTTTATTTTAACTAGCTTGATAACAAACTGAAATCGATAAATGAGGTATCAATTTAAAGAACAAGGCGGCTGCTTTGGTCACACCATATTTTATAAAGGAATTTTTTGGAATTCGACCCTTAAAGGGCAAAAGTATCAATATTGTTTATACAATGTGTTTTTATTTATTTTATTTTTTATTTCAAGCAATTTATCTTTTTCGACATCTAGCCGAAATCGTTAAATGACATATCGTTTTAAAAATTAAGGTCTCGAGCTAGGTAAAACCATAAATTAAGAATGAATTTTTCGGAATTTGGTGCTTAAAGTGGTAGCGCGTATGAAACTGTTCAGAGCCAAGTCCCTAGATTGCAACAGCGGATATCACAGAGATGTCAATAAACTTTTTTTTATTCAATAAGTAGCTTTTAGAATTTTTATTTTTTCTATTACTGAAACGCTGTCATTTTGCTATACAATTCCAATGTAAAAATTTTATCCACACAGTAACAAATGTTTCAGAGATGTTGATATGTTGTGTGCATTTTGTTCAGGTTGGTTTTATTCTGTTAAGGTCAGTGACAGTTTTTCATAAACACAGAGTGTTTTAAATTTTCCTAACTGTTTCGTAATATGTTGCGAGTATTTTGATGCGTAGGGGGCCTACCTATAACACAAAAAGAAAAAAAAAATGCTACGTACAAAAGTACGGATTTACTTTTCATTATATTACAAGCATTCAACCTCACTATTCATCGCATTTTATTCGCGAAATTATCGCACGGGTCGTCTAGTATTTATTTAAAATAATTAAATCTTTTAGAGCTACGGAAAAGGTTTAACAATAAAATTTAATTCTAATATGAATTTTTTGATTGTAAATTTGTCATTAATCTCTAAACCTCTAAAAAAAAATTAACAAAACTCGACACTATTTATTTATTATTATCAAATTGTCACAAAAGAGTGTTTTTTTTCTTACAAAGTAGTGGATTATAATATAGTTGAAAAGAGACAGACAGCATTATGTTTACCGCGCGTGTGCTTATGCGACGTATGTTGTCTTTCCATGTTTAAATAAGATGGAGGAATATGCATGGAAAGCCCACCAGCAGAAGTCATTATCGTCTCGTACCACGTGACGTGAGAAAATAAGGCAGCATACAAATCGTGTCTGAAACTGAGACTCACCTCCTATTCAGATAAAAATGCTTTCATCTACGAGATACCAGTCTCGTTCTCATAGAATTTTAATTTTACTAGTTTTGGTTACAGGAAGTCCCTAGTGACCGACAACGTATGTTACATATGCCACAAGCTTCTGTATCAAAAACAGTCTATTAGCGTTCTGACTGATGATTTAGCTGTTATTCCATTAGACGGCTTCCATCTTCATATAAACCCTGTAACAATAAACTACCCATAAACTAGTGGCCTTTAACTCCACTCTGGAATAATTTGACCCTGGCGCAATATGTAAGAAACTTCTCAAAAAAAAAAAAAAAAAAATTAACTCTTAAAATTCCAATATACCTGCGCAGTAGGTAAATGATGTAAAAATCCCATTAGAAACTAAATCTTACGGCCAGTGTCCACCAAACTTACGATTGTTTTGAGATCACGATTTATAATAAAGAGAAATATTAACGTAATCGACGTGTTAGTAAACGGAGTCATGGCTGTGACACGACATATAGAGTGGGCAGCTCCACGCAAAGATCAAAAGCAACTTACAGTTTTCACAGGCAATTTACGTGTATTGAGTCTGATGATTCAACTGTTAAAGGAGTCCGAGTTCGAATAGTGTTATCCATTCAAAGGTAAAGCGGAGAACGTTACGCATTATCTTACGCCGGGCAGTTACAACTTACCTTCGGTTAGTAGCAATGTATTTGCGAAAGTAACAACTAAATTGGCTTTCAGTTAAGTTAGTTATCTCGACGGCGTACTTGAATGCAGAAAATTAGTAAAGGCTCCAAATAAAAAGTATTGGTTAAATTATCGCAGAATGCAATCAGTGACGGATATGATAAAGGAGCTGGAATGGGATTCATTGCAAGACAGGAGGAGGATGAGGAGGGTCATGGGAGTGTACAGGGCATATACTGGTGATGAGGCATGGAAAGATATTGCAATAGGTATGAAAAGTAGTGCATGGAAGGGAAAAGATGACCATGACCACAAGCTGGCACTCGATTTCAGGCACAAGGGTATGGGAAGATTCTCTTTTTTAGGTAAGGGTGTCAGGGATTGGAATGAGTTACCAAGAGAAATGATGAATAATTTACCGAAAACTTTGAAGGAATTTAAAGATAAAATTTGTAGGAGGCAAATGTACGTGGGTGCAGGATAGGGGGAAGATGGGTGTGTAGGGAAATTGCCACCGGAGCCTGTGCTCCATTGCAATTAAAAATTAAATAATAATAAATAACTAAATGCTTAAAGAATATCTAATGTTGATTTAAGTGAGTGTAACGCACATTTATGGTAAATGATATCTCTTTCAATCAAATACAAAGAATAAAACAAAAATTGAAAGTAAACTGAAACCAGATGACGAAAAGGCGACAGAAAGGTTTGAAACAAGCTCTTAAACATCAATGACTTCAAATTCTGAATGATTAGTAACAAATATTTCCTCAATTATGTACAACAAGACATACCTAAAGCTAACAGATTGTGTGCTCATTATTTCAACTGTTGAAATGTTGCACGTGGGAACTCGGCTCATATAATAGTTATACCAAATAATGAGTAAATTAATTTGAGATTATTCTTAATTATATCTGTAAATTAGAGAATATGATTGGGATTTTATATTCATACTTATACCGAGTAACTGCCTGCAACATTTCTTAAACAATTGAAATAATGAACACACAATCTGATAGCTATAGATATTTCTGATGTAGCATGATATAGGGAATTTTTTTTATCACAGCAACTTTCAGCATTTAAATCATTCACTTTTCACTGTCGATTTTTTGTGTATTTTTAATAACTTTTTCATTCTACGATTCGTATGAGGTTATTCCAAAAAGTCTAATTTCTTTTTTTCGGAAACAAATGATCCTAAAATTCACATACAAGTTACTGTGACATGTACACACCTAAAGACTACAGAAGAATACGACAATCATTATGGAGTTAATAGCTTCCGCAAAATAACTAAAAGGACATTTTCTACAAATTTAATCTTCAATCCATACTTTCTTCTTTGCTTAAAAAAACCACGCGTATTGTAAAATAAATATGTCGTGAAAAAGCTTTTTTTAGAAAATTTTCCATTTTTTTTTTCTTAGCCCCTCTAATATTTTTCCACAAAATTTCTTTTTGTGTCAAATGTGAACATACTATTTGAAAGATTACTATGAGAAACAAATAATGAAATTTATTTAAAAATCAGTTATTACAGAATTCTCAATAGGTTTTTTTCAAAAAATTAGTTTTCGTTCCATTGCAATTAAAATTAAATAAAAACAATTAAAAAAAGAAAAGTGGAGGAGAATTTGTGTCAAACACCCATTGAGAACAATGTGTTGCGACAACTCCATTAAAGATTGTCGCTGTAGACAGACAGTGCCATCTGTACTGCAACGTCTCTCTCTCGCACCGTTACGTAAGCGAGCAATGAGTAACAAGGGCTACAGTCTGTACATCTCATGTTTCACTGATTGACACCCACACTAACCTCAACAGCACGATGACTTAACACTCCGGCAGTTGGTATCATATAATTGATGGAGACAATGAGTGAGAAAGTGCCAAGAAGATACGTTGAAGTTTTCAAATTACGGATGTTAAAGGATATATACCAATAAACATTCACTCCAAGACAAACATGTGAGGATCATGCGCTACATGATTATCTATTAACAGCTAAATGCTAGAGACGAAATCAATTACTTTTCGTGTAGTAATTTCTGTTTCAAATCAAATGAGTTGTCCTGAGAAAACGGGTCACGCAACCCAGGTTACATAACATCGCAATCACGCCACAGATGTTATCAACTAGTATGTCACCTGCCAATACACTAAAGTCTTATCACCAATATACGCGTTGTACACTCCCATAACTCTCTTCACCTTCTTCCCATTTTCCATTGCATCCCTTTCCAGCTCCTTTATCATATCAGTTATTGACTGTGATCTCCAAAAATTTCCAGAGACAAATCAAGGGCTGTTTCTGGAACTTACTGCGCAATACAATCAGTAACCGATATAATAAAGGAACTGAATTGGGATTCATTGGAAAATGGGAAGAGGGTGAATAGAGTTATTCGAGTGTACAACGCATGAATTACTCATGAGACATGTAAAGTGAGGTCCTGGGTTCTCCAGGAAAGTGTGATAGGTCCACTGTTGTTTTTCATATACATCTATGATTTGTGCGACTTAATGGAAAGGAAATTTAGACTATTTGTCAATGATGTAATTATTTGTTGTGAACCGAGCGTGGTGGATGATTGATAACGCTCTGGCTACCTATTCGCGACGATGTGGATTCGAATCCCCATCCAGGCATCCAGATTTGTTTTTCGAAGGTTTCCCAAAATCATTTCAGACGAAAGCCGGAATACTCCCTTCAAAAGCCCATGGCCGAATCCCTTCCCATTTCTTGTCCCCAGTATTTTCTCGCCTCTAGTGACCTCGAAGTCGACGACGCGTAAAGCCATAAGCAATATGTATATATAAAAATCCTAGGGTGACTGCCCTTTTCTACAAGCCAGTGTTGTGAAAATAACCGCCTGGTGCGAAGACTGATAGCTAGAGCTAAACGCTGCAAAGTACCAAGTCACGCACATAAATAAAAACGTGACACAAGTTAGTTCTGGTATACAGTTAATGACAGTTCATAGTATGGTTTATTCAGCTAAATAGCTAGGAGTAACGATGAATGATACTTTGTTGTGAAATGGTCATATTGAGATGTTAATTGAGAAAGCAAACCATATGCTCCGATTTCTAGGTTGTAATTTAAAACAATATACACCAGACGTCAAATCTATTGCATACAAAGCATTATTGCGATTCTATTTATTGTTGTTCTGTATGGTGTAGCCTTCCAAAGGGGTTAATAGAGACGCTGGAGGAGATCCAAAGAAAAGTCGCCGATTCGTGACACATTTATTTGCCGGAAGGAAAACGTAAGTACGAAGTTTGAGTTGTGTTGGAATGATCTGGTGCGCCGTAGGCGTTGCTCTCATCAGATGCTAATTGAAAAGTTCATAACAGACCTATTTCAGTATTACATTTAAAAAAACACACTTTACTTTCGACATTTATATCCGGGAATGAGCAAGAAAATAACCTAAGAGAAATCAGGGCCAAATAGACTCTTTGCTGTCTTCTCACGAGCAATTAGGTAATGGAATAGCCTGTAGAAAGGATTTATCGAGATAAAAAACTTAGAGTCCGACATGAGTATGTTTTGAGAAACCTCTCCGGCCATCCTAATCTGGATTTTCTATGTTTTTCATAGATCACCCGAGGCGAATGCTGGGATTTTTCCTCAAAATAGCCAACGGGCGCCTCCTGCCATATCCAGCATTTTCCTTCAATGCATTAAAATGATTACACATGAGGACAGGTGCAACGGATCCTCTGCGTAGTAACAGCTATTAGTACGTTTCTCTCCCGCAGTCCAAACGTTTAATGCTTGGGATTTAATTAGATGTAGTGAATAGTTCTATTGTTTATTAGATTTGCATCTGAGTCTGTATGGTCCCCAGTTGATTGCAGAATTGTCTCTCTATTATTGAGATACAGTTCACACTTTTCTATTAGACACATGACACTGTCACTGCCTTAGGTTACAGGCAGATAGGGATGGGCATTTAAAAGAAATATATCGATAAATATCGAAACGATATTTACAAACACTATCGATATATATCGAGGAAAAAAATATCGATATTACGATATTTTTGGCTAAAGGGAGTAATTATCTAAAAAAAATCATAAAATACATTAAAATATTTAAGAAAATTCTGAAAATTAAAGACACATGTAGAAATTAGACAAACTTTTATTAATTTATTATTTTTTTAAATCTATCAAACCAGTTTTCGTCTGATATGGACATCAAAAGGACTCTGTTTTACGTGCTCCCCTGTCAATCTACTGCCTGTTGTTCGGTACAGCTAAGTTGACTGCAGGAGCCACTCTCTTGGACGACACAGAAGAAGCTTGACATATAAGGTATTTCAGCGCGCTGGAGCACTGGCAATTCACCCAAAACTTTACTGGGTCTGATTTTCTGTCTATTAATGGTTGGTCCAGATACTGCTTAAGCTCATTAGGAACTGAGCCAGAGCCTCTTGCATAACAGTAGTGCTAAGGGATAATAGCTTTTCATGTGCAAACCAAATTGATGCGTTATCTGCGATATATTGTGTTGCTGCTGTAGACCTTACTTCTGGAGAACGTTGTCCTCGTCCGTCTAAGTTCCAAGCGAATATCATTACTTATTGTAGATATCGCATTTGACACACCGATTGGAGAAGTGAAGTGTATACGTTTGAAACGAGGGTCCAAAATGATAGCATCTGCAAGAAATGTATTTATTTCTAAAGGACTTAATTTCTCTTGAATTCTTTGGAGTAAAGCCTCTTTTACCGTGAATCCTAAAGTGGTCGAAGGAGTAGCTTGCTCCGTTACTTGTCGAATCAGATTTGTAACAGGAATGGCTAAGCTAGCAGTCACATAATTTGTACCACTAACCTCTTCAGTGGCTTCTTTGAAAGGACCAAGCAGGACAATGAGGTCACGTTTTACTATTAAGCTGTTAAGTTGCAACCATATTAAGTGTGTTTATATTTGACTGACTTTTTGTAGCTAAGATTTTAGCTACAACTTGCAGAGAGTCTGACAAATCGTTCTAACATATTAAAGTAGGAGTTCCATCTGGTACTAACAGCTTGTGTCAAAGTCAACACCTCTCTTTCCTTTTCCCCAGATGCTTCTTGTTCAGATCTTAATAGATCCATAGCATTGACAGACTGCTTAAAATAAGTCACAATAGTTTTTACGTGATCGCAGAGTGCTGCAAATGAATTATTTTCACTTAACACTCCATCAACATTTTCATCATCAGGGCTTGACCAGTAAGTTGCAATTTCTCTGCAGTGCGTATGTTGCGAGGGCATACGCTGTTGTTGATGGTGATTCATCCGTCGGATGGGAATGTTAAGGTTGGCGCCCCCTTTAGAATGTTTCGCAAAAGTAGGCCTGAACATGCCGACACCGGCTTCTACCCTCTCCCTTCTTTCATCTCTCATCCATAACACTCTATAGCTGAACCACACAGCGTCACTGTCAAACGCACTTAGGAGCACTGTCACACTGAGGAAGGAAACGGGGATTTTTTTTTTTTTAACTGCTTAACGTCTCTTAACAGCGAGGTCTTTAGAGACGGGAAAGGATGGGAAGGCAAGGAATGGGGAGGAATTCGGCCATGGCCTTTTGAAGGAAGCATCCTGGTATTTGTCTGGAGTGATTTGGGAAACCATGGAAAACCCAAATCTGAATGCCCGGACGGGGATTCGACCCGCCCTCCTCCCGAATGCGAGGTCACAAAGCTAACCATTACACCACCACGTTCGGTGAAACGGGAAACCACCACAAGTTCATATTCCTAGGACTTTCCTTGGAGGGATATACATCACCCATGGTAATCACCTACAACCTGACACGGGAGAGGCGTTCGAAGAGGATCTTACTATCAGTGAAAACTATTGGTGTCTCAGTGATTAAAAAACTAAACAATTATTCTCACTACATCAATCGAAGACAGCAATCACAAGAAAGTATTCTTTAGTGGGGCTGTAATTCACGAGAAAGTTATATATCTTAATCCATATTTTAAAGAGCATTACAATGAACTTTAGGATAGAGGATTTAAAGCAATCCAGAATTGGTTTATTAAGTGCGATAATCATTCCACTACATCAAAATTTTTCTGTATACTTGGAACGTATTCCCTATAATCTATCTATATATATAAAGATGAATGTATGTATGTTATGTTTGTTTGTTGTTGTTGGTTTGTTTGTTCTTCACACAAATCCACAGTTTTCATCCGATTTCGATGAAAATTTGCACACTTATCCTTTGAAGCAAGGAGAAAAATACTGTCTACATTTGGTTGAAAAATTATCTGTATAAATATCACATGTTGTCTCATAATTTCGAAATACTACTGAACGGCGATAGACAGACGCGTTGGATATGGACGTCTCTGTACCGTTTTTTCCGTGTAGCGGACAGGCAGCTCAGTGGTTAAAACGCTTGCTTACAAATGTTTGGGTCGTGGTCTCCGGTTCAAATCTCCGTGGGAACTAATATTTTTAAAAATTGTTTTTGATCGTAAGATTCAGGCCTGGCCCGTAGGTTATTCGAATTGAATGTTAAACCTGTAGATATCACAATGTTAGGGATGCAATGCGAGGCAAATCGTAGGTAGTCTTGCAATGATGCAGGTGTACACTTTTTTACGTTATAATGATCCCTCAGGTGTTGTTCGCAGTCGGTGTTTGTGTGTGAACCGCAGTAATAATATTATAAATACGGATGTAAGTCTCTTTTTTTTTTACGTTTTGACGACTAAATGGCTATATCGATATTGATGGAATTTGATAAGAAAATCTGTACAAAGGGCACAGGACATTTTTTCGAGTATGATTAACAGTTGTAGTCACGAAATTTTGAGATCTTATCGAATGGCGACAGAAATATGTCGGAAATTGATTCTCTTCAAGAGACAGGTTCGACGGTAGAATGAAATACTGATAACTTTCCTGTCATATTATACCGCCTCGATATTGTTCGGGACCAATCCTTCGTTACCAATAACTTCCTATATTCAATTCTGACAAAAAAATTCTTAATCCACGCGTACGAAGTCGCGAGTACGAGCTAGTCCTATATAAACTAACATTCTGTATTCAAGGTTACCGTATTCAAGATTTCCGTATTCAAGATTTTCGTATTTGCGGCTAATTTACGGAACGTATTCCTTGAGATTAAGGAGCTTTGACTGTAGACTAGATTGTAGACATTTAAATGAATTAACAGTCATTCCTAATAACTTGTGATTCATCAACCCATTAATTGTTATTCGTAAATGAAAAAAAAAAGCAGTTGAAAAGATAATATTTCAACTACAAAGATATAATAATCGCTTACATGCTAATATAAAAATGTCGTTAACGTGAAGTTGTTAAAATTTAACAGCTTTTTTTAACCTCTCAACCGCTGATGAAGCGGTTATATTTCGACGAATTCACTTTTTAAGACACTTTCAAAAGATTGGATATGTACGAATATTTGTCCTATATACGTGTAACGATTAAATTGGATACTGAACTGCGTTCGTAGAAAAAATATCGAATTGGTGCTTAAAATCGATACACTAAATACAATATCGATGTATCGATATATCGAAATTAAAATATCGGCAATAAATATCGATATTTTTTAGAAAAAATATCGATATATCGATACATCGATATATTTTGCCCATCCCTACAGGCAGATGGAGTATTTTCCCGTAGACTTTGTCTCCAACGTCACGAAGGTGTTACAATTCTTAACTGTCGGTGTGTCTTGTTGTTGGGTGTCAGTTTGCTAGGAGACAGAGCGGTCTTCTATGCCTATCATCGCCATTGTCGTAGCGACCAAGCGAGTTGATCGCCGGGTTGTTGCATTGTCTGGTATTTTTGTAAAATGTAAATGGTGGAATCTGTCCTTCAATTTTGGTATGCCGGCGGCATCATGGAGTGCATCCGTGGGGAACCGGCACGGGAGGTGGAGGGCTCTCTTTAGGGCCATATTTTGAATAACCTGAAGCTTTCTGATTTGTCTGTCACTGGCGTATGCCCACACAGAACATGGATACTCAATAATGGGGGCGTACGAAAGATTTATATATCTTGACTCCGGTGGAAGGGGATAGCTTGCTGTCCTTATTTAGAATTGATTAAAGGTTGTGGAGCCTGGTGCTTGCTCTCCGACGGTCTTCATTGATGTGGCTACACCAGTTCAGTTTCTTTTCTAGAGTCACCCCCAGATAGCGTGCCGTGATGGACTAAGGGATTTCTCTACCATACAGGCGAAGTGTTGGGTCAGGATGAGTTGGTTGACGGACTCCAAGTCGCTTGGTTAGTATAAAAGCTTGGGTCTTGATGGGATTCATGTCAATACGCCACCTCCTAGCCCAGGCCTACGTTACTTGGAGAACTTCCTGTAGTCGTCGGTTGGCTAGTGCTCTACTGCGACTGGAGGCCAAGTACGCAGTGTCGTCAGCGTAGGTAGCTGTCAGAACACCATTGCTAATCTGTACGTCAGCGGTGTATAGAGAGTATAGCACTGGCCCAAGTACAGAGCCCTGAGAGACTCCTGCTTCGGTGTTCCTGGTAGAGGAGTAAGCCTTGTCCACGTTGACGCTGAAGGTCCGGCCGGTGAGGTAGGATTTTAGATACCCTGATCGTAGAGCTTGAGCAGGTGCACCGGATGCCACGCGAGATATCAAGGAGTACCATAGCGCTGTAGTTCTTAAAGTTGAAAGCGTGGGTCGCCTCTTCTACTACCCGCATCAGCTGCTGGGTGGTGGAGTGACCGCGTCGAAATCCCAGCTGGTGATCTGGAATAGAATTGGCGTGATCGATGAAGGCAGACAGCCGTTTTAGTAGCAGCCGTTCAAACACCTTGCCAATGGCTGGGAGCAATCTTATCGCCCTGAGGTAGGTGTTTGTCTTTCACGGTCTTGTGAATTCCCACTATTACAGCGTGTTTCCACAATCGAGGGTAATGCTGTCTTCTCAAGATGAGGAGAGTGTTGTTGATATCGTCACGCCCTGGTACTTTGTGTGGGTGCAGTTTCGTCAGGTAGCTGGCTACCTCCTCCGGGGTGACGTCATCTATTTGATGGTAATATTCGGCGTCTAGATAGACTCTCATGCAACGTTGGTGGACTTAAGGTGGATGGGGTCCACGTTTGTTTGCGAAGGCCGGAAATTCTTCACAAAGACGTCTGTCAGTGCGTTGGCCTTTTCCTCCGGGGTGACGGCTAGGCCTCTTTCGCCGTGCAGTGGGGGGAGCCATTTTCTATCAATCTTTGATTGATCTCTTAATATTAACATACCAGTCACAAACTAAGCCATCAGTTGTGTGCTTCATATCCTGTCGTCAACAGTTCTTTTTTCCTTGACTATACATTCCAGACTCCACTAACCCAGTTTTTACTGAGCATAAATACATCCCCTAGCATCTCTTATACGAGATGTACATATGCTCAATAACTATGTCATACTTACGTCTATTGTCTCTTTCGGCTGTGTGAAGATTATACTTGAGAAAAAATCATTGAAATTTCCCATTTTCTTTGTTTAAATATTGAAACTGATATAGGAAATCTTATGATTTTATCTGAAGAGATTTTGGCTGCTCTGCAGGAATATCATTTGGTACTCACGTATTTAAGTTCAAATCTTTCAACCTCTGTAAAATAGTGTTCTTACACCAGGATAATTTTCATCGTTTTTTTCAGAACATTTGTCTCTTTCCAGCATACTGGTTTTCAGAAAAGCCCCAACAATTAGTTTATGTAAGTATTATTGTGTCCATCAGTTTGCTCTTTCTTCCAAACATCTTTATACAGTTAGTCTTTATTTCTGTCTAAACTTTCTGTCATCATCATCATCATCATAATCAGTGTTCTGCCCTACGGCAGGTTTTCACTTGGCTGCTCTCCATGCTCTTCTGTATTCTTCCTTTCTCTTAAAGTCCACGTAGTTGCCGTTTTACTTGATGTTATCTATTATTTTGTCTTCCTCTTATTCTCTTCCCACAAACTAGACCCTCCAAGGCGTCTTTTAGCAAACACTCCCCTCTCAGCGGGTGTCCCATCTAGTTCTTCTTTCTCTGTTTTATGACTTGGAGTATTTTTCTCCTTTCACTAACCCTATTCAGCACTTCAACATTACTTATTTTATCCACCTTGCTTATCCTCTCCATTTTCCTCCTCATCCACATGTCAATGGCTTCTGACCGTTTTTCACCTTTCGTCTCAGTGTCCATGTCTCTGCCCCATAAAGAGCCACACTCCATACAAAAAATTGTCCAAGTCTTTTCCTGAGTACTTTGTCTATTTCTCAAGTTAGTATCCGCTGTTTCGTATTAAACGCTTCCTTCGCTACGGCAATGCGAGTTTTTACCTCTTTGGTGGCATCTAAAATCTTCGGTGATCGTAATCCCAAGATACTTGAATGATCTTACTTGACTGATATCAGCTCTTCCTAACTTAATATTTATTATTTTCCTTCATTTTCCAATCACCATATAGTTTTCATTCCAAACTCTTCAAAAGCTTCGTCTAGATCTTTCAGCATTCTGTTTAGAGTTTGTTCTCTTTCTGCCAACAA
This sequence comes from Vandiemenella viatica, assembly GCA_031002005.1. Taxonomy (NCBI): domain Eukaryota; kingdom Metazoa; phylum Arthropoda; class Insecta; order Orthoptera; family Morabidae; genus Vandiemenella; species Vandiemenella viatica. Next base: position 141,213,554 of record JARYHS010011408.1, read on the forward strand.
TACCAAATCATCAGCAAATCGTATGCACTCTATTCTCTTGCCACCAATACGCGCTCATCTTTTTCCATTTAAGCATTTTCCAATAATTTCTTCTGGGTATAAATTGAACAGTAATGGGGAAAGGCAACAACCTTGTCTTATACCTCTCCTAATGCTGCTTTCACCCGACATCTCGTTTCCGATCTTTATTCGTACTTTCTGTTGTATACATAGGTTCTGTATCAACCTTCTCTCCTTCCAATCTACACCTTTCCTCTTCAAGATATCCATCAGCTTCTTCCATTGCAAGCTATCAAAAGCTTTTTCCAAGTCAATAACGACGGCACAAATATCTCTTCCTTTCTCATACATTTCCCCTATGATTCTTAACAGGCCGATAGCATCTCTTGTTCCTTTTCCTATCCTAAATCCAAACTGTTTTTCTCCAATCCATCTGTCTAACTTTCCATATAGCCTTTCTGTTCAGCACGCTCAACAACATTTTAGCTGCATGTGAAATTAGGCTGATAGTCCTATGCACCTCACATTTATTAGTATTCTTTTTTTCTGAATTGGTATCATTACCGTTGCGAGAAAGTCATCTGGCAATTCACCTTTGCCATATATCTCATTGAAAAGGTGTATTATCTCCATTCTTCCTTTGTTTCCTAAACTCTTCTGCAGGCAAATAATTGATTCCGCATGCCTTCCGATTCTTCATCTCCTTCAGAGCCTTTTCTACCTCTTTCTCTAGGATCTCATACCCCTTTCCATCTTCTGTTACCTGTGCCTCTTCTTCAATTTCGCTTGGTATTTGATCTCCCTTATATAAGCATTCAATATATTCTTGCCACCTACTCAGCACCTCATGTGGTTCTTTGGCTAACGTTCTTCCATCATTAATTCTGTTAGTCGTTCTTTCCTGGTACCTTTACTAGAGTTCCTTTGGCGGCTGTCATGAGCTCTTCCCTCATTTTTATCCATTTTTCATTTATAAATTCTTCAAGTTTTCCTCGTTCGTAGTTTTACATAAACTTTTCTGTCAGCCTTTCCTTCCTCCTTTAGTGTTTCTAAGTTCAGTCTTTCTCTTGATTTGCCTCTCTTTACTTTCTCAACTTGTATTTCTCCTGCTACGAGGTTGTGATCTGAATTTTTGTCTGCTCCTGGATAAGCTTTAGCATTCTTCAGACAGTTCCTGAACCTTTTTTGTATCAGAATTTAGTCCAGCTGGTACCTTTCTCCATTTAAATTAAAGATCCATGTATAACGTCTCCTTTTGTGATTTTCAAATAGGGTGTTGCCCACACTAGTGAATTTTCTTTACAAGAGTTAATTAATCTTTTACCACTCACGTTTCTTATCCCTAATCCAAATTTTCTTATTATATCTTCTTGTTTCCCTTCATCTACTACTGCATTCCAGTTCCCAATAATGATGGTACAAGCATTTCTATTATCATTGAGAAAGTTCTTCCATCTTCACATAATATTCTTCTACCACCTCATCTTTATGTTGGCTAGTTGTCATATATACCTGTATTAATACCATATCTTTTGTACTGTCCTGTAGTCGTAGCACCATCAATATATTGCACCTTCACAACCTTGTTTTTCAGTTTCTTTGCTATCATTATTCTCACTCCATTTTCACCATTTTTTTCTTCTCTCGAGTAGAAAAACTTATAATCTCCACTTTCTACCTCACCGTTTCCTCCCCATCACTCTTTCTATAAGCCGCATCAAACATCTCCCTCTCTACTTCTCCAGCTACTTCGTTTTGCTTAAGTTCCAATTTGTCTGTAGTGTGTTATCTATCTTCTTGCTTCATCTTCAGCAATTCAGTCACGTCTCGTCCAATCCAAAATTTGGAAAAAAAACGATGTACCAAAGGATCTATGCCATCTCCTTTCTTTATGCTCAGTGTTTATGTATCGGCTTTGACTGTCTCTCCTCTTTTCTGGAATGTGTTCCAGTCGTCAGTTTAATTTCTTTCACAGTTATTTCAAATACCCACATTTATTTCTGCATATTTTTCATACTTTCTAGTTTGCTAGTCTTCTGCCTGTGTTGCTTCATTATCCTCTTAAATTTCTATCGGCACTTTATTAATAAGAGACTGAGTTCAAAATCTATCCTGTTTTCGGCTATGCTTTACGATATAATTCTTCGTTCATTAATATTTGTTCAACCAAGATGTAGGCTTGGTCTGTATATTCCTTCGACGTTTCCATGTGTGTATACTTCTTGGATGATTCTGATATAGCACGTGTTCTATGATTACTTTTGTTTTTCGTGAAATGATTGTTTTTTTTTTCTTGTAGGCCAAAATTTACTGTAGTATTTGATTCTTTTCGTTCTATTTCGTATCGAATTTCAATCGTCTATGTCATATTTTACCTCCCGTTCACAGGTTGAATAATGTCATCAATTTTAGTAAATGTATTCGTCATAGTTATCTTGAAAAATACAAATGTAGTTGATGCTGCCTTATTTCTTACTTTAATCAAAATATTTTGTAGCTAAGCTGTTCATAGTAACTCCCTCGTTTCCCTTTTCTCTTATTCGTAACTAATTCCACACCAACATCTGTTTTGCTGGTTTGTCTACGTTTCCTAGACAAGAAATTCTGGAGGTCCTTTCACTTAAACTAACTAACTACATAAAATTCAAACTGAACCGCTGAGCTACGCGAACGCCGTGATTTGCAGTATACATGTGCTAAGTACTATCAAAATCCGATAAAAACTGTGGGTTTGTATGAAGAACGTTGACAGAAATTATGTGAGGGGGGGATAGGAGGAGATGGTTTAGGTTTTTGTAAATCAAACGTTAGCCATATTATTGTATTTGTTTTAAGTATCCATATGCAAAGTTCCATCAAAATCTGATAAAAACTGTGTGTTTATAAAAAGAATATTGTAAAAACAAAAACAAACAAACATTGTTTTTTTATATATTAGGTACGAGTGTAAACTATACTTTCGTGGCTGTCCAAGCGCAACACTGCTAACATTAGCATGTTGGCAATAAGAACTCATAAGATTTTACCCGTCCATAAAGCGTCCAACGCGCATATCACCAAATCAATCAAAAAATCAGAATATCAGCCAAATACTTGAGCCAACAGATGACCGAAAAATGCAAGTCGTTTAATTAGCCTTGTATGCAGTGGATCTTCTGATTAGATTTTGTAAATATCGGTCGGTAATCCCGTCAGAAACGATAAGACAGTGTTAAATATAAGAGTTGAGACTAGTGTTGTAAAAAAACGGTTTTTTCTGGCTTGAAAAAAAAAAACATGAAAAAAAACTTTGAAAAAAAACATGTTTTTTTTCTGGAACACGTTTTTTTTCACAACTACTAAATCTCAAATTTGTAAGGCAGTTATCGTTTAAAATGACTGTTTTAGAGTTTATTCTAAGTACTTATCTTAGTTTAAAATCTACTATATTTTTCTTGTTCAGTAGGGAAAAAAATTACGAAAATATTGGCAAAATTGACTGAAATTTTCTTTATGAACGGGGATTTCCTGAAGAGACTAGGTTGCGCGAGAAGGAATCCCCATTCCCCATTGTTTGGATTGCTATTTGAAATAGTGCTGCCAACCCTACAAAATTACCTACAGATCTTTTTAAAAAATTAGGAATTTAAAATTTATCCAGTTTTTTGCCTCTTTTTATTACTTATTGGGCTTTCCTTATATTCGTATACTTGTTAACTCTCAGAGTATAGTGGTACTGACTCATTAAATTGTCAGTAAGGGAGCGTGCATAAACCACATAGCTCCATTTTGGCCTCCTGTGAACCCCTCCTCCTCCCCCACGTAGCCCTACGTGGCTTTTGCCTCTACCCCCCCCCCCCCCACCGCTCACGTAGCACGTAGCTTTCTTCCGTTTTGATTCCAGAAGACATTTTGTACTGTTTTCTCTTGTCAGACTATTGTAAATTACATTCGGATATAATTAACTGAGGGAAATAAATACTCACATGCTGTTTTGAGTTCAGTTCCTCATTTTTACTGTGAAAGGAAAGTTACGAGGCCTGGCTCGGAACCCCCCCCCCCCCTCCCCACGTAGCCCAGCGTAGCCTTCCAGCTAACCCCTCCTCCCTCTGGACTGAGCCACGTAGTTTGTGCACGGTCCCTAATTATGAATCGTTTCCTTGCAACCGTTGGTGTAAACAAACTATTGAAAAGAAGCAAAGCTCCTATTTTGTATGATGATAGATTTTAATTCAAACTTAAAAGACCGTAACACAGAATTATCAGCACAGTCTTTATGCACAGTGTGTACTTTGCTCACTATTTAAAATTGCAATTTCAAAATCTTTTGCATACAATACAAGAACAACCAGTAAAAGAAAATTTAACTATTTCTGAAGTTATGGATCTAGAGGAGACAGAAGAAGAGACAGAAAATTCCGACACCGATCGAACTAGTGCTGATGCTAGTGAATGTGGTACTGACATATAGGATGAATAAAATTATGTTACCTATATAGATACACTTATGAATCATTATGTGAGACATTATATGATTCAGTAAGACTTAAAACACACTTGTAAAATGGAAGTTCCTTAAATAAAACTATAATTTATCAAATATATTGTTTTCTGGAAAAAAAAAAAAATTTTAGAAAAAAACACGGGTGCTAGGTTTTTTTTTCATGTTTTTTTTTCACAAAGCTGAAAAAAAAATTTTTTTTTTTTTTTTCAGTTTGCAACACTAGTTGAGACTAAAATTTACGTGGCTCATTTAAGAAGTTTGAAATCCCTTTGTGTTCCTTCAAGTTTTTGAGTTTCAAATATCTTAAATCGCCTTCAGTACCTATTGAGTGCAGCTGCTAACGATTATAACTATGATCTGCAATCAAGTCACAGTTTATAAAGACTCTAGGTTTCCCCAGCTAAAATTCCGTGAATAATACACAATGAATAGCGACGTCGCCGGTTTGTCGCAGGCTGAAAAAAGAACCGGTTCATTTGAAGCATTTGTTAACTGAAACAGGCACGTAGAACTCCAAACTGAAAGAGTTTCTGCTTCAGAACTCATTTTACTCTGTGAAAGATTTTTCTTTTTGGAATTTGGTAACTAAGAATGAATGATAAAATAGTATATCTGGTGTATGGAAGGGGAAGGTGATAAAGTTGTCCACAATTACTAAAATGACGCGTGGTTTTCCTTTCTATTGAAACGTTTGACAAATGAGGTAATTACACTGTCTTCCCTACAAAAAAGCGAGTTTATAAAATACGAACAAATAGTTTCTCTTTGATTTCAAAGAATATTTAAACGAACAGTTTGTAACATAACAGTAGCATTCCGCCGCTCCGAAATGAGCGCATGACTACATTGTTTAAAGTCAGTCGTTATCGAGGTATGGTAGCGAACGGCTCGCGTCGCGTAATGTGAGACGCTATACTAACTGTGCGGGTGTAGCAAGAAGTAAGAAGAAGAATGAACTAGTTTAACCATTGCGACGTATGTTTTAAATTGATTTGAACAGTGTGTTGAGATACCAGAACAGTGAAGTGTGGCATCGAAAGTAATTTAGTGTGGACTGATTTGGATTAAAAACTTTCCTTTTTTTCTAAGAATCTTGCAATCGACGGATTACGAAGTTTCAATAGCCTTATCATCTAAATTCTGATAGTGGCCAACTGGTTCGATGTGTACTTTATTCTAATAAATGTGTGGAGAACCGATTTTCATTACTTAAGACTTGAAGATTTCTCTTAATTAGTTATCCTCACACTTTTATCGGACTGGTTTGGACCCTATCTGGCGACCGGCGGCGACTACGAACTCATTTATCCGGCTTCTGGTGCTGTATGTTAGTAATTAAAACTTTAGCAAGCACGAAGTTCGGTCTACAGTAAGTAAGTATCATGTCAACCCCAAGAAAGACAATAGTCTTACATGTCGACGAGTGACAGGACTGTGTGGTAGAAATTAGTACTAGGAGGAGACAATTTTTCTCAAATCCTAGGAAAACACACAAAGAAAAAAAAGGAAAACTAGTAATATCAAGACGACGACAATCGAAACAGGTGTCGACAATACCCAAAGGTGCGGAATAACTCCCACTCGACGAAGGCAGCGCGGCTGGTCAAGGAGCAGCGGGGAAGATATTCTACATTGTTCGGCGCGGAGCTGGGCAGCCGAGACGACGAAGGCGGGAGAAAGAAGAATCGTCGTGCAGAGTCTCCGAAAGCTAAGGACGCGCTGTGCGCTGCTTGTTTGGCTATTTTTGAAGGCTTAAATCCTTTTCCTAATTTTTTCCTGATAATTTTCCTTTTTTTCTGTGAAATATCGAGGAAGAAAATCGGACAAGATTTTTCTCTCCTAACTCGACAATACATTTTACTCTCCTTTGTCGTCAGGGATGACAGAAGCAATTATTTAAATTCCACCTGTAGTTATGCCTATAGTGCAACCTTTTGTTTCCTTTTTCTTTAAATGGCATGCTTAGCTAGATAGCTTGCAGCAGCTGGCGCTTCGTGTATAACGGCGTTGTTGTGGTCTGGTTGTCTGATTCGCGGGAAGCGAATTTACAATATTTTTTGATCCAGTTTTCTGTGTAAAATTTATAATTATGCCGGGTACTGAAGGAGACGCTAGTCTAAGTCTCACTGAGGTGGTGGAAATCCTGAGAGCGGAAATGCGCTCACTAAAGTCAGATATGAGTACGAATATTGAAAGCTTAAATTCCAAGTTTGAAAATTTAAACACAAATTCTGAGATTCAAAATTCCAAGTTGGAAACCTAAAGTCAGACCTTAAGTCAGATATTAGTATAAATACTGAGACCCTAAATTCCAAATTTGCAAACTTAAATTTGGATCTCAAATCAAGCACTGAAATCCTCCATGATAAATTTGAACATTTAAATTCAGACCTTAAGTCAAGCACTGAAATCCTCCATGATAAATTTGAAAAGTTAGATTCAGATCTTAAGTTAAGTACTCAAACCTTTGATTCCAAGCTCGATAATCTAAAAGCTGAGCTAAAGTCTGACGCGGAAATGTTACATTCTAAGTCTCTGAATGAACACAAATCCCAAATAGCAGAATTACGTAAGGATATGGAAGAGTATCGTGCTTTGTGTAATATGCGAGCAGGGGACTTAGCAACCCAGTTTTCCGATTTAAAACAAGAGTTAAAGGGTGAAACTAATAGTTTGCGCCAGGAAACCGACGCCTTGCAAGAACAATATGCGCAGTTGCAAGAAAAAAGCGATAGTCACTGCCACCGTATAAAGACGATCGAAGGACAGTTCCAAACATTGCAAGAAGGTACCCGACAGGGCTATGCGGAAGTGAAATTTGGGATGAAAGAGATAACTGCGGAGGTGGAACAGCTGGATGAGAAGTTGGAGAAATTAAAAGTGTCAACTGCCGTATTTGTGGATGAGAGAATGAAGGTACAGGCGCCGCTAATTATAAAGCAAGAAGTATTAAAACAAGTGCCGGGTGTAGTGAGAGAAGAATTCTGTAAATACAAAGAAACCGGAAAGGGCACCGTAATTCCTGTTCAATGCTACGACGAAAAGATTGATTGGGAAGAATTTTCGGACCGAAATGGCATCCATCCTGTAAAGTTTATTAAAAATTTCGAAAATTTTCCACCTTTTATGGCTGCTAGTGAGGAGAAGAAAATTAATATGGTAATAAAACATTTAGAGCAGGACCCCGACTGTGGGCAGAGCAATTAGAGGAGGAATTTTCATCTTTCGAGCAGTTCAAAGAAGATTTCTTGAATCTTTACTGGTCGGCAGAGCGGCAGATCGCCGTAAAATCAGAGTTAATGTGCGGTGACCGTTATGACCCGAGAAGAGGATCGCAAACCGATTTTTTCATGCGGTGCTATGCATCTTGCGGATACTTAGACCAGCCTCATAGTGAAGAAGAGTATGTACGAATGATTGCGGCTAGGTTACCGGAACAGACACAGCTAATACTTACTAGCCACAAGATCCGCTCCATAAAGGATGCTGTAGATATGCTGGGAAGATTAGATGTACAAGAGCAAAGAATCTACAGAACAAGATACCAGGGGCAACATAATACTAATCATTTTCAAAATAACGGATCCCGACAGGAAAACCACCGAAGAGAAGGGAATAGAAATTTTCGGCAAGAACCGGAAAACTCAGGCCGGCAAGACGGAGTTCGAAAGGAAAACATAGAGGAAGGAAAATCACATAGGCGGTTCCAGAATCACAACTACCGACCGCAAAATGAAGAACAGAGGGTAGCCGTGGTTTCAGAAGACAGCACCAGACATTTAAACTAGTGCCTGCCACTGAGAAGGCTTCGCCAGCGGCGGAGGCAGAAAAGAGGCCAAATACAGAGAAAATAGTATTAGTAAAAGAAGAAAAAATAGGCTTGAGGCGGAAAAAGGATCAACCAGAAGTATGTCTATACGATACAGTATTTAATAACGAAGTTGAAGAGGAACCGATAAGATACGAGAAAATTTTATTAACCAGTACAAGTGAAGAATTGAAGGCGGATGAGGTAGAAGATGAAAATGAATTTGATCACGAAATGGAAGTCGGAGAATCTGAGATCAGAGGAGAAGGCGAAGATGACATTTTTGAAATTGAAAACGAAAGAATTCAGGAACACATTTGGAGAGAACAAAGGAAATTACGCGAGGGTGAGATGATGTTAATAGGGATTGATGGTTCGGAAAATATGGATACAGGCGAGGTAAGCCTGGACGGGATTAAAGTTGTGCGGAAGTCTTATGTATTTCATGACGGCGCAGCCGGCGAGCGCGACGGCAGCCAACACACGCGTAACAGTCCAGGCGTAAACAGTGTTGGTACCTGTGTCAAAAATAATTTGAAGCACGCGGCAGCCGCTGGCGCGGTATACGAACAATGCGGAACATTTCTGTCAACTAAAGCGAGCTATGGAGATAAGAATCAATACCAATGGACTGCGGAGTATATGAAGAAGATGACTGGAAATTAAAGCCACCGCAGATACGTAAAGAAAAGAAGAGAATCGACCGGAAATACATCAAATGGAAGTGGAAAGCTAACGTGACAGGGGTGGAGATGAGCCCTTCATCTATGGATGTTGGACGAGGATGTCTACTCACTCCGCAATGGTCACGAATAGGGGACACCCTTTATTCTTTCTTTTTCCTAATTTTTCCTTGTATTGCGTATGCCTATTTCCTCACCGCTTCGGCGAACAAATCTTTAATTTTTTTTTTCCGGCTAAAGCCAGTAAACTAAATCCACATTTCCACTCTCGTACCCTGCCTGAAAAAATGCCAAAGCAGCAGCAGCAACAACAGTAGGCTTTGTGTAGTGCAGTGTAGTGCGTGAAGTGCTTCGACAAAAGTCGTATAGAGGTTAATGACCTCTACCAGTGTCGCAACCGAGGACTCCACCCATAGAGCCTACGGTAGAAGCGGAAATATTATTTTTGTCATGTTGTGTATATATGTTCTTTCTTTTCAGTTTTATTTTCGTGAGAGTTGACAGTCTATTTGAGAACTGTGACCACGAAAACTATAACAATTTCATGTGGTTCCTTCCTGTATTTTTTTTTAATATGTTTTCTTGATGTTGTTTGTGTGCCTGTTTTTTTTTTATTTAAATATGTTAAATGGCTTTGTGTATCTTATGTTAGTAGGTTGGCCACACTCGAGAGTTTGAAACTTGGTATTTGTAAATTTTCTTTTTTTATTGTAATGATAATTCTTCAGTTTCTTTTGGAAAAAACCTGAACAATTATCACAAATTGGTAGTTGGGGAATGTAACATAACAGTAGCATTCCGCCGCTCCGAAATGAGCGCATGACTACATTGTTTAAAGTCAGTCGTTATCGAGGTATGGTAGCGAACGGCTCGCGTCGCGTAATGTGAGACGCTATACTAACTGTGCGGGTGTAGCAAGAAGTAAGAAGAATGAATGAACTAGTTTAACCATTGCGACGTATGTTTTAAATTGATTTGAACAGTGTGTTGAGATACCAGAACAGTGAAGTGTGGCATCGAAAGTAATTTAGTGTGGACTGATTTGGATTAAAAACTTTCCTTTTTTTCTAAGAATCTTGCAATCGACGGATTACGAAGTTTCAATAGCCTTATCATCTAAATTCTGATAGTGGCCAACTGGTTCGATGTGTACTTTATTCTAATAAATGTGTGGAGAACCGATTTTCATTACTTAAGACTTGAAGATTTCTCTTAATTAGTTATCCTCACACTTTTATCGGACTGGTTTGGACCCTATCTGGCGACCGGCGGCGACTACGAACTCATTTATCCGGCTTCTGGTGCTGTATGTTAGTAATTAAAACTTTAGCAAGCACGAAGTTCGGTCTACAGTAAGTAAGTATCATGTCAACCCCAAGAAAGACAATAGTCTTACAAGTTCTTTGTATACTGGTTGACCCGTGAAAATATTAGCACTGCAAGTTTAATTGTAAAACATTTAAAAAGGAAGTTGATTAAAAATTTATCATTGCTTTTGTCTGAGGTGATACTTTACAGAAACTTCTTTGAAAATAATATCATCGTTTACTATTTGATGGTAAAAAGTGGTTGTTAGTTTCTCATTAAATACTACCACGCGAGGTATGAGCATAGTTTTATCGGAGTGAATGAATTTAGCACTGATTATGTTCTATCATTACCATGACCTCACAGTCTGATGATGAACTTTTATAGAACTCCACGAAACATATCGAAAATTAAGAATAAATGTTCTTGATATCTCGCTTCGTTTTCGAGATATAGCATGTCAAAAATCAATTATAGATATAGTTCCTTGTGCTTTTGGCGACGTTTCTTCTGGTCCAGGTCGTATTTCAACTTAACAACAACCGTTAGGAACAAAATAAAACATTGAAAGTGCATTTCCACCTTATAGACATAGTGATTTTGGTGGATTTTTTTCTAGTTCAGGCCGGATCTAATCCTAACCTCTTCACTTGAGATATCAGAAAAATAAATTCTTTATTTTCGATTTGTCTCGACGAGTTTCATACGAATTTATCATCAAACTTGGCAATGGCGAAATTTATATTCTGGTACAGGTCGCATTTCAACCAACCACGTCAATTTTGAGATACGATATCTCGAGAACTAGGCGATATATATATATAAAATTTTACTTTCAATTTTTCTCGTCGAGTTACATAAGAATCCATCATCAAGGCTTATCGTAGAATCCCCTGAATTACCACAAATTTCGCACAATTAATTAATCCCTGACTGGCATTAAGATTTCTATTTAATATAATAATAGCATTTTTCTTTGGAAGCAATTTATGAGGTGGTGTCGCAAATGGATCTAGCGATTTTGATGAAATGTCATATGTAGATAACGTTTTGCTTTTCAAGTTTTTAAAACGATTTTTTTTTTTAAAAAAAAAGGAGCAATTTTTGTATTTTGTTTATCGAAAACGGCTCTAACCTTATTCGTAGAAGGTTCAGGTACCAGTAAGCCTACTGATGTTAGTTATGCTTCTGTTTGGTTAACTGTGCACCTCAAAACGCCTAGGAAGCCTTCAAGCCTTTTACTTTAGTCAAACATTACTCGAAATCTTGGATATTGAACAGAAATCGAAAGATGCCGAGCGAAGATCGGTCACCCAGGTACTGTAGTAATTAATTCGGGATTGTATTTGTAGATTACAGTGGATACTGATTATACTAATGAGTTGTAGCTAACTTGTTATCAATTGCTGGTAACATAATTGACATTATTAATAAGTCTATGTACTGTTCCACATCCCCGACATTATTCTCAGATGGGATCAAAGTGAAGATATCTGTCTATCTAGGAAAACGCTTACAACGTCTTACAAAACCATCATAAATGATGAAATGTTTCCTCAACAGAAACAAAAACATCCTAAAATCTCCGTGCTCTATAAAATACACACAGTTTATCAATATCTCTGCGGTGCTGCTATCTAGTGGTAATGCGATCACTCCTTATCGACGACAGCACAGCATAGCAGCTTCACTCTGAACTATCGCATACCCGTGACCTTGATTGTTCATAATTTTGCCATTTACGGGTTGAATTTAGGCCTCCTTTCTTAATTAATGGTGTTATCGAAGCGAAGTACTTAATATTTCAAATGATTCCACATTAATCGATTTTCCTTAAATACGAAGGAAGAAAGCTCGTCAAATAAAAAATAGTAATAATATGTACTATAGTTTCGCTATAGTCTTCTAAAACAGAAAAATTAATGCCAGTGGTTGGCGGAAATGAGCTACAGTTTCCAAGAAATGGAGCCAACTACAGCATTCGTAGACGTTTAAAGTCAGTTTTCTAGACGCTTAGCTGTGGCGCTGCGACGATCAAAGAAGCGTCGAGTGGCGCCGCGACGGCGTGTCTTGTCTCGCCGAGAGGGCGCCAGGCCACTCCACGGATCGAAGAGGAGTTCATTGGGAACGCGGCTGGCCGCTCAACAGGGAGCGAGATGTTCTCTACTCCTAATTAATGGCACTACGTACAAATAACACACAGCGCATATAACACATGCGGTTAGGTAGTAAACCCAGTACTACAGTATAATAATAGTATAAAGAAATTCCTGGTAAAAATGAGCATTGGGAAGATATTGAATTGCTACGATTCTTGAAAGAATTATAATTCAGTTCAAATGAACAGGCCAACAGTTTCTTTCATGCTTTTAATAACTACTGCTGCACACATTTGCAAATTGTGATTAAATACTGAAGGAATATATTTATAAAGTGAGACAACCGCATGCTCATAAAGAGTCGTTTTCTAATGTTGAGAAAGAAAGTATGTGAAAAAACGTACTATAATGGCTTTCAATGTGAAGTCTCTCTTTCGTTTTGGACAATAACGTAACATTAGCGAAATGAACTTGATGCCTATAATTGTATTACCAATCTTCTCAAAATAGCTGCGAGAAAGATGATTATTCCCTTTTCTGCAAGCTCATTGCACAGTTTTAGGGGCCAATATGACAGGGGAGATGATATTACGATTTTCGTTTAAGACCCATTCACACTAACGGTCAGCTCAGCTCAGCTCAGGTCAAAATCGCTAAACACGTAATCCAATGGGAGCATTCACACTACGCGGTCCGCTAAGGTCAGGGCAAGGCACCTCAAACTGAAGATCACGCCGCCACCGATCAACAACGATCAAGACCTGAGCTGAGCTGAGCTGACCGCTAGTGTGAACGAGCAACGGTCAGGTCAGGTCAGATCAAATGGGCGTCTAACGTATGAAAAATATGCTCGTAAAGAATAAAAAATAAATATTTTAACGGTATGTTATTTCTGTTTATTATAAAGTCGGCAAACTTTAATATAAATTCAAATATTATTACACATTATAGTACTGTCAAGATACAGATCCTGTTTAAGAATTTTTTTAAAAAAATATTGTGAATATATTTTTAGAATCAAATACTTCTGTACGAGCGTTAGCACATAAACAAAGAATAGGATTTCTTTCGCTCATCCTGAAATTCACTTTGTACATGGCATGAAACTTTATCCTTCCGTAAATAATTGTTCAAAATACATCTTGCTAAAATTATGTTATCAATTAATCCTGGAGCAGAATTAATTTTTCTAAAATAAATTTGTAATCTTTGAGCCCTAAAATATCAAAAGTATTTCGCATCACTCGTCGCTCACGGCATAGCCGGTAGTTAGCATTCATTTTTCTCTTGATCGGTTTGCACCTGAAACTCTGGATGCACCCAGAACCATCCTCTTGTTGATCTTGACGAATTTTTAGGCTCTTGATCCAAAATCATTGCGATTTAATTGATGTTGGGGTAGAAAACGGTATTGTTCACTATGAGCAATGGAAATGAAATGGCCTCGTCTACTACTCGATCTGACCTGACCTGAGCTGAGCTGACCGCTAGTGTGAATGCTATCCTGGATTATGAGCTGAGCTGAGCTGACCGCTAGTGTGAATGGGCCTTTAGTGTCAGTCTAAAAATTCCCCTGAGTTAAAGCGTTCTTATAAGATTCTAGAAGATAAATTGTCGTTTTTCTTAAATTTCTAACCTATTTTTCTATTCAGTCGGTGATAATCAACCTCATCCATTACGACAATACAGCAGTTGTTCTCTTCCCCAGTAAACTCCAAAATCTCTTATACTCTCAACGACAAAGAAGAAATATAGAAAAACTATAACATGATTTATTCAATATTACAATGCCCCAACACCATATTGAGGTGAGGTAAATACGCTTCTTCTTAACTCATAGAACCTACTATTAAACATATGAGCCCATCAACAGTAAGTCCCATGAAACTATAATATTATTACGCGATCGCAAAAGTCTGGCATCTGTCGTGGTCCTTTTTATTTTTACTATTTCATAAACTACACTAGGTCTACAGTCTATCCAAACCGAACATGATTGGGTGAGCGGTAAAGGTCTGGCTTCACATTCTGGAGGATGCGAGTTTGAATTGGGTTTTTCCATGGTTTCAACAAATCACTCCAGCGAATGCTGGGGTGCTTCCTTTACGAGACCATGGCTGAACTCCTTCTCACTCACTGCTCGCATCCTTTCCCGTATCTAATGACCTCGACGTCGACTAAGCGAAAAGCCATAATAATAATAATAAACATTTAATCCAAGTCAGTTCCGTCTACTCGTTGCATGAAACTATTTTAGGAATTCTTATCCTAGTATTTGTCTTCCTCCTCAGCTATGGCATACTCATGTATATGTCACTTCTAATCAAGTCTACGTTGCTCATCCCTGGTCGTGCTGTGGCTTTACCATCGAACAGATAGGATTCGTATAATTTTCTAACTACGAACAGCATGCACTCTTTGCAAATGCCTTCACATCTCGTGGTTAAATTATCCTCCATTTTCTGGGATTATCCAGAATGTTCCCCAGCCAATCGTGAACGTTTGGAGCCGGTGATATGGTGCCTTGCTGTCCTGGAAATGTCCATCGTTGTTTGCGAACATAAAGGCCATGAATGTCTGCAAATTGTCAAGTAACCAGGCCTAACCATTTACAGTCAATGGTCGTCTTGGTTTGAGGTTGGCTCATGCCATGTAAACACAGCCCTTACCAGGATGGAGTCACCCCTATATTGCACAGTACCTTCCTGACTACTTGGATCCATGGCCTCGTAGGGTCTGCGCCACATTTTAACCCTACCATCGGCTCTTGCCAATTGATCACCAACGTTTTTCCTGTCATCTAAGGTCCAAGATCACGAGAGAGGTGCTGCAGAAGATTACGTTTTGTTAGCAGAGGCACCACGTATGTCTTCTGCTGAGATATCCCATCAACTGACGGACACGTCTGTCGAACGTTCCCATTGAGTATTGATGTCATTTGATGCAGCGTGGCATGTCTGTAAAAATTGGCACATCTACGTAGGCGCCGCAGGCTTCTGTCATTAAGTAGAGTAGTGACGACCCTCTACACCCAAATGTAAAACTGTGAGAGAGGTTGAAGAATTGGCGTGTTTGAAATGGGTGCATCATATCGTGAAATCTCTTAAGGATTGGCCGTAGTGTAATGTCTGTGTACAGACTTGTAACACAGTAGATGAAAGAAGGCTCTAGCACTCCTAGAGCAGGCAGAGGTCCATACAGAATAACAACAGCACGTGAATACCGCCAAATTATGTGGGTGGTTGTTGCTGGCAGACGTGTGAGTGCAGGCCAGATCCAGGCAGTCGTTATAGAGAGAGTCACCCCCCGGACGAATATATTGTAAACTAATTGCTTGAAGGTGGGTTACACTCTCTGACTCTCGTGAAATGTGTTCTATTAACCTAATTTCATTAACAGCATCGTCTAACCTGGTGTAACGCAAAACGAAAATGGACACGTGAATGGCGCACATTGGTGTTTACAAACGAGTCTCGATTCTGTCTGTGGCAAAATGATAATCGACAATTTGTACGCAGGCGTAGTGGAGAACCGGTTTGCTCTGCAGTGATTTCAGAATGAACAAACTGGTCCAGCCGCTGGTGTTGTGGTTTGGGGACACTCAGTTTCGACAGCAGGACTGAGTTTGTTGTTGTTGAAGGCACAATGACAGCCCACTACCATGTGGACGAGGTGGGCACCCTATTGTCATACCCTTCATGTCCACCATCCTAATCACATCTTCCAACAGGACGATACCCGTCCTCATAATGCATCCATCACAACACAAGTCTTGCAGGGGGTTACGATCAAAATTTGGATCGCACGGTCCTCAGATTTGTCTCCAATAGAGCATGTCTGGGACGCCAGGAGTAGACATATTAGATCACATGGTCACCCTGTGAAAACTATGGAACAGCTGACTGAACAAGACATGGAGGCGTAGAGAGACATACTCCAAGAAGACATCCGATCACTTGATTCGATGCCGGCAAGGATCCATAAATGTATAAATGCGGTATCTAAAGTTAATAAACTTTGCCTGATCCATTTCAGTTTGTTATTTATTTCTTCTGGATATGACCCTGAGTATATATACAAAGTTTCTTAAAATTGCATTATTCCTGCCCAGGTGTTGCAATTTTAATTTCCGCCAATGTATTTTTGGTGCTATTTTCAAATATACAACTGCTGTCATCTTTGTGGAGTGCTATTTTTTACCTATACATAACATCATGTAACTTCATGTACAACAATTTTTTACCTATTGATTTTTACAACTTGTTGACGTAAAAGTGAGAGATGAAGGGGCCTAATGAACGTGAATGAATTATTCCATGGCTTTTGCTGGAACCATTTCTGCATTCTTCTCGAGTGATTTCGGGAATCCGTGGAAAACCCAATTCTGGATTGCCTGACGGGGATTTGAACCTGAGTCCTCCCCAGTGACAGATCCGTGCGTGACCTCTTACTCACCAGCCTGTGCCAGGTGTCTCTAGACTACAACGTCCTACGGTGTGGTTTGGGTACCAGTTTGAATAATCGCCTATCCTTTCTGGTAAATACAACTGGTATAAGCGTTGTAACGTATTCTGGACAACGAGTGTGAGCATACTTATTTCGTCATTTAAAATTGGTTGATTTTTTCAGGAATGACTATCGATTGGTTATATTTCGTGAGAAGTCGTCGTGTTTGTTTCTTTCCCGAGGCGTGGGTCGGCGGCTGGTAGAGCGGAGGCGGCCCAAGGACTGAGTCGGAGCGTTGCGACCTTGCTGCTCCGAGTCGACCTCGCCCACCCGCCAGCAACACGTTTTGTCTGTGCTCACCACTGAGACTGTACCGGATTGTCCATCCACTGCAGTAACGGGCCCGTCTCAAAACGCAGCCTCAAAACTCTTCTCCACTTGGACACTTTGTAGCGGTGCTGTCTTCCATTTACATAAGTCTGAAGTTTATTGACTATTTCCTACAATCTGGCACCACTCAGTAGGATAACACTACTTGAATGGTTTCTATACCTTTCAGCAAAGTTCAATTTGTCCTCCCCCCTCCATTTTATGATGTAACTTTGTACAGAAAGTCGAAAGTACACTATTAGCCAATACGAACTGTCAAATCACATTCTAAGTTTACTTTTGTAAACACTTCATCAACGTGATCTCGAGCCTTTAGTATGAAGTGATATGAATTAGTACAAAAAAAACATTTATTGGGGACCAATTCGATAATGTGAATCGATGAGCTACTATGAGAAAAAAACTTCATGCACAGTTAGTACATAAACGACGTGTAGTGAAACAACAGCACCAATGTGGATTTTTTTAACTTAGTCTCATGTTTGTGGAAGAAGCTTATAGACAGAAGAGACAGGATTGTAGGTCATATTTTGAGACATGCAGGATTGGTTAATTTGTTAGTGGAGACAACAGTCGAAGGTAAGAACTGTAGAGGATGACAGAAATTAGAATATATGAAGCAGATAATTGAGGACGTAGGATGCAACGGGTATGCTGAGACGAAAAGGTTAGCTCAAGATAGGATGGGATGGAGGATTGCATCAAACCAGTCGAAAGACTGATGACAGTAAAAAAAAAAAAAAGTCTAAAGCTAAGTATTTGTAAGATACAGGTTACTGTTTTATGCATTACGGAATGTGAATACAAATAAGCCCATACGATATTATGAAATCACACTTAAAAATATGAACAAGGTATACCACAACTACGATTTTTGATAAAAATGTGTTACGTATTTTCAGTCATTTACATTCTATTTGATACTTGACTCGATATACAACCATACCAACCGTCACAGTGAAGGACCATAGCAGTGAGTACGACTAACAGAATAGAAGCAGAGGCAATATTTTGACCGGACTATACAATTTATTCCATTCTGATGAAACAAATTTTAAAACAACGTGACTTCATCCACCGACGGTTGGTGGTTGATACCCTGGTTACAACGTCCACACACTGAAGGAAAGCCCGTCCCACAGTAAGTGTCTATCAAAGAGCAAATGGACCATCACAATTAAATTGAAGGTAGTAAACATCTTCTGGAAGACCTCACTCAGATTTCTCTTCCCGTAATCATTATCTATTAATGATGTTTTGCCCCAAGACAACTTCCAGGAACCTTGCTAAGGCGATTCGGCCGTGCGTCTTGTTATTGTTTGAACCGCATGTGAAGATCACTGTGATATTGACTTTGGTTGTGATAGTGTGAGGCTCGGTATAGTTTGTTATTAGTATTGTGTCTAAGCATGCAACACACAGTTAATTAAAACCATTGCCAGGGGCGCCAGGAAAAGTTGCTACGTTTTAGTGAATTAAGCCACTCGTTTTTGTTTATAGCTTTATGTCTTATCGACGTCGAGGTCATTAGAGGCGGGAAGGAACTAAGGGCAAGGAACTGGAACGAATTCAGGCATGGAATTTTTAAAGAACCATCCTCGCATTCACCTGGAGTGATTTAGGGAAACTATGGAAAACGCAAATCTGGATGGCTGGACGGAGATTCGAGCCCACGTCCTCCCGAATGCGAGGCCAGAACCTTAACCGTTCACCCACCACGCTCTGTAAGCCACTCGTTGGTTAGTCTAAAGTAGATCCATACACTTCTCTGGAGGTTTTCATTATGTCCTCTTACGGTTGCCTCGAATACCAGTTGATTCTTTTGGCTACTTTACTCCAGCCACATACTGTTATGTCACATTTGTGTCAAATGTCTTAATCACTTTGCAATTTGCTTCTTGATTTTGCAGTAGTCTCGTGAGTGGCAGACACTCATTCGCTCCTGTTGTTTTTCTTAGTTCAATTAGCAATGTTTTGCCTGTAAGAAAGCAGCATCGGACGTGGTATTGCGAACTTGCAATACAAACTGGCTGTGTTACACCATTTTTCACACCGCACCTGATCTCAAGCTATTTCACTACTTGCGCAACGCAACATTTGTAACAGGGGTCGCATCAACACAATCTGCAGATCTATTTCACTGACAAGTAGTGTGGTTGCTTCGGGTTACGACATTTGACTCAAGATTGAAAGATCTCACGTTCAATCTCGTTCTTCACTAATTCCAATGACTATTGTATATTTGATGTACGTTAAAATATTTGTGGTTCCGATTTTGCATCAGTTTTATCTTGTAGGATTACATGTTGATATTAAGCAAGGGAAATTATAGAGACGGATTGCGCAACAGGTAGAACCTCTGCTACTCTGCCAACGGGATTATCTTCACCATAAATCACTTGTGGAACTAGATTCAATTAGGCGTCCTCTATTATCATGTGCTATGAATGTTTCAAACACTTGTGGAATCCTATCCAAAGGCTTTGTATGTAATTTCACATCATCAGGTGAACACATTTACGATACAATTCTTAAAGAGCAGATGCTCTTATTTTTGCAGTATACTGTTGATACTTCTGTCCAAGGGGTCATTAAGACGCCATCTCGTTCTGCAGCCGCTATCATTCTTTTAACAGATTCACGTCTGCAAATTTTCTTGCTGTTAAGTTTTCATTTTTACTACTGTTTATGACTATTCTACTGGGAAGCTCACATGTGCTTCCGCAGAAAGTTCATACAAACGAGGTTTCTAGGATCTGACGATCATGATTCGAAAACGATGGATGTTAACTCTTCTTAGAAACTCTACACTCGCACGGCAGTTAAAATTTATGCCACCTCAACCTTTATTGTAGCCGGTCTCGGTACCGCAGGGAGCTAAAGCTGAGGTTCGGCGGTTCAACTCCAGCCCAAGGATATGGGTTGTTTTAACAGTGTTTTAATGTGGCCTGTGCTGCCCCTCACATTGACTGTAACGAACAACCTGATATATGCCGTACTAAAATCTGAAAATGAAGGTGATATTTATAAATCAAGCTTCTTAGTAATTAATGAATTGTCATCCGATTACCAAAAAGTAACTCGGGGAACACCTTAGTGCCTCTATGGTAAGGAATCTTAAGCGGTCTCCGGTTCTAGTACCAAACTCAGCGGGAATGCTTACTGGTCCCTCACATCTCACATAAGCAATACCATTAACAAAGCTCACGTTATGTGTAACAGGCTGTGAATGATGTGGATTTCGTGTGTGTGGTTACCAGGAAAAAAACCTGCCCCTCAAGAGAATCCAACCAATCTTCATGTTTCTATGTTAGTTGTTAAACAAATTATCGTTTAAAGAATATTCATCTCAATTCGTGTTCCTAAATAACGGAAAATCGAAAAAACTGTAGCCGAATAGGGAGTTGAAAATTATTAACTCGAACCTGTAATAGAAACTTTTAGTTTTATAACCATTACAAAACAATACTGTTAATATAAAATAAAATGAACAATCAGCAAATTTTGCGTATGTGCAGATGCGTTTTTTGCGTAACTATGCAATTTGTTGGTGTGTCTTTGGCATCGGATGACGTGTGTGAAACGATAGGGGACAAATTATTACAAATGGTACCATATTACTATAATAAGCTATTCCTAATTATTTGTAAAGTAAGTGATAAAAAGTAACCATTTTCAGTTAAAACTAGTCACGTACATTTAATTAAACAGAGAAAATTTGCTGATGACAGGGACACAAAGTTTTAAAATGATTCCTTTCATAAAACGGTGTTTCAGTTTAGGTTTGAATACTGCTTCACAGATATTTCGCAATGCAGCTTCATCAGCCGTTTGAATATTTCTTTTGAAAAGTTATATAAATAAGAAAAATAGTTTTATCTACTTTTTAGGATTTAATAACTACGTATCTGATATTTTGAGGGTAAATCGACAGATAGGAATAACTTGGAGTCAAGGAAAGGGGATCAGGGATTGGAATAAGTTAGCAAGAGAATTGATGAATAATTTACCAAAAACGGTGAAGCAATTTAAAATTTAAATTTGAAGAGGGCAAAAGTAGATGGGTACAGGAAAGGGGGAAAATGGCTGTGTAGGGAAATTGCGACCGGAGTGTGCGCTCCATCGTAACTAAATTAATTTAAATTAAATTAAAAGTAACTCCTCAACCTTTAAATTTTTATGTATTGAATATTTTGTGTGTTTAAAGTAGTTAGCATTGTTCCTATATTTTAAATAAGAAGAAAGAAACGAAGCTACCTTTTGAAGAGAATCATGTGTGTACAATTTTAGCAATAAATAGATTTATCGCCCAGGGTCTATTGGAGATCGCGATTCCACTACAACATTAAATAATATCGTTGTAATACTGCTGTAGTCAGTCGCAAGACGTATTATTTTCAAGCAGTAATTCCGTTGTAATACAGCTTGTGCCATTATTTTCAACCAGAAATTAGGTTGCAATATAGCCTAGACCAGTATGAAACCGTTGAATTTATTTCGGAAAGAATTTCTAGCGGAGTCTTGCGTTTGAACACTGCAATATTATGACGCCAACTCCAGGCGGAATCGCGATCTCCAGTAATCCCTATCGACCAAACTGTAGTAGTAAGAACTTTCACTAGTCAATCAGCGAAACCATTAAAGGATGATAAATTGAAGTGATTATACCATTTCTGTATAAGTAACTTAGCAGTGTCAGTATCTACGATTAAGATACACTGTAATATAAATTTCAATCTCATTATGAGGGATACAGTTTAATGATAACTTTAGTATGCTCGAGGAAAGGAAAACTTTGTCGAAGGTCAAATTCACAGAGACGCAGATTGAAGGGATGTGAAATAGCGTTGATTTACCTGGAAGTAGAAGTGTGGCCGTGGCCTGTTGCCCGCACTGCGCGCCAGCACTACGGCAGACAGCTGACAGTCGCGTGGCGCCAAACTGCCGCGGTGGAGGGGGGCGCGCGGCTCGATAACAGCGACGCTCAGCGGAACGAGCGGAGTCAACCCGCACCCAATAACTGCGTCACCCATCTCCAACAGTGTTTTGCAACAGTGGCGTAGCTGGGGGGGGGGGGGGCGGTGGGGGCGGTCCGCCCCGGGTGTCACCCGTTTGGGGGTGACACCCACATTTCGAAAATACTAATCGAAATTAGTGTGACACAAAAAAAAACTTCTTTTATCCTTTGGTGTCGAAACACGTCTACTTTTATTGTTATGAATATTTGTTTTTAGGCTGATCTAGCGCTTTTTCAAATGCGATCCAGGCGGCTGTGCTCATTCGTTATAGTAGAATAGCAATACCGTGCGCTTAAACAAAGAGAGCATCGCTCTATAGCTCCAACAATCACAAGAAATCGTTCATTGTTGTGCTTGCCGTCCGTCACTGTTTTTTGGTTTGTTAGAAGCGGCGGTGGATATAATGTAAGTTTTCTTGTATAAAAAGTGGAAGTTTTAAAATTAAAGTTTATATATAATTGCTAAAATCATAGTAATTAGACAGTGAAATTATAAATCCTCGAAAATGTTTAGAGAAAATTTGGAAATGAAAACCAAGCGTATGTCGGAATCCGCGTAGTCTAGGTTTTAAAATTGTTTTGCTTATTTAGAATTCCATTAGCTTTCAAGCTAAGATTTACAAGTACTTTGGAGTTTTTCTAGTAATTTTTGAATTTATTATCTGACAGATTCGTGATGTACAAACTGAGTACATTTCGCGTTATCCGATTTACACTCTGCGTACCTGCCTATGATCGACATTGCACCTATATTCGACATGAAATCGTATCATTTTCGAATTTATGCTAATAAAAACTGTGCATTAAACTAGCAATACTGTAAGGTTTCAAATTAATCTGAACGGGTCCAAGTGTTCGTTGATGGTATCGTCCGTCGTTGGTAATCAGTTTTTGTAAAGCTTGTGTTTAAAACAGTCGGAACCGTAACTGTTGTGTGTAGAACTGTAATGTAAATTATATATATTTAAAACTGTAAAGGAAATGAAATGTAAATTGTTAAACTATGTAAATAGAACTGTAAAGTAATGAAATGTGAATTGTCATAAAACGCAAAGAACTTGGCTGTGTGGCTGATAAGGCCGAAAGCCATTTAAATAAATTATTTAAAAAAGTCGGAACCGCGTATCTTGCTAGCGAAATCGTAACATTAGTAAGCACTTAAATTCTAGGTTCATGTAAGTTTGCTATGCTTTCTTCTGATCTAGAATATGCAAATATGATAGCGATGAAATAAATAAGCGTATGATTCTCTATGAATTTTCCATAATAAATTTAGAGAAGAAGAAAATTTGTATTATGGGTAACCCCTCTGTCGAATGCAGGTGTATTCCTTAAATCGACAGGGGTGTCGAACTTTTGTTCCTGATCAAACTGAGCGAACATTCAAGCCGTTTACAACATTTTTATTTATATGCTACAGAGCGGCGCTAAAAATTTAAAATTAACACGTGAAGACGGTCTTCAGTTACATACAATGTCATATTTAGAAGTCTGTAGCTACGTGTATCTTAGGCGGATAGTAAAATACTTCACTTGTGAAGTACTTCATGTAAAGACGGCAGATATCGCAAAGGCATATCTCTTATTACCTAAGCCGTTTTTTTTAAGTGTCGTTGTTTTTATATTGCATTTATTGTTCTATTTTTATGAAGGAACTTAATGTAGAGTTGCTTCTCTGACTATACAGTCTCTCCCAGGGTCTCATGACTTGTGGGACCCGGATTCTGGGTTTGCACCGATGGAACCCCATCTGGGTCTGGAATTGCTTCTACTTGGATCAAGCCACTTCTGTTAACTTTCCTCTCGATATCCCTTGCGAAGTCATTTAAATACAACCTATGTTAACGTTTCAACAACAAATGATTAGGTAGTTTTCGATTTTAAAAAAAATTTATAGCGAAATATTATGGTCGCCCTATAGTTACACTGGAAAAAATTAGAATCTCATCATGCATACAGGAATGGTAGAATTTTAGGAAACTTTGAAGATATATCCATGGTCATACCCAGAAGAAATGATAGCAAATGGAAATGGATCTGGATAAGTTATTACCTTTAGATACAGTTTTCAGTAAGAATGCGTCCAACTTGAGAACCAATACATTCGTGGATTCTTGCCGACATTGAATCAACAAGTGTTTCGAATGTCTTCTTGGGGTATTTCTCTTTACGCCTGCATGTCTTTTGCAGTCAGTTATTGCGCAGTTTGTGCTACTCCTGGTATCCCAGACATGCTCTATTGGGAACAAATCTGGGGACTGTGCTGTTCAAATTGTGATCGAAACTCCTTGCAAGGCTGTGTAACGATGGCCGCAATATGAGGACGGGCATTATCTTGTTGTAAGCTGCGATTTGAATGGTGAACATGAAGGGTATCACAATAAGATGCAGTACCCTGTCCACATAGTGGTGGGCTGTCATTGTGCCTTCAACAACAGCCGACTCAGTCATGCTGTCGAAACTGATTGCCGCCAAAAAATGACACCGGTGACTGCATTTGTGTGATGTTCTGAAATCACAGCAGGTAAGCCGTTTTCCAATACACCTCCGAACATGTCGTGAATTATCACTTTGCCACAGACAGAATCGAGACTCCTCTGTAAACACAAATGTACGCCATTCACATGTCCTTTATGTTTTGCATTACGCCAGGTTAGATGATGCTGGCAATGAAATCAGATTAATGGGACACATTGCATAGGGTTCAGAGAGCGTACTCCAGCTTCAAGCAATTGATTTTCAATCGTCCGGGGAGGGGGTTACTCTCTCTGTAACCACTGTTTGGATCTGGCCTGCAGTCAACAATTTGCCAGCAGCAGCCACCCACACAATTTGGCGGTCTTCACGTGCTGTTATCCATCAGTATAGACCTAGAGTATTAGCGCTTTCTTTCATCACTGTGTAACAAGTCTGTATACTGACAATGCACTACGGCCAATCCTTTGGGAGATTTCACGATATGATGCACCTTTTTAAAACACGTCAATTCTCCGACCTCTCTCACAGTTAGACATTTGAGTGTATAGAGTTGTCACTCTTCGCCTGGGCATACTTAGCCAACAAGAACTCGTGGACAACAAAGTGTCATGTTACACCACACTGTACGCCACTAGTACGTTAAAAGAATATAAAAAAATAGCAATTTACATAATAGATAGCACCGTAATTCTCATTATTACATGTAAAACTTTCAATTTTAAATCATTTAATACTCTTCATGTGGGCATACTTGGGGCCAAATTTCATTCATTTATCACAACATCGTATGGGTGTTGGGATTTTAATTTGCGCCAGTGTGTGTATCAGTTGCTACGTGTAAAGGTCGAGCTCTATTTTGCCAATACTGGTCTGTACCGTCACCGCAACGACAGTCGGCCGAGTGGCAGCTCGCCCCCTCGCGTCCACAATTTTCCATAGCTCGCCCATGTTCCTACCCGGTCTTTAGTCTCCTTTAACGTTTTCAAGTGATTGTTACAGGGAATCAGTGTTGGGGATGACAGGTAGGTTTGATACCTTTACTTTATTTTGCACAGTTTTGGTACGAAAGTACATTAAAATACTTTTTTATCTGACTCATGTAATCACCTATCTGGTTGATCTTTTATGTACAAAAATAGTATCCCAGCGCAGCAGTACCGGATTAACCACGTAGCAGGAGGTAGCAAATGCCACGGGCCTCGGCCTTCTAGGGGGCCTCGCGCCTCCTGGGGGCCCCGCACCTAGGCTAGATGGGCGACCTTTTTTGTTTTTAGCTCCACAATTTTCCCCAGGACGGCAAAAATCAAGGGCCTCTTCTTCACATTTGCTACGGGCCCCGCGCTGTCTTAATCCGGCCCTGCAGCGCAGTATTAACAAATCATTACCACACTGTACCGGAATGAAAGATTCTCGCATATTTCAACGCAATCGCAATGAAATGTCAATCACTTCGCACTTGACGTGTTTGTTTTGCTTGAGGTTCTTTTCGATTCATTCAGTATTTTCTTTTTATATTTAAATTTAGGTCGTAAAGATTTTGTATAATAAATATAATAATTTCATGTTATCTCAAAGTTCTAGTCAGAGTTTCTTATTAGGAAACTCGCAGTGCACCTATATCGTAGTCACCTAACTTCGAAAGGAGACCTACAGATTAACGTGAAATTCGAACACGGAGCGTCCTAGAATCCTCGTATTAACAGATAAAAGCATTGCCAGAGGTAAATGTCAATTTTTAGGCCCGCAAAAATTACAGTCGAGTCCGGGATTTGAACCGGGACCTTCAGTATCCAAACCGCACGCAGTCATTTGAGTCACCAGTCCGAATGTAGGTGTAATGAAAAATAAGTTTGCAAACATGATACAATGAATATCCTTTTTTTCTATACCATCTATTTTTGCTATCAAAAAACACGAATCAACTTTCATGTGTTTGAATACATATTTTTCAGTACTTCTAGATTAGTCTGGCGTATGGTTACGGCGTGCGATTCGGGTGTGGAAGGTCCCCGTTACAAATGCAGATCTCGGCTGCAATTTTTGTGGGTCTTAAAAATTGATCTTCAACTCTGGCAATGTTTTGATTTATTAATGCGAAGATGCTAGAACAATTCCTACATGTAAGAACATCTTATGAACATGAATGAAAAAAAGACACTTGTTTTAAGACCAACAATAACATGAAACAACGTTTGGTCGTAAGGGAAGGGAAATTTCCGAACTCGCTCTTTGCGTTCTCCACATCCAGCAGACCGACACTGGTCCACACCGTCAAAACATAAACCAATCCAATGATGGCCGCGTGTCGGCCAAGTGTCGGACGACATGCCGTGTCCTTTGGACAAACTTCGACCGAGTGAGCGCCAATAGTAAGAAACGTGTCGGTGCGGAACAGTATCAGGCAAGTGAGGCCCGATCTTCAGAGGAGTTAAAATTAATCTAAAACCACTTTCGATCACCAGTGATCAACACGTGACTAAAATCTTGCCAAATTGATAATTGAACATGAAGTAAATCAAATTTTTAATTTCTAAAATGTGATTTACGGGTTTGCAGTTGTTAAAGCTAGAAAGAGGGGATTGTGAAAGCAATTGTTTTTATTTTATTTGTATATCTTTTAAATGTTGTTAATGTTACAATTTTATTAACTATTATTTTTAAATAACAATAAATTTTTATTTAATTATGTTTTATTAATATCATATTTTACACTTAAAGATGATATATTATACTCAATTTTGGATTTAAGTTTTCAAGGGGTGACACCATCGATATCCGCCCCGGGTGTCACCCACGCTAGCTACGCCACTGTTTTGCAAGCCATTAGCAGCATGTGTTACGGGCAACTGCAGCTAGATTTGCTTGTGGAAATTTTCGCATGACCCAGTCAGCATGTCATAAGATAAAGGAACTCTACTGGGAATCACTGGAAGATAAAAGGAGGATGAAGAAAGTGCTGGGAATATAGAAGGCATATGTTGGTGATGGGGCTTGCAAGGATATTAGTCGAAGAATTAGGAATGGTGCATGTAATGGAAGAGATGGCCTTGACCACAAGCTGGCATTCGATTTCATGTTTAAGGGAGTGGGAAAATTTTCATTTGTGGGTGAGGCTTTCAGGGATTGGGACAAATTATCAAGTTAAGTGATAAATAATTTACCAAAAACGCTGAAGGAATTTAAAATTAAAATTCGTAAATCGCATTTGTAAATGGATGGTGTTATAAAACTCAACGTATATAAGATAATTTTTAAAAAGAATAAAGATGGATGTAACTAGGTAATTAGGTGAATTGGCCCGGGGCTTGTGCTCCATCGCAAGTAAGTTAATAATAATGATTAATTAATAATAATAATAATAACGCTGAAGGAATTTAAAATTAAAATTCGTAAATCGCATTTGTAAATGGATGGTGTTATTAAAAACTCAACGTATATAAGATAATTTTTAAAAAAGAATAAAGATGGATGTAACTAGGTAATTAGGTGAATTGGCCCGGGGCTTGTGCTCCATCGCAAGTAAGTTAATAATAATGATTAATTATTAATAATAACTGTGACCTTGAAACACACAGACAAGTGCAAGTCAATTTTAGTTCATTAACTCATTTCTCCTGGAAAGTTGCTTGGCACAACTATCGGTGTTAGACATATTAGGGGGCGTCCATAAATTACGTGAGGTGAAATAGGGGGGGAGGTCTGGCGAATTCTCACCAAATCTCACCAAGGAAAGGTCTCAAAATGTATGGATGCCCCCTTAACTATCTGACGCCTCTACACGTAACGTTTTCATTCGCAACTGTTCGATTTAATTAAAATGTTTTCTTGTACGATAGGTATATTAGGATTCAATGGGCTCTGAATTTGAAGTTTCTAGATAATGCCGCTTATAGATAGTCCCGATAACAAGAATGGTCTAAAATGACCTCATTAACGGCTTCACAAGTTTTTATTTTCCAATTTTCTTTTAAATCTTAGTCCTCTACTCAAATTCAATATTTTCTTGGGATAATGAAAAAATATATTTTTGTTTCGACTGCTTTTGTTTCAATGGAACCGCTGCTCTAGGACCCTTCTTTGTCACTACGTTTTCCCAACATTTCGGGTTCGGCTGGTTCGATGAGTTTTACTCATCGCTCATCGTTTGCTATGGTTTTATGGGCGTATGCCTGTGCTGACGCCAAGCATATTATATGGTATCTACTGCCAGGTTGTACTAAATACTAACATGCAGTGTTGCCATCTGTCTTTGAAACGTTTAACTATGTTCAGCGTGTGATAAATTTATTTTTGTTTGGGAAATGTGCAGCTTAGGAGGATGATATTAGGGACCGTCTCAACATTCACCTTGATGGTTGCGCAAAACCGTTTAAAACCGGTCAGGACGGCTGTTAAACCGTGACCTGGGCTCGTGCCCGTTCCGTTGTAGCTCCCTGATCGAGTGGACGGCGTTGAGCGCACTGATCCACAGGGAGAAGGGAGGGGGGGAGGAGGAGGTTAACTGCTGCCCTAGGATACAATATTAAAAATATTAAAATATGATATTCTTTTTAGGTTAATGAAATACGGAACATGAGCAAATATGAAAACTGCAACTTAAGAGCTAGAGGAATCAGTACCACGGAGCGTCCTGACGTACTTCACATGATAAAGCAAAGCTCTCCCAGAAGTCAGTTTTTAAGGCCCTAATAATTCCAGTTAAAATCGCGATTTGAACCGGGAACCTTCAGTTCCTGTCAAAGATGAACAGACAACAGGGTGGCAACAATATTTCTCTCGTTCGCTCTTTCTTTATGGGTACGGAACACTAAAATGCAAGATAGTTTTTTTTTACATTCGGCGATGGGCCACGTACGTATCTTGGCTAACGAAAC